>OX359247.1:21432748-22144711 GCA_947179485.1 Allacma fusca
TCGAAATTGGAGGATAGTAATGTTCTTGGCAACTTTTCTAATCCTGGTAGGATCCTTATCGATTGCCATGACTTTTGCAGTGCTTAGACATGGAAAAAATTCTGATTTAGCGGATGCTTCCGTTTCTGATGATCCGGAAATTTTGGGAGCTGACCAGAAGAAGGCAGATGGGCGTAAGCTTACAATTTCGTTTCTGAAATATTTGGATAATTAATATCAGTGTATTGACATTTAATTAATAGTTATACATTCATTACAACATAAAAATGGGGTTTTAAAAAAACCGAAACGAAGATGCTTTCACGGCTTTAAAATGTGAAAAACTAGCATTTGATATGAGAAAAATTAGAGCAATAATGAACGAAACAAAGCATCTCGGGTGCTACCGAGTAATATATTATGTTTATGTATGTGTTTGCACCCGAGATGCTTTGTTTCGTTCATTATTGCTCTAATTTTTCTCATATCAAATGCTAGTTTTTCACATTTTAAAGCCGTGAAAGCATCTTCGTTTCGGTTTTTTTAAAACCCCATTTTTATTCAATTGTTTTCAAAACTTTCTTGATAATAATATATATTATGAGACCATTACAATAGTAATAAATTATTAAAATTTTCATGAAGTTCAAATAATTTAATTAGTTGTTAATATTGGAAAAACTTCAAGTCACGTCTAGAATATTGAAGGTTATGATTATGACAACCGTAATTCGTATTTTTAAACAATTAATTTTTAAGGGCCCAAGCCCTTGGTCGCACATCATAAGATTTTGCGCAATAACTTGCAATAATTAGGCAGACATATGTGAAAATTTTTATCAAAGTTGTTGTGGGGGAAGGCCTTTAAAAAAACTGCAATGTATTAGGATAGGCAATTCCGTAGACTCAAGGGAAAACTTAGGTATAAACAGCTTCAGATCTCGTTAACTATACATGCTGAGGATGTGCGTTAAGCATTGGACGTTGTACAAATTCTGTCATTGACTTTAAGCCCTTAATATTCGGATTTGGTCAAAGGGTGTAGAAGTTATCCTTAAATCTTTTTTTTTCAAGGGGGGGTAAGTGCATATCTACGCTTTGCGTTTTTTACGAAAACGAATTTTTTCAAAAGTTGAAAATTCTAATTTTTGCGAATCAGTAAAAAAGCATCTTCGTAATAAAAGGATCAATTTAATACGTATGAGGAAAAAATTAAAAGTAAATAATTACTTTGAGCATTGCAGTATCGAAGATTTTATTTTTGAAATAATTTAGGTCCTCCTTCTCCTTCGGCCTTGATGTTGCCCAGTGCAGCTGACTACTTTTCATACTCAAGGCTCACTCGTAATATTCCAAGGCAATCCAATAGGAATCAGGTAACACCGAGGACGGCCAATGCTCCCAACACTACTTCCAGCGTGAGTAAAATATATTATTTTTATCATTACACTTTTATAGCTTTTCATTGTACATGTACGTAAATTTTAAGTTTTAATATGTTTCCTTTACCTCTCTTTTATCGTTTCACAGGTCAGTAGAACTACGACGGCTGAAAGTCGAAATCAAACGGTTCATCAGGCTGCAAACAGTACGAATCCTGTTTCATTTCTGAATGAGAAGGAACATCGACATCATCCGAGATATGACTTTGAGCACTGTACGTTAAACAGAAAGAAAACCACTGTACAATCATTCTGGTCCAAAGTTTATATACCCAGAACCAACGAAACCTTTGGACCCGCGTATGGTACGTTTATTTTATTCTTATTTGGCATTTATGTTTCAAAATGGGTTTAAAACTATTATTATGAAGGACAACTTTCGAATTAAAATCATAGACATTTTTAAGTTTTACTCTATTTGGCCAACAAGGTCGCAACAAGAAAGAAGCGAAGAGACGAGTTGCTGCAATCGCCCTGAAGAATCTGTACAACGTGACCTACACGACCGAGGTTGATCCTTTGAATTCAAGACATGAGCAACTTTGCAGAGAAAATTCTTAAACAAGAATCCGCCACGAAATATATTCGGTCATTTCCCCTGATGCGTTCATCCTGCGTTCATTTACTTGTGTATTAAGTTCTAATAGTGTGAAAATGTACAAAAATTTGCAATAGATTCCAAAGAATTCAACTGCATTCATTTTTTTGTAATATTGGACACATGCTCGGATTTTACAGTCCATTGTACTAATTAAATTGCTTCTCTGTTTGATATGGTTTACATTTTTCTCACTAAGTTTTGTATATGTAATTACATGTATTTTATTTGTAATGGTATGCATTGCTAAAGAAATGGAACATTGATTTCATTCTGCAAATATTTCGAAATGACTTTGAACTGAATGCTGTATGCGGTGTCCTTAATTTGCTATGTACTTATATTATTATTATTACATTCTGTACTGATTTGAGTGATTACCATCTTGTTTAATTTGTAATTATTCTAACTGCCCGATCCCCTACGTAGTGTATCTGCGAACAATGTGTATTTGTAGTACCACATGCTGTAACTATTTTTGAAACAAGGAATTCTGAGAGTGTCACCTTTCAGAGTTTAGGAAAATTTTCCTCGTCTATTTTTACAGTAACATACTTACGTATTGACTTGCCAGCGACATTGGCACCCATCATTTGAAGAACAAAGCTAACAATAAGTTGTGGCATGGAAAATTGCCAATCCTGGCCATCCACAACAGCGATACAAAACAGAATAATTTAAATTTCTCCGAATGGAAAGTCTCTTTACGGTAGTTTGCCTCAATATGACATATTCACAGTGTAATATTCTCAACATATTTTATCCGTTCATCAAATCTACCTTTGATTTCGAAATAAGTACTTGGATTATAATAATGTTTCCATTCAGACTAATTATGTAATTGAAAATTCTTCTATGTACTGTTAAGCTTCCTTCTATAATTTCGTATTCTATGTAGTAATGAATACGACAATAATTGAGCATGGAAAATGTAAAAATGCTTTAAAAATGTAATTAGTATGTACACTGTAAGAGTATCTATTCTACGTGTTATCATAAAATATTGAATCGGTTAAGTCAGAAAGCATGAGATTACCCTCATTAAATTTGTTAATAGTACCTAAATTAGGGGTGTACAAACAAATTATTAAATTAGTGTCACAATTTTGAAGCAGCAACACGAATCAGATCTCTATGTACATGAACAATGCAGAATTGTACTGGAATAACTTGCGTGAATAAAGTACATGCGTTATTAACATTAAGCTCAAAGGATGAGTTCCAATGCTTTGATACTCATACCCACTGACGACTATGTCAAAGTCCTACGTAAATTACCTGTGTCAATATCCGTCATTTGTGCATAACCTGGAAATTTTCATGTACTCACACGATCCTAGCTCCTATTTTCGTAATGAGTGAAGTCTGTGTTAAACCATCCATCCACGCTTTAGTTTCTACATAGGTAAATACATTAATTCCTATTGGAAACCTGTCAGCCCAGTTACCTGTATTTATTGGGAAAAATTCCTTTCTAAACTAGGCTTTTTGGCTTTAACACAGAAATAATTACTGACATCATATGACGTATAATCACAGTACCAATTGAATAGACGAAGTCATTCGAACAGGACAGGTTGGCTTTTCAGCCGTTTCAGTGTATGGGCAACAGGAGTAAATAGCTAGCATACACGTCAGAAAGACTAAATTATCATAAAAATTCTCTTTGATAAGTCAGTAATTACAAATGGATTAATTCTTCATAATTCCATGCATTATTAAAATATAAAGCGCCATTAAATTATTACTATATTTGACGCATGAACTTAGGCTAAACTAATGATTTTGAGCGACCCAGTCAGTCCTCCCTACTTGCTAATAATTATTGTTGTCACTATAGACAACGTATGCTTTCATTGCTTTCCCTTTTATCGAATGCTCGTAAAATTTAACGCCAGAAATGAAAAACAACTCAACACCAGGACCCGTTGGTAAGTACTCGGAAACATGGAAAAATATCCATTTATTTATAGAAACTGAAAATAATAAAACGTGGCCGCTGTAACATGTAACCCCTACAAAAGTCTCTGTACCCTAATAATTATTAGAATATATTTACATTTGCGAACACATGAATAAAAGGTACATACTCGTTATAAAAACTCCCCCTCATAAAAGGTATAAAATAATGCATATCAATGAACTTAATGTCAGTGACGTCTCAGCTAAAATTCATATACGGAGAACAAGCTTACACAAAAGAATTATTATGCATTCTTATAAGAATATACTTAAAAGAGAATTATTAATATTCCCCCAAAAGTAACTTCTCCAGCTCTCCCATTCATTGAATGAAATAAAACTCATAAATAATAACAAAAGACTACAGACTAAAATAAATATGAAAACAATTTACGATGAATTCACCACAGCACAGTGATATCTCATACTAGTCAGTACGCGCATAATCTCTTAAGTATTTATTGTATGTATGTCTATGTATATATATTTAATTATATAATAATTACCAACAAAATAATATAAGTCTTGAACTATATAGATGACTTCCTTGTAAATTATGAGTCTTTAAAAATTGCACTATTCAGGCAGGTCAATTACCATTATGAAAATACAAATAAAACCCGATTACAGAAAAAACTGAAGTTATAATGATCAAAGCTATTCGAAGTGGGAACGAAATACAAAGGTGTAGCGTTAATTAACGACAATATGCAACTTTTTTAATGCGACGGAAAAAATGTAAATTATTTCCATTTGCCTAATTGAATAAACCTGGAAAAAGTTTTGGTTGAACAGAACAATTTAGACACTGCCAAAAACTTCCTTTCTCATACATGTACATGCATTAAAATTGCGTTAGCGAAAACGATAACATCGAATGTGCATATAGGTAATACATAAATAACAAACTCAACTAGGAGAATCTGAATGTGCAAACTAAAACTCTCTGGGCAGATATATATTTTCTTAAAAGGTATAATGTAACGTTACGACATTCTTCGTTTACAGCAGGACTAAAAGTAAACAAAAGGGAAATAAAGGGTGGAAGGGGAAAACAATATAATAAAATGCATATTATAAAATAAATGCGATCAGGTATCATAGTATGTACACATACATATATAACAAGGCTATATATTGTTTCTCTTAAATCGTGTATATATATATATAATATATCCATATGAATTCCATGCATATAATTACGGCTATATATACTCCGCCATACAAGAGATTATGCAAAAGTTGCTCATATATCCGTATGTAAAACAGGGCCGGGATTTTATATATGCACATGAAACGAATTGGTAAATATAGATATAATAATTAATTATTATATATACTGAACAGGTGGGGGAGGGGGGTATGTTGAGACTTGCTTTAAAACAGAATCTTGTACCAGTATTTCTCATCTTCACAATTCCTTGTCAATCGCTCTCACACTCCATCGTCCACTCGATACAATTTCCATCCTCACGTAAAAGTTATTTACTTCAGGTGTAAATAAATTGGAATCGGTCCTCATCATCGTCTTCGACAAGGGAACTCTGACTACTTGACAGGAGAGAGTCATTATTGGCACGCTTGCTCCCTCCGGTTGGCAAAGGGACGGGGATGGCCTCGGACTTGACCATATCGTTCCGACTCTCTCTCTCTAATAAGGCAGATCTTAGTTTACTCTCCAGAAACTCCACCCGCTCCTCCATCAGCTGGTACTCATGAATCAACTGGTTCTTGCTCATGCTGTACAGTCTCTCCGCATGAACCACCTCATAGGCATTGGAGAAGTCTCTAGTAAGGAAGTCTTCTTCATCCTCTTCCGGGGAAGAGGAGTATCTGTGGGAGCGATGCTGGTGCATGTCCGGGTGCTCCAGATTTTGCTCATCGGAGTTGGAGTCCTCCTCCGTGGCATGATCCCCATCCAGATGATACAGAGGGTCATGCTCTTGCATGAGGAACTCATTATTATTATTCGGGGCGGCCTGGGTGGCCCGTCGGAGTCTCTTGCCCAGCTTCTTATTATACCGACGCATCTTCCTCGAGTTTTTCACCGGAGCCTGCTGCTGCTGCATATGATGATGCTGTTGTTGCTGTTGTTGTGGGTGGCGAAGAGTCTCAAGCAGACTTGCATCTTCCGTACAATTCGTCGTAATAGCTGTAGATGAGGTGGTGGTGGTGGTGTTGTTGGTAAAGGGTGACGGTGGGAGAGATCTTCTTCGGCTGCTCCTTCCACTCCCGTAGCTACTGCTGACTTTGCTCTGCTGATACTGATGGTACGGATGGTAGGACCCAGCACTTGAGCTTATCCCAATTCCCCGTCCACCACTCTCCACAACCCCCAACTCGAACACGTTGGGCGCAATTCTATCCTCGACACTTTTTCCTTCAAGTTCCATGCCAAACTATGCTCAGACAATGTGGTTTTAATGCGAATTTCACACTGAACCTTAAATCCAAAAAAATCCCTCAAAATTAAAATCCTCACTTAATAATCTTCAATATTATTCTCTCTAAAAAAAAAAGTCTAAAAAAAACTTCCAACTCCCGAAATATCTTCCTCTCAAAAAATTACTTCAATTCAGATACTCAGTATACACAATACAATGTAAATAGTATCTACACAGACAGGGTATAAAAAAAATTCATTTTTCTCAAATCTTACTTCATTGGACAAATGTTCTCACTTGGAAGTTTCCTGACACACTGAAGGAAAGCAGGAAAATTCTCTTGGTTTAAATACAAGTCCATTCACACTCCTCCAATCCGCCAACTCAAATAGTTCCCCCAGTTCAAGCTTCTAATCAACTTGAAAAAATCCCCGTTTGATATTTTTTAAAATCCACAGAATCTCTCCCTATCCTTACCTTTACTCTGACGGGACTTTCAGCACAATTTGACCCTTGACAGGTCAAAAAAGGAGATTTAAATCCTCCCCAGGTTTTCCTCAACAACTATGTTGCCAACTGCTCAGTCCTAGGGGATAGAGCACTGTGCGGTTTCCGTGCGCCACGGAGGCTACAACAACACTGACGCTCGTAGCCTCCCCTCCTTCAACATATGTACCTGCCTGCTCCGGCTCCTATCCCATCAGCAGCTCCGCCAGGCTAAGTGAACCGGGCGGAAGAACCTCAACGCTTACACTTTCCTCTATACTCTGTAATCAGCGTTTGCATTGCGGCAATGAGGCTAGAGCCCTAAAACTTCCAATGTTTAAATGCTTGTAGCTGAACGTACTGCTGGGCTGACTCTCTGGAGCTCTCTTGGTCCTATACGTCACGTACGCACTGAAAAAAAAACTCTGTGGTTGGGGAAGGGCTAAGAGTCAGTATGGTTCGGATATCCTTACAAAATTGGGATTTGAGATGAAGCTCTACGAAATTTTTAATATGACAGGATTTGATGACCTGTCAGTGAGAGTCATATTGTCCGAAGCATTATTTTTTTTAAAGGTATTTTAGAGAGAGCAAAAATCCAGATTTGTATCTAGAGGATTGTTAATGTGAGAGGGAAGGTTGGAAAAATCCCAGGGCTTAATGGACACCTTAGCAGAGAGTGGGGATTGTGAAGGAGTAGGATGGGTTTGGGAGAGAGATGTATTCCGCAATGCATCCATTTACTGTATGTATCTGACATACTTGGGAGTAGTGCACTGGTGTAGGTTGCTGCGTGCCTCTGTGTATAGCTATATGCTCTCGGGTTCTGCTGCTCCTGCTCCTGCCTCTGGTACATACTAAAATTTTTCGCAATGGAAAAAACCTTAGTATTTTTTTGGCAAGGGGATGAGAAAGAGTGGATGAAAAAATGATAAAAATATTCCTGTTGACAATAATCCTTTGACTTGCATTTCCTTCTAATTTCTTGGCTCAGTGTACATAGTTCATTTAGTGTGTAGGACAGATGAGTCTCTCTCTCTCTCTCTCTCTCTCGGATGAAGGACATTTTATATAAGTCATGGGAAGGAGTTGGGTTATGACTATAGGGAGTCTTTGCAGTACTATTACTTCGGACTTTTCTCTCTCTCTCTCATGGCTTCTTTGAGGGATATAGAAATGATATAGGCTTTTTAGCTTTTGAGGGATACGTATAAGTACTATAGGCTTTAGAATTATAACCTCTCAACTCTCAGGTGGGGAAGAATGCTGAAGGAAAAGTCGAATGCGTATATATGCGTAGAGCTATGGATACTTTGGAGCTTTTGCGTATCTGTGTATAGGAAATAAAATTGAGGATCCATTTGTGAGGTTTGCTTTGGCACGCATTGGAGAGAGGTCCCTTGTTTTTTTTTGGGGCTACGTGACGAGAGGACACGGGCATGTGATTTAAAGGGACGGGCTAATTTTTCAGCGTTTTGCTCTTACAAATGGGGATGACACATTAGGAAAATTATTTGCGCTAGGACTCTAGGACAGATTGCAAATACATAGGAGGTTACACAGGGCTCACATATGATGGGAGTGATGTGAGCAGTGTGCACTAAATACACTTGTCAGGATGATTATGCATTGAGTTGGAGCTGGTTGGGCTTAGAAGTACGTCGTTCCATGCTTTCTTCACTTTTAAGAATTTTTGAAGGAGCTGTGGATGACATGACTGTATGGCTTTATGGGGAGTTGAGGTTTTAAATTTTTCGCTCTTGCGTGTGTAGTGTACTATTCTATATTGTTGTCTTCAGCTCTCGGGATTGCAGTTAAAAAGGAGGGATGATGGTAAACTGTTGCAATTTAGGGAAAAGGCTTGGGCTTGGAAGGACTATGCCGGTCTGTGTGTAAATATAGTGTACTTACTTACTTACTTACTTACTCATTGTTGGTTTGCAGTTTCACATTTTTTTTCAGTCATGGTTTAAAGGAACAACACACAGTCTGTACTCCTTGGACTTTAATGGGTGTACTTATAGTTCACAGAGCCAGCATTTTTTGAACCTGACAGTAAGTATTACATTTTAGATTATGTATGGGTGAACATATAGATAGATTGTACAGAGGGGAAGAAAAGCAAGTTGTTTTGAATGTGTTTAAATACTCGTATTTTTTTAGCGATTTCCTTCTATGCCTGAGCCTTTCATAGCATCAGCCTTCTCTTGTAAACACACACACTTTACTAAAAGTAAGTACGAAAAATAGTAAGTACTTGATCAAGAAGGAGAGGATGAAACGGAGAGAATCTTTTGGACTATGTAGCTATGTAATTTATCTATAGATACTTAGCATATGTATGTTGTTCATCGTAGGGTTTTACTACTACTCAAGAGTTTAACTTGGCTTGGGATTGGGGTTGAGCAGACGTAACGTGAATGGAGATACATACAAATACATAGATATAACACTAGAGTTTTCAAGCCACAGGATTTCTACATAGGATTGGAAAACAGGACTTTGTTTTCATTTTGTTTTTCTTTGTGTTCCTCCTTGCATCTTGCATATATATTATATATATATATATATCCAACACTGCATAGAAATGTGGAGCAGTTTACATGGTCGTCTTTGATCATCCGTTGCTACAATCGTGTTCTGAGTAAGTATATTTGTACATAGATAGTATTTTTTTCTCTTGTGGCCAATTTTATTGTCAGCATTATACAGCAGGACTCATTGTGAGACTGCGATGTATGTGTGTATGCACTCAGAGGGGATTTGTGATGGATCATGGCGGAGGAGTGGGCACTTCGGGAGTTATTATTGATTATACATATCGGACACTAAATGTATTTTTGAGGATAATTATTGGACAGGGAGTTTAATTATAGGAATCAAACACTGTAGATTTTGATTGGTCTGCTTTCCTCCTATAGTCTGATATCTAATGGGCAATGAGAGTTTGTCACGTATGTAGCTGTTACAGGGACATGTATAGCAGGATGGAGCACTATAGAATATGCCTGTTAATATTTTGGCACGGATTGGAGTAAGTTCACAGATTTATAAGCAGAGTCCTAGATTTTTATTATGTGGAAGTAGCCCCTTACATATAATTATAATTAATGGTACGTTGTTTTGTTACTTGCTAAATGCCACCAACACATATGTGTATGTAGAGTTGTGAATTGTGAAGCTGGGGGAGCAATGGATATGTGGAAGTGTGCAAAGTGTATAAGGATGAAAGAGAATCTGAAGAGGAAATTATTCACGTTCATTGATGCTCATAGAATCGATGCTATCACGGTTAGTGTAACACTGCAGGGTTTCCTAATCCTAACCATATCGACCTGCTGATGCATTTAGTTTACTTTATATAGATATGAGAACACGTAATATTCCTACTTTACTTCTACTTTTAGAATGAACCATCTCTCAGTATTATTTTTATTCCTTTTCCTACTAAACAATAAGTGAGTGTTTGCTCTCCCTATGCATAGCTCAACTTGCAACACAAAACACAACTCACACATTGTATTTTCCTCCTATTTTTCCTCCATACAAAAACTAACTACACTATTCACTATCTGTCATTGTATTTTAGTTTTTTTAGCACCTAGCTCTATCATACACGTCTGTTGTAATTATGTAAAATGCAAAAATATTTCCCTTCAGGTTTAATGTGGTGTGTGCATCCCAAGAATGAAAACAATTTCCACTCATTCAATGGCCACTTCAGAGTTGAGCATATTCAAATTCAACCTTATACAATAGAATGTGCATACATACAATATCTATCCCAAAATTCTCAGTTTTATTTAAGTAATTACACATAATTACATATCATTGGATAAGAAGTAAAGCTGAAGCAAAAAATTCTAAAGTAATTGAACATATGTACCTTTTGATTTTGACATTAAAAATCAGAGGCAGGGAGAATCATACTCATCATTACGTAACAAGTACTTGTGCATTTATTGATACATTTTCAATCAAATTTGGATAGATAATTCATTTGCAGTTATACTCTCTCTCTCTCTCTGTCTCTCTCTCTCTCACTCTGCCTTTTGCTTTTATAATCTTTGCAGATGCTCATTTTTGCCTCTAAAGCATTACGTTACGATGCACTCAATGCTCCCCTGATTGCCAAATTATCACTCTTTCCTCTCTGCTCGCCAACTCATTTTCCTCATCAGCTGTAATAAGCATGGTAACCTACATACAGGCTGTATAATGAGTATATAGCTATAAGACAGCAGAGTTCATCATTAATAATACTTTGCCTTGCATCCTTGAGACCATTAGATAACATTTGGGACTTTTTTGTTGATTTTTTTAACACTATCGCCCCTCTCATTTGAATGAACTGGCATAATTATAGATACTTTCCATATGAGCTTGTATATATATGATCTCAAATGCACACACCCAGGCCAGGCCGGAAGGCAAGGGTAGCCCGCTTGAGGAGATGAAAACATGATTTAACTCCGACTTATTTGAAAAGTTATCCTTATTTATATGTTGCATGTGTAAATATTGTGAAAATAGGTGAACAAATTGTTTGAGAACTTGGGAAGTTGGAACATGAGCACGAGATAAAAGTCTCATTTTCTGATATAACCGGTGGTCATTAACTTAATAGATGTAAGCTATACGTGGCTCAATTTACGATAGGATGGGTTCCACCAATATATAACTATTAGCCGTACAATGAAGCTATTCTATTTACAATTTACGACATTACGACAAGCAGGGATCAAGTGCAAACAAACGCGGTTACGGTACACTATAGAAATACTTTATAGTAGTTCATAGCAACTATTTGACGAAAGCGTGACAGTGTGTATAGGCGTCGTGAAAAGAATCTTTCTTTGCTCAAATGCTGATTGGGAGTTTCTAAGGCTTGACTTGATGACCTTACTTGCTTATACTGCCCTGGCTTGTCATATACTGTAAGTGTAAGCTATGCACAGATTCATGCATATATTAAATATCTACGGGGAGACACATTTCAAAGGAAAGTGCATAAATATATCCTTCAAAGAGCAACTTACCATCCTGACTCTATGAGCTAACATTGACAACAATAGGATTAATTTTGTAGGTATTTATATATGGTACAAGTTCGGATCAGGGAGAGTACATTTCTAATTGTAAGTACAGCACACACACAACACACACACACACACACCTTCGTCAACATTTGACTTTGTAATGTTCCTCTGCCTGCATACAGCAGATTTGGGTGCGCATATTCCCAAACAAACAAGATGCAATACATGCTTTTTTACATTTCCTAGTTTAGAAATTTACTGCACGGACATATGCAGCTATGCATGAATATCTGTATGAACTAGTGAATACTGCGTCTTAGTTTACCGATAATTTCTGTGGTACTAATATTCCCAAAACATCACTTGCATATTAGTACGACAGATATTTACCTTTGCTATCAGTGCTGGGAATATAAATTTAGCGTGACGATATTTCTAGGATTCTTCATTTCCTTAACAGAGCTTTTTCTCACTTTTTCTTTCCGATCTTGGAAGGAAGAATAATTATTCATCACATTGAAACTTTGTTTTGAATACTGTCTGAACGTTATCTGTAGCTTACACATCAAGTTTTCGCTAAAAAAAAATCTCATTTTCATGAAAAACAAATCTGTTGATAAAAAATGAGAGCGTACATTATGCAGAGATATGGCTGAATAGAGGAGGAACAACGGGAACTTTATTAACCCTATATATGGTTAATAGCAGGGAAATTACCATGGATACATCGGCCTCTATACGAATGTTGGTATAAGTACGTCTGTACGTGCATATCCACGCTTGCAAACCACAGTTTCCATTTTAAGTACCCAAATGCTAGCAAATGGGAATAGCAAACCTTGGTTTTATATGTATCAGTACGTATATAGTATAATTGTACGAGCATCGAGATATCTTGTATCTTACTGCTCATTTAGACAGACCTGTGTGTATGCATGCCTGCAAATATTCCATACGTAACGCCACTATTAATTAACACTGGGAATAGCCGTCTCCTTTCCTGACTATATCCATACATACATTGAGGCGATGAATAAAAGTGCAACAGTAATTTTTAAGATAGGATTGGAGTATAGTAAAGTTGCATGCTGCTGCTACATTCGTATGTCAAGCATACACTTTGATATTGAGTAACATGGAATTCTCTCTCTCTACCTGACTTACCTGTTAATAGGCTCAGTATTCATTGACGCCACATGTACACAGTAAACTACTCAGCATTCAGAGGGGTTACTACTTTTTCTCCACATGAAACTTTGCTTTAGTGTATGTGTGTGTGACTGCTATCAAACAACCTCTACCATTTTACCTTCCTACGCTATATGCTCAGCAAAATATAATATGAGGAGCAAAAACAACATTAAACAACCTTGTATCTCTCTCCCTGTACACAAATTATATATGCTCCTCTCTATGCTATATTTCTTTCTGCTGGCTTATATATCTAAATACTATACTACAAAAAAAATATATAGGAAAAGTCAAACGATCAAAGTTTACAGAGTGTACACATATAAACCTGAATCTAGAGACCAGGACCTATCCTCCAGATATAAGGCCAATTCCCTTCAGTCCCTCTCTTAAGAATCCCTAATGACAGAGATTTCACACTGAGAATAAAATTGTGGAAACAGGGACTCATTAAGGCAGTAACAGATAAATTTTTTTCCCCCCAAGAGTTTCGAAAAATATCCGACTCTATATAATTACTAATGTCTTGGAAATAATTTTCTATCGTTGAAGTAATGATCCAAGGTATTTGCTTCGACTCATTGCAATTTGCGATTCCTTGCCAGACTCTATGCGCTCGACGGTTGTGGGTATAAAGGGACAGGTACAAGACAAATGTGACACAACAGAGAAGAGGAGGTAAAAAGAAATCATTACGGAAAATTGCTTTTAACTTTTATCTATAAGTAATATACTTTCTGCATTGCACTGCAGTTTCTGTTATAGCTGCATCCGTTCAAACTATATACCTATGATGTGTCTATGTATGTTTTAAAGGCACACGTACCTATATATCTGCATTCAACAAAAATGTAATTGCATATATGTAAGATGTAAGTATATGTATCTCTCGTGCACGCTAAAAATACCCATCTACATAACTTATTGCATTGTCAACTGTAATATGTATAATTGAGTGCTGACAAAGCACTTGGTTCGCTTCAAGGAGTATTTCAAATTAGAAAATTCGTACCTATACGTACCATTTACAGTACTGTAACAGTGTAACGCTACAGAAATGTATGCATGTGTACAATCTACAAATGCTGTTTTAACTCCTACGGTTGAGGAGGTTTATTGTTTCATTTTCATGCCTGCACATATTGGGGTAAGTTCTAAGATATCTTGGATGAAGAGGTAAATTGAACTAGATGCATTTTCGATTAAAAGCAAAAGGATCTACGTGCAGTTTTCACCAAAAGCTAAAAGAACTAGAGTGACAATAAAATACATTAAGTTATCCATGATGGATGTAGAACACTTTGCCTCTTCACGGACAATATGCTCAAGTACATTGTATCTATTCATATATCTACGATCCATGATATACGGATGCATATATACATACAAGGAGTCTGATCATGTAAAAAAATTGCAGGAGCTTTAAAATTCTGATACTTGTCAAAAACTTAAGGGAGCAATATCAAGCAAGAGCTTATATTGAGATGAAAGCAGTGACATAAGTAAAATATGAAGATAAGAAAACCCTGGCTCTTCAGCATTTTGAGTGGTATGGTAATTCTATTCTATATGGTGGGTTGGTATTACGAGATTGGAGAACACTGCAATAAGTCAGAGCTTATCATGGCTTTTAAATTGATAGAGATGATTTAATATGCATTGAGATAGAAGAACAAAAACACATGTGTGTAGGCAGTACTACGCAAGCACTGTCATTGTACTGCTACTTGCAGGAGGACTGCTACTTTGTAATGCTAAAATGCATGATTAAAATAATTACTGAAATGTATGCTGGTGTTGTGGTAAGGCTGAATGACATTATTTGCAGGGCCCATATGCTTATTTACAGATACTTTGACGGGCCACTATAATGACGAAGACAGCGTAACGTCGTTCAGAAGCACTACCATCAGTGCTGAAAAGTCCTTTAGAGTCGTTACAAAAGTTAAGATACATAATCTACAACGGGTATTAATAGACAAGCTGTCCAACCTACTGCCTTTCTACAATACTTTCATATGATTTTAGTGGATAAGACTCCGCGCTTGTGTCAATGAGATTTTAGTGCAGGCAAGAGAGGAGGTTTACAAACGAGAAACAAGTGTGAGCAAGTTGTAGGTTGTTTATACTATGGTGATAGTAGTAAGTAATGATAAAAAGAGTTAAATTCAGATGAAAAAAAACAAAAAAAATCCACTATCATTCCATTCCAAATACTTTCTGGCTTGCTGGCTGGTAGTACCTATATAATGTTAAGTATAAGCTTTTGCCAACGACGAACTATATCGAAAACAAAATGCGGCAGCCAGTTTCACAGCTGTTGACTATATGCTTGGTCTTGATATCCTACATCTTGCTCAGCGATTCTATAACCAGATATCCCTATACATACCTTTGGCTCCTACTTTATTCCTTTGGATGACTTTGGATTAAGTATACACTCGCACACATATGTGCATACATGATTTCACGTAAAAGTAACGACAGTTAACGAGTAAAAATGATCATGAACACTGTGGCCACACGTTAACTTACACCACATGATTAGATGATTAGACCACCTTTACATTGACCTGAACTTCTTTCTTCAGCTAATTACTTTCAATTTCCCCTGAATTCCGATCCGTGCAAATCTACCTTTAATGATCAAAGTAAGGAATGGATAAATCGATGCATGAGGAGATGTCGACAACTACGATTTTTTGTATTCTGAGGTGTGGACAAGCAGTTTACAAAAGTAGTAATCAGAATCTTCTTTTCATAGTCCTTCCAACAAGTCAACCTACTCAGCAGATATTATGTTTGTATAGTAGCAAATTAGTAGTAGAATGCTACTGCGAACTTATTAAGGAAAAACTGTCAAGATAGTATAAGCGAGAAGCTGATTAATGCATGTTGCTTTAAGAGTGTACTTGACTTGTACTATACATTTCTTTATGTGGGTACAGGTATAAATGGATTTTTCTAGGGTGAAAATACGAAGTCTATACATAAATTTGGAAAATAATTTTAGTGGGTGGATACGGAAAATCCCGGCAGGAATATACTTGAATTTATGCATTTTTTATTTTCTACATTGCATTATAAATAATCAATAATGTAGGCACCGTGGATTAGGATTACTAAGTACTTGCAGTTATGAAGGTATGCGGATAGATGAAAAACATTGATAAAGTATGCTACTTGAAACGTCATGTCGCTTTTGTATAAACTAAATATTTAATGATTTATGATTTGGCTTATGATTAGAGTAATAGAGCCCACAGAGTGGACATTCATTGCAGAGAGGTAAAATACATAATTATATGAAGTTTAAGTATACTGAATGGAAGGCAAGACGTGCACATTGGCTGATTTTGTGCAGTTGAAACAACAACATTCAATAATTTCTATGAATAGTCTTGAGTATAAAGACATCATTCGAAACACGGCACGCCATACCATTAGGGTCTTTGAAGAATCCTCCGAAGATGATCAGTTCTGCTCGTCCAGCCACCATCGAATACAGAAGTCGTTCTTTGGGGCGTCCAAATGTAGGAGGGTCGGGTTCCTTGGTCCACTCTACTATACCGTCCGAGAGCACCTTTAATAAAGAAACTTAAAGTTTTTTCCATATCCGAAGGCAAAAATGTAAATATTTACATCAGTCATTTGACTGGACAAACACATTATATGTTATCAACAGAACATACTTTGACGCGGTGATAAAGGACTGGTTGTTTTTCAAATCGCAATAAACACTGTATCAATAGAAGAGTATAGATAAGAATACTGTGCATCAGCATTACCTTGGAAATATCCAGCGAGTAAATAGGCATTGACGCTGTGGTTTGTTGTCGCAGGCCAGAGGAGCATCGAGAGTGAAAATACGAACGAGAGTGACTGGCTTCAAACACCACATTTTCAGGCTGTTGATGTACGTTAGGTTGTGCATCTGGAGGACTGGAGTTATCGAAATGTAGAAATGCGAGAAACGGTGATCGCGGAGACGAACGCTCACAGAATACTACCGATGACCCCACCTTAATAAAAATTAGGCATTAATTCCAGAAAACCAAAGTTTATAAAGAATTTCGTAAGAGTAACATTATGTAAGTAATGATCACACACTTTGCATCCCGCATAATGAAAATCGTGAGGTATGGAGCTCTTAGAGTTCCGATTTTGTAGTTTTGTCCAGATGCCAGTAAAGCGCCTTCCAGTACATTCAAATTGAAGAAGCCAAACATCTGAAAAAATCTGATTTGGACCTCCACACCCACCAATGATTAAAGCATGTGAGTCATCTATTCTAACTTGAGTTTGACCATATCGAGGTTGCGGAGATTCATTGGTAACCATCTGGTACCACTCACCAGAGAGAAAGCTAAACACCCATGCTTCATTTGAACTGCACAACATTGAACAAACAAAATTATAAAAAACACACTACATAATGTAAATTTCTCCATGTCCATCATAATATTACACAAATTCAAGTACTCACATAGGATAGGACTGCTCCTTTTGATTAAAAGTACGGCCTCCAAAAACTACCATGAGATCTCCATGAACAGACGCTGAATGACCCGCACATGGATGCGGACTGGTTGCAGTTATCACTTGAGACCATCGTTTAGTCGGGATATTATAAATGTGCAGTTCATCGAAGATTTTCCAAGGTTGCATTAATGGGTAAGGCGGCGGATGAGCCCAACCCCCAAATAAAATGAAATTATCTTTATACTGTATAACCGAGGCTAAAGCCTTCGGAGTGGGGTATTTTCCCGACGTAATGCACCTTCCCCAAGATCTTGTGCTTAGATCAAATTGCCACATGTCATTGAAAGTTGTAGGTGTATGGGTTGTTCCTCCGATGACGTATATAGAACGATCTAAAAATAAACCATATAATCCACTAATTAAAAACTTTCCAAAAATCTTCCTCAGTCACGGAAGAAAATATCAATTAATTGTAAGACCTACAAAATCTCAACACCTACACGTACCATAATAGCAACACATGTGGCCGAAGCGTTCTGAAATCCAAGCACCCACTACGCGATTTGAGTCATCATAAGTTGCTGAGATTTTTTCACAATGCAAGCGTCCATCAATGAAGGACTTCTCGAAGCTTAACCGCAGACTTGCCACAAATTCTATTTTATATTCGGAAGTAAGTAGATAATACTTTTACTCAAGTTTGCACTTTCGTACCGTTCCCAATACTACTACTCAAATACATTAGAATCAAAGAATGCCTTTAATGGAAAAACAGTATGGTTAATATACTTAAAGCTACACGGTTCCACCGACGACAAACTTCCTTCACGTTGTCCAAATCATTATAGGATGAAATTCGGCCAAATATATTTTCCAGCAACTCGTCTGGAAGACTATCAATAAACGTCGGAGTTTCAGCTTCCTCATTTGGCTTCTCTGAAAATGATGTCTCCGACAGATCTGCTGTCGAACTCTGACTCATAGGTTGATCAACATCCGACGAATCCTCCATATTTTCAAAGCTGGACTAGCAACTGTAAGTAACCTGACTGCAAATACTACTGACCGAGACTCCCACCTATCAATTCTCCAACTGCAGACGACGAAGGAACTGTCGGCCTGTAAATAATTATTACACACGTCAAAACATTCTTATTACTACAACTCATCCAATCCAAACAATACAAAACTCAAATTACTAAACATAAATATTATTTCTCAAGACCATATTTGACAAAACCATCAAACAAATCACGTGTGTCAAGACCCCAAAATACACAACTATCAAGGCTCAAACATTCAAGACATAGACCCCCCTTGTACATATTTATACTTTTAATTAGTCATCATAACGTTAACCATGATACAGTCAACAGGTTCAAAACTTCCAATATTTTGAATAGCAGTCTCGTTTACACCGAACAAAATTCTTACTTAAAAATACCCTTTAAAATATGTAAATCGTAATGTGTACTTTGAATTATAAAAATGTTACATACCTTTGACCAGACCGTGAATAACAGTTATATTCCTGGCTTATTAGTTACATAGCAGTAGTCAATGATATTTCAAATTATTTACATAACCTCTACCACTTCACATTTCCAATCTTCCAAGTTTGTATTTAATTAAATTTTAATTTGATGCGCTCACAACAGAAACAATAATTATAAATTACAATCCAGCAGCCAAAAGGCTTAAATTGGCCTGTTGTATTGTGAGCCTTACTGTTAATACAGGGCCAGTGCTGTTGGTGCTGCACTGCAAGTGCATTCACATTATATAGTTATAGTCAGAACTATCACAAGCAAAAGAATATATACATATGCGACTAAAAGGTACAAACATACAGGAACAGAGATGAGCTGCAGGAGACTTCATGTTAACAGGCTGGATAGGGTAAGTACATGCTTAATTTAGTTCACCATTGCACAACTCTAGCGATCGAGCACACACACTGCACACAATTGCACTGCTCTGCATTGTCAGAGCTCACACGTAAGTGTGGGTAATTATGTATGTTCTGTTATATTTTGGGTTTAGTTCCTGCTGTGGCCCATGTTAAATCTCCAACCCAAACAGCTGGCGACTTGTGCGGGAGATTTTGAATATTTCAAATCCTTAGGATTTCCGCGCGTCCTTGTGTGAATGCTTGATTTTATTGCATTTGTTTTGTGGTGATGTGTGATGTGACTTAAAAAAAAAACAAGTGTCCAAAGAAATATTTCTCTAGAATTGTAAATGCCTATATAGTCACAGTAATACATTGAATAATTTAATTAATGTGTCTACATTGAAATAGATTTTTTTAAAAGAGTGATTACCTTGTCTTATTATTGTCAGTATTGTCATGATGTAAGGAGCTGAGTTGGAAATACAGAAGTAAGTGATTGGTAATTTTTTAATTTCTAAAAATTAGTGGATACTTTTGTACTACAGTGGGGATCTGGATGGAGTCACAGAATTAGAGTTTATTTAAATATTTGCTGTTTTTTTTCAGGAGAATGATATATGAAGTTAGAATTACTTGAATAGTACGGATGTGACAAAACAGATTGGGAATAGAAATTGTGACATATTTGAAGGAAGTTCCACTGGGGACATTCGGTAGTCAAAATGGGTGATCTTTGTCATAAGACCATTTTCGTGCTGGATCACTGCAAATTGATGAGGGAGCTGACTGGTGTGACGATTGAGATAGAACTTGGAAATCGTCCGGGAGCCAACGTGGGCTATTTCCAGTTCATTCCGTCTGTGATGAAGTCTCTTTGGAACTGTGTTGCGGAGAGCACTCTGGAGTATGCGAGGATTCTCTGGGACTTATTCGGGGATGAGAGACTAATACGATTCATTGCGAGTCATCCACAGAAGGCAATATCACTGAATGACTGGTCAAAGGCACAGCAGAGCATGATATTTGTAAGATTTTTGGAAAAATTCAAAGGGGGCATATCTTTTAAGGGCAAGTTGTATGAGAAAGAAATAGATGGGATTCGATAACCTGATAACAACGATTTTTTTGGATTCGAGACTATAGTTAATGGATCAGTGAAGTTGGCAATAATTAGTAAATGTGTTGAATACATGTGTTGAATATGAGTAATAAAAGGTTGAATTTTATGGCTAATCGAAGGTCCAGGAAGCATTCGCCGCTGTTGGTCCTCCCTTAAATACCCCTGGGTCTATACAGACTGGCATTGTTTTGGCCATTAAAGCTCTGTCTGAACCAACGCCTTTTCAAACAAGATATATTTCAGGGAAGGGTGATACTCTATCTTCGAAGGTATGCAACTAAACATTTTCTGCACGTGAGCTGTGTATTTTTGTTTGGTTGATCACTTGAATTATTTTTTTGTTTGTAGCCTCGTTTGATAAACAAAGGTCGAATAGTATGTGTCACGTCGTGTTTGGTAGATTTTGATGTTCAGGAATTTGTACTGTCAAGCTTGGGTAAAAACAATGCTGCAGCTCTTAACACCGATAGGTGAGCATAAAATTACTAGAATTTAATTCACCATTAGTGATTAATTTAATAAAGTCTAAATGATTTTTGTGTTACAGAAAGATTCCTATTGATGAGCTCGAGTTTGTATTACTTTCTCTCCATCCCGTAGGTAAAGAACATCTAAGTCGTGTTTTGACTAGCCCTTCGCAGGAGGTTATTGTTGATAATTTATTTTATTGACATTTAATAATTTTAACTTATGAAACGCTACTAGTTAATTGTAAATATCCTTTGGGTAGATATCTCCATTTGCAAAGTTTGAGACTGTGGTTCTCACACCCCCAGACTTTCACACCAGGATTCAGCAACTGTAAGTCGTTTTTTATTGTTTTGGTCCATGAATTGTGACTATTTAAATTTGAAACTTTATTCTTGTCTTTGTTATGATTGATTTTTCGAAAGTTGTGTAGCACATCACGACCTTGTAACGACAACGGTGACAGGCATACCTATGAAGGAAGAAGCCAATGCTAGTTCATCTCTAAATTATGATGTAACCTTATTTCATCCTCGACTTGGTCCAAGTAAGCAACAAAATCAAATGTAATGAGTTGACCTTCCATCGTCATGTAAAATATGTTTTAGTAACACTGAATATAACGTTTGTCTTTTTGCAAAGCTAATGAAAGTCAGTTGCTTAAATGGGCCGGTCCAACAACTCCCAAAGGAGTTGGAACTAATTTGTGCAATACTGCATGTCGAACCACGCCGGTTGAAGTAATTAGGTATCACTTCACTGATTAATATTCTTTACTTATCCGTGTAATAACATTATATTGCAACGTTTTTTTTTGTTTTCAGTCGTCCAACAACTTGCCTTAGTAATTTCGTCCTCAGTGGTCGTTCAGTATGGCTGGAGGCCGTTAAGAAAGGTTCTCATGTATTTTTCGCTGCAGTCAATCTTTGGTCTTTATATTTTTATTTATACAAAATATAACCTGTATTTTTGTTTTACAGTTTCAAAGGCTAACTGCAATGTTTTGATGGCCCATGGCGGGGAAATTTGGATGCATGTAATGGAAACGACAAGAAATGTGCTGGAAGATCCTCCGTCTATTTCTGAGGGTAGTGGAGGCCGTGTGACCGATTACAGAATTCCTGTACGTATTATTGATTGATATGTTTACGTTGTCGTCATGTCTCGTACTGCCTAGGTCTTCAAAATTGTTACTGATTCCTTAAGTTAGAGCGTTAATTTTTTTATGTCAATACTTAGGACTTCGTGGAGTTTATGAAGCAAAATATGCTGGCTCCTTTTCCTCAACCTGAAATTTCGTCTACTGACAAAAATCGTCGGAATGGAGATCCCCCGGCTGTTAAACCTTTTGAACTTTCAAAGCAAAGACTATGGCGAAAAACTATTTTCTGGCCCATAACTATTAGTGGATCTATTCTATTTTCCCTATCAGTGGTAATTGTAATTTTTACTGTTTATAGAAATAGCTAATCAATATTTGAAGTTGTAGTTGTGAACAAAACTACATGCAATTTTTTCTGAAGCATTTAGAAACTCTCCTAAAGTTGTTCCCTTCAGACACACTTGATGAGCTCCAAAAAGTGGAATGTGATAAAGCATTTTGGTCGTTGATGGCAATAGAAGCAAGAGGCGATCCTCCCCCAGTGTCTTCACTGCAACTTAAAAAAGGGCATAAAAAGTAAACACATATTCAGTCATTTATCAGACGTTTATGTGCATAAATTGAGCAAAGAACAAAAAAATTGTTTTTATAGGGACGAGCAATGGCGCGTGGTTTACTCTGAAATAGAAAGTTTCCTCCGAGCAAATCTACATTCACCCGCTCACGAAAGTGTTCTTGAATGTTTCATGGAAAGCCGGCACGACGAGGAAAAAAATACTGAGAAGGAATCAGATTCAAAAAGCACTGAGAATAAGGGAAAGCGATCCGGAAGGTTAGTATGCCTAGTTAAATAAGCAGCCTTGTTGGAATATTGTAGTAATAGTAATTATAATCTAAGTATCTACTAATATTTTCTTCCTAATGATTGTAAATTTCAGCAACGGTAACATGAAAAGTGAAAGTTTCTCTCCACCTCCTCAGAAGAAACTACGTTTGGAGTCCGGTGCTGAGCCAAGAACTAATTTATTAACTCTTTGGAGACTGAAGACGGAGAAGAAAAGTCCTAGAATTTTGCCTGAAGGACTCAAATTGTATGCTCATTTGAAAGAATCGCAAGAAACTTCCGCGAAACCGGGGAAATCCTAGATATTTTATGCTTTTATAGGGTTATGAATGACTTTTTCTGAAACCATTTGAACTTGGAGTATGTGTTTCTTATCTTTATTAAAATCTTCAAATATTTTTTATTCTCTACCCAAAGTAGAACTTAATTATGTAAAATCTTAATTAATGAAGTTTACAAGGAAGGTAGGTTATGCTTTAAAGTACTTAAATTGCTACAAATATAGTTGGTATAATATCGTTGTATTTAGTATTTACTGTTAAGAACTTGCCTATGAATTATTTTAATTTCGTAAGTCCTTTGGCCACCCACACTGACCAGCTAAAGGCTACGATGGAGTGAGATCTTCTTTAATTGTCTCTGGAATCTTTTCATTTTTCCAATTGAGAATACTTTCAGACTTGTCTTTGCTCAAGTGTCCCATCTGTCCCAAGAAAATGGCCCGAGCTTCTTTCTCAATCCATGGTTTCTCCAAAAGTTCATAAGATCGAATACGTCTTTCCGCCGGTTGAAATATACACCGCAAAATGTCTTCCAATGCAGGCGAAAGTTTAGTTCCTTGAGGTGCTCGGAATTTTCCCGACAGATGAATAATATTCTGAGAAGATACTTGCTCATACGGGAACTTGGCAAACAACATTGCATATAGAACAATTCCCATGGACCACACGTCACTTAAGATAGGACAGTACTCCATTTTCTTTACGAGCTCTGGTGACATGTATGCTAATGAGCCACAGAATTCGTCTACCTGCATACAAAATATCACAAAATAAATGTATTCCGCAGAAGCCCTGAGAACATGAGAACCGAGACGTTTTTTTTCATTGTGTTGAGCATAAAGTATAACTGCACATACCTTGACAAAAACATCATTAGCACAGTCTTCAAACCACGTTATATTTGGGATTGCAAAGCCAAAATCAGATAAACGAATATTTAGATTTTTATCCAACAGAATGTTTTCACATTTAATATCCCTACAATGCAAAAACCAGCCAAGTTACAGTTACAACTTGAAATAAGACATGGCTAGAATTTAAAAGGGAACCAAAACCAACTAACTGTTACTGTACACACAGGAGCTGTTACTACATAGGAATAATACATAAGACCCCTGACTCTGACACATTGTAGCGTATGTACCTGTGAGCAATTTCCTTACGATGAACGTACGTGACAGCACTAGCAAGTTGAGCGAACCATTTCTTACTCAGCGGACTTTCTCCAGGAGGGTGAGTAGTTTTCAGATACTGTAGTAAATTACCATTTTCAACCAACTCCAAAACCAAATAAACCCGATACTTGGTTTCCATAGCACCGAAAAAGCCCGTGATGTTGGGATGACTGAGACATTTCAAAGCATCAACTTCTGCTGTTACTTTCTTCAAGGCCGGCAGAGCCTGCGATGGATTATTTTGTCTTGGCTTCTCATAAATCTTCACGGCTACGTCTTTCTTATGAAACTTCCAGTAACCCCGCTGAACAAAATCAACAGGGCACATTTGGGGATAAATTGATTTCAAACCCCAGGCAGGCACAAGTTAGGAGTTAGTGCTATGGCCCAGATTAAATTACTTACGTAAACTGAGCTGAATGTCCCAGTTCCCAGAAGATCATTCACTTCCAGACCTTCTTCCTCAGCAATGAGATTTGTATCGGGGGAATCAGTTACTTCAGATCGGATTCCCCATGGTAAGTCTCGGGAGAATTTATTTACAGGACCGTTGGGACTATGAAAATACGGTCTCTCATTTGTCTTCCATAAACCTTGAGGCATCGGCATGACTGGTGGGTCCATTGTTATCAAAATTCTTAACACGTCTCAACCGCGACGAGTGAATGGTTTGTGATAAATAATCCAACCTTTATGAATGATAGCCAGGCTCTAACTCTAAATGATACTGGGTACAATTTTCAGATTTAAAAGGAAAGTAAACCTAAGAAACTATCTCACAGGGTGACCTCTATACTACATATAAAATGCGGATGGGTTATTGTGAGAATGAAACAGCAAAAAGTACTATGTGGCTACATTTACAATTAAATGAAATTTGCAATAACTCGACTACTATACACTAGCAATAATATTTTGCATTTACATAAATAACCATTCAGCCATCATCTGCACTTAGGTAATCCTACAGGTACAAGTTAGCTGTGTATTTAATACCTACTACAAGTAAAAGTTAACCTTTATATATGTATGGTCTTAAGTTAGATTGGAAGGAAAAAATATTGACGCAGACCTAGCTCTTAAACTTATATACTGCTAAAAGTAGACCTGACCTAACTAATCGACTAGCAACAACAACTACCAACTAACGACTGACGATGACGACAGTCAGCGCCGATCCACAAACAATTTTAACTTAGGACATAGGCATCGAATAGAATAAGAAATACACACTTTACGGACTATAAAAAATATTAAATATATTTATTCATTATTATGTCAATAAAAATTAGTAGCCAAACATTTTGATTAATAATCCCGAAAAATTTCAATAAAAGCTCAATAAATTAACAGAATAATGAAACGGTTATCCTTTTTGTTTGTTTTTGAAAAATGCATTAGTAATATTGGTCACTGTACGTGGTGCGACAAATACTTTACAATACTTATTATTACTGTGACAATAATGACTATATATATATTAATAAATTTCTATAGTAAATAAGATGATCATCTTTATTTATTGGCTGTTTTGTTGTATTTCTTTCGTGCCAATTATGTTGCAACCTTTGGGACTTGTATTGTCATCCAAATTCATATTGTTTACTACCGCACCGCCTAAATACTATAACTTCGCTATTTAGATAATTGTTACATTTCGGAAATTACTTGGAGTTTTATCTTTTCAGTACAAAATACTGACAAGAGTGTGCGTGTGTGTCCCACTTTTTAGGGGCAAAGTGAGGTAGAGAGTCCTCATTAAGAATGTCGGGGTTTGGAGCCCAGCCCGTTCAAAGCCTGCCGTAACCGTAGGCTATGCTCATGCTAAAATAATCATAAGCTTATTTTAATTTATTGTCCTACAATTGTGACAGCATTTACTACAGTTCCTGTGACATAGCAATGTTTGAATATAATCTATCTGTACGTTGAAGCGAGATAAATTAAAATAAGGCTTATAAATATTGTAACCGACACATGTAGAGAGAGGGAGCTCTACTGGTATGAAAAATTGCGCGTACTATTTCTACCAAGCTAACAATGCATTATTTATTACATTAATATGCATATCTATGACTCCTGTTTATTTACTCCAGTATTTATTCTCCCAGAATGTTGATCTGGACTTACTCTGGAAATTACAGTAGGACTTCGGTACCAAAAGTAATTATATATAAGTAATAATTAATTACATTAATACATACATCGGATCTGTAACTGCTATTGTGTCCCTGGGGAATTCGTTCGTGCTATTCTAATTTTTCATTGAATAAAGACAATGAAAGTCGAGTAGAGCTAAATTCACACTGATCCATTTTAGATTTTAAAGACCCAGCTGATTCCTTGGAGCACAGCCATCGCGACAGGAGAGGTTTGTCAAAGTGACAGCAATTACACAATTATTTCTCTTTCTCAGCCATACTTTCGCTGACGCTGACAGTGTTTGTTTGAAAAGCTTTGAAAAAAAAGCATCGTGGGAGAATTGATGACTTCGGAGCTTCAATTCACTCTTTCTTCTTGTAAAAGCTGTATGTATAAGGTTTGACTCAGTCAGCGTTCCCTTCCCTTCCCACAGAGCTATGTATATTGACCCCAAGATTCATCAGCGTTGAGACTGGGGATGTACATTTCTCACTGGAACTACCTCCTGAATATTTGAGCAAGTAATGGTACGAAATCGTTTGTCTGAATAGACTGTGAGAATTTTCTTTTACAGGATTGTGGTATTCTATAGCATTACTGATGGCATTTGTCAACTCTTACTTTCTAAATGCAACTGCGATCATTACCACGTTTTTATTAAGGTTATACACTGCACAGATGAATTGCAATTCCTATATCCATAAAATGCTTAAATGTGCTATTGGGACACATTAAAAGCCAGTCCCTACTCTTCAGTGTGCTCAGAGGCAAGTAAGCAACTTTTCTCCTACGTGATTTTTCCTACAGTTCTCCCGAACAAAAGCGAAAATTCATTTTATAACCAGCTAGAATAAATCAAAAATATACCAAAGTTTAAATTAAGAATTAAATAGCGTG
Source organism: Allacma fusca (assembly GCA_947179485.1). Classification (NCBI taxonomy): domain Eukaryota; kingdom Metazoa; phylum Arthropoda; class Collembola; order Symphypleona; family Sminthuridae; genus Allacma; species Allacma fusca. The sequence goes on from OX359247.1 coordinate 21,460,235, forward strand.
AAGCAACAAGTGTGACGAACAGTACAAATTAACCTGCACATTAAGGATAAATATATGGAACAAAAGCTTGCATGTTTCGTTAATTATAAGCAGAAATGTGTTATACAACAATGACTTCTGGCCTAACGCGAATAAGTTTTGAAACATAGTATGATATGATAAATTACACTAAATACATACATACATTCATATGTGTTGAGGAAAAGTTAAAAAAAATTATGGGACGAATTAAACTGAATAGTTAAGTATTACTACGAGTCATAAATCGTACTCCCATTCGTTGTCCTGTACCTCAATGATGGCTACACAGAACTAATTCTGGCAACTGGAAACTTTTACCGTTGCCCTCCAGGAAATACCGAAAACTCAGTACCAGGTGGCCAAGGTATTTCTCCCACTAGCCCACATAAGGGAGACAGACGAGGCAAAGACTGACTTTCCTGGCTACACCTATGGTATTGATTAAAGCACGCGGCGCTTTTTGTATTGGTATACTTTTGAGGAAAACCCTTCAAATAAAATGAAAAATAGCGTCGAAACGTTTATTGAAAAATTTGCTGAGGCAATAGTTAAAAAACAGTAATTTTAAAATTCTTAAAAATCTACAAATTTTTCTCACGCAGTTGGCTCTTGTCGTCAAACTTTTCCCACGTCAATGTGAACCATTTGGAAGAAGATTTATTCAAACTCGAAGTTTTAATGGGTCAGTCCCTTATCATGGGATTGAGGGAGCAAATTATAGTGATCATACAGTACGGGGCACTCCGGAAATTACCAGGGAAAATTTTCAATGTTCCTTTCCTTTTTGTGGAGATGAATTTGTACTTCTAGCTCAAGAGAGACATACATACATACATACATACATACATACATACATACATACATACATACATAGTACGGAATATTGCTTCATTCCTTTTAACTATCACACCAGAGCGGGGCACGGTGATACATTGCCCCCTTGCCTGTCACTAGCCTCATTGCTCCGGCTTCAGGGTCTAATTAAAATTGCACGATAAGTAGATACATGATCTTACATATCCCGTACCAGCTTATCGCTCATATGGAGCTGGTTAAAAACTCGTTTAGTTATTTCAAAGACGCATTAGGCGTAAGCACTAATACCGCGTTTCTGTAGACACTTTCATGATGTACAGGTTGCATGACATCAAATATGAGGGAAATGTCTTCCTCTCAATTTTAATGAAGCGCTTAGGAAATTATTAAAAATAATAAATGGTTCAAGCATTTTGGACGCATCACATAATGTTATGTACAATTAAGCTATCCTTGTAGAATGGCATGAGATTTAAGTTTAATTTATTCTTTCTGTTGCTATTTGCTATACCGTTGCTATGCCTATGTATTCACCCTTCGACCCTTCATCGTCCATGCAATATCATGCTTACTAATTAACCTTAACACGATTTGTTACATCCTTTGGAGGAGTTACACAGCCGTAGTCCGTATATCAACTGCATTTCCCTTCCTCACTGATAGGCAGCAACAGTGCTGATTGTGAACGTTGAGTGTCTACGACCACAGTTAATAATATTGTTTTAATTTGCAAACACATATTGTACTTTGTTTCACAAAATGAGCATTGGAGGATTTGTACCCATCACAAGCGCCAAGCTACCATTGGTAGTGGAAGTCCTTTCAAAAAGGTTACCTGCTTCAGCCAATGTAAGTCCGCAAATCTGACGGTCTTATTTAACAGAGCCTCTCACTGTGACAATACACTATAACCTCCTTCTGCTGTCACCTGGTTTCAGGAGACGCTATTACTATTTCCTATCTTGTAGCCAATTAATACTGAAACCTTTATTTATCATATCACTCTTGAAGTTTCAAAATTTGACCAGGTGTCAGGTACGTATACTAATTGCTCTAAACAATATTTTGCGCAGCTATGGAACATTGTTAAACTGTACAATGGCAATCGTTACTCGTCCCATGTGACCACCACGTTTTTCTGCTACAATGATACAGTTGATGATGAGTCGCTACTGTTCGCCATTCAACGGAGAGAGTAAGTCGGGAAGTACAACTTGGACAATATTACTTTTGCGCCAGATAATTTTTATACTGCCAAACATGAGGTATAAATAAAAATTTTAAGCAATTGTTGTCCAGAATCGCTATATTATTTTGAGGTATATTCCTTGGATTCTCGGCAACTTTAAATGTATTTTAAAATAGCGTGTAGATATTTAATTATATATATAACCCAACCATTTTACTAGTTATAATTATTACATATGTACGGGGTGATCACACGTCGGCGAGCGTTCGTTAAAAAAGCATTTCTCTATGTGCACGAAATATTATAGTGGTTACAAAAGAAGCGTCATAATTGGTAATAAAGATCCTCATGGGTTCAAAATACTGTAGCTGGACCTTTTCCTGGATCCAATTAACGGGTACTTCGTAAGTTTGTAACTACTCCCGTATTAGCAGGTTCAAATTTTTGGTACTTGATCTCCAAATTATATCATGGTACTTGTACCTCAAATGTTCATGTACCCAAAAAGTTCCCGTAATTAGGACCCATGGGAACAAGCACCCTGCACTCGGATCATTCTTTTAAGATTGTTAGAATTTGATGTAAAACTAAGAACTCACACAGCAAATTAAACGTGAGAATGAATTGCATGGTGTAAATAAGAATCATAGATAAATTCGAAAGCTTCTTAAATTATGTTGCAAAATCAATTTCAAACGTTTTTCAATTACTCGACATAAATTGAATATACAAGCCATTTTGATTTAAATGAAACTTGAAGGAAAAATATATCCATGAATTGAGTATAAGAGTAGATCCAAATCTGAAATAATTTTGTGCAGTGTACAGGGTGACCATACCATAGCTCATATAAGGGAATTACTCGTAAAACACTGGATTTCCCCGTTTTGTAGTAAATTTTATTCAGCATTTTTTAATATTATTATAATATTCGCGTTAATTTTGAAATTGTTAATTTTTGAATGCATTCATTCGATAGTTTTCTCCTGCAACATTTCCTCAAAATGACTTTTGACTTAAACCAGTTTCGAGAAGAAAACGCTGGGTTAGCACCGAGAAAACAGATTTAGAATTTTTCAACTACATTAACACTTTGGGAATACGGTAATACACGTTTCCTTTGAAAAATCTAAATCAAAGGAGAAAGTCAGGATTTAGATGACATTGTTTGGCCTTGTGTCGCAATGCAGTACAAGATTCAACTCCCAAAAAAATTGATGCTTGGATATATGTATAAAGTACGATCATTGTAGGTATTTACATTTAAGTGTACATTGGTTGGTATATCTATACCAGTTCACCAGTTGGATGGTATATATGAGGTGGTTTGTTCTCTGTGCGGGAAAGTAGAGGACACAATCAGCCAAAAACACTCACTGTAAAAGAAAACACTTTCAAATTATTACTAAAATTATAAGTCCAAGGCCCCGAATTTTGTACATCAGGTTGTAGAGGGTGCTATTTTCCTAATTCTACGTTTCCTTGAAATTTCCCAAATACTTAAGGTATTTTGACATCAGGTGCAGTGATTTTAATCTTTAGTACCTGTTAGTGATGCAATCTAATCAAACAGGTATTCTTATGTGCCCCCCCCATATCCTTACCCTCTACCGAATTTTGCAGGTACAACTTGTGTGTACCCAAAATATTTGGGTAAAAAATGATGTTCCCATTGTGTATCTAAACCTGGACCTACATCCAAATACCCGGGTACTGCCCGCACCCATTGGAGCACTAAGACTATCAGTTACCTTGAAATGTAATCTTGAATATTACCCAGGCCAGTACAAATCGCGTTTTAAAGACCTCTGCAACCCGAGATTTTTCTATGTATCTGCTCATAATTCCATCAATATAGGTGATGCCTTATACCGTTAACCGTTAACTACAACCACCCACACAACTGCAGAGTTTGTTTGAGTAGAATGTACAGGGTACATTGCCGGTGATTCGTTGAATAGCTGAAATAAATGTGAATTTTAAGTCATGGAAAAACTAACACTGTATGGAAATGTTTTTCTAGTTTTCCTACAGGAATGGAAGAAGCTGTTACCATATCTGGCCCAAAAAATCTCACGACTGTCACGGAAAGAATTACTAAAGCCTTTGAAGAGGCTATTAACTGGGCGGCTGAAATTTGTTTTTGTGCCGTTGATGAAGACCTCGTGAATCATATGAAAATTCCAGAAATGTGCTCTAGAATTGGAAATCTTGTGCATGTTGACGCCTGCTTTCAGTATTACTATGAAATTGAGAAGGCTCTGAAACTTGACTTGAAGTAAGTTTTACAATTTATTAACACACTGTACAAATTCGCATTAAATATAAAAGTTTATAGGATTTGCATTTTCTGAAAAAAAAACCTAACTTTTGTAGCAAATATTCCGGAGTGATTATATCACCTTTGGCACCGAGTGAAGCAAAAATTGTGACGGATAGCTGGAAGTTTTCTGGGCCGGGTACCCAAGAAAGAATGGAGGATTGCATTAAAACAATTGGATCTGCGGGTGTATATGTAAAGGACGAGAATAAAGGAAATATACTGGCAAGTTGGGTTGTTGTGGTACACAGTGGGACAGTCAATGCTTTGTATACCCATGATGACTACCGACGTAGGGGTTACGCTAAAATTGTCATGGAAGCCGTTTCCAGATACGCTGCTGATGATGGACTTATTCCCAACGTACAAATTCAGTTGGAGAATCAAGCATCCAAAGCGCTTTTTGAGGGAGTAGGATACACTTATTGTAATAAGATAAATTGGGTTGTTTATCGTCCCCAGTAGTGATTCGTGATATCTCTAGATTCATCGTGCTTACATACAATTCCTATTCTAGACATTCCAATTAGATAATTATGAGCAAAGGAGTATTGGGTGGAAACAAAATTTAATTACTGTTTTTTATCTAACATTCATCGTTTGAGCATATACTTGTGTTTCCGATTTGAAATAGTTTGAATATGACAAGGATAAAATGGAGCATCTGCCTGATTCATGAAATTATTACAACTTGTTAAGGCGAATTTCCACTGTATTGACGGAATTAGTAACAGAAACGTATACAGATACGCATCAATATTGTTATGACGTAATTAGAATAACAATAGTTGTTATTATTTAGTCAATTATTATTAGTTTTAGAAATAATGATTTCTGTTATTATAAAGGAAATCAACCAATGATTAGTACTATGATTAACAGTACTACTACTATCTATTACAGTTTATGAATAAATTGGTGAGGTCATTCCTGGTTTAGCTCTTGACATAGCTTGGCCTATCTTTATTACTCTACCACTGATTGTGAGCCACTCTACACTATTTCACTCATACACTTCCAGGGTGGCTTGATTTAAAACAAGATTTAAATCAATTAATTTTTTTCAAATAAATAATTGAGTTAAATCAAAATTGGCTTCAACTTTTACCGTGAGGTAAAATTTAATTTCACGTTTCGAAACGTTGTAAAACGTGCATTTTTGTGTTTTTATGAATTTCGAGCATGAGATCATTTTGGATTTTGCTAATTTTCAGGATAATTTGGGTACGTTGCCATATTGATTACGTTCAAGCTGTCACAAAGCCATCAAATTTGGATATGAGTGAGTTTTGAAATATTGTATATTACTAGAGCTTCTGCTGGGGACAATTGTTATGTCCCACAGAAGATTCCGTCTCGTTTCAAAATCCAGGGACAAAAATAAGTATCCCAATCCAAACGGAGATAATATTTATGTCCCGAAATTGTATCGTCCCTAACAGAAACTCACAGTAACTATAAAAACATCCCAATATCCAATCTTACTAAAAGAGTACCATTGGTTTAAAGTGACAATATTTGACTGTGAATTTTACATTTTTAAAATGTGATACTCTTGTACGGAGAGATATTCACACTTGTTTAAACGGTGTATTCCCAATTTGCAAATAATCTGTCCCGAAACACTATATATGTACACACTATACACATTTTAAATAATTATATATAAATCCAATTGAGAGCTGGTATTCGTCCTACGCAGCGTTTGGCTTCAAAGACAAAACTGAATTCCAAATTGTTGCATTATTAAAAAAATACAGTTTTTGGAAAATTTGGAATTGGCCTTCAACCAGATTTTTATTTCATATTAGGTAGTTGACTTGCTTTTGAAATTTTCTCTCTATATATTTTATTAATGTTCAAGATTCATTGGTACCAACAGTGTACAATTTTCTAAGGAAAATTAAAACCCATTTGTACGGTAATTCTATTGTGCGATAATATTTTGAAAAATCAAAATATTGATTTAAATCAAAAAAATCCGATTTAAATCGAATTGATTTTTTTGATTTTTTTCAAAAAAAATCAATGAAATCAGTACACTTCAATTTATAACAATTGTTATTTGACGCATCAGTCATGATTAGGGATGTGCGTATCGCTCATTTTTGAGCGGTACCGATATTTGACTTTAAAATACACGATAACGATATACACTAAACCGATATAACGATACTGTATGCAATTCGGAAACACCACTATTTTAAATGTTGGCTTGCTCGAAGGTTGAAATTGAACACGCGCATGACGCTTAGTTTTGCCGACGTTTTGTTAGGGGACAAAATTTCCGTCATTTGGAGCTAATTATTTGCAACAAAAAACGTTGGAGGTCTGCAGTATGACATTTCTGGAATAAAAAACTGCAAAAATGATAGTCTTAACCATACGATATATCGTTTAAAAATTTCGAGAAATATCGTACGATATTTGTGCTCCAAAATGCACGATATGGACGATAATATCGTCTCGTTATATCGTTGGGCACATCCCTAGTCATGATAGTCAATCGGGTCGGTTAAGGTGTCTATGAAACTCAAATATATAAGATTACAAAGGACAACCACAGAGTAGACTTCAATTTAAATACAAGTCAGAGTTGCATGTAAGCAGGCATAAGCAACTGCTGGCAGGATTGAGCCCCATTGACGTCCCGAGATGAAGGGAGGTGGTACGCCCCAGGCTATTTCTTAAATAGGGGCTTTAAAGGCTCGGAATTGATGCAAACTTGTTCACTGGCATACTAGGAGCTTAAATTATTTAAACCGATCGGGTAACATGATACCAGGCCTGGTTCTGGCCGCTTAGAAATGCATTACTAGAGTTGCTGTATGCCGATTTGTACCAAATAAAATTTTGTGCTTAAAATCAAATCCTGAATCTAGTTTTGGTAACTAATGTTTCACCCCGGCATCCGAAGAGGGGAACCATGATGCCCGGAATGACCAAGCGTTTAAAATTTGTACCAAATGAATGTAGTTTTTATTTAGAAGCACGGTTTTAATATAAATGTGATATTATTGCTGTGTCGCTATGTATTTACCCGGGTAGCATGATACCCGGACGTTGACAACAACAACCAAAATCTTCAACAAATTAAAAAAAGGGAATTCTCACTAAACTAGATGGATCTACTTTTAATTCTGATGAACGATCCATACCGGGTAACATAATACCGGACACAGTTAAGTATATGTGGATGATGGGCTTGAATGCATTACATTATGCATATACTTTTATATACCCGACACAGTAAAAGTATATGCACATGTAATGCATTCGACCATCGACAGTTGACACTGTCGATGGTGTCTGCACTGGTATAGCCCATATTCGATTGCAAACATATTCAACACTTCTTCATTCATTTTGGATGCGTCCTCGTTAAGTGGGAAATGTATTGCTCGACCAGCAATAGTGGTCGGACTAGTTCAGTTCAAAACTGAAAATTTCAGTTCAGTTCAGTTTGGTTCATACAAATTTTAGTTCAGTTCGATGCATGCCCGAAACTAAATGGTTCGGTTCCTACGTAAAACTGAACTGAGCTGAATCGTTTGAACTGATTGTTACGCATACACAATACAGCTAGCTTCTTTCATGAGAGCAATTCAGGGATACTGAAATGCAGATAATTTTAAAGAGATTTATTTTATGATAATAATTAATAATACCAAGGATGGATTCGTACTTTCCTATTATAGATTTAAACAATGAAGTTTTCATCGTCAGATTAATTGTGTTCCTTCAACTATTTTCAAACCCGACTAAAATGTCATACGTTACAACCGAAAAATTCAACAAATCTAAAACCGATACCTGCAACTGCACAATGGTATTACATACAGTAGAAAGTCGGAAATACGTTTGTTTGCGCTATAGTTTTAACCTGACGCGATGAACTGTTTTGTAATCAGTTTAGTTCAGTTTGTAGAGGAAACTGATCTGAACTGAATCGAATAATAGCTACCTGAACTGAAATTTTGAATCTGAACCGAACTACACTGGAATTTGCTAACCAAACTGAACTAGTCAGACCACTAACTAGCTTAATAACGAATCTTTTCTTGGTTGATTCCACAAAATCTTATCTACCCTATTACTCGTAATAACATGATTTAAAATTTCTATACTATCATCTCTTTCGTCACATGTCATATTTAATTTCCCAAATCTTGTCTTGCACTTATATGTACGCTTATTTTATATGAATCAAAAAATGTCCTCGTATACGTACGTTTAACAACGTTGAAAATTTGATTAAAATCTAATAATATGGTGATGTTTTCTCCAAACGGATTATTATTACCCATGTTCTCTTGTAACAGTCTATTTACTACATCCAAACTATACTTATCCGTCATTGTACATTCATCAGATATAATAAGTTGTGAGATGCGAATTCGATCAGCCTCATCGGAAGGTGTCCGCCATGAAGAAGTTGTTTATTTATTACCATTCGGAGGTATACAAAATTGCGAATGATACGTACGTCCTCATTTTAATAATGTGGCTGCACTTCTTGTAGAAGCAACGACAATAACTACATCTTGTTTTCCGGCAACATTTTCCTCCTTACGTAACTTATTAAAGTTTCATAAACAGGTTTTCCCGCTTCCTCTCGAGCCATTTAGATATTTGCAATTTGTTTTACAACTTTGTTTATTAAATGCTTGAATTGAACTTGTTACCACGATTTTTTGTTTACTGTTGAGTTTTTCAAAATTTGCAGAAAATATTTCATTTTCTTGCTGTATATCATATGATTCATACATGCTAGATGTAATGTAATGCTGTAGCTTTGGCAAACCAGCATTTGGTTCACCACATTTTCTATGCATTTTTAAGATAACTTCTATTTGATGCAATCACATTTGTTTAGAAACATCTTCAGAATTTTCTCTGCGAAAGTCCTCAGTAAGGTGTTCTTTGTAATGTTGACTCATCTCAACCGCATTTCCGAGCGATCCAAAAACACATACCAAGGCAAATAATTATCGATGTTGCCTTGATAAATTAATACTTAGTCAAGAGTGTAGTACCACTGTTCATCATTTTCTGACAAGTTCAATTTTACACATGTATCATGAAACGTGTTGCATAAGTTTCCATTGGCAGTTTTCAAATAATCAAATAACAATGATCCACGTACAGGAAAAACTCAATATTTGTTTACCGGTAAACTTTGTCCGCTATAAAAAAGGTCCGTTGTTTACATATAATGGATACAATCCGTTGTATAATTTTCTAAATTAGAAACAAGACTGTCTATGCATAATGTCTTAATTTCTTCGAATTACAACATTCACTTACCTGACTAATATTATAATAACTAATCAAGTAGAAACTTCGAATTGATTAAATATAGAAGTACAATAATTATACTTCGACACACAGAAACGTAGTGATTGGTTGCTGAACTAGCGCATAGAGTTCGTCGACAGTTCGGAAATGCACATAACCGTACTATTCTAGCATTTGGATCAATTTTTAGGTGATCACTTGAACATTTCTTCCTTGAACTTGAGCTTGAGAGATCCCACTTTGAATTTAAAAACTATTAGACGCCTTTTCTCGTAATTGGTATTAAACGCCTCTCGGATTGATTTTTCGGACAATTTAACACGGTGAAAAAATTGCAAGATATAAATCTAAACTAATGCATGTACTACTCTCATGGTACATGCATATATGAGTACGTTTGAATTACCTTGAGTAACGATTACATGTTAAAGGGAGCCAATAGAACATTTTGCAATAAATTTCCGTTTAAAATCCGTTTTATGCATGCAAAATATTTCCAAAGTGCTTCAAAGTGTGTCCGGTATAAAAATGTCTGTTGTATGCAATAATTTTAGCTTTAGTTATATGGGAGCCTTTTCGGGACAGACAAATCTGTCCAACGTAATCCGTTGTAGTCATCCGTCATATCGAGATTTTTCCCTGTTTATTTAACAACAAAAGCTTTATATCGCATCTTTCTAAATTACATGGACTAGCATTATACATTCTTTCAACAACATTTTCAACAATTTCTTTGCAGCGCTTTTTCCGTTGATTATGGTTCATGAATACGAAGGCGGTAAATTGTATGTGATTTATCTTGCATCCAAAACCCAAAAATTCTCCACATTGCTTCCGGTGTACTTACATATATGACATTAATATCCTGGTTTATCTCGTACTTTCTGTTTCATTTAATAGTAGCAATCACTACCCGCAATCGAATTTTAAAACGTGCTAAGCACGGCCAACAACCGAGTTTTTGCTCAAACTCTGCAAGTGATAGTCACTACCAGCAACCGAGTTTTGTTTTAATCTCTCCAAGTTCAAAGCACATCCAGCAGTCTGTTTTTAAACAAACCAAAGCAAAAATCTTGAAGTGTACAACACTGGCAGATTGAAATTCCCATTGAAAATAAAATGAAAAAAAGTTTTTCTAATATCCACGAAGAAATACACGATTACGTTGTATATATAAGGAAGTCAATGTGTATAATGTGTGTAGTTACGTCAAAAAAATAAAACGTCTTGGGTATTTGTATGTAAAATATTATTGTTTCATTCTTATTATTATTAAAATTTAAAATAAAACTTATTGATGCCATAAATTACACAAACGTCCCCGGAAGGCTTGCATGCTAAAAGCGCGTCTACTGGTTTCGGGATAGCCACTTAACGTTAAAGGATAATATGATGGTCAAATATACTACATTTCCTCAAATCTACTTCGAACAATTGGTATCAACAATGGACATTAGAACAGGTATTTTAAGTTTATTATTGTGTAGTTATAATTAACCGTATTCTAAGTACTGACTTCCAACCAAAAAAGTATTCTTCAAAGGAAACTTCTGACTCAGCTCACCCACATTTTTCGCTCCAAAATAATAAATGTACGCAAAAGCCCACGGGACTTAAGTTGATAAGATTAATTTGAATTTGATAAGAATTATTTAGGTATTGGGACATTTTATTTTTTACTATCATTTTGACTAAAGATACATGTATATATGACATGTTTAATTACGTATTTGTGATTAAAGTTGTTTTTATGATAAATAAAAATGTCGAAGACAATTGATTACTTATCCGCAATAAGTCAAATTAAAGATTTATTTAGTATAAGGTTGTCATATTTATACAAACATCCTTACCGAGGATTCTGCCTTATCAGCATACTCAATTACACATTACAAAAGAGATACTTGCATATATGTCATTACATTTTTCAACAGTTATAGCAACACTTGCTTATTTTTAATGAAATAAAATAATGGCCATGCCCAATTTACAATTCCGGATTCTTCAAACCATAATTTATTATTGCACCTAAAAGATTTTGATCAAACTCCAACATTATTACAACGAATCCAATTTGACTATACGGTAATGATTTTACAACAATGATGTATTTTTACGACTTAATCGCACAACTTAGGCTTCATAAATCAAATAGTAAACAGTCAATAGTAAATCTTTAATGTAAACACACTAATTGTAAGCATGATGTTTAACACACACGAGTATACTAGAAATTACAACTTCAACCATGGAAATCAATCTTGTAGCCTTAGTCCGTCAGGTAACAATATTCAGCAACATAATACATACAATCAGAACAATGGTAGTGAGTTTAGAAACAACAATCCATTAAACAATCAAAGATTTGGTAACAATGGTTACAATGATAGAAATCGAGTAACATTCAACAATCCCAACGGTAATGAGAAGAAAACAAACCCAAATGTTAGTAGTGAACCAAATAGTCGGGAAGTTTCTGCAGGTAGACATAAAACTGACGACCCTGGTAATACATGTCATCTAAATGAACAAACCTTCAAAAACGGATGGATATTCGACAACCTCACAATAATTTATTAATGTAATAGAATTCCACATGCAATTTTAAATGATAACATTAAGCAATTTGCTAATTAACACATCTAAAATAGTATAGATATCGTGGTGTTAACTTTGGAAAATAACGTTTTATCATTCACAGAGCAATCCGTGTGAAAAATATCATAGATCAGTTAAAGATCGTCTAACTACACATATTGAATCATGTACTGAATGGGTTGGTAAATATCAGCAGAAATTATGCTGCGCGTAATCATTCATCATAATCAAAATCATATTCAATCTTGAAATAAAATACGATACTTGGCAATTTATAATAATCATAAATCAGAAGCAAAATATATTAAACGTATTTTGGTATATAAGTGGAATTACATATATTGATTTAAAAAATTACGAGACACAGGAGTGAATTTATTCTCATCCACACCCAACCGAAGATTCCCCGTGCTTTCCTACCCCGTTTTGGGGTAATTTCTCTAGATCCGGACGGTGGTCTTAAATCTCAGTGGGTTTCAGTACAAGGGTAATTTTTCCTTCAGTTACACAACCCAGGATCAAGCCAGAAACTCAAGACCTGTAAATCTCATCCAACCAAGGCCGGTCTCTGACACCTCACTATAGCCCGGAAGCACCAGGCTATTTTTGTAGCAATTCATTCTGGCAAAAAAGCAATTGTTGGAGGTGATTTCCGGGCGCCCACTCAGGCTAGTTCATTACATTAACCATACATAACCAATTTCCCTCTTCCAAACTCTGATCATACCCTACCGCCACTGATACCAATTAAATAAGTACTAGTACCGTGCGTTATTAATTTTCAGCTCAAGCTCTTGCCCGTCAAGAAAAGGACGGCTCCGGCGGACTCCTCTTAATTGCGATGCCAATACCACGCTCTCCAAAAACCTCACAATCCAAAATTACAGATTTTCCATCCTATTCATCTAAGAGGAGGGCTAGCGAGGTAGATTCCGACGAATATAACGCAATCCCACACAAGAACCCCCGAAAAGAAGCAACCCCCGACTCGGCAGGAATAAGCGCAACCGAACCTGGGAATATGGACATGGACGGACTTCTGGAAGCGTTTAGAAAGGAACTGAAGACAAACAAAGAGGAAATCAGCAAGGAAATAAGAGAGGTGGAAACAAACATTGTAACCCACTTGGACCAAAAAGTGCAGGAGTTGGAAAACAAATGCTCAATAATGACGTCCCAACTGGAATATCAGGAAAAAGTAATAACTCAACTGCAATTCGACAACCAAGCCCTACACCACCTTCTGCGACAGAAAAAAGTAATTATTACAGGCCTGGAGGAGAAACCTGGGGAAACCCAGGAGGATATTATCGAAGCCCTGAAAAGCAAACTGACTAACCAACGTATCTCAATTAAAGCAGAAGACTTTGACATAGTACACAGAATTGGGAGAAAACTGCCCGCCCCAACGGGTCAAAGTAAACGTCCCATTATGGTTAAGCTGACAACAATAAACAAGGCGAAGGATCTAATTAAGAGACATAAAGATCTCGGGAATGAAGGCCTGAAGATTAGGGAAGACCTTACGAAGACTGAAGCAGCAAACCAGTTTGCCCTACGGAACCTATACAAGCAAGCCCGATCTAATGGGGATAATCCTAAATGGGTAGGAAGAAGAATACGAATTGGGTACAAGATGTTTGAAGCCTTCAACGGTGCCATCCTAGAAGCCCGCCCAACTAAGGAAAGTAATCGTCCCATCCCAGAAGAACCGAACCAACTTTCCCAGAATTCAACAAACCTGAATATGTCTACATAGGATTTTGGCAGCCCCATATCACAAAGAAGTTTTTTTGAAAAAATAGTATATTGGAACTGTAATGGTATTCGAAATTTTTTAAATTTAAGCATCATAGAGAAACCGATTTTTTTAAACGCTGACATTTTCTGTTTAGCTGAGACTTGGTGCTCACACCCTGAGTTCACTACAAAAAATAATGAATTTAATGAGTTTCATATTTTTAATAATCCTGCAAGCAAAAATAATAACATAGGAAGAGCCAGTGGGGGCATTTTAACTTTCATTTAAAAAAGTATGAAATAGTTAGATCGTTTAACACGGATGATTTTCTCTCAACATTCATTTTGAAAAACTCCCTTTCCCAGAAAATCCTTATAATTTTATTTATATATGCAAAACCGGATCTGGCCAATAATTATTTTATCCTCAAATTGACAGAAACAATCGACGATATCACTATGGAATACCCTGGAGAAAACATGTTTGTTCTTGGAGACGCGAATGCTAGAGTCGGCTTACGCGATCACTTCCCAGACACAGTATACGTAAGATTGCAGAAAACTAGACGGAGTTTGGACAACACAGTTAATGCAAGAGGATCCCGTATGTTCACCCACATGTCTGATAGAGACTTTGTAATCTTAAACGGCCGCTGCCCGAGCGACAACCCTGCGGATTTTACATTCTCAAGCTCGAACGGGAGCAGCATAATTGACCTGTGTTGGGCAAACTCCGTCAGTCTATCGGAAGTGAGCGATCTGACCACTCAGAATATCACCCTCTCCCCCATCTTCCCATCTGTCTAGAATTAGAAAATGACACAATGGTGCCTATCTCTATCCCCCTGAGTTCTCAGAGTTTTAAAACTATTTTTAAATGGAAGGGATACTACGAGGAGTACGAAAGAAGAATGGGGGAAAATCTCAGTTTAATATCGGAATCCAGAGACCCCGATACAATTAACAAAGGGATTACTGACGCGGTCGAGTTAACTGCAAGCCTCTGTAGAATGCGATATACGGTACCCTTAAGGAAGTTAAAAACAAAAGACAAACCGTGGTATGACCAAGAATGTAGAAATTCCCGAGGGCTGGTTATACAAAAACTGAAAAACCTAAGAAGGGGACTCTACTCGGAGAGCTTGAGAAGGGAGTACCACATTGCCAGGATTAACCATAATAATCTTGTTAAAGGGAAAAAAAGAGATCATGCGGAGCGAATAAAAAGGGTTCTACGTAACACAAAATCCACCTCGGTTTTCTGGAGGACGTTTAACATATTCAAAGCCAGAGCTGAAAACGGGAATCCAATTCCTGTTGAGAGTTGGCAGTCCTTCTACAAAAATGTCATGCCCCCAAAACTGGGGGATATTGCTGTAGAACAAGTCTTTGTAGCTCGGAATGAGTGGTTGGACGCGGAAATATCCGCATTAGAGCTAGATGAGGCTCTTAAGTCCCTAAAGAACGAGAAGGCTCCAGGATATGACAAAATACCAAATGAATTTTGGAAATACTCCACCCCTGAGCTTTTCGAGAAGATCCTCTTACTGTTTAATACAATCCTCTCATGTGGGATCACCCCCCATACATGGTCGATTGTAGAAATATGTATGATACATAAAAAAGGGGACAAAGAAGAGCCGGGAAATTACAGAGGTATTGCTCATATTAATACCATAACCAAAGTATTCACTAGAATTTTGTATAATCGGTTATACTCCTGGAGTGAGGCAAACAATATACTCCCAGAGACCCAATCAGGTTTTAGAAAGAATAGAGGTTGTGTGGATCAAATTTTCTCCTTGCTTACTATTATCCAAATTAAACTAAGACCTCGGGCAGGAAAATTATTTGCCTTGTTCGTGGACCTAGCTAGGGCGTTCGATTCTCTGAATCACTCACTTCTCTGGAGAAAGCTAGATAGTTTTGGTGTGAGCGGCAAGTTCATAAGGGTACTCAAATGTCTATATGACAGAGCTGTAATCAGAGTCAGGGTTGGGAACGTCCACACAGAGGCTTTTGAAGTTTCCCAAGGGGTCTTACAGGGGGACATCCTTAGCCCACTGCTATTTGCGTTATATATCTCTGACTTGGACACGTTTTTTGATCTAAGGGGGGTACAACCTGTCGCACTCGGAGGATTGTCCTCCGTCAACCATCTCCTCTTGGCTGATGACAATGTCACTATTGCAGAATCCAAGATGGGCCTCCAAAAGAAAATTGACGCACTAAGCGATTACTGTGTGGAGAATTTCTTGTCCATTAACCTTTCGAAGACCAAAGTTATTGTTTTCAGAAATGGAGGCAAATTACTAAATTCATGGAAATGGCAGTTAAAAGGAGAACAAATTGAAGTTGTCCCAGAGTATACATACCTCGGAGTAAAATTCTCGGCGTCCGGATCATTTAGGTCCGCCGGGAAGGAAATGAAGCGAAAAGCAATAGCAACAATTGGGCCAGCATTGAAAATGCTCTCACTCTCCAGAACGGACTCTTGGGAGAGTAGAATAAAAATCCTCGACTCCGTTGTTATCCCAACAATGACATATGCATCAGAGGTCTGGGCTATTAATACAGTTTCGGAGTTAGAAATAGTCCAAAACCAATTCCTAAAAAGACTATTGTGGTTACCCCAAGGTACTCCTTCCTACGCACTCCGAGTGGAAACAGGAAGAGTCAAAGTCTACTTCCGAGTTATCAAGTGGGCATTGAGACTGTGGTTCAAAATACTGATGATGCCCCATTCGAGAATCCCCAGAATATGCTACGAACGCTCAAGGCAGCTCTGCCGAAACGACCCACTGTTGGGGTCAAGGCTGGGGTGGACTGTATTCATCCGTAGTACACTCGTTAAATACGGCTTTAGGGCAGTGTGGGAATTCCAGAGCGCTGAATACCTGGCAGGGTTTTCTCCAACATTGTAGCGGTGATTCACGAGTCCTTCATACAAGAGGACATGGTCAGTATTAAATCCTCTTCATCGGTCCCTCTGTATAGTACCATCAAAGATCATTTTTCCTCCTCCGGGTACCTACTTCATTATATCCCCATCAAATACATAAGACTAATCGCGAGTATTAGGCTGAACTCTCCAACTTTATATACCACACGGGCAAAGATTAAACTAATGTATCCTGAAACGTGCATGAATTGTAATCTCCAAGAACAACACGATTTGCTCCATATCCTGACCAGATGTAATATGTTTAACGAGGCAAGGCAATCCCTTTTACGGAAATATGGTATTGGTAACCTCATGTCCGAAAGATCTTTACTTACTCTCTTCAGAAACCCCTCAATGATTTTTATCTGTGATATTTTCAAATTTATCCATAACTGCTGCATTAGAAACTATTTTTTCAACTCTCTATGATGCTTACTAGTTTTATTATACATATACAGGAATCACCTTCAGTATTTAACGATAGAATTCTTAATTTTTCTTTACACGTAATCTCTAAGTTGTAACTTATATCTAAATCTCAAATAATAACAATTTTGAACCCATGTACGGATGATATGGGCGCTGCCCGAAAAGAATCCTGACTAATAATAAATTGAATTGAATTGAATTGAATTACATATATTGCCGCAAATGGGAACACTAGTTTCCTTAGTAAGAACTACTGCGGTCAAATTATAATAAATAAAATGTCTTGCAATAGTATTTGTGAGCTCACATGCCAGAAATACAAATTTTAGGATGTGTCTACGTATATCGTTTGAAACTTACAATATCAGATATTCAGAATACTTCAAAGATATGCATAGCTGACACATGAATGATTAAACGGCAATTGAGTATAAAATGTAAGAGTGGAAGGAGCAGAGAGAGTTCACGTGAACTGTTGAAAATTGGAATCGGAATTGGAATCAGAATCGAAAAAGAATCCGAAAATTTAAAATATTGGAATCGGAATTAAAAATACTGTAAAATTAGGTATTGGAATTCTAATCGGAATTGGAAAGTAAGTATCGGTATTGGTATTAGAATTTAATGATATTCCAACAAATACCGATTCCATATCTGATATTCCATTATACGGTCACAAAGATCCCTTTAGGACCTTTTATCACCTTTACATTTTACACTTCTAAATTGGTTTTTGTGCAAATAGTTCTTTATCGTAGTAATAAAAATTCATCGCTACGCGATAATTTGAGGCTTCGCATTGGGCGGCATCAGACAACTCCGTCAAAGTAGGATGAATAAATTTTGAGCTTTTTCAAAACTTTAGAATTGTTTTCAAAAAGCCGATTTCAACCACATAAGCAATAACCATTCCGATTTACATAAGCAATATTTAAAAAAATCGTTGAAATCGATTCTGAATCGATTCAGTAGAGATACTACACACTTCACTAGAGATAGCTGTCATTTAACTTGAAGTTCAAAATTTCAATAATTTGTTTTTCAAAAACTATCTGGCCGATTTCAACCAAATAGGAACTCAGTCTTACTTTTGACACTAGTAATATCCATACAAACTTTCACTGAAATCGGACCAGTAGTTTTTGAGTAATCGTGCGGAAGGACACACGGACGTACGGACATGGTTATTTTACTAGGGGGCTGACGCCACCCTAAAAATTATCGCTACGCAATAATTTGAGGCTTCGCGTAGGGTGGTGTCAGCCGCGGCCGACAAAGTAGGAAAAATTTTCGTTTTTTTCGAAATTTCAGAATTGTTTTTGAAAAAACTATCCGGCCGATTTCAACCAAATACGAACTCAGCCTTACTTTTGATACAAGTAATGCCCATAAAAAGGACGTATGGACGTACGGGCAAGGCTATTTTACTAGGGGGCTGACGCCACCCTAAAAATGGAAAGAAAGACAGAATCACTTGTTTTTTGTTTATGATTACTACGACTACAATAGAAATTTAGAAATACAAAAAAAATTAAGGACGTGTTCCAACTTCCAACGTATTCTGTGGACAAACTATGGACCGTAGAAGGGACAACTGAATTAATTTGTTCAAGTAGTGGAACGATTCCGAATTTTCAGAAATTCTCCAGTCAGTAACATTTGTAATCTTGAGAATTCCAGTAACTTCGGTTACTGTGGACATACTTTTCTCTGAATTACGTTCAATTTAAAACTATAACCTAGGTCGACCACTGAAGGAATCCCTGCAAAACATGTCGTTTATTTAAGTAAAGCAGTTCAAATGACGTGGTCGAATGACTTAAAAATGACAAAAATACCAACAAACTATAGGTTACATGCATAGAATCGGAATTATTTGAAAGTATTTAAATTAATTGGTATCGGAATTCAAAATTAATTATTTGGATACATCGGAATCGGAATCGAAATTAGATTTAAGCAGGTATTGTAATTGGAATCAGAATTTTTATTTTTCCGATATTTCATCCCTGATTTTTATAAAACAATAAGACGGAAATTCTAATTATTCAAAATTCAAAGTATGGAAACAGGACACAAGAATTATTCTCGACCCCTGGCCATCGTGGAGGCGACTTTAATGTCGACGGAATGAAAACAAATACAAAGATGACATTATGATGATTGACGCCCAATATTATTTTTAGTGGGATGAAATTAGGCATTGCTTACATTACTTTTCAGTGACAAAAACTCAAGTTATACTCAAGTTTTATTCAAGTACTTCCATTCATTGTACTTGAACTTGACTTGATTTTACAATCAAGTAATAAATTGTTAACTTGAACTTGATCGAACTTGAACTTGAAAATTAAAGTTAAAATTATGATTTCACTTGAACTTGATGTTCAAGTGTCAAGTTACAAAATTTGTCTGCACTTGACTTGACTTGAACTTGATACGCACTTGAACTATTCAAGTTATACTTGAACTTGAACGCAGCTCTGCGGCAGAACATTTGACCACCGTTCGACCTACCGTTACATAATATATGGACGCCACCTTAAAAAACAGCAATACTAAATTTTTCGCCGTGGTATGAAAGTAACTCGGTTTGCGTGAGAAATGGTGAATCTACTGTCGATTTTAATAATACTCTAATGTGCTAAATGAAAGTTTCAAGATACACGGTTGACTGTAAAATTTTTATTCTCACTCGCTTGTTAGTGCCTGAAGATTACAGTCCGTTAGATGTCGAAAGCTTACATATACATAATTTAGCTTGTTTAATAAAGTTAACCACGTAAGCCAAAGAATGGAATCTATTAATTATTACTTTTAGCTACACGGAGTGTCTACTTATATTCAACTTCAAGTTCTCTTACAGACCGTAGCTACAGGTGATGGATAACTACTTAATAGCTGGTGTCAATATATCAACATACAAATAATAATAATCAGGAATCAATATTTCCACAAATACTTTATTTAGCCTTTTTGGGACCTGGATTACATTAAAAGTTTTTGGAACAAACATTTTTTCCCTTTAATATTATATTGTGCTGGCTGTATTAAACGTTATTTCACAAAATGAGTTTTGGAGGATTTGTACCCATCACAAGCCCAAAGTTATCATTGCTACTGGAAGTCCTTTCAAAAAGATTACCTGCCTCAGCCAATGTAAGTCCACAAATCTGACAGTTTTATTTAAAAGAGCCTCATAATGTCACAATCAGGCATGATCAGCTGCTGGCAGGATTGAGCCTCATTGACGTCCCGAGATGAAGGAAGGTGGTATGTACCAGGCTATTTCTTAAATACGGGATTTAGAGGCTCGGAGATGATTCAAACTTGTTCACTGGCATACTAATAGCTTAAATTAATTTTTTTACACCGATCGGGTAACAGGATACCCATATAGGCGGCATTGTAACACACCTGGCCAATTAAGGTCAGTCTTTATCAAAATTCTGAGCCTCAAACTGAAACTTAAATGGATATTTGAAATATTAAAAGAATATACGTATATGAAAAATCATATATTTCATATATCAATAAAACGATACATGAAAAATGTTTTTTTCTTCTAAAAACCATAAAAATACCTTAAAACCATGAAAAACCTAAAAATACCAGCTTAACCTGACTACTCTAATCCAGAAACCCTTATTCAGGGATTAGAACAAATGACAATTGTCACCCTGCACTACAATAAATTTGTACACGAAATCACATATCCGGTACCATATTATCGTTCCTGGAGCTGATTACAAATTGTGTTTTCAGCGAGTGTACACACCCTCATGAAACCGAGGCGAGATATCATATGTAGCAAATGTCTTCCTCTCAATTTTAAATAAACGTTTAGGAAATATTAAAAATAATAAATGGCATAAACATTTTGGACGCATGATATAATCAATTGACCAAATAAGCTATCCTTGTACATAGAAGTGGCATGAGATTTAAGTTTAATTTAGTTTCACTGTTGATATACCTACCATATCTTCATCCTTCAACGTCAAAGCAGTATCCTGCTTACTAATTAACACGATTTGTTATATCTTTCGAAGGAGTTATACAACCGTAGTTCGTATTCGTATACCAACTGCGTTTCCCTTACTCAGTGATAGGCAGCAACAGTGGTGATTGTGAACGCTGATTGTGAGTGCACACAACCACAGTTTATAATATTGTTTTAATTTGCATACACATATTGTACTTTGTTTCACAAAATGAGCATTGGAGGATTTGTACCCATCACAAGCGCCAAGCTACCATTGGTAGTGAAAGTCCTTTCAAAAAGGTTACCTGCCTCAGTCAACGTAAGTCCGTAAATCTGACGAAGTCTCATTATTAACAGAGCCTCTCACTGTTACAATACACTATAACCTCCTTCTGCTGTCACCTGGTTTCAGGAAACGCTATTACTTTTTCCTGCCTTTTAGCCACTTAATACTGAAGCCTTTATTTATCATATCACTTTAAATTTCAAAACAAAACCAGGTGCCAGGTACACTTGTATACTAATTGCTCTACAATTTTCTACACAGCTATGGAACATTGTTAAACTGTTCAATGACAATCGTTACTCGTCCCATCTGACCACCACGTTTTTCAGCTACAATGATACAATTGATGATGAGTCGCTACTGTTCGCCATTCAACGGAGAGAGTAAGTCGGGAAGTACAACTTGGACAATATTAATTTTGCACCAGATAATTTGTATACTGCAGAACATGAGGTATGAATAAAAATTCCAAGCACTCGTTGTGCAAAATTGGTATATTATTTTGAGGTATATACCATGGATTCTCAGTAACTTTGAATGCATTCTAAAATAGATATTTAGTAGTATGTAAGGGACGGAGATATTTAATTATATAGTCCAGCCATTTTACTAGTTATAATTTATTATTATCTACGGGGCGATCACAAGTCGGCTTTAAAAATATGCATTTGGATGTGCATGAAATATTCAGTTCAGGAGTGGTTCAAAATAAACGTAATAATGGGCCATCAGTTACTATGAAATTTAACATTGAGATCGGTCCCAGACCACTACGAAAAATGTTTTAATTTAATAATATTTTGCAATTGACTGTAATATTGTTTTCCGCAATCAAAACCACCCAAGTTTGCAATTTGTCAGCAATATCTCCGTCAGAGTATGTTTGAGTAAGATATAAAGGGGATTGTGTCATATTGACGGTGATTTTCTGATTAGCTGAAATAAATGTAAATTGCTAAAGTCATGGAAATTATTCCACTGTATGGAAATGATGTAGTTTTCCTTCAGAAACGGATCACTCTGTTACCATATCTGGCCCAAAAAATCTCATGAATGTCACGGAAAGAATGACTAAAGCCTTTGAAGAGGCTATTAACTGGGCGGCTGGAATTTGTTTTTGCGCCGTTGATGAAGACCTTGTGAAACACTTGAAGATTCCAGAAATGTGCTCTAGAAATGGAACTCTTGTTTATATGGACACCTGCTATCTGTACTATTATGAAATTGAGAAGGCTTTGCAGCTCAACTTGAAGTGAGTTTTATAAATTAATAATACATTGTAAAAAATTAACATTAAAAAAAAAATTTGAAATTTGCCTTATCTGAAAAAAAAAACTACCTTTTGCAGCAAATATTCCGGAATGATTTTATCGCCTTTGGTGCCGAGTGAAGCAAGAATTGTGACGGATAGTTGGAAGTTTTCTGGACCCGGTACCCTAGACAGAATGGAGGATTGCATTAAAACAATTGGATCTGCGGGATTGTATGTACATGACGAGAATAAAGGCAATATACTAGCAAGTTGGGCTATTGTTTTACACGGTGGGACGATCAATGCTTTGCATACCCATGATGACTACCGACGGAGGGGTTACGCTAAAATTGTCATGGAGACCGTTTCCAGATATGCTGCTGATGATGGACTTATTCCCAATGTACAAATTAATTTGGAGAATCCTGCATCCAAAGCGCTTATGGAACAAATAGGTTATGCCTATTGTAACAGGGTAAATTGGGTTGTTTACCATCCCCAGTAGTGAGATCTGTAGACTCGCCGTGCTTACAAACAGTTTCTGGACTAGGCATCTAATATATTTCAATGAAATTTTTATTATTAAAGGAACACTGATGGACATAAAATTTGATTTACACGGCTTCATTTAACATTTAAGAATGTATTGTTGTTTCCGATTTGAAATAGTTTGAGTATGTATGAGGATCTACCGGCTACAAGAAATGATTACAACCGCGGCATTAAATAAAGTTATTTTTATTACAACCTCAGCGTTTAGAAATATTGTACGGACAGTCATACATGAGACGAGACAATGGTAATAAATATTTCTCTTTTCATTAGATATAGTAATAGTGGAATACTTTATCACAATTCAAGAGCTTAAATAACTAGGAAACACCAGTAGCTTTTAATTTCACGATTGTGCGGAAGCAGTAGAATAGGAATCATCAGAAAATTAGCAATGTGAGGAATAGGAAGTTGTTCAAAATCTACAATAGGAAGTAATTGCAACTTAAGAATGATTTTGAATCCCACCCTGGAAAAGCAAATGCTGAATGAAGAAAATTTTAAAATAATTTCTAATCACCAAAACTTTAAGCTAAACCCGAAATATGTTCTTATGCCGAGAAACTGCTTACGCGGAACTACGCGTGGAGAAAACTTATATTATTCTTACTAGTCCATCGCATGGATACAAAAATGCTGTACCTGTGTGAGCACCCAGGCTTCCTAAAACTCTAGGTTACAAACTATACTTAAACTATCCTAAAACTATGGTGGCTTATGCCAATAAATGGAGCACGTCCTCACGGTTTAACGGCTAACAGGGTTCTCCTCTTTATTCATACTCTTTCCCACTCACTCATCACAAACCCACTTGCGCACTCTCCAGTGCCGTATCCTCACACACCCATACCCTAAGCCTATACAAATACATAATCATAAATATTATTAGATGCTCCTCTCATTATCCCCCTCCCCACATTTTCAATCGTCCCGATTGATGCTAGGTCGCGGTTCAGGTTCTGAAGAGTCCCTTATTAACAAAAAAAATAAATGCCTCTGCAACACCAGGTCTAAAACAAAAATATCTTTACAGAACAAAATAAAAATTCCCGGAATTCATTTCTAACATATAAATTCATCTGAGGCACAAATATCATTACATAGGCGAAACCATTAAATACATTTGATCCTTTTTCCTAAATACTACTTGAACAATTCTCAGAACCCCTCCAAAAAATGAACAAAAATATTATTTTCATCCTGGATCTTAAATGAAATAATCTTCACGTTCCCCTGGGTAAAGAGGACAATCCAGGGCTACATGACCTCCTTCTTCCTTACATTTGAAACACCCTGGGTGATCCATCAGGAAATGGCTGTCTTTACACACTCGTCCTCGACGATTCGTAAATCCACATATGCGCCTGGGAAAGTTGTAAACTACTCCTGGTAGTTGCCTGCCCTCGAAATCCCATGAGTACGCCACTTCTGTTCTCGAGATGTCGATCGGCTGGTACCACTCTGGTCTGAAAGGCCTACCGTGAATGTGCCTCATTCGATTAAAGACCCAGGCTTGGAACCTTCTAATGTCATCGGAATTCCCCATAATCCTCAACTGTCGGCACAGCACTCCTGACTGTTTCGGATCCAAAATTGCACAGCACAGGTTGTCTCCCGAGATCCTATTTACGCGAGTCTGCCGTGGGATTGGGAAAATCTGATCAATTATAATATAATGGAAAAGAATGGAAGTATAAACTTCTCTGTTCCATACGGCCGGTGGCCTCGGTATGGCCGGTACCTCTCCCCATATCTCCTCTACTGGCAAGAATCTAACTTTCTTCAGCGTTGGCTCCAATCTTAATTGAGTCACCCATCCCCTCAGCTCATTAACTTGTTGGAATAACTTCTTAGCGTGTTCGAAGACCCATTTCGTCTCACTGGATTTAGCCAGTTCCATAGATCCCTGGAAAATCTTCTGGACACACTCGCCCACTAGTGTGGTCTGCTCCGGGTCAAGGTTTGGTGTTGGGACGTGTTTTTTCACCATGTCTAAAATCTCCCCCCAGAGTTCATTCACGGGTGCTTCCAGATCCTTGGATCCTTTCTCTAAATTCTCCTCCCAGATCTGTGAGATTTTGAAAGCCAGCCGGTTAACCTTTGACACCTGCACGCGGTGCTTCGCCTCCGCCACCGACATTTCCTGGAGAGCTGCCATTGTCGCTGTCAGGGAAAAGAAAATACCCGTGAATTTTCATTATACTCCGTCAGTCTCCCCCCTGCAAGATAACCAACCACTGAGTCCATTCCCCCACGTAAAAAAAAAAATTAATAATACAAAAAAAATCACGGGTGGCCTGTGTCTGAGACCTCGACCAATCATTCACAGGTAAGTACTTCACTAAAACCCCGAGAAGGAGGGAAAAAAAATTTTTTTCCTCGATAATAAAAATATCTGTTACCTGCACGTAGGTTAGCAAATTCTCTGGTGCTCCTTAAAATTACTCGGAGTAAATTTTATTTCCTCTGGGCCTAAAAAAAAAATGACGCTTACTTAAAATGATCACTGCACTTGAAGTCACTGTACCTTCTCAGTCCACTTCCAAACTCCTTCTCAAGAGATATGAGCGTGGCTTTCCACACTCTCGTGGTTATGGCTACAGTCTGCTTATTACCATACCTCCCTGGCACTTAATGCTAATTATGTACGTTCCGCGTAGCCGTATACTGAGGTCTAAAGTTATCCTAACAATTATGAGAACAAGTAACCTGCCCAGTAATACTACAATGGATTACCACTATCAGGTAAGTATTACGGTTTTATTACAATGTGATAACTGCCAATTTTTACTGAATTAAATATAAGCTCATTTAATTTTTAATTCTCCAGGTTGTGTAACTTCGCATGAGCCACCAGCTCCTGTAGGGTTGGAGTCTTGATCCCGCACATAACGCACCGTGCCCAAGGGTTCATTTTGTGGATGCTCAGTGGACTGTCCGGAGTCTCAGTGCTCGTTTTCATCGCATCAGATGGACCCTCCTTGACCAAATCCATCTCCTCTGCCTTTGGGAGTGTGGCTGGAGTGTCAGCCACTTTGTTAAGTGGCTCCCAGTGTGCTTCTTTCCCCACGAAAAATTCCAGGGCGTCCAGGATGACCTGTCTCTCTCTGCCCCTCTCCAGTGTAATGGCCCTTCTCTTGTCACAGCCTGCTTCGTTGTTGACACAGGTTGCGTCCAGGCCACATGAGATGCAAAACTTCAGTGGGAGACCATCCAGCTTTAGTGTGAGCACTCTGTAGATTGCTCGGAATTGATCCCAGTCCGACAGTACCCTGTTACGTAGGTCATCCAAGTCAGCAGCCAAAAGTCCCGGATTATACTCTGGAAAAATTCCGGGTTTTCGTCTCAACTCGTACAGGCGGATCCGAAGCCCCTTGTGAGCGTTCATCTTGGTCAGTTCCAGGTAAGTATTGAAAAAATCTTCCCTGTACCCGTCTAACACTGCTTCAGTGGGGATGATCTTGTCCCGAAAATCTGTTCTCTCCCTGTGTAGTTGGGCCTGGTACGTCACAGATGAACTGCAGCAGTAAAACTTGGCCGCCCTTATGGACTCCTCCAGTAGATAATCCAGGTCAGAATTTTTCTTTAATCTCGTCTCCATCTCCTGGATGAGGAGTTTGTTCACGGCGCTGCGCTCCAGAAACTCTCCTTCGACCTCCGGGTATCTTCTCGGCCCTGGCTGGATG
Organism: Allacma fusca; assembly: GCA_947179485.1. Lineage (NCBI taxonomy): Eukaryota > Metazoa > Arthropoda > Collembola > Symphypleona > Sminthuridae > Allacma > Allacma fusca. The sequence goes on from OX359247.1 coordinate 21,487,351, forward strand.
GCTGTGGATTTCTCCCCTCCCTGGCTTATGGAATGATCCGCCATTATGGATCCGATGTGGCTCCTTTTTTTCCAGGAACAAGTGCAGGTAAAAACAAAATACTTATTATAAATCATTGAATGTGTCCGACCCTACTCCTATCCTTTTGTCCCAGAAAATAAAGTACGGATTATATATTTTTTTTTTTTTTTCTTAGGTGGACCTTCTGACCACTTCAATATATCTGTGTTTTTTAGAGAAATTAACCGGGGTTTTTTATCCTTCGTAGTAGATCTCTGGAGCACTAAATTATTTTATGTATATTTATATATAAAAAGTAGCAGGATTTTACCTTTTGCTGAGGGCGTAAAAATAATTTCTTTTGAAGGTTTGAGTCTCGCCCCAATAAAGTTAAAGAAAAGAATCCAGTGGATCAGAACTCCCAGGGAACCGTCACAACGAAGTATAACTTTTTATATTAAGGAAGATGCACCGAAAATGGACCAGGCTCTCTCAACCGTATCACACCAAATGAGACAAGCCCCATGGCTCAGCCATCGTATTTATAGATATTCCCAGGTAAGTATTTACATATTAAAAAGTTTTTACTTTAGTCTAAAAAAAAAAATGTATTTTACATTTTCTGCTCTCCTCTGTTTCCCTTATCGCACCTTACCCAAAACAATATTGTGTTTGTGCCCACGGGAGATTACTCCCTTTTTAAAATTAAACTAATTAACTAAATTTGTTTTTTCTTTACATTTCCCAGGTCATTTTCCGTAACCCTGGCTTCTTAGATCGAGCAACCTGACTCCATTCCAATGCAAATCCTGACGCGATTTGACTGTCCCTCGCGTGACAGTTCGGAGCTCTATGTTGTGAAGACGTAGAGTGAAGAAATACTGGTAAGAAATTTTTAGAATAGTGAATAATTAGTGTAAAGGAAACACTTCCTAAATCCAATTTAAAATACCCAGGGCCTTACTTTTAAACAAAATATTTTTCTACTCCCAGTTGCTGCCGCATTTCCTTATTAGGTGTAATACACAGGTACACTGACCCCTATCTTATCCTATGCAATACTCAGGCTTAATATTTAGGTACCAAATATTTCCTAGAAAAACAGCTCAACTATACCCTATGCAAACCCAGGCAGGTTTATGTTTTATGACCAGCCGAGGCCTACAGGACTTAGAATTTATCCCGGAGTACAAATAAGAAAAATAATTAAAAATGTTACAGTCTGGGCTCTCAATTGATTACCATACGGCGGGTCAACCTTCAGGCCATAAGAAATAACACGGGCATTTCTTAGTCCACCAGCTATTTCCTTCGTCGCGAAAAATCCCCCGCTTGGTAAAATTGAGTCTGGGTGGTCGCTCTTCCCGTTCTCCTAGGCTCAATGACGCTAGCCACAGGGCTGGTTGCAAAAACTTTTTGAGCAATTAATTTAGCTGCTGGCCTAGCCGGGATTGGGTGGATTTCCATCTCAGGAATGGACTGGCGGCTAGTTCTTGAGGCCGTCTTCGAGGAAACCTTTGATCGGGATTCCCTTGCTGATGCTTGACTCGTTCTGGAATTCTCCTCACCATCCCGGCGGAATTTCGGAACTTTGGATCTCGGGGGAAGTTCCTGATTGATTTGGGTCAGTCCGGGATTTACGACAGAAACTTGTCTGTCAGGGGATATTCTCTCCACCGCAGCATGATACTCGGATGAAGCCCTGCTGTGGTTGGGCACATCCGGGGAATTGTTTATGTGGTTTTTTAACGCCTCCGCGAATGACAGTCTCTTCGCCACTGCCTCATCCTTTCCTGAGGAGTTTCGAGGAGTATTTGACCTCGAGGTCCTTCGGGTACTTGTTGTACTTCCATTACTGAGGCTGGGTGAATTATCTTTCGGGGAAACATTCTCCTCGTTCTCATCGGCCTTATTCCGAGCTTTCTTCCGAAGGGTGATAGAATCTTTTGAGGACTCGATTCTAGTTGGTGTTCCACTCATCTGAGTGGAGGATGGCACCGTCGTCTCCTCTCTCTCCGGGAAAGGCTTCATTAAAGGTAATCTGAACGGACTGTAGTCCATCTTCCTCTCAAATAAATCCGGAGAGGCATCATCGTTGACATGTGTAAATATCCTGGATCGGTTTAGCTCTTCTGGAGATTCAGGTGAAGACTCGAACAACTTCCTTCCTTCTGTAGGGGTTGACGCTGCTATTGGGTTGCACGTTAATAATTCTGGGTGGTTCGTCAGGTTTCCCAACGGGTTCCTGGGGCTAAATGGAGACTTTTGTAATCCCTCTGATATATTTAGAGATTCCCTGGAACTTCCTGAGGCCAAACTAATATTCTGTCGGGAATCCCGGTAATTTTTGAAAGCTATTGAACTGTGCTTGGTTTCCGGGGAGTAATACTGGCTATCCTCCTCATTGTTCCGTGACTGGTCCGACTGTGTTTTTGCCAGGCTGTTGCTCATTCCACTTGCTCCTTTGAGAGATTCCTGGTGGTGGGGTGGTGGTGTTTTGCCACTCCCTGACGTTTGTGAGACACTTGGTTGAAGGCATTCTTCATCTACAGGAATAACCTGAGGCTTTTCTTTGATAATCATATCAGCCTCATCTGCTCCAGTGGGAATTAGCTGAAACTCAATACTTGCTATCCCACGGTAATATTCGGTTAACTGTGAGTGGGAGGAATTCAATTCTTTCGGTGGGACTGCGGGAATATAAATGTGTTCCACTCCTTTGTTGGGAGTATAATTAGTTTTGGTAAAGGGTTTGGTGTGTGGCTGGGGTTCAATTCCTGGGGACCCTGCCTTGCTACTGACTCGTGATCGGTTATGCTGGCAAGGAGATCTTTCCATGAGTCCCGGTAAATTTGGAGGGGGTTCGGGAGTTCTCATCTCGTTTTCCTGAGGGGTAAACAATATTGGAGGATCGTCTCCCAGATCTGAGACGGTACCCAACCAGTCTTGAGTTTCATCACGCAATGTAGGGGGATCGACTTGGGAAAATATCAAATCCTCCTGATCCTGACTGGAAATAGACACAAAATTTGGTATCACATTTGAATCCTGAATTGGAGATTTACGTTGCACTCTTTGATCATACTCTGGTGGGATTTCTAACAAATCCCAAATTATCGATCCTTCCTGGGACTCAATTAAATGAGTGTCTGGTTGTGCCTGCGTCAAATTCTCGTCTCTGGTACGGGCTCTAGTCCTTATTGGGGATCTTTCCAAAATTATTGTCGGTCTCCTCGGGGACACACTTTGGTCATTATGGGAGTTAGGTTGGGGATTTTGTGGCGTCTTAGCTTGGTCCATTTCCTCTCGTATGATAGCAGCTAAAGGTCCCTCTTTCTGAACTGCCGGTACATGACTGCGGAGTATGTCTAGCAGGGGAATGGTATTCGCTGGATCTTCTCCCAGATCAAATGACAACAGAGACTCGCTCAACAGCTGAGTTCGTTTAGGATTTGGAGTCTCTTTGATCTCCTTACGGATTTCCCGGAAAGAAGTCTGATTTAGAAATTCAGTTAAGACTTTATGTTTAAAAACTTCGGCATACTCGTTTTGCCAGGCTACTGGGGGTTTATATGCTTTCAGTTTGTGGGAATGGACCCGGATTAATCTGTGCTTGTTTAATTGATTTCCTCTATACTCCACAACAAAGGAAGTTTCTCCTCGGGCTTCAACTATCTGGTATGGTCCTATCCAGTAGAGCTGGAGTCCCCTTCTTGACGCATCAGCAACCCATACCAGGTCACCTACTTGGAAATTGTTTGGTTTTCGGTTTTTGTTGAATTGCTTGGCTCTCTTCTCTTGCTCTCGGGTGGTGTTTAGGTTGGCCTTGAACACTCGGTCTCTCCTGACCTCCTCTCGTTCCTCTGGGGTCGGTGCTTGATTTATTTGAGCTGCTGGGGTTAGCAAATCCAACTTGGTCCTAGGCTGCACGGCATATACCAGGCTAAAAGGAGTGTACTTTGTGACTTTGTGTACATGCTGGTTGTGGGACTTGCACGCAAGTCCTAGTTTCTCGTCCCAGTCATCTCGGTACTTTGACACGTATTTCCTCAGGTACCGCTTGATCTCAGTGTTGTTGCGTTCAACATTTCCGTTAGACTCTGGGTGGTTCGGGGATATAAGTATATGTTTCACCCCGTGTTTCCTCAAAAATGTTTGAAATTCTTTCCCCTTAAAATGAGGACCGTTGTCGGAGACGATCATGGGCACGACTCCGATTTGATCAAAAATTAATTTCTTCAAAATTTTACAGGAATCCCTGGCTGTATTGGTTCGGCATGGGGCTGCCCAAGCGAAGCGGCTGGTGTGGTCTATGGCCACAAATATATACTTGTTCCCAGACCTGGACTCCTCCATTGGGCCCACATAGTCTATAGCGATCCTGGTAAAGACATCATCCGGGGGAGGGACTATCTTCATAAGTCCCTGGGGTTTAGTTGTCCTGGGATTGGCTGTCTGGCAAGTTACACAGCCTTGGACGTATTTCAATATGTCCTCGCGCATATTGTTCCAGAAATAGCGCTTCATCAATTTCTGGTAAGTTTTAAAAACTCCAACATGACCACCATCCAGGGAATCATTGTGGGCTAACTTTAAGATAGGGCCTCTCAGGGTTGATGGTACCATTAACCTGTAAGGTTCACTCAGTTTGTGATCGACTCTGAACAAAAGTCCGTGAATTAGGGCATGTTTGGAATTAAAACGGTTATGGGAATTTCCGGTTCTTTCTCCGTGAGCTTCTAATTCTTCTATTATTTTTTTCAGGGTTGATTCTTTCCTCTGGTGCTCCTTAAAAATGTCAACGTTACCTCCGAGAATTATCTGGATAATGGGCTCTTCGCCAATGATTTGGTGAAGATTTTGATCCGAGACTGGGATCCGGATGGATCTGATGGGATATCTTGAAAGGCAGTCTACGTGGGGGATTTTTGACCCAGGCACGTAAACTATTTCCTTTTCTTGTTGGGCCATTTCTAGTTGCATCCGGGCGACTCTGGAATGGGGGTCCTTTAAATTAGTGAGGCACTGTAATGCCTTATGGTCCGTGTGAAGCTGAATTTTCCTCCCGTAAATATAGGGGCGGAACTGCTGAAAACCAAAAATACAGGCTAAGGCTTCTCGCTCTCCGGTGGTGTATTTTTGTTCCGCAGGTTTCATCAATCGTGAAGCATAGGCTATTGGGCGCCAGGTCTTGCCGTCTCGGGACTGCTCACAGGCAGCTCCTACTTGATAGTTACTTGCGTCTGTAACTACCCTGATTGTGGCTTCTGGATCAAAGTAGTCTAGAACTGGGGCTGAAATCATAGCCAACTTGAGCCTCTGAAAGGCTTCATCCTCAGGTTGTCCCCAGCTAAAACTGACGTCTTTTTTTGCTAGGTGGTGCAGAGGTCGAGCAATTTCTGCAAAATTTCGGACAAAAGTTCTGTAATAATTGCAGAATCCTAAGAAAGATTGAACATCTTTGAGGTTCCTCGGGACTGGGAAGTCCTTAACGGCCTGGATCTTCTCAGGATCTGGCCCGGAACCTTCCCCGCTAATTACATGACCCAGGAAGTGAAGCTCGTTGAATCCAAAGTGGCATTTGGATAATTTAAAGGTAAGGGAAAATTCTCGAGCTCTCTCCAAAACCATCTCCAGACGTACCAGCAACGTATCGAAGTCCGGAGCAAAAATAAGCAGGTCGTCGATGTACACCAGGGCGATGGTATACTTCAAATTTCCCAGTATGGAATCCATCATGCTCTGATATTCCGCGGGGCTGTTCTTGTATCCGAAGGGGAGCCGGTTGTAGCAAAATTTCCCTCGGTGAGTAGAAAATGCCGTCTTCAGCTTGCTCTCCGGAGCCAGCAGGAGCTGAAGGAATCCTTGCAGGGCGTCCAACGTGATGAACCAAACTGCTCCTGAAAGGTGGTCTAAGCAGTCATCGACCCTGGGAATTGGGTACGTGTTTTGCTCGACCTGCTTGTTTAGCTCCCTGAGATCCACGCAGACTCGGTGTTGTAAGTTTCCCTGGTCATCTCTTTTCTTAGGTACCACAATTACCGGAGAGTTGTAAGGGGAAATGCACGGCTCGATGACTCCCAATTTGAGGTTCCTTTCCACATGCTCATCCAGGACTTGCTTTTCCAAATGGGCTAGTCTGTACGAATATTTGTGAAAGGGCTTCTTATCACCAGTGTCAATTACCACAGGGGGAAAATTGACTACGCCCAGCTCGTCATCAGATCGGGCAAAGTTTCCGGAGAATTTGTTGACGACTTCTAGGATTCTTCTCCTCTGATCCTCATCCAGATTTGGCCCCATCTTAACTTCGTCCAGGGTAAAAAGCTGTTTTTGGTTGGGATTGACGACGTCTGGAGACACCCAATTATTCCTCGGGTCGTCCAACTGGACCAGGTTTGAATCGTCGAATGGTTCATAATGACCCAGGTACCTGACTGCTGGCATAGTGACATGTTGTTTTGTCGGATTTAAAATGGCTGTTTCTGCTTTACCATTCCTAAGCCTCAGGATTGTGTTCCCAAATAAAATCCCTTTCTGTTGATGTGGGTTAGCGGTAACCGTGATGTCTCCGGAAGCCGATGGGTCCCTGGAGTAAACAGTGATTTGTCGCCAAGACATCGCGGGGATTTCGTGAGGGCGTTTTGTAAACAGTGATGTAGAGATTCTCCGAATGTTCTCAGGTTCACCCAGTGTGCTCATGGGAATGCCCTTGCTACTGACTGGATGACTATCCTGGTAATTGCTGGAGAATGACTGGGTTGAGGTACTTGAAGGCGAGGTAAAAACTTTATTTTTCCTCTTTTTTCTGACATTTTCGGGTGGTTCGGTACTTGTGCTTTCAATTTGAGATTCTTCTTCATTGAAAAGAATCAGGTCGGGCTCTGGGTTATGTTGTTGAATTTTGTCTTTGATTTCTGTCGAATTCCAGGTGGGCGTACTTGACTCTGTGAGAGGGCCGTCCAGATCTCTAAAACTCCAGTCGCTATTGGTTCCGATCCAACCTTCTTCGGAATCTTCGCCATACTGGTCATCTGATGGCAGATGTTGCTTCCCCTGGTACAAAATGATGTGTTTTACTTTGTCCATTAGGAGTCCAAACCTCAGATTGAAGTTGTATCCCAGGAGCATGAGGGTATCCATGTCTTCAATAATACAAAATCTGTAATTGTAAGGGGCGGAGCATTCGTCATCAACATGGAAAAATAAAATGGCTGAGCGGTTGTAAGTACCGCCGCTTCCAGGGAGAACCATAGAAAAAGGTCTGGGTTCATGTGGTACTACTTGGATACTCTTGGGGCAAAATTTCTGCAAATAATATACGGCCGCAGCAGAGATTGTTGACATCGCCGCTCCTGAGTCCACAACTGCTCTCATTTTGATAGGATAAGCCGCTATATTTAAATGATAAATGTCTTGATTTTTCCGGTAGGTTTGATTCCAGAGCCTCAAGAATTCGCATCCTATCCTCTCTTCCTCTGAAAGAGTCTCTATCTGGTGCTTAGAATCTTGAATATCAACCCTGGCAATTTTGTCCGATTTGTGGATTGACCTGAGAGCCATTCGTTTACGGGTTCTGAGCATGAGAGTAGGGGCTCGGTTCTGATCTCGTACCCTCTCTGTTTCTTCCATATACTCTACTGATTTGAATTTGTCTTGGGTAGGAGTACGTTGAGTGAGTTCCTCTTCTAAATCCTCTGACCTTTCTTCTATACTTTCGAATCTTCCATTTTCTTCTTTCGGGAAAGAACTTCGGGGGTGTTCTTTCTCTGTACTAATTTTCTTTTTGACATTTTCAGGGACTGTCTCCGGAATGTTGATGTGTGAAAACGGATCTTCTGGGGAGCCATTTAAATTTTCAATGTTCAAAGGTGGTTGGCTCATTTCATCTGGCCAAGCAATGGGAAAATCTTGCGAAGGTAATTCTCTAAAAAATAATGGCTCGCTTGTTACCATTGACATCTGGGTTCCTGGATCATAAAGTTGATTTGGATGAGGCTGCCAAGTCTGGTCGTCCCCTAACGCCAGACCTAACAGTTTCCCTGGTTGTTGATTTGTTGTGGGGCGGGTTGGGGATTGGAGTTGCCCATGTTGTTGTTGTTTGATCTCTGAGGCTGATTGGCACTTCCTTGAGGGAAATTCCCTTGCTGTTGTTGCCCTGGACCATATCCTCTGTTAGCCCACGCGGGTTGAGGACCTTGGAATTGTTGTTGATTATTACCACTAAAGTGGCCCTGGAATTGGTTCGGGTACTGTGATTGGTTCATTGGTTGAGCCTGATGAAAACCTTGACCAGGTATTTGAAACTGAGGTTGATTTTGGTCAAATTGATAACCTTCCTGATTCTGTTGATATACCTGATTCTGATTCTGGTACCGGAACTGGCTTTGGTTCTGGTTGCCAGAATAGTTATTGAAGCCTTGACTTCGCGCCCTAAAATTATTATGATTGGGCGATGCTCCGAACTGTTGATTCTGATGGCCCCCCGAGTTATTCATGCTATGCGAGTAATTCTGATTTACAGGCACCATACCTCTGGGGTTTCCTCTCCGCGGCCTTTCATCAAAAAGCTGGGTCATCCGTCCCATGTTACCGTTTGCCAGGTCTCGGTTTAAATCGGCACAGTGCTTCATTAGGTGGTTGGTCCGAAGGCAATAGTCACAATGTAGACCAGTTGTGAGGGTTCGGATGGACGTCTCCTGGAGCTGAGGAGCCTGAGATCCTGAAGTTGTGGAAGCGACGAATTTCTGTCCGGGATTCATTTCGGGGTCGTTCAGTAGGGAGTCCAAATTGACTACCAGTTCCTCTGTGGATTTGGCCGGAGTACAAGCGATGGCTGCGAACCTGGATGGGATCTTCTTCCTCGCCTCACTGATGATCTCCTCATCGGACATCTTTGGGTCCAGTTCCAGGCAGAGCCGGGTCAATTCTGCAACAAAAGTTTCAGCATCAGTACCAGGTTTCAACTTATAATTTTCTAAGTCGGCCTTTCTCTTGGCCTTCCTTTTAGAATGATCAAATCTTACACATAAGGCATTAACCACAAATTCCCAAATCTGCTCGTTAGATTTTGAACCCTCACTCACAAAATTTCTAATTCTGGGAAATAAAGAGGCATACCAGATCTTCACCGACTTGTCCGGGGATTCTGTGAACATTCTTCTCATGTCCTCGATTAAGGAATCAAAACCAACAAAAAGTTTTACCCGTTGGGTTGCGACCTTCTTGACAAATCCCTGTGGTTCGTCTTCAGAATAATAATGGCCCACCTCCAAACGGAACTTTTCCAGTCTGCGGTATTCCACTTCGGCACTTTTGGGATCAGGTTTAGCCAAAAATCCCGGCGTGAGCACATTACCATATTTAGTTGGTGGGAACTGGAATCCCGAAAATCCTGCGGGTGGTTGTGTTCGGAGAGGGACTGGGTTTCCAATCAATCCTGGAGAACTTCTTGGTGGGACTGGGGGAACTTTGGCAGAACCTATATTAGACGGAGATACATTATTAGATAAAGTACCGATGACGCTCTGGTCCACTAAATCCTTCTTGGTATCGTCAGCGGAGAGCGACATTTCCGCTAATTAACAGATCCCAGTGTTTCCAGGTAGGTACTTTCCTCCAGAAACAAAAACTGAATCAAAAATTAATCGTTAATTCTCGGTCTTACCGATCCTAAAAATTTTCTTATTCACAAACCCCTGACAATTCAACCGTTCAATATTGCAGTGTGATTTCCTGGAACTGGGAAAAATTAAATAGATATTATTTACTAAAAGCCCAGTTACTTACTAAACAATAATTGTTATGTAATTATTTCCGCCTAGGACCAAGAACATATAGAGGAAAAATATCTGAAAGCATATCCAAAGGTAGAGCAGATTGTTTTTCTGACCGCACCCTAGAGAGACCTTCACAATGTTAATTTACAATCATCCTGAATAATTATTTCAAATTAATTTTGCAGCTCATGAATAATAATTTGAGTCTTGAAAGGTCAGCCAAAGGACGTTTCTAGGGATGGTATGGTCGGTCACCTACCACACCCTGAAACAAACTAATGTAGCACTGACGTGAAATGAATTTTTAACTTCCACTCCAAATATATAATTTAAAAATAAAATAAATTTTAAAAAGAAATACCGTTTCCGTTTTGTTTTCCTCCAGGCTCTACAGGATTCCAGGGGATCTGAAAAGTCTTCTGCAGGAGAACGGGCAAGGCATCCCAAGGGATTTTCCTAGCTGATGACCGCACCCAGAAAAGGGTTATCCCAGGTAGCTACCTAACGGTAACTTTAAAACTCACTCAAAAAAAGGAAAAACTAAAATTACTAAAATTAATAAAATTTAGGCACTCGCTGTGGCCGCTGAGGACGGAAGAAAGAACACCCGCAAACCTCCACCAATGTGAGCACCCAGGCTTCCTAAAACTCTAGGTTACAAACTATACTTAAACTATCCTAAAACTATGGTGGCTTATGCCAATAAATGGAGCACGTCCTCACGGTTTAACGGCTAACAGGGTTCTCCTCTTTATTCATACTCTTTCCCACTCACTCATCACAAACCCACTTGCGCACTCTCCAGTGCCGTATCCTCACACACCCATACCCTAAGCCTATACAAATACATAATCATAAATATTATTAGATGCTCCTCTCACCTGGACCTGGACCCAAATAGTGGGTACCGGTAAAAATCGTACCCAAACCCGTACCTGTTTGAAAGTACCCATTAAATAAATGTTGGTACCTGGACCTGATTATTTTGCAAGTAGTGCGTATACCTGTACCTGAATTTTACCCGTACCCAAAATATACCCAATAAATGGACCTGTACCTGAAACATTTTTCTACGTACCAGTACCCAATCAGGTACTTTAAAAAGAATTACTGTAAACGATTCAACATGATGACATTCTATGATTTACATCACAGCAATTACAAGCTAGACAAAATTGTGCCTCATCATAATCTTTTCAATACTAGACATCTTAATAGAACTATAACTTCTATACCATCTGAGGTATTGCCATCTCCAATAAAATCTTCCACTTCTAGGTCATCCTCCATAACTACTATCATTTAACGCCATTTTTACTGAATCACAAAAGGAATTTGTAATTACACGTACTTATTGCTAGTAGAGCTACTTTTGGGATCGGGATACACCCGGGAATTGGGTTCGGGATCGGGAACGGGTTCGAGTTCGGGTGCCAAATTAATGTTCCCAAATACTTTGGGATCAGGTTCAGGAACATGTTCAGCAGACCCGGGATTTCGGGAACGGGACCGGGTTTGGGAACGGGTTCAAGCTTGATGAAGGTAATTGTGTTCCCGACGGGAACCGGGAACATCTTCGTTCCCCCACCCATTACACGCTTCACGTTCCCGGGAAAGACGCATCTATCTAGCGGAGAAAAAAATACAAAGCATGCACGGCTTCCTTCGTGAAAGTGTTGAGATAATAATTTTACGTACGCGGATTGAGCCGTTTCCCATTTTGTCAGTTGGCATCGCACAGTAGTGATTTCCACCTCCACCTACTAGTACTAGTACTCTAACTTGCAAGATGAAAGTCATTGCAAAAACGCAACGGTGGGAATCGTTTAAGCAATCTTCCTGCAGCCTCTTCGGCAACGCAGACCAGAATCTTAGTATAATGACCATTTTTAATAGTGGCTACATCTATTTTTGCATGGTGCGCTTGCATAAGTATTGTTAAATCAATAAAAATGTGAAGAATTTGTAAAAGTACCACATTTTTAGGTAATAGTTTGTCAGGTCCAGGTAAATTGGAAGCTTGTACCTGTTCCTGTCAGGTACAAGTACAACCCAAAAAATTACAAGTTTGAACCTGTACCCAACACCTGGTTTTGTACCCAAAATTTTGGTACATATAGCTGGTACCCATAAAGTACCCATTCATTTTGGGTACTTAAACAAAGTACCCATTTCGGACCTGGACCTGTACCCAAATACTCAGGTACTACCCGTACCCATGCGATGCACTGATTCTTACCCGCAAGCAGAATCTTATTTTCAAGTACAAATGACCTTGAGTTTTTCAAGCTTTTGGCTATTCAGTTTAACCAATATTCTGCTCAACCTTAAAATTATGCGGAAGTATAAATGGAATCCTGCACCAGGTTATCATTCATGGAGCTGGTTACAAATTCCAGTAGTTATATCAAAAACGCTTACACATAAACACTAAAAAAATAATATAAAAAGTGCTTTCAGCGAATGTATGAGAAACCTTCATGAAGCCGAGCTTAGATGCCACAAGAAATGCCTTCCTCTCAATTGTAATTAAATCCGTAGGAAATCATTGAAAATAATAAATGGCATACAAATTTTGGACGCATGATAAATTTCAATGTCCAAATAAGCTATCCTTGTATAAGTGGCATCAGATTTAAGTTTAATTTACTTACATATACTGTTGCTATACCATATCTTCACCTTCATCGTCCATACATTATCGTGCTTACTAATTAACTCGATTTGTTATATCTTTTTGAGGAGTTACACGATCGTAGTTCGCATAGCAACTGCATTTCCCATACTCAGTTTTAGACAGCAACAGTGCAGGTTGTGAACGTTAGGTGCCCAGGCCAACAGTTAAGTAATAATATTATTTTAATTTGCTTACACACAATTGTGCTTTGTTTAACAAAATGAGCATTGAAGGATTTGTACCCATCACAAGCGTCAAGCTACCATTACTGCTGCAAGTCCTTTCAAAAAGGTTACCAGCCTCAGCCAATGTAAGTCTGCAAATCTGACGAAATCTTACAGTATTTAACAAAGTCTCTCGCTGTTACAATACATTATAATCTCCTTCTGCTGCCACCTGATTTCAGGAAACGCTACTACTTTTTCCTGCCTTGTAGCCACTTAATACTGAAACCTTTATTTATCACATCACTCTTGAAGTTTCAAAACATGATCAGGTGCCAGGGATGTGTACTAATACAATATTATTTTATACAATATTCTGTATAGCTATGGAACATTGTTAAACTGTACAATGACAATCGTTACTCGTCCCATCTGACCACCACGTTTTTCTGCTACAATGATACAATTGATGATGAGTCACTACTGTTCGCCGTTCAACGGCGAGAGTAAGTACCGAAGTTGAACTTGGACAATATTCCTTTTACGCCAGATAATTTGTATACTGCCAAACATGAGTTATAAGTAAAAATTCCAAGCAATCATTGTTGCAGAATTGTTATACGTAATTATGATTTTGAGGCATATAACATGGATCCTCTGCAATTTTAAATGTATTTTCAAATAGCTTGTAAATATTTAATTATACATAATTATATACAGTCCAACCATTTTACTAGATATAATTAGTACACACGGGGCAATCACACTTCGGCGAGCGTTTTTAAAAATATGCATTTCCCTATTAATGAAATATTCAGTTCAGGAGTGGTTGTGTAATAAATGTAATAATGGGCCATGAAAGAAGTTACCATGAAATGTAAGAGATCTGACCCAGGCTAGTACAAAAAATATTTTAAAAGATCCTCTTTTTTAAAACCCATTTCAACTGTAAGATTATATATAAAGGGGATTGTGTCATATTGACGGTGATTTTCTGATTAGCTGAAATAAATGTAAATTGCTGGAGAGTCATGGAAATTATTTCACTGTATGGGAATGGTGCAGGTTTCCTTCAAAAACGGATCTGTCTGTAGCCATATCTGGCTCAAAAAATCTCACGAATGTCACGGAAAGAATTACTAAAGCCTTTGAAGAGGCCATTAACTGGTCGGCTGAAATTTGGTTTTGTGCCATTGATGAAGACCTTGTGAAACACTTGAAGATTCCAGAAATGTGCTCAAGAAATGGGAATGTTGTTTTTATGAACAACTGCTTTCAGTATTGCTATGAAATTGAGAAGGCTTTGAAACTCAACTTGGAGTAAGTTTTATAAATTAATTATAAATTGTACAAAATTCAGATTGAACTTAAACATTTATTTGTAATTTATGAAGAAAAGTCTAACTTTTGCAGCAAATATTCTGGAGTGATTGTATCGCCTTTGGAGCCAAGTGAAGCAAAAATTGTGACGGATAATTGGATTTCTTCTGGACCGGGGACCCTAGATAGAATGGAGGATTGTATTAAAACAATTGGATCTGCCGGCGTGTATGTACAGGACGAGAATAAAGGAAATATTCTGGCAAGTTGGGTTGTTATGTTTCACAGTGGGACGATCAATGCGCTGTACACCCATGATGACTACCGACGGAGGGGTTACGCTAAAATTGCCATGGAGGCCGTTTCCAGATATGTTGCTGATGATGGAATTATTCCCAATGTGCAAACTAATTGGGAGAATCCAGTATCCAATGCGATTATGGATCAAATAGGTTATACCCGTTGTAGCAAGGTAAATTGGGTTGTTTACCATCCCCAATAGTGAGAACTGTAGACTCACCGTGCTTACAAACCATTTCTGAACTAGATATCTATACATTTCAATTAAATTTTTATGATTAAAGGAACACTGACGGACATAGAATTTGATTTACACAGCTTCGTTTAACATTTAACATTTGAGAATGTATTGTTGTATCCGATTTGAAATAGTTCGAGTGTGTACGAGGATAAAATTCAGCATCTACGGGGTGCAAGAAGTGATTACAACTAATGTGTTCGTACCAGAAAATAACATTATTCCTCAACTTTGAAGGTCAATTATTTGCATGACTACAGTGCACTATTGTGACAACGGTAATAATGCAAAAATTCCATTTGAATGATATATCAATTTAGTTTTAAAAAATAAGTTTCAAAAACACACCGAAGATGCTGTTTTTAAATTCGAAACAAGTTAGTCAGTTGCATGAATTATACAAGTAATAATTATTTATTAATGTATATTGCTGTGATTATTTCTGCTGTACAGTATGTGTATTTGTCCAAATCGAAAGACACATTATATTCTATTAATATACATCGTATTGTATCTGCATGGCATTATAACAATAATAAATGGAAAAAAAACATCTCGGGTGCAATGTTCAATGTTCTCTTTCCCCTACTAAAAAATGACAGGAGCAAGAGATCCGAAATTCCAAAAGCTAATGACAGCAGCTAATATGTATGGCATAATTGAATCTCAGAATAAATAATTATTTTGTAATTTTCTAATATTTACACATTTTAAATGGAGTTCAAACACTAAGTTGTCAAATTTACTTTGAGCCGAGCTTCAAAATTGGTTCAAGGGATCGGAAGTTATTTAAAAATCCTTGTCTTCTGGGTATGACCTATAAAATTACCAAACGCATATACAGTAAGTTGGTTTCTCTGCAGGAAGAATGTTTTAAACAATTAGGCAGACTATTGAATAAAATGTACCCCACTTGATAACAAGTCTTTTAAGATAAATTAAATTTTAGTAAATAATCACACAGCGTGTCTCCATTAATATCCAATGGGGATTAAATGAACGTAGCTTCAACCAACTAACAATAAGAGATATCCATCACCAGCGGTGCAGTCGTGGTCGAGATACCTCTATGATTTTTTATTCCACCAAACAGCTTCTTAATCAAACATGGTTATGTCTTATGTCTATATGACTTTAGTAGTGATTATGCTTTCCAACTTGTGAAATTTAAAGAGGAAAGTCTTACAGTTAATAAAAACTACCCGGGTGATGTGATAATCATAGTGGTTAAAAACCTGCAACAGGAAATTTTTCCCAGTAGTGAGAAACTAACTTGACTTGCGCGAGAAAGTATGAATCTAATGTTGATTTCATTAAGACCCACGCTAAAAGAAAGTTTCAAGATACAAGCTTGATTGTTTACATTACTTTTAGCTCCAAGACTGGTATCTACTTATAAAGTATTCAACTTCACATACAACTTCAAGTTCTTTTAGCGGTTTTAGCAGGTACTGGCTTCTAGCCAGTCTATAGTTACAGGTGCTGGGAAACTAATTAATAGCTGGGGTTTCGATCAACATACTGTGTGTACTTCAGCACTATACTAATGATTTATGGCTGCAAATAACCTTCTTCGAAACAAAACTTTTGCTTTCACCGTTCTTTTAACCTCTTGATGAATCGAGCATTTCTGGGTGTGCATAACAATTTCATTAAAAAATTCTTAAAATATTTGCTGCAAAGTGCAAATACATGTACATATACCGCCCCCTAATGCTAATTGTCCGTTAATGAAGTTTTTGAATTAGTTAAACAATTTCAAACTCATGTTGATGGGAATCAAAGTTTCGATAAAACAGATTTTTGGAGCCGAAATTCTAAAAACTGCACTCACTTTTGACTTAAATGTTTTATCTGGCTTATTGGCTTATAGAAAATCTATATAGGCATTTGGTTCAGCAAGCTAAAATAATCTGTCGAAATTTCCGAAAGTAGTGAAAATTTTGACAAGTTATTCAAAAGTACTTTTGTTTCGACCAAAATGTAGGGGTAATGTATTTTTTATTCAACTTACGTATGTATATCGTACACTTTTTCTGTCGAGCAGGATTCTCCTCGACACTCATTATCCGCCCTTTTTATGACTAGTTATTGTCTTTTGGTAAAGTTTTAAATGCATTGAAAATTTTCATATTCGTGTTTACCATGGGGTTCAAAAATGTTTAAATACAAATTTTGGAGCTACTTATCATTTTCATAAAACTGCAATAAGATTTGTCTCGAAATGTCGCATCTTGGTCATTAACAACTCATTCAAAAGCTATTTATCGTTCTTCAAACTAAAACCATCTTAACCGGAAGTATTACGGCACTACTTCACGCTCGTCTCGGGCAGTGAGGTTACGCTAGTTCGGTTGGAAAGGAGTATAGGGGTTATCATTGGGCCGGCCTGAAACTAACCTAACGTGATCGTCCGACACGTCGGGTATGGTTCCCTGCTTGTCAAGAAGTTTCAAGACGTAATTACTACTCTTCCACCAAAATTTTAAATTATTTTCGTCAACAATGATTCATCTGAAACCGAACCTCCTATCCCTCAGTTGCCCTTCGGTGAAAATTTTTAAGTGAATTAAAAAGTTATAAATTCATGTCAACTGAAGTATAAAATTTCGAGTAAATTGATTTGAGGCCTATTAAAACTCTCAACAAACCGTATCAGTAATAACTTTTGAGCGCGAGGTGTCATTTCGACTTTCGACACTAAAAAGCACAGTTAAATGGTATTCAACTGTCCTGTATAAAATACTCATCTCATCTCGACTCTCAACCGCGAGCTTGAAATGGTATTTAAAATTAATAATATATATAATAAATCACTTATTTTTCCATCGAAATGTTAGCAATGTTTTTGTGCAAGAATAATTCATCTGAGACCTTACCGGAATTATGAATGAATGAAACCGGTATGACCTTTATGACCGGTATGAATTTTTGTCATTTTTATATTGACCAGCTTAAAAGTATTCTATTTTGACATAAATATTTTGACATAAAAGGACTACTCACACCACAGCCAATGTATGTATGTAAGTCCATAAATCTGACGAAGTTTTATTAACAGAGAATCACAGTGCCCCAATTTATAGTACTCTGCTTGTTAGCCACTTAATACTGAAACCTTTATTATCATATCACACTTGAAGTTTGAAAACATGACCAGATGCCAGGTACATACAATAATAATTGTTCTATACCTATATATGTATATTAATCTGCACAGCTACTGAACATGGTTAAACTTTTCAATGACAGACGTTACTCGTCCCATCTGACCACCACGTTTTTCAGCTACAATGATACAATTGATGACAAGGAGCTACTATTTTCCATTCAACGGAGAGAGTAAGTCGGGAAGTATATTTGAACTTGGAAAGTATAACTTTTGCCATATAGCCACAACCGTATAATTATGATGTACAAGTTTCAAAAATGAATAATATAAAATAATGTACAAGACATAAAAAATAAAACTTGATAAAGTCTGCATTATGCCTGAAAGCCCCTAAATACTATATCTATCGGAATCGCCGGAATTATTTTATATGGCCTTTGGGGCCGAGTGAAGCAATATAATTGTGATGGACTTCTGGGCCGGTTATTTTGGACTTGGTACCTTATAAAGTATGGAGGATTGCATTAAAATAATTGGGTCTGCGGGCGCACATATAGGACGAGAAGAAAGGAAATATCCTAGCAAGTTGGGTTCCCGTGCCAGTAGTACCCTCCAAGTGTCATGGGGGCCATTTCCAGATACAGTATGCTACTGATGATGTACTTATTCTGACTTACATATTCAGTTGGAGAATCAAGCATCCAAAGGGCATATAGAGCACGTAGGTTACACTTGTTGTAATAAGAAAAGTATGATTGTTTATTGTTCCCAGTCCTGCTTCGTGATATCTGTAGACTGGCAGTGCTCATGGCCTCGCAGATCCAGTAAGCGCTTATCGTTCCTCAAGTTGGTGACAAATCCCAGTATAGTTGCTTAAAAAGCTAGAGCTTAGGCATTAAGAATATAAATGTTTCAAGAGAGTGTAGACTCCATGAAGCCGAGGTTAGATGTCATAAAATGCCGGGTAATGTCTTTCTCTATATTTTAATTAAATGTTTAAGCAATATCAAAAATGATAACTTGTACGATAAACGCTTTGGACGCATCATGTAATTCAATGTGCAAAATAAATCAGGCCAGATAAGCCATCCTTGTAGAAGTGGCATGAGATTTAAGTTTAATTTACTTGCTCTGCGTTGCTATATCTATACAACTAGCATTTATCTTCACCCTTTATGGCCCATTCATAATCGGGCTTACTAATTAACACGATTTATTACATCCATTGAAGGAGTTACACTCCCCTTGCCCAGATACTAAAATACCAAACACATTTCCTTACTCAACGATAAGTGCTAACTTGCTGACTGCGAGCGTCGAGCCAGCACAGTGAACATACAGTTAAAAGTTGCAATACCAATAAGTAATTATTATTAAAATTACATATTGAGCTTTGTTTCACACAATGAGCATTGAGGGATTTGCACCAATTCCAGGGGAAAAGATACCGTTGCTACTGGAAGTTCTTTCAAAAAGGTTACCTTCCTCAGCCAATGTAAGTTCGTAAATCTGACGCTCACATTCACAAGTCAAGAACCTCACAATGTCACAATACGTTGTACTCTGCTGTCACCTGGTTTCAGGGGACGCTATTATTTTTGCTGCCTGTTAGCAACTTGGATTTAATACTGAAATCTGTATTTATCATATCACACTTAAAGTGTACTTACTGCTTTATATAATTATTGTCCTGCACAGCTATGGAACATGGTTAAACTATTGAATGACAGACGTTACTCGTCCCATCTGACCACCACGTTTTTCAGCTACAATGATACAATTGATGATGAGTCGCTACTGTTCGCCATTCAACAGAAAGAGTAAGTCGGGAAGCCTAACATGAGTTATATGTGAAACGTCAATAACAATTTTAGTACAGAATTCTAATACTGTTTTGAGCTATGCAAACTGTACCATTGAACCTCAGCAACAGGAAATGTATTTTTAAATATTTTATAAATACTTAAATATAGTCTATTTATAGACCTGGTCATTGTGAATAAATAGGTGGCGATCATACGTCGGCAATCGTTTGTAAATAATTAAATGCATTTGAGTGTGCAAAAATCCTGATGTTACTGAGTGGTTGAAAATAGATGTAACAATGGATCATCAGTTACCTTGAAATGTAGCCTTGAAATCTGACCCAAGCTAGGGTAAAAAACATGTTAAGAGCCTCTACAACCTGAGATTTTTTCCATACATCTGCTTACAGACATAGCACTATAGGTTATGTCATATACCTTTGACTGCAGTCGTTTTCTGCAGTCACAGCCATCCACGTTTGCTGAGGGGTAGCAGAATATGTTTTATAGTAATATGTAAAGGATATAATGCTATATGGAAGGTGATTCTCTGAATGGCGGAAATAAATGTGAATTACTGAAGTCATACAAACTGGAAGTATTGAAATCTTGTTCTAGGTTTTCTATAGAAACGGGTGAGGCAGTCACAGTATCTGGCCCAAAAAATCTCATGAATGTCACGGAAAGAATGACTAAAGCCTTCGAAGAGGCTTTTAACTGGGCTGTTGACATTTACTTTTGTGCTGTTGATGAAGACCTCGTAAATCATATGAAGATTCCAGAAATGTGCTCTAGGAATGGAAGTCTTGTGCATATTGACCCATGCTATATGTACTATTATGAAATTGAAAAGGCTTTGAAACTCGATTTGAAGTAAGTTTTATAGATTAATAATACGTTGTACTAGTGCGCATAAATAATAAAACTTTTGAAATCTACATGTTCTGGAAAAATCTCACCTTTCCAGCAAATATTCTGGAGTGATTGTATCACCTTTGGCGCCGAGTGAAGCAAAAATTGTGACGGATAGTTGGAAGTTTTCCGGACCGGGTACCCTAGAAAGAATGGAGGATTGCATTAAAACAATTGGATCTGCGGGATTGTATGTACAGAGTGAGAATAAAGGAAAGATACTGGCAAGTTGGGTTGCTGTGTCACACATTGGTACGATCAATGCTTTGCACACCCACGTTGACTACCGACGTAGGGGTTACGCTAAAATTGTCATGGAGGCCGTTTCCAGGTATGCTGCTGATGATGGACTTATTCCCAACGTACAAATTCAGTTGGAGAATGAAGCATCCAAAGCGCTTATGGAGCAAGTAGGTTACACTTGTTGTAATAAGATAAATTGGGTTATTTATCATCCCCAAACGTGATATCTGTAGACTCGCCGTGCTTACACATAATTCCTGTTCCAGACATTCCAATTAGATGTTTATGAGCAATGGGTGG
The DNA here is from genome assembly GCA_947179485.1 of Allacma fusca. Lineage (NCBI taxonomy): Eukaryota > Metazoa > Arthropoda > Collembola > Symphypleona > Sminthuridae > Allacma > Allacma fusca. Next base: position 21,508,201 of record OX359247.1, read on the forward strand.
AAATAAAATTTGATTTACAAGCTTTTACTTAAAATATACCATTTGACTATTGATTTGTGTTTCCTCTTTGAAATAGTTTGAATATGTACGAGGATAAAATTTAACATCCACCTGACTCAAGAAATTGTTATTACAACGTCATTATGAATATTAAGTTCAATAATTAGTAATAAAAAAATTAGTAGGATTGATCTCAGCTATAGAACTATAGACTATAAACAAAGACTGAGTTCATACCGGGATAAAAGATAACATTCTTCCTGATTATTCATGGACAATTATTTGTATGCTCACAGCTAGACAGCATATTTTGTAGGATATCTCAGTTCAGTTAAAAAAAATAATAAACATAATCCGGAATTGTTTCCCTTTTGAAATGTCTCGAGTCCGCCTGATCTAGGCTTTTCCAGATAAACGGCATTCGAGGTGAAAGTGATACATAGGTAATATTGCATGGTTCTGAAAATAAATTATAACAACAAAAAGTATAAAGTTCATGACAAATAGCTCTGGCTTTTACAACTTTTTTCTTCTTGGGTTCTTTCATACAGTTCTTTCTTTTGGAAAGTTATTTCAAAGGGAAAGTAGTAAACGGTACTCCATGCGATATGTTTTATTAGGTGGAAGTGTGGAAGGTCTTATTTATAATGATTCCTTTTGAGCCTACGAGTCGAAGGAAAACTTCCGAATTTCTTTCATAAAAAGACAAGAACTTGCCGACAATTTGTTCTAATGCGTGTTTTGCGAACGTTATGCCAGGCCCGACTCTTGGCTTACCTTTCATGATTCAGAGAATTAATTACTTAAGCAACAATAGATTTGGTCTACTGCAATAGTAAATAATTACTCCAACTCCTTGATGGTTGGAGTGAAGTTGCTACACCTGAACTCCTTTAGCATTTTGACAACGCTCGAGCTGAAACTTTGTCTTTGTGATTTGCATAATTGATTCCAACTGAATTATCCTGGAACTTGGAATAATAGCTGCGGTGAAAAAGTTTGAGCGTATATCTATTATACAATTCACAAGCACAATGATGAACGGCAAAGTGAACTAAGGTCGAGTAAATTAATATTCTTTACATGACTGTATTTTTATTCCATGTACAGTTGGACATATTCAATATGGAACTTCAATATGGCTGAGGCACTCACTAAATATTTTATGGGGGGTAAGTAGAACAGCTTCAATCTTACATATTTCTTCCAGTGCTAGAAAATCTGCAAATAGAATGTAGGTTCAGTCAGTAAAATTTTGTAAATCCAGTTCCCATAAAAACTTTCTTTCAAGTATTTCTTTTTTTATCACTTCATCTTTTTATTGAAGGAATATGGATAACAAAAATTTGTTAAATTGATTTTGACATATGTGCAAGATACAACATACATTTCAACTTATCTGTAAAGCAAAAGGGAAAATATAATCAGCGAAATGTGATGCACAGCCCCAGTGTAATTACCATAGAGTAGATAATGAATAATATATTAAGCGCAAATTAATGTTACTCCTATTGTAGGCATGGAATTTGGTCGGATGGCTTGTTTATATGTGCAATCCCCATGTGAAGAGCTGTAACAGTTTGTATTCTGTGGAACACAAAATCTTGTAGTAGAAATCTCACGCAATGAGTAACAGGTTACCCAATTCTGTCATCCAGTAAACTATTCAGGAGGCCGTAGTAACTGTCAAAGGATGACCATACACAACATTTTATGAATAATTAAATAGTTTTCTCGGTTCTCGTGGCAGTAAATTTATGCTGCAGTGTAGGCAGACTAGGGAATAAAATGTAACCCACTTGATGGCATGTCATTTGAGTTTAAGTAAATTGTAGTAAATATTCATACAGCGTTTCGCCATTAATATCTAATGGAGATTAAATGAACACAGCTTCATCCAACTAAGAGGGAACCAGCAATCGATCAGTGCAGCCGTGGTGAAGAGAAATTGGGAGATACTTCAGTGACTTTTGATACAACCTTGTCTTCACACACGGTTACATACATGACTTTACTGTAGCGATGATGTTTTTAAGCTTCCGAAAATTGCCGAAAAAAAGTCTTACAGCTAATAAAAACTATGAGGATGGTGTGATAATAATAGAAATTAATAGAATTAGCGCTTTCCCCTGCAGCCCGCATCTGCAACACGTAATTTTCTTTCAGAAGTAATGTGAAACCAACGTGGCTTGCGTGAGAAAGGGAAAATCTACTGTTGATTTGATTAAGACTCACGCTAAAAGTAAGGTTCAAGATACAACGTTGATTATATTACTTACTTAGCTCCTACTCCAAGGTTGATACTTATATTCAAGTTCTTTTTAGAAGTCATTGGCTCCCAGCCAGTCTATATGTATATGTACAGAAACATGGCAAAACTACTTAAAACTCACTCCTGGGGTTTTGATGAGGATACTGCGTGTACTTCAACGGCACACTGATGCTTTTTAAGGCTTCGTATATTCTTCTTCCAAATAGAACTTTTGCTTTCACAGTACTTTCCCCTCATTCGGATGAAGTAAATATTTACGTATGCACATAATTAATTCGATACAGAATTCCAAGATTCTTAAAATATTTGCTGGAAAAAGTACAAAAACAGATATTTCCTTCCTGTTACAAATGTTTATCTCCGCTTTATATATACTTTGTACGTGTCCTTGCCCTCAAAAAACGTCGAAACTGGAATTTTAGCACAATTATATACGTACCTATATTTGCATAACGCTTTTACTAAACCATGCCACTCACAATCAGAGAAAGTAGATTTGGGGAAGAATCCGTGCAAGTCTGGGACTGGTGGCTAAAAACCTCTAAAAAGTATGCCTAAGGAAATCCAAAGAAAGTATCTACGATATATTTAATCAATGCTGCTGCTAGATACGTAGATATTTTGATAGGTACATACATACATGGAAATATGTACATTCAATGCTAAAACTACAGAAACAGATAGTGACTCAAGTCGATCTCAGGGAAAGTTTACGATTCTCTTTGAAAAGATACGTCTCACGATTTAAGTTTCACAGGGTTCATTCATTAAAAAAAACTCTTTCATGTTATCTCCATTTCATACATCTGGTGTAACTCCTTTGACTTGACTCCAAGAAGAGACTCCAATAAAAAAGATATTCTCCAAGTTTTCAAGTCAGGTAAAATTTCTTTCTCTAAATTAGAATTCCACTCCACTCTGGAGAGGTTATCCTACTGGGAGAAATGTACCATTTCAACTCCATCATGCTTCCAATGCAGCCAGATACGGCAGAGGAAGCTTTTGTTGTCATTCCCACCGGGTCACACGTCTTGCACACACAGGTAGTAGTAGCTCTCCTTAAAAACTCGGGGAAAGATAAGCCATTCCAAGGAAATGGTACATATGGGAAAGAAATACACCCTTGCCGGAGTCGACTAGCACAAAGTAGTGACTAGCACTGTCCAAACATGTATCTATCTACATTCCTATAATTGACATCCAGAACACAGAAGGAAACTGGGTCAGGAAGGAAGGAGTCATGAAGATACTGTTCAACTCCTGCAGTGGAGCCTACAATGACTAAATTAATAATACAAGACATAAAATACTCCCGGCTTTCACCCGGCTCTCCGTACCTAATTGGTAATGTCAGTAAAAAAAAAACCTACAAGAAAACGCATGTCGTGTACATCTCTTATCCTCTCGCGCATCTCAAACTTCAGCACTCGTAAAACTTTGTGACCCTCATCGTCATGTCCACTTGGTCTCTCTTCCTTTTACTTTCTCCTTCACCGGATCGGATCCCAGTCCAGTTCAATCAAGTCCTACAGACAGACGGAGTGTCAGAGGAGCTCCCGCCTTAACTCACTTTCATCTCCCTTATTGTTACTCGTACTTGTCAGGACCACTCGAGACACATCTCACCAATACTCTTCCCAAACACTCCTCAGCTGAACATGAAGAGCCCCAACTGTACTTTATAACTCCAATCAATTTCCAACTCTTCTTCTTGAAACAACCCCCACATAAGGAGTCACTCGAGCGGGGGCTGACAGAGATTCCTCCAAGAATATTAAATCTCTTTGATATGAATAATTCAATTTAAATCCTCTACAAATAAAAACTTATTAAATCAACACTTTTAACCACGCCGTCAACCCTACAGCAATTAATTCTCACAGTACCCCATCCCATTCATTACCATCTCTACAAACAAGCTCCACAAACTAATCCAGTTTTTATCTCCTTCCCCAATACGACTCCTCAGATCCTAATATCCTCAAACACTCCCACTTCATATAAATAGAACTTGTTCTTTTATATATCAGTAATAATCAGCATATTTTTTAATAACCTTAAAGAAAGGCAAGGGGAGCCAAAATAGGCAACAGAACATTCCTTGTTTACATTTCCACTTGGTGCAAATCTTCTGTATTATTATGTCACCCACAGTCAGAGCCAGAACTTACATAATAAAAACTGCGGAATTATCTAAAAGGAAAAAGTCATATTCAAACCTTCTAAAGGCTGAATGGCTGAAATGTTGACGAGATAAATTAGCCTCGTCTATTTATGCATTCGTTTTAGGAAGTGTCAAGTGATCTTTGAAAGAAGAAAGCCTTGAGTACTCCATCTTATGTGGAAAGACGGGAAGTAAGTAATGCTGTAATAAAAAGTCTCTCAATTTCATATCCCAATGCTGAGGATGTTATGTTCTGTTCATGTGGATACTTTTTTTTTTTGCATCACTTGACAAAAAGTATGTAGGAATCTCGTACTCATTCCACAGCACTGTATACTGTCTGTGTGCATGCACTCTGCGGACTCTACGTGCAATACGTACTGTATTGAGGAGCTATGGGTGGAAGTGGAGCTGCTGATTGTGACTGAGTGAGGGTAATAGCTGATTGTGAGCTACTTCTTCGTATGATAACATTGTGTAGTATACTCAATGTGTTTGGTGTACTTAACTTGTTCAATGTTGTTCAGTGCGAGACAGACTGTAGTGTGAAAAAAGTTTATGCAGTCTGCGGCTCACCGATAGAATCCGAGCCTATATTTGAAAAGTATCTTTGCTTTGGAAGTGCATAGTGTGTAAAGCGCAAACTTGAGTTTGAGTGAGCTGATACGAGTTTGTACTTGTACAATGTGTGTGTGTGTGTGTAGTTAAACGTTGTTACTTGCTAAAAAATCCCTGTAGGTTCATTTGGTTGTGTTGTATAAAGAACGTACAAATTTACACGGCCTTGTCATATTATTAAAATTAATATATCTCCTATTTAATGTCAGTCATATCTGTGTATGTCATTCCTCCGGAGAATATTTTAAATAATTAATATATCTGAGTTGAGTGAAATTCTGTTTTATACGACGTGAAACTGGATTGTAGTAATTTTAAAAACTTGATTCTGAATGAAATGTACAATTGGTAAAAAATTTGATATCTTGTAATTTATTTAAAATTTAGGTTTCGTATTTCCAATCCTTTGATTTTTGCACAATTTCAGAATTTTTTGCGTATAACATGCATGTTTGTCCTTCCTGTGTCGCCCTTCAGGAGAGACTCTGTAATAAGGACGGTTGAACTTGAAGGTATTTATGTGTATTACTTATATTTCGTTTTTATTATTTTAGAATGCTAGCTCTGTAGTAATGATTTTTTTATTATTGGGTTATTTTGGTTTTTATGTTTTTATGAGTGGATTTTGTTTGTAGTAGATTGAGTCCTGACAGCGTTTCGTGGATGGTTGAGATTGAATTTGATTGTAGAGCTTTGGAGGTTATTGCCAATTGTATTGCGTTGCGATTTTTGTGTTAGTACATTTGACAATAGATTTTATTTTGCGATGGGGAGGTTCGTTGATTAGAGGTTTTATAGTGTGGGGCATGCTGTTTGAAATTGAATGTTTTGGTTGATTTTAATGAAGAGGGGTTTAGTTACAGTTTTTGTGATTTAGGGTTTGATTTTTGGGAGGAGAGTAGTAATTAGTTTGAACTTATTTCTGTTGTTGGATGAACATTGTTTTATTTTGGGTTTGATCGGTGATTTTTTATGCATGGTGTTGTTTGTAGTATTGAAGTATTGCTCGTGGTTAATGTTGATGGCTTAGAAAGGGTTTTGTAAGTTTTGAGTTTTTTTTATACATTATCGGTTTTTGATGGATTATTTAGTTATGTGACACTTGGTATTAACATGTGAAGAAATTGTTAGGTGTTAGCTTGCGGGTTCATTGCGGTATTGTGTCGTTGTGTATACCGTATTTAATAAGTGAGTATTTATTAGCTGTAGCGATGAGTATCGATAATTGTGTGCGGAAAATGAATTGTGTAATTTAATAATATTGTAAATGATGTGAAAGGCGTTTGGGGCTAGACAGCGAGACTAAGTGCTTTTTTAATTATATTTGTGTAGAGAATCCCTTGCGTGTGTGGAAATGTGTAACCGGGTTTCTCAGAGAAGAGTAGTTATCGATTTAACAAATCATTTGATCTGAATTGTTCTCGGTGAGTGACATTAATGAGAGCTAGACGTACTAGTGGGTCATGTATTGTGTAGAAATGAATGCTGTGACGGCTTGGGACATCCGGTAGGGACTTCGGTGTGAATGAGAATGAGTTGACTTTGAGAACTAATTAAATGCGGCCTACTTCTTGTACTTAATCAATTTTTGTAGTCACTAACTTCGTGAAACACCAAATTATGTTCAGAAATGTGACTTAAAAAGTTTTGTGAATGACTCGGAAATTCATTCCTAGATCTCCTAAGAGATCCGGTTCTCAAGATACGGGTGGAAGTCCTTCATCTGTGTACGGCTCTAAAAGCTCGTCATCTAGCTCCAATGAAAATTTTTCGGACGCTTCAAAGACAAGGCTGAGTCAACCAGTGGTCACACATGGTAGCATCAGGAACAATCCTCTTCAATTCTCGTCTATCCATCAGAGGAATTTATATCTGGCATCTCGACCCGTGATAATTATTTTCGAAGTGGCCGGTGTGGCTCTTTACCAGGTGTTCGCTCTGCTCCGAGTGTTCCTTCTATTAGTGTGGAGACCCCTGTCTTCATTTTGGAGGAACCGCAAGGAAAAATGGAGAGGTCAGACGGGCGAGAATACAGATAAATCATTACCCTGGTGTAGTAGTTCCTCTCGTGCTGGTAGACTTGGTAATATTGACAAATCATGTAACATTAACGATATTGCAGCAAATAGTGACCCTCAAGTTATCACCATGAGTGGCTATTCTCACAGTCAAAACGTACCCATGAGTTTCAAAGGTGGGCCCGGTCTCACGGACCCGCTTATTGCTCGGCAGAAACATCATCATCGTAAAGCTTTTGAATTAATCTCCAGGGCTCTTCGCATTGATGAGGCTCACACTGGTAGGTCTTTTTAATTCCTTTAGACAGTATGAATTTTGAAAGTCCGAAGCTGTAGCGAGTAATTAAAAATTTACTTGACTGTCTGTCTGGTATAATTAATTTCTACTCGATTTTCTGGCACGTACCTACGTACTTACAGGCAATAAAGATGAAGCAATTAGTTTGTACAAGAGAGGAATTGCTGAGCTGGAAAAGGGCATCGCGATCGAGTGCAACGGCTTGGGAGACCAGTGGGAACGAGCTCAAAGAATACAAGAGAAAATGATTGTGAATCTTGCCATGGCCAAGGAGCGGTTGGAATACTTAAGTAAGTTTATTTATTCATTATGCATTCACACACCAACAAGTCCGTCTGAATGCATTTAGTTGGTTTCATTTGCAATTTATTATTTGCTAAAGCAATTTTGTATTCTTGCTTTTGCACCCAATTCTTATTTTTGTTTTGCTTTTTTACTATATGTTAAATTTAGATGGTTCAGAGGAAGACGAAGTGCAGGAATTGTTTATAACGAGAAATTCTGGACAGTTATTGCCCCGATTTAGTCCTCCAAGGTCTCAAAATGTACCAGATATTATTAATGAAGATTCGGGTAGTAATAGTAACTCTAGGATTACAACTGGGATCAACATGATAAAGAACGGGATTAGTCGTCTTGGTTATGGTAGTACCTCTCAGGAAGTGCCTAAGCCTGACACCGTGGTTAAACCTCAAACTTCTAGACAAAGTGGATTTCTTGGAGCTAAGAGAGTAGTTAATACGAGACCGCCTGTACCTGGAAATTCCCCTGCTGCAACAAATTCAGGGATAAGTAGAAGTAAGGCGAAGAAGTGTAGAAGGATGTGTATTTATATTATTTTACAGTGTGTATCTTCCGTAACTTTCTCATTCAACCGTACAGTATTCTTTTAAATGAATTTTAAGTACATAGCACTCACAGTATTAAAAATGTAATGGCTTTTTATTGCCTGCTGTGTAAGTGTGTAACATTCGAATGTTCGTTCGTAAATTTTACATTCAATGTTGTAATAAAGTTTCAGGACGAAAACTAGAAGTACCTGCAAAAACCTCTGTGGCTAGAGGAAGTAGTAACACTTTACCGAGAAATATGGGCTCGAAAAATGCTACCAATGTCCTTGGAGCTGGCAGAGGAAAGACGTCAACTCCTCCTGTTACGAAGAAATTAGGCGGCGTAAGAAAATTATAATATTTTATTATATTAATTGCCCACCTGCTGAGCAAATAGTAAATGTTTATTTCGTAGTGTAATAATTGTCACGTAATTGAAAACACTATCAGACGGTTGGCGTAGTCCCGAAAAGAGTTCCAGCTAGTACAAAAACGGCTTCAAATGCGCAAGAAACGAAAAAGCTGACGCATTCAATACGGTCCTGTGATGCAAAACTAGCTCAGTTAATACTCGATGAAGTCATTGAAGGAGGTACTCTTGTATCGTGGGATGATATATCTGGTCAAGAAGTAAGTAATATTGCCCGCGATTCGAAATTTATATTTTTGATTTACTTATAATGTTTGTAAACTCTTAACACTTTCTAGGCTGCGAAGCAAGCTTTGGAGGAGATCGTTATATTACCATCTCTTCGGCCAGAGTTGTTCACAGGATTGAGAGCCCCAGCAAGAGGGTTGCTTCTATTCGGCCCTCCTGGAAATGGTAAAACCATGTTGGCTAAAGCTGTAGCAAACGAGTCGAATTCAAAATTCTTCAATATTAGTGCCTCTAGTCTGACTTCCAAGTATGTTGGAGAAGGCGAGAAGCTTGTTAGAGCATTATTTAGTGTAGCGAGAGAATTACAGGTAACGGATGCATGTGTAGTTTTTTAGATTATCGTAATCTCCTTATAACATTTTTATCCGATATTGGTAAAACGACAGTAAATATTTTTTATTTGTTCTTATCAATTTTTCATGAGTTTCAAATAGTTAAAAGATCCCATATAATTCAAATCTATTATTTAGAAATATTATCTATTATTAACCCTTTAATTATTTTTTAAACCTTAACCATGATTATTTGTTGTTGTTGAGCATTTCTAGAATGTAGGAGACCAAGTTTCAATCGGATATGATCATTATTTATTTCAAGTAGCGACCTGTCATTGACTCATTTTTTATTAATGTTTTTGACAGCCAGCAATTATATTTGTTGATGAGATTGATTCTCTCCTGTGTGAACGTAAAGAATCCGAGCACGAAGCAAGTCGCAGGTTAAAAACGGAATTTTTAGTTGAGTTTGATGGGCTACATTCACAAGCAGATGAAAGAATTCTTGTCATGGGTGCTACCAATCGACCTCAAGAATTAGACGATGCTGCTTTGAGGTTCGTATTTTACAGCAAACATACATATATAATGTTGTCGAAACTATACGTACCAAACGAAAGTAATTTATTTTATTTGAATTAGACGATTTCCGAAAAGAATATATGTCTGCCTGCCAGAGCAAGCTACCCGTGTTACTCTACTCCGGAAATTGCTCTCCAGTCATGGGAATCCGTTAAGTGAAAGGGAACTAAATGAGCTGGCTAAATTAACGGACGGGTACTCTGGCAGCGATCTGACTGCTCTTGCTAAAGACGCAGCTCTTGGTCCCATTCGAGGTAACTGTTTGTAACTGGTACATTAGTAGGTTTTGATGTAGGATTATTTGTCCAATGCTTGAAAATTAATTTCTCAGGTTTAAATCCGTCTGAGGTGAAGTCTTTGGATCTTTCGAAAATGAGAAGTATTACATTACAAGACTTCAAGGATTCGTTACGAAAAGTCCGGCCTAGTGTATCCCCGCCATCTTTAAATGCTTTAGAAAAATGGAACAGAACTTATGGGGATGTGAGCGTGTAGGACAAAAAACTGTACAATTCGTTTTGCGTTCATATGTCGGAAAAATGAAACTGACCTTAATGTTTTGTAATTGTTATAACACTCCTACAGATTTAGCCAGTACTTTAAAAAGCATCACAATATGTTATCTATCTGCTAGGAAAGTTTCCGCGTGAATAAGTTTTATGTTTTCGTAACTTCCGACCATTCCTGTATATTTTTTCGGTCCAAAAATAGTTTCCCATCAAGGATCTTGTCCAATGATTTATTTTAAGTCCTCCATCTGAACACTCAGATGGAAGCAGCAGTTCCCATTTAGAAGTAGATACTCTTTAACTAACCGGAGCAACAAACTTGCACTCAAAAATAATTTATTATCTACTAGTCCCTACACAGCAACGCTTCACTCAGTGAGAACGTCAAGGTTGTAATAGTAAGTGTCTGAAAACTGTCAATGCAAATAATGCTTTCAATTTGGTCCATTTGTGATTCTCCTGAATATACATAAAAAGAGTCATCCTGTCCACCAGTGCAGTGTCTGGAACTTACTATTCTAACTCTTTATCGAATAGTAAGTATAATACTAATAACGGGATATGAAATTACTGGAGTCCGAATGGATATAATATACGCATGTATCCATATATGCTACTGAAAATTAATTATATCTAATAATTGTCTTTCGTTTATTTATTTATTAATGGCCAAACACATGTATGTAACATGAACATTTCACGCAATTTGTACTGCTAAAAAAATGATTGTACTTACTGCTAAAAATTTGTTTTTTCAATGTATTCTGCGCAGTATCAGTTTCGAATAAAACTATAACGTTTTGTAGTATTTTGCCTATTTACAATTACCATGACCTCTCTTCAATGGGTTTGTTTTTAATGGGCTAACCATATCTAATAATTACAGGTACCAGTTGTCTCAAATATTTATTACCTCTGCTGCTTCGGACAACTCCGTTCCTTGCAAGGGGTTTCCAACATACTACACTCCCACCTTTCGGACTCACTCACGTAGCGTTTGTTTCGATTCCGATCTTCACGTCACACCCTCCTTCAAGCCTCATCCTCCCCGTAACAAACAGAAGTTCTTATATTCTTATATCCTCGCATCCAAAATCCAATATCATTTATTTATATTATTATATCATTCAATCCAAAATCCAATCTCATTTATTTATATTATTATATCATTCAATCCAAAATCCAATCTCATTTACTTTACATTTAGCATCCCTCCAAGCTGAACTTCACATCCCCATGGGTCACATCCAGGTCAAGAATTAGTATGGAATACCACCATAATAATGACCAAATTATTTTTTTATTCAAGTCTCAATTTTTTTGCCCATTCCATTATTATTGACCCAGTGGTATGTTATCACATAATTTACAAACCAGGCCAATCCTTCTATTTTTTAGGTAACAATGGGCCTTACCTTTTTTAAATTCGCTTTTAAAAGTTAAATGCTACCTCTTCCTATGATTAAGTTCAGAAGATTCCTAATTTTTCTTAAAATACAATGTTTTTAATAAAAATTCTTTTTTGGGAGTATATAGACATTCCCTATCCCTAATAATTATGAATCCGTTCAAAGCTCTGAGATCTGTTTGATCTCAATTTGCATTAGTACTTCCCATATGAGACTGGAAATTGTAATATGTGAACGCTCCGAGGGCTGACGGGAAAGGCAATCCAAGGTGAAGTGAAGCCGTGAAGCCGGGAGTATAGGCTCAATTGGTTACTATAGCGCGTACATATGTACCTTGTAGAAAAATTGGAATATCCACTCCACTTCCACTACATGCATAATTCAGGGTTTCTTTCATTTTCAGTTTTTCCATCGTACAAGGTACAATACAAGCTCCAGCTCTACGTATAGATGTTAATAATTTCTCGCTCGAATAATTCTAAAATGAACTGCTAGTCTTATAGTAGAGAAATGAGGACTCCAGAAGTACAAAGTGCAAAGTAACGATTACAATTTAAGATGGAATGGCAGTAGTGTCATTCCCTGTTGTAAGTAAAAATAAATAAAAAGTGTTCGTTTGGTTTCTTTCATAATTGTCACTGCCCCTGAATTCCTGATAATAATTGTGCAAGTAAGTTCTTTTTGTAATAATTGACATATTTGAAAGGATATGAGTTTGTAATTACTACTACTAGTGGTAGAATTTCAGTTAAAAAAATTGTACTTCGAAAAATATTAAGTTTCAATAGATCGTCTTCAAATTACCAACTCCGAATTCTCCTGGAGTATATTGCTGTTTAAGAATAATTATTAAAAACTCTTGTATTTTGAAAGTCAATTTAATTTGTCCATGTCAGATGCTAATCTTGATTTCGAATGGTGCGAATAGATAAGAAATTATTGTCAGTAGTCTCTTTAGTATTGTCAGTTAGTTTTGTTGTGGCTAATTTTAAGCGTGACTTTTTCTTATATTATAATTAGTGGTATGGTAGGTGATAATTAAGCTTGAGCGCGTTTGAGTATGTAATGATTTGAGGAGTGACAACAGTATTTTAAAAGGTTTGTTTGTGGTGGGAACTGTGGTAACTGTACTTTGTACTGTACTTTGCTTGTTTACTGTGTTATTATAACTTGCTTAAAGTGTTTTTTATATATTATTACATTGTAGTAGCATTGTCAAGTAGAAGGACGTCCTCTTCTATAGCAACTGCCAGTTGATCATTCAATGTGGAAAGTTAGATGCTTAACTGTGAAGCTACAATCACCAAATACTGAGAGCAATAAACAACTTATCTACCTTCAACTACAACCTTCCATTCTACTGTATTGAGATCAGCGCTAAGTGTCAAAATGAGGATCCCTAATAATGTATTTCGCCATAGTATTGCTTGCAACTTCAAGAGGAATAATTTATTTCCCAGAATGACTGTCGAGTCAGCTGTTAGAAGTTTTTCTACCACGGGAGGATATGGTGAGCGGAAGTCACAGAGCTCAACGTCAACCTCGACTAGTCCGGGACAGAAGGAGGTGATTTTTTATGTTGACTTTAGTGTTTGTAAAATGTAGGAAGGTGCATTGTGTTTAGGGATTGAGTATGGGTATATTTTTAGAGAATTAATAGAGCTGTAAGTGTGTAAATGTGGTAGTCCAGATAAAAAATTACTTGGAGTAATCAATATTCACTATTACAAGAATCTTGTTCGGTTTGAGGACATTTTTTTATTGTTCAAATACAGCCTGCCGGAGTAGAGCTGCCGAAACTTCCGGTTCCGAAGCTACAAGACACATTGAGCAAACTTCTTAGGTATTTTTGAGATAATCACAGTGTAGATACGATATCAGAAGTGTTTTATAGCTTGATGAAATTCCTGTCCTTGCCAATCAGATAGCATTTTTTGACAGATGCTGCAGTGATAATAGTTGTTATTATTAGTATTAGATAATGTCATGGTAATTTAGCTTTGTCTTCTAGATCTGTTAAACCCTTGGTGACTCCAGGAGAATTTGAAACAACTAGTAAACTTGCTCATGAATTCGCGTCAGATGGAGGTGTTGGTGGAACCTTGCAAGCGCTATTGGAACAGCGGGCTGAAAAAGTTGACAACTGGGTAAATGACGGTTTTTTAGATGGGTGTTGTATATTACTTTTGCATAAAAGCATGTAATTGCATCGGGATAAGAATTTTTATTGTAATTGTTTAGCTCTCGGACTGGTGGCTAAGTTCAGCGTATCTAGAATTTCGTAGCCCTGTGATAGTTCATTCAAGTCCGGGGTTAGTTTTCCCATTAGAAGAATTCCAGGGCGTTGATGATCAACTGCGCTATGCTTCTAAGCTGATTTATGGTGCTTTGTGCTATAAACATATGATAGATAAAGGACTGATGAAACCAGACATGATGGGAAAGTATCCTCTTGACATGTCACAATATTCTAAGGTCTTAGGGACCAACCGTCGTCCAGGTCTTCCAAGCGATGAGCTGCACTATTATCCAAATAGTCAGCACATTGTTGTTGCCTACAAAAACTACTTTTTTAAAACTCGAGTTTATGCAGATGATGGAACTATTCTTAACCCCACGCAGTTGTATCATCAATTAAAATTTATTGTAAATCAAACAAGTGGCTTGAGTGGAGCACCCGTGGGAATGCTGACGTCTGACCACCGTGATACTTGGGCAAATGTTTATCCTAATCTTACCAAAGATCCTCAAAATGTCAAGTCAGTTCAAAACATCGAGGAGTCCTTGTTTTTAGTAGCAATAGATAGACCCAATAGACCTCTGAAAAGCCCTAAAAAGGGAGTTGATGCTCAAGGTGTGGAGGATGAGTCATTAAGTGACCAACAGACAGTTGCTGCTATTGAAATGATTCACGGGAATCGAACCAATTCGGGAAATCGTTGGTTTGACAAAACAATTCAATTTATTGTGGGTTCAGAAGGAGAATGTGGTCTCACCTACGAACATAGTCCGGCTGAAGGTCCTCCTATAGCAAATTTAATGGATTTTATTGTGAATAACTTGCCCAAGTTTGAGTCCCTGCTGAAAGTTCAGCCAGATGAAAATGTTGTACCTGCCATTCTTCCCGAAAAATTGCCCTTCAACATCTCGGAGAAGCTAAGCAAGAACATAACTGATTCAAACGAAGCTTTGGGATTGTAAGTTATTCATTAAATTTACAATTAAAATGTTATTTTTTGAACTGCTTAACGTTTTCAATAGCTTTACTTAAAATATATTGTTGATTATTATAGACAGGTTGATGATTTGGACATGGCCTGCTTCACTTTTCAAAAGTATGGAAAGGATTTTATTAAGACCTGTCAACTTAGCCCGGATAGTTATGTTCAGATGGCAATTCAAGCTGCTTTTTACAGGTTTGTAAGCATCTGATCATTTATTTGTTCTTGTTGGTTTCAATAAACTATTAATCATCGCTCACGCTCAACCTGACTCAGGTTCAGAGTAGTGCATCATGCTACAAGGGTTTAAAATGTGTTTGTACTCTCATTCAAAGGATTCATCAAATACCGGGAGCTCATTATGAATCTGCCTCAACAAGGATGTATACAGGGGGAAGAACTGAGACTATTCGTTCTTGTTCTATCGAATCTTTGGAGTTCGCGAAGGCTCTCATTAATAGCTCTTTGTCTGCTCAAGATAAATTCCAGGCTATGAAACGTGCTGTGGAAGGTCATAAACGCTATGCAGCGGATGCTGTACGAGGAAATGGAATCGATCGGCATCTTCTGGGATTGAAACTGATTGCGAAGGCAAACAAGATCAAGCTTCCGGAATTATTCCAAGATTCGGGGCTTGTAAAATCTAGCCATTTTAGAATATCTACAAGTCAGGTTAGTTTGAAAATGCACGCTTACCATAGAAAAAAAGCACGACCCATTGTTCCATTTTATCGGTTAAAAGATGTGTTTTCCTAGTTTTCAATTTCGACATTTTTAATTTACTAGGTTGCTTCTGTCAACCAAGCCTTTATGTGTTATGGGCCGTTAGTACCAAATGGATATGGATGCTGCTATAATCCTCGGAAAGACGATATCAGTTTTGGAATCTCAGCATTCAACTCTAGCAAAGAAACAAATGCTGCACAATTTAAGATTGCACTACAGCAGTGCTTGATCGACATGCAAAATGTTGCAATAAAGAGCATGCCATCAAAACTCTAGGAAGCAGAAAGTTGGTGGAAGAAACAACAGTTAAAATAGTGATAGAATAATGTTTCGTAGTTGCCATATAGCAACTTAGTCATCAGCAGCAATGCTTTTCGAAATAAGGTTTTATTGCGTTAATTATCGATTAGTAATATATTTTTCCAACAAATTCCACGCTTCATTTTAAAATGCTACAACTCATTTTTAATACAATTGTTCATATGTGTGGGAACACTACGTACTTTTGTGTACAGACCTATGTATAAGTACGCATTTGTGTGACTATTTTTCCCTCAATGCACAAATCTAGTAAATTTTTCGGGTGTTGAGACAAGCATGAATAAATTATTACAATAATGCTATATTTTGAAGCTTGTCGATGCAACAGTAAGTATTATGACGCGACTCAAATATCTGCATTTTTATCTAGATTGTTACTAGAAACATATGTTCCAGCAATTATGAATTCGTTATTCCATGCCTTTAATAAATTTTGTTTGTCACAGTAAGTACTTAGATACATACAAGGAAATGTATTTAGCATGCTCTGAGGTATTAATAATTATCCATGCTACTGTCAAAATAAACAAATGAATACAAAAAAACTCGAAATCATCGTATTTTCAGCATTTCTATCATTGATTTCCCATAGCTTTACTAATGTAGTAGTAGTGTAAGGTTGGTTTGGGATGCATGAAAATATCCGAATAAACTGCCTAAATATCAATCAAAGTAAATCTACAGAGGTTTTGAACGAAGGCAACTTGATGTAGTTTTTATGCATCTCTGCAAATAAGACTTCAAAACATTGTAGCACAGCTGGTTTAGTAATCACTGTTTTAGCATTTAGTTTTCCCTGTCCATATATCTTGACCTTCTCCCCCATAATTTAATTGAAGAATCCGCATTAGCAACGACAAATTGTGTTTTCCCATGGCTAACCACATCTCACAAGGAAGGGGTAACGCCTTGGCATTTTACATAAAAATTTTAGGCCTAAAAAATGCGACGCAACACCTACGACTAACCTACAGAACGAATACACAATAATTATTAAATCTGCATGTATTGTGGGTTGATATTTGAGATGGAGATTAGAATCTATTTTAGATACTTACATAAATTGCACCTCCAGACCATGAATATTTTAAATCATATCGTGTTACCAGCAATAAGCTTTGCAAATAGAGCCTTATGAATTGTTTAATTCCCGGAGGTGATTAAAATATTTAATTTATTATAATACACGAATAGCCAAGAAACATCTTCTCTCCGGTTGCTCATGCTTTCAAGATAAGAAGTATTCATGTTTCGTATATAAACTTGCATTTTAAATTTAGTTGCATGCGTACATTCACCCAAACCAATATTTTCAGCTTGAATATTATAGCTAGAATTTGAATCTAATCCAAAGATTTTTCATAAACGCGTAAATATTGCATTTTATTATAGTAGCTTATACTATTTCCACAAAAATAATAGTTTTTTAAATTGAACAGGGTCATTAGAAAATAAATTTTGAATCTCAATTGCTTGAAACTTTGTCCTTTTTATATGAAATACTGACACTGACAATAATTATGGGCACAAAAACAAAATTTAAGGGGCAAGATTGGAATAAATTTCGCAACGAGCCTGCATTGGTAAGAAAAAAACTGCCGTATTTTATGGAATATTCCGTCGGCTTATTCGTCGGCTCATGTGAATAAGGTTCTCAACGGATAGGATAATTCCCTTATCCTACCCGTATCCTATCCGTATCCTATCCGATCCGAATTTTGGCCTATAAAAATGAAGCGTATCCGATCCTATCCGTTTCCATCGGATTAAAAATAACCTTATCCGAAACTTATCCGTAAGTTTTAGGATAACATTTTTATCCTATGAAAAGCCATCGGATGCAAAAAAAGGAGCTATACCCGAACCTATCAGCGGATATCCCATCCTATCTGGGGATATCCCATCCTATCTGCGGATACACTTACAAATCAATTGTAGAAATTGAAATTGCTCCTAGATCTGGGCTTTTAGTTTTAAATATAATATACTGTTAACTTATAACGAATTGTAATGACATAAGAAACCGTCCACATATGTATGTTTGTTTGGCAAAACATTTAATATAAACAATTTAAGAATTAATAGTTCTTTTGTTTCGCATATCAGATATTCTCAAAAACTTACATACTGGAAAGCATTAACAATTTGGAGCCTATAAGAACAGATAACCAGAATAAGCAGCTGAATTTCTCAATGTGTCTCAATTTTTGGTAAAACATAAATATATGTATGTACATGTTTATATTCGTGAGGTTCGGTTCTAGGCTTGCTACAACAGCTGCATGAACTGAAAAAATCAAAAACGATTTGAGAAATCCCCGAACTAATGTCATATCGGTGATTGCAGCAGATAGCAATAATTGTTTGAGTGGTCATCATGTTTTCAAAAATTCGTTTATCCTCGGATATCCTCGGATATCCGTCGGATTATCCGTAAAACAAAAAGTCGCCATCCGATCCGTTCGAATGGTTTATGTAGTAGTATCTGATCCCATCCGTGATTTTTTTCGGATGGGAATGGCATAACCGACCCATTCGGATAAATATCGGATCGGATAATCCTCAGCTTTATCCTATCCGTATCCGATCCGTTGAGAACCTTAATATGAATGTAAACACGAACTTGTTAGTAATTTCAGTAGGATCAAAAAAATGACTACACTATTGAACTTCGTGCACATGATTTCCTTTCAAAAATTCAACAAAATGACTATAATTTCGAATGTTAAGTCGAAAGAATTTTAGCTTGTAGAGTAACCTTTAACTACCTTTGAACTAATGCGATACAACATCCCAGTCACTATA
Organism: Allacma fusca; assembly: GCA_947179485.1. NCBI lineage: Eukaryota > Metazoa > Arthropoda > Collembola > Symphypleona > Sminthuridae > Allacma > Allacma fusca. The sequence continues at coordinate 21,526,907 of OX359247.1, forward strand.
TAGTAACTCATGTTTTTTGAGAGTCCTACGGTGCCCCAAATTCGGGTTTTTGTAATTTTGATTTAATTCGGCATTTTTTAAACCGGTTGTATTTGGTAGATCTTACGTTAGTTGTTCTACATTGAAAAAATCATGGGAATCCTTGAACTCACTAGAGGCTGTTTGTCAACCAACTAGTCAAAATTTTCAGAAAAAAAAATCACTTTATCCAAAAAATCGTTGTCAGAATTTTGAAAACCTGAACAAAATAAAAATTTATTTCAAAGTTAGCACGACGGTTCGAATTAGGTACTGTACTTGGTTCTATGTATGTAATACTCGCTGAGTTACATACATTCAGCTTTATGCTAAACTATAATACTATTAGAAATAAATTGTATTTCAATTAAGCTGAAACGTCAGGAAAACTTTGATGGCTATACTTTTAGCCCGAGATGTTCAAATGAAATGGCCTTCCTTCAAGCCTTCAAAGGGGAATTTTAAAACAATGTCTTCCTTCTTACTACCAATGAATGAAACCTTTAAAATTAGCTGCCTTCCCTCAGGTTTCCTTCAATTTGTAAATGGATTCACCCTTCCTTCAGCCTACCTCCAAAAATTCCTTCATTTTGATCCTTCATTTATTGCAACGTTTTATAAACGGTAACAAAATTTGCATGAATTTTCAAAACGAAGTAGCTCCGATCAACAATATTGAACATCATCGCATTTGAACGTGACGAATGAAAGTTCGCGTAAATATTTTACAACATTCAACTTCTGCCTTATTTTATGCAGGAAGCATCCTCCGCGTGAAGCCTTTAATATATCTGAACACTACTCTAACCCGCCATTCATTCGCCTAACATTTTTGGTAAATTTTATGAAGCCTTGACTCAATCTTCACAAAAATATTCAGCCTACCGTCCATATTCCTTCCCTCGGCTGAAAAATCGGTGAGTTGCTTTTAATGAAAACTTCTTTGAAGTCTATAGCCCTCGAAGGCTGGATATGTCTACTCTTTGTTACTGCAGCCTGAAACATTGACCGACATCAAGATTGGACAAATCATCGAAAATGGAAGCAATTGATTATTTTTAGCTTACTGTCATTTGTATGAGGTAGGATAAAGGTACCTGGGCACCGTCTGCAGATAAACTATGCTTCAATTTGATTTTGGAACTTCTGAGCATCTGTTATGTTATACGGCAGCTGTCATGCTGAAACTTTGTGCTTTGTGCTCAAATTAGCATTTAGAAGAACATTCATGAAATAAGAACGAATCGTACTAACACTCAAGTGAAACAAATTAGCATTTATCAAGACATCATATTGTTTACAAAATATTTTTTACAGCCACAGCACATCAACAATAATGCCAACAATTTTGTTTCCGCCAAAATTTGCTCCCAAGCAATGTTTTGACGCTCTTTTGTAGGAAATTTCATGGGCTAAAAGCTATTCTATATTATCCTAGCTGTAGATTCGTTAAATTGAATGATTGTGAAGGAAACCTGCTCTCTAATTTTACCGGTGGCTTGAACTTGGACCAACATTGACCGAAATTGAAACTCATTCTCAAACTCATATGCACAATTACCCTGAATAAAAGCTTAAACTTGTATCCAAACTTGAATTTAAATCAAAACTTAAACCTCATGCAGATCTAAACTTCAACAAATATTCAATCCTGAACTGACAATGTGGTCTAACCGTACTGCATTTAGTTGAGTTGTTGTATTGATTTGTAGTGCTCATATTTTCTCGCAGAAAAATAAATTAGTTGTGGTGTTGTTGCTTTGTTTGCAAGAACATTCACATATTATAAGCAACGAAACTGCAAGTAAATTACAGCACTACTTGTACCGTTGTACCAAATGTGCTTTACTAAAAGGTTACCACTTTCATGCAAAATTGTGCTAAAAAAATCATTGTAATCAGACGAAGCGCTTTTATATTCAGAACTTCCTACACTGCATTGTTGTTCGTAACCCGTTTTGAAGAAATAAATGCTTTCCAATGTACTACTAACGCTGAATGTTTTTAGAGTATTTGGTAGTTAATGGTACAGAACGGCATATGACGTGGAGAACACTATAGTATCGCCCCAATTGGAATTATTGGAAATGATACCCCATTTTTAATCATTCCCCCCCCCCCAATTTTTTAAATTTTGTGCCGTCCTCGCAGCTTAAAAGTTCTCAATACGGACCCCATGCTGTTTGGAACAACTTAATTTTGAAAGATATAAATTTTGCTCGAAATTCGAAGTTAGTATAAAAAATAATTATCTTTTAATAAATTCTATAGGCTGTTCAACGAGCTTCGACCAGGTTCCTTCATTGTAAGATTTATGGGCATAACCTATATATATAGACAAGCAATCTTATGGAAATCAGCTTCACGAGCGAAAAAGACTAAAATGCGGAAAGAATTTTCTAAAGTTGTGAAACTGGGCGAATCGAATATTCTTATCACTTCCCCTTTGATAGGACAGGGGGAGAAAAACATTGGCGCCCTGTTCACTATTAGTAGATTTTATTGATCTGGGAATTGGTCCCTGCTACGTACGTACACACCCATCGAATTAATTAATTATTCAAATTTTCAGAGTAATTATTAACACTTTTTTGTAAAATTTATAGCTAAAGTATTCCATTAAATAATTTTATAAGCATGCCATGAGAATTTACTTGTTGCCACTTCTATTTTAATTTAGTGAAGTTACTTAACTTCCAAAAACTGGCATAACTGGGTCGACTCTCGACTCTATTCAGTGCAATATACCGTACTTTTCACAAACCTGATAAAAAATCATATCACTGTTTACTGAAAATCAAGTATACACATCTGTGTGTATCCAGTAATTCATTACGGAGATTGAAAATACCCAAACCAAATGACGTTCTCTTATTTTAGTATTACAGACTCACATACATGTTTCTAATATTTGTTCGGGTATGACGCACACACATCCATTAAAAGGCAAAAATATGCAAGTCAACACTAGTATTAACAACTCTTTCGCAGATTAAGGAAATCTCGACTGTATTAATAAAACCGTGCACAAATTTCATAGTATCTACTGCCTAAAACTAAACTGGTGTAACCGACTAAAAAGTTCCTGCATTTGAATGCGTAGATAAATACAATTACGAAAATCCAGTCTAATTAATTTCGTAGTATGTAGCTCATACATACAGCTTCATACATATCCGACACTAATTTTTAAAATTGTAAATGTGCATATAGGTTAGCTCGTACAAGCATCTACACTCACAGAATACATTTTTATAGGTATGATTTGGCCCAAAAATTTTAGCAACTTCTAAAACTATCATTAAATGATTTGACTTTCAAATATGCACCTGCTTAAAAAGATTTTAAAATTAAGCTTGGCATCCGGCTCTTGATCCATACAGAAGTATTAATTCGGGCATAATAGTAGTTGCAATCATTTTATTTTGTGCAGCTACAGCGGGGGGAATCCTAAGAGTAGTGATTCGCTTGATACCCGGCCGGTGAACCAGGAATGCATTATCCAGGATGTGGAACTCATAATCAAGGACACAAAGCACGAAGCCCTGCAAATTATAATTTGTTTACAAATTCTTCCTTTAAAATGAAATATGTGTGTATGTACTAAAGAATTTAACTTATCAGTGCCATCACTTCTGATTCATAATATTTATATTCGAAACTCCAATACTATCTTTATACTAATAAACGTTCCCAAGTTTAACTCTGTAGCGAATGGCTTCCGTCCTTGTTTCTGTACCGTAATTTAATATCTAGAGTAATTGAGCAGTTTCTGTTTGTAGCTACAAGCTACCATTCCAAAAGTGCCGACACAGTCATTGCACTTTGGCACATACAAAAATTGAATGTAAAACAATATCAAGAGCGGAATCAAATGAGATTCTCATACCTGCGTCATTTTATCACTTCTTCCCTCCCAAGTCAGCCTCTCATCATACACGGGATCAAGTTTTGTACCGATGTAAATTGGTTCCCAGTGTTGGTAAGGATGCTGTCTCTTCCCGGTATGGAACACACTCAATCCTGGCTTCATCTTTGCCTCCATCCACTCCTTCTGTTTCGGAATGGTATGACAACCGCTGCAGACATATTTATGGAAAGGAATTGCGATGCTCTTATGCAACATGGACTGGAGTTCCGCTTTGTCGTAAGGAAGAGCCCCCACATTTGCTTCCACTTCAAAAATCGGGAGTACAAAGAGCTTAGGATTAGATCCTCTGATCTCCGTATCATTCCTCCGGATCATACTGAGGAAGTTTTGAATTAGATTAGGATTAGGATACAACTCAATATCGGATGCAAGCACGTAGTGAGTTTGAGCCATTTCTCGGGCTACATTACGACCTACATTCACCGGATATGGCATGTTATTGTGTTTCTTAAACGTGACAATTTTGTCCCCAAATTCGGGCTTCAGTCTACAATTAACTGGGGACTTCTCCGATTTCTCCCACCGACCCTGTGTAAGATGCAGGGGGATGTGCTCCCGATCGAAGAATAAATGGAACGTCACGAGTTCCTTCACGAATGGGGATGAGCACTCACGGAGGTACTGGATCCGTTTTAAGGTCTCAGCGTAGTCCGTCCCAGGACAGTATAAACTGATAGAGACGGGCCCTTGCCAACGATCCAGTAACGGCACTAAATTGTCCAGGAAGGTATAATCAGCGTGCGTGGTGTAAGTGATGGACTCCTCACATCCGAATTGTCTACTGGCTTTGACGTAGTTGTACATGACCCAGTAAGGCCCCCGCTGACCCATGTAGAAGGCTGATCCTAGGTCACTGCCACAGGTATTTTGACTCAATTGCTTATGTCCCTCTTGGGCTAAGGCCGGATCGTTGAAACTAGGAGGACCACTCGATTTTGTAACGTTCATCGAAGCATCGTTCACATTAATTTCTGCTTCAACTACAGCATCAGGAGCTGCAGTAGTCCGCTCCAGTGAAACCATGGACCTCGTGATAGTCCTTCGATCCTCATTTGAAGTCTCCTGCTTGTCGTACTTCGAGAATAAACTGTCCTGTGTCAGAACAAATGACATATCATGACTCTGAAGCAACACCTATAGGATCAAGATTCCTAAAATATTATTATTCCTACCCGTAATGGAAATTCCATTTATTTGTTTACCATTTTTCGGACGCTGGGATAGCTGGAACTGGAAGAGTATAGACCAAGGCAAGTCAGCGAGACCAAACTGACCACAATACTCACACGAAATAAAGAGTGTCTGGAAGACATGTTCCTTCCTTTGTGCAAGCCCTCTTCCCAATAATAGTGAATTTGATGGCCGAGAGATGATAAGGTATAGATGGACGCAAGATCAGGCCCAGTATCACAATATTAATCAACGCGGGGCAACCTGAGATTTCGGATTTAAAAATCAAATGGTAATGTTATTATTATTGTGATACAGAAAGAAAAATACACTGCTTGATCTATCTCTCTCTACACTGCAACTATTCCCATCTAAATTAAAATTGCAGGCAACGGTGCTGGAGATGCAGTAGTTCTCGTTGAAGATTTCCAGAACCAGTCTGACTTCCCACGTCACTCTCAAACTCCCAACAACCATGGACAACGCACTATTGCGTTCTGGAAGGCCTCATCCTCTACACCTACTTTAAATTATTCCAGATCCCTTTCACATAATCACAGGACCCCGTAATAACAGATTCCCTGTATAGCTGTTCAAAATGAGGATGCTGATCTGACAATGAGACCGACCTCACAATAGGCTTAATAATGCTCAAAAAATTTTAATGTTTCGAAACCCTTTAATTTTATTATTGTATCATTACCCCGACACTTATTTACCGAACATAGTTCATAAACTCATACTCTTGTACAATTATAACAGAATTTTAATAATCCTGTGATTACTTTGTAAGAGACAGCTTCTAACATCTGGTGTCTGGTAATTTCGTTTTAATACAAGAATATTCGACTGTATCCGCTGTGTCTGTTGTGGCATATTCAATAACCTGTCCTATCCTAATAAAAAAACGACCTAGAAGGAACAAACTTATCGTTGAAGAACCCTCATATTAGCCAAAGTTGTATATTTTGCATTACAATGGAACTGCCATCTGTGATTAACCCTTGGCACACAAAATCTAATGGTTTTACAATGAACAAATGTTTTTCTTTCCAAATTGGAGAACATTTGCGGTGTGTGGCATTTTTACTTCGAAGCCAATGCGTCATCTGGTTTCATTATGTGTCACAATCTGTTAACCACAGAAGTAGGGAAACAAACCTAACCTACGTTCAACCTACAACAACCGTATTCCAAGTTTTGCATGCACTTGTAGTATGTAATGCAATAAAAATTAGAAGAGATTTACTTTCTGGAACAGTTCCCTGGCCACGGGTTTTCTAAAACAAATTCGCTGAAATTTAGTTCAATTTTATAAACATTTTGACCAAGATGCTTTTGTAGAATTTCCCCTTATTTCTTGGATCGGTCGGAATTTTCGAGTAATCAATTTTGGCTAAAATCGATTTTGAAGTTTGCGGAAGCAAACATTGCGCTGAAGAAGGGTACGGCGCATATGCGACAAACAATCTGTGCCTTGCATTAAAATAAAAAGTCAAAAAGGGTGAAGGGATATTAGCGTGACTCCTATCGGTCCATATTGTAACACAAATGATAAAAGTTTTGTGCGGGGAACTTTGTACCTCGAACAGCGCCTTTGTCGGTTCCGTATGTATTAGCATGTATTTAAATGTGACCTATTTTAATTTCCTGAGGTCAAATTGATGACCCGAACTTCTCACAAATCAATAGGGTTAGTGACACATTAGATAGTGTCTTACTGCAAAAAGTTTGAATTATGTGGTGACATTGTTTTGGCAGTTATCTTGAGGATGGACAAGCAGACAACCAGACATCAAAGCGATAACAATATTGAACTTCGTTTCACGCCGTCCCTAAAAAGTAAAGGATAGGTGGTGGCAAAAAAAAAATGTTGACACAAGATGAGAGGGTGGGAGACACACTGGCGATAAATTCCTTCTGCAAAAATTTACAGGAAACACGAAAAACTTTTTTCTGAAAAACATTAAATTAGCGAGGTATTTTTTCCATTCTCCCTTGAATGGATCATTATTATTACATGATCGAAGCAGAGATGAAGACCATATTTTTTTTAAAAAACGTCTTACTTCTTGCTACCAATGAATGAAGCCTTTAAAATTATTTGCCTCGTCTCAATCCCTTCTCAGCATAATTTGTGGAGATCTGCTATGAAATTCGTGTGCTAGTTATACTGTGCATTAAAATACACCTCATTTCTGAAAGTCGTTTTTGCATACGCTGAATATTTTAACGATAATTAAATCTTCATAGAGTATTTCTCCTATAGTAGTTGCATGCACTTATGTAACTACATCAAATTCAGTATTCTTTGAAAATGAGATACTGTAGAGCCGAAAATAATAACTTGTTGCAAAGGTGTCCGCCTATCCTACATATAGGCCTATTTGTAGGCTATTTATAGGGTGCGAGAATTTTATTAAAGAGGCTTGTAGGCAAAATAGGGTGCAAGAATTTACGCTTCAAGCCTAGCCTACAAAATAGGTAGGCTCAGGCATCATAGAATTATAGGCATATATGTAGGCTATTGATACACGTCATTTTCATTTAATGGTATATGGAACGGGCAAAATGAAAATTAAAGAATAATCCGACACTAGTACTTGCAGATTGTGGTATAAGCTCGACCACGGAAACGAAAAATTTCCTTTGAATACAATTCAAATTTCAAACAGGTTTTACTGAGATATTTTATCGTAGAATTAGAGTAGAATGCCCTTATATAGTCTGTCAGTAGCAGCATATAAAATGTAGGAAGGGTGTAGAATTGGTTGATCGAATTTGCCAATGAAATATAGGCTAATATGTAGGCTTGGTGCTCCCCATATAGGAAGGATGTAGGATAGGCTGGCCTATTCGGCGGTTAAAATGTAGGCATATATGTAGGCTCGGTTCAAATTTTATAAATAGGAAGGATGTAGGATTGGCTGAGCCATTTGGACACCTTTGACTTGTTGATTAAACATAAATCATTGGTGAACGATTTTTATTTCTCAAAAGTTCAGTAGGTTATTCTTCCGAATGGATTTTATTGAGCTTGTTCGTTTATTTGTACAAACTAGAAATCATTACTTTCATTACCATATTTTTGAAATTAGATTTCATTAGGTACTTTTCCTATTCCTTTTGATACTGGTTCTTGGAGCATACCTTAGGATTGTTGGTGAATACTCATAGCTGGAAAAAGGGCTATGATTGCAAATTTGTGCTTGAAGTAATATTTTTTTGGTAAGACACTATTATATGCAGAAATGTAAAACCAAATGAAGTTACATAATTTAGGCGGCCGGAAGTTTTTCTTGTGTGAAATGTACAGATTTAAAAAAAATTATAAATTATTCCATAAAATACTGGGTTCATAATTTTATTCATATGATTTCGTTTCATTTTGACATTGGAGCTAGTACGTTTGGCATTCGTTCAACGTAGGTAGCGAAATTTTTAGAAAACTAACAAAAGTAGTCAATGTACTTGTAGCGCCATATTCACCATCTTTTCCACATTCATACAATTCATGTTAACACCAGAACGATATTTAAGACTACAAATTCTCACCACCGATAATGAAGAACCATTCTTTATGTATCTATTTACAATTTTGACTTGTTATAATGACAAACAATTGTCTCTCCAAAGACATTATTTTTAAACGAAGACAATGTCTAATAAGATTAACACTAACAATAAGAACACAAGCCTCTCAATCTCACTTCAAAGACTAACATATAAAATGCAGGAAATTAATTTAAGTAGAATTTTTTCCCAATGGCTACTGAAATAATATAAGTATAGATATGTATATGTAATAATAACATGTAATTCAGTTTATCTGCGTGCAAACCGTACTGCACATTATAGTACCCTTTGAACAGACTTCGGTTGAATCAAATTAAATACATTAGCCAGTTCATGGACATATTTACATCCAAAATTGATTACTGAATCTCATTTGTATATGTTAGAGGGTAGAATAATTTACGGAGAACTACTAGATCTGCAGTAAGAACAGTCATATTTTTTATTACAAATTAATCTCAAATTCTGTATACTTTATTTGAATCGCCATGTATCACAGTCTCCGATTCCAGCCAACGCACTAGAGCAAAGTTATGTAGTGGTGTTGGAATTAAGTGGCATATAGTATGTAATTACTTGAAAATTATAAAATATGATTTTGTATGTAACTCTTGCTAAAACATCTAATCAATGTAATTATTTTAAACTTTGATAGATACGTGCTTTCTTGCTTTGTAACACTTTGAAAGTTCCGTAAATATATATATCTATATATATATCCTTCCATTACATCCCGTATTAAACGACTTTTATTTATAACAACGACCTCAAATCAGCTGAGAAAACAGGAATCCCTTAAAATGTTCCCATTGATTCCTAATAATTTAGCACAGTATTTACATATAATATTTTATTCAGGACGGCAATTCCAAGTTTCAATTCAGGTGGGTTTACAAAGTAAGCAAATATCATTTCTTTTCACACTAATTTATGTAGTCTCTTCGTATAAAATTGCATACTTTCGAACGTAGTAAGTGCAGAACAGTTCTATTCTATCAAAGTAAAGGTACCCAACGAATAAAACCATTTCAGTAGAGGACAAAAAGCACATTCCAATTAAACTGCACTAGATATGGATCACTGATACAATAATTTATCATCTTCTTTGATGTTTACAAAGAACTTTGTTTAAGTAGCTATCCTCACTGACGCCCATACAAATTAAATGCTGATTGATATTTTTAACTCTATAAGTATTAAGTATAATAGAAAGGTAGTGAAAATACATTGGGTGGAACAGTACCATGTTCCTCACCTCAAAATATCAGGTTCTATTTTAGAAAAAAGTATAATAAGTATACTCTCTATTGACATCTCAACTTAACACTAACTACAGCTAGTAAGGAAAGGTACATACTCGTAAGTATAAAAGTTGACTCATTGAAAAACTCTAGCTATACTTTTTCAGTAATCATCAAAAAGTTTTTAGCAATAATAGCGTCGTTCAAACGGCAAAGAATCAGGGAGCTAAACTTATTTTATGTACCTAAGCAAAACTTCATCTGTACATACATACAACTACACCAGAAACAGAAAATATCAATACATAAAATACACTACAAACTACTACATCAAATCAAACCATCATACTAAAATTGTATTTCTAATGAAGGGATAAGTACTTATACATAAGTACATATAATAATTACAAAGGCGGATGATGGCCATTTCGTTTTTCCCTAGAAAATTAGCATATATTTAATTAAACGTAACATCCTGGTCTTCTCCCGTACAAAAGCATCAATTCGGGTAGAATGGTCTTCCGAATGACATGATTTTGTCTCGCTACTACGGGGTTCTTGTTAGGAATCACAACTGTTCGCTTGATACCCGGGCGATGAACGAGGAATGCATTATCCAGGATATGAAACTCGTAGTCTAGGACACACAGCACATAACCCTGTCAATCACAAACAAATTTCATTTATTAGAATAAATAATTAATTCCCACGTGTTTTCCCTCTTGTCCACTTTTGAATGAGTCCAGCCGTTCGATTCTGCTTAAAAAATACACATACAAATATGCTCTAAAACATGTCCATCTACATTATCCGGGAACAATTGGCTACCCCAACAATTTCACTTGTGTGGAAAGAATGAACAGGGGGAAAACATTTCCTAGAATAAAACTTCATTACTCTTCAGTGATACAACGACACCGAATGCGATTTAATTAAAATCGATCACCAGCACATAATATCATATCATGTTTTCTCATTCCAAAAAGTCGCAAAAGAATCCACAAATAAATGAAATAATCAATACGCTGTATCGACTAAACGAAACAACTCTTTGTCAATGAATGCATGTTCCTATGTATGTATGTACATAAAAAGCACGAGATTATGTACACCAGAAACTTATACGGTCTTGCAAAACTACATGGCAGAAAAATCTCAGATTTGATATCCAGGGCCGTAACATGCTAAAAAACGTACCATGTCAGAAATACTGCATTGATACACAAGCTGTCTTAGCACACACTGGAAAACCCCTTTCGGTAGGATTAAGATTAGGATTGTGTACACGAGAGGACAAAGAATCCGTGAACCGAAACAAATGCAACAGCCCTGACAAATAACGAAATAATAAATATTTCAGTGATACCGTAAAAACAAGTGATAAACTATTTCATCAAGTTTACGATACATATCTACATACATACATAGGTGCAAATACAGTACAAATAATACTAGGACTCAAAATGTTAAAAATTCTTAGAAAATTTGGATTCAATACAACGGAATCCAAATGACTGCAGTAGAAAATTCTAAGCAGCGACAAAACAAAAACAAATTTTTCTACTGGAGAAATAGGACATGTAAATATGCACCAGTAAAAACATACAGAACTTTGGGAAGTTTCGTGTAACCGAAAATTCGCAAGCACTGACATCTTCTCAAGTGACAGGTCTCGTGTGTCAGAATGGACATCAAAGATTTCCCACCTGACAGAAGCCATTCAGTTGGAAAATATACGAAGTAGAACAAGCGGACAGATACAGCCTGTCACGCAGAAGAAGCCATATGGTAAATCGATAAAGCTGATTTAGGATTTTGTGAAATTCTCTAGTGTCTGAGGATCTCAAGGAAAAACAACCTAGTAAACTCCGATCAGTCCTTAGCTATTCACTCTACAAGGGATTCCAACAGATACATTAACATGCATATGTAGTTATAGCTTTTACGAAATGAGTTTAAATACTGTACTAACTCCTTCCTTCCCTGCAAGAAATGGAAACATTCCAGGAAAGTTTCCACATGGGATATTTTAATAGTTATAACAACTATAAACAACTTCCTAAATCCCTGCGGACATATTTTCACAGGATAAATGCTCAACCCCCTAAATTTGCTCTTAATTGCAGATTTTCCTAACGTAGCGCTAGTTTGAAACAATTTACTCTCCTCTTAAGCATATAATGCTCAGGCACAATGTACGCAGTAGTAGTAAGTAAGATAGCATCATTTGATGATATTAATGTAACTACTACTAATACCATCATAAAAGAGTGAGCCTAAAGTATTTGAGAAGTTTGAAAATTTCCCTCAAAGTAATACAAGTTTGGTTAAGTATTAAATCTTTTCCAATCTAGCAGCATCTAGTACCCCCCAAAGTGCAACTCGAAATGCATCTTTGATTGTATTGAGTCATAAACTCCGGAGGAATAATCTCCCCGAGGTTATTGAACACACTCACTGAATCCCTCATGATCGCTATAAAACTGTTTGTGCTTTAGGAGAAAAAAAAAACTTGTGTGTGGTAAATTATTTAAAAGGCGAACCACTCAGCAACCAATAGGATAAATCCTGAAGAACAATTTCCTCCTTTCCACCTAAGATTAACTTAAGTATAGGAAATGCAATAAAACCAGCAACACGGCCAACACGAAGTGAGAAGGGTCTGACGGCTATCAATTGCATTGTTTTAGAGATCATTCCCACTGCAACCTACAGCAGCCATAAAATAAATTTATGCACAGATACAGACCTCTGAGGAGGTAGAACCTACCTTGATAAATTACCTTCTGCATACATACACACATAATGATAATTGCTAAGCACAACAAGTTTAGGCATGAATGTACCATGGAAGTACGGACCACAAAAAATTCAAAGTCTTGTAAAACGCTGACTGTCAAGAAGAGAAGACCTATTGACAATCTCATAATAACCCACGATAAAAAATGAATGGTGAGTGATTTTGTGATGAGTTGAGGGACTGTAAAACCAGCGACTCGGAATATCAAAATAAAAAGATGACATTCCATCAGTTCAGTTCATTCCGTTCAAAGAAAAGTCCCTACAATTTTACACTCACATTATGAAACATGTTTTCATATACACAATGGAATAGATCCAGTATTTTATGAAAGGGACCAAATAAGATGCTCCTTTACCTGTGTCATTTTATCACTTCTTCCCTCCCAAGTCAGTCTCTCATCATACATGGGATCCAGTTTAGTTCCAATGTAAATCGGTTCCCAGTGATGATATGGCTTTTGTCTTTTGCCAATATGAAACACATTCAATCCTGGCTTCATCTTTGCATCCCTCCATTCCTTCTGTTTCGGAATGGTGTGGCACCCGCTGCAAACGTACTTATGGAAAGGGATGGCGATGCTCTTATCCAGCATGGACTGGAGCTCCGCTTTATCGTAGGGTAGAGCCGTGACGTTTGCTTCCACTTCAAAAATTGGCAGCACAAAGAGTTTAGGATTTGGTCGACGGAGTTTCGTATCATTCCTTCGTACCATATCCAGGAAGTTTTGAATTAAATTAGGATTAGGATACAACTCAATATCGGATGCGAGCACGTAGTGAGTTTGAGCCATTTCCCTTGCTACATTACGAGCTACATTCACTGGGTATGGCAACTTCTTTTGTTTCTTAAACGTTACAATTTTTTCCCCGAATTTGGGCTCGGAACTACAGTTAGCCGGGGACTTCTCCCATTTCTTCCATGGAGTCTTGGTAAGATTTTTAGGGATATGTTTATGATCGAAAAATAAATGGAACGTCACGAGTTCCTTCACTAAAGGAGAGGAGCACTCACGGAGGTACTGGATCCGGGTTAGGGTCTCATCATAGTCCGTCCCTGGACAGTACAAACTTAAAGAGACGGGCCCTTGCCAACGATCCAGTAACGGCACTAAATTATCCAAGAAAGTATAGTCGGCGTGCGTGGTGTAGGTGACGGACTCATCACATGCAAATTGTCTACTAGCTTTGACATAATTGTACAGGACCCAGAAAGGTCCGCGTTGACCGAAATAATTCCTGGAACTAAGATCATCACAGGGGAAAATTCTTTCCCTCTCAGGTTTGCTCCCTTTGTCCAAGATGACTGCATTGCTTTCATTGAGCATTTCTTTATTATTATTATTACTATTACCACTACTCCGATCATTCTCATCCTCATGTCTCAGGAGCAGATCATCGGAAACGGCATTACTGCTCGGGTTATTGTTATTATTTGTGATACTATTATCATTCGAGTCTGTCTCAGCTGCATCATCTGCCACGACAATCTGCTGGGGCTGGAGTGGGACCATGGACTCGGGAACCGCCACCGGCACTCCATTCTCATCCAAAGTCTCCTCTTTGTCACTCACACTTGACTTTGAGAGTAAATTCTCTCGTGTCATAACCAATGACGACGACTGTGGGGCAACATTCCCAGCATCATTATTGTTATTATTATTACTGTTGGAATTGGAGCTGGACGTTGCGACTGCACTCGTTTCCACCGTCGTCGCTGAGCTAGGATAATTGGATGAGGTTGAGTAAAGTGCGAGGTAAACCAGCACAAACAAATTGGCTGCGACACTCACACGGAAAAGCCAGTGTCGGGCGACCATCTTGTTATCCTTCCCTTTTTGTTGCAACGATAACAACTGTGACAGTCCTGGTTTCCCTCTATTTTTCCCTGTCTTTCAGTAGGAGATTCCTCGGACGTGGTCTTTATTGATGACCCACACAAGTCTTTAGAAATAGCTCTGGTTTATACTTCCAAAGTATTCTCTTAACTCCCCTTTTTCATCCAACTTGGTTCATAGTCTTGCTAAAGGAATTGGATAGTGTCAATCTCCTTTGGCTCGTACCTGCAATTAAAAGAGAGAGAGAGAGAGATTGAATTAATTTTTTATTTCCAACGTCATTTGTTGTGGGCAGCCTGATTCAAGTGAAAATTGAAATACACGAATACATAATTACATATATGGGTACATTGAGTCGGGATCTACATGTACATACGTGTAATCCATCATGGATAATAATGGTCAGTATACTATTGCCAGCATGACGGTATATGGTAATGCATGTAAGGGACACTCACAGATATCTACATATAAATTCTACTTCCCTTGTTCTTTCATCAATCTTTCAAAACACGCTCCACTCATCGAATCCTTCGAGGGCTTGTCATGTTTACATTATGAATGATGATGGAAACACATTTCTTTTAAGATTCACTTCCCTTTTGGAGTAGAACAAAAGACGGTTGTAGTGGGCCTGCACATGGTTGAGTATGCTCTTACGACACAATATAACCATTGACTTAATCATATATATGAGGAAATATAATTACTTGATGACCAGAACGATACATTACGTCAAAAATCGTAAGGTCCTCAGTTTTTACGTAACACAAACTTGCTCACTTTTGTAAAATATTCGACATAATAGTATTTGTACGTAATTAAGATGAATCTATTTGTTCCTCAAGTTTCTTGTCCTCTCAATATATCTGTAGTTTCATGCTTTAGGGGCTAAAGTTTTGCTATTCCGCCAACCTCACATGCATAGATATGTCTGTATGTATGTACGTCACACAAAATCCGAACGTAAGTGAATCCTCCTGCTCTCCTCCAGAGACTTGACAGAACAGTGGTTCAACAGTGTCCTATATCTTCCAGCTTTGAGAGCAAAATCAAATCCGAATTGTGTTACATAATTAACCTTTGAAAATACCTCCAAGGGGTAACTTTAATCGAAAGTGATTCTCTCAGCAAATTATAACGAACCTAAATCCCTTCCAGACTCTGTGCGGACAACATCACACAAGTCACTGTTCCACCAACTTTAATCATGGAATGTTGCAATAAAAGCTTACGAGTCTCAACCACATTTCCAGTTTTAACTTTTATTCTTCCACAAAGGGCGGCACATATGTAGATAGGCATGTATCTACCTATAGATTAGATGATTACATTACGATCCTTATAAATGAACACACCTACTTGCCATGAAATCTCATGTGTCTTTATTCCTGATTTCCCCTACATTCAGCCGGAGGAATCCCACATCAAATCCTTCCCTTCTCTACATGACATTAAAAAATCCAGCAATATTTTCCATTTTCCTAAAAGGTATAAATTCTGGTAATTATATGCACCATTCCGTGGCATCATGCTCAAGTGCTGAAATTTTCAAATTCTCAACCCATGCCTACATATTTATGAGCCTAATATACAGGGACATAAGTGGCTACCACGTAATTTGTAACTCATGTGGAAATAAATAAAATAGAGAATGGTTATTACATGCACGTGTGTGTGTGGAAAAAGAGACAATTGGAAAAGCCGATACGAGAAAAGAAATTGCGAAACTGACCGCGTGCGTGCATACCGAAGTTAATGTTTTGGGACTTGAAAAGAATCCATTGAGTGTACAGTTTTGGGCTTTGTTTTCAAAACTGTCTTTATTCCTCTTGATGGATCGCGTGTTTAAGTAAATGTTTTTGTTCCTCTGTCTGATAGCCATCGGGATTCAAAACAATTACTTCACTTGCAGCTCTTTATTGATTTTTCCGGCCAAATGAAACAACTCTGTGGGTATGTGGGAGTGATGGATGATAGACCAACATCAGGCAAATTTAAATAAAACACTTTAGGAAAACGTCGGTAACCCCTTTTTTAAAAAAATTTCCAAGTCATGAAACTTGTTTTCGAAGCCATTTCCTACAGATGTACATACTTTTGTCTGTAGATGTGTCTATTTTAATAGACACTTATTTTAATACTGATGACGCCGTACCATTTTGATATAGTGCCTATTTTGTACTAGTCGATACAGTAGGTACATACGTATGCTCACATATGTATGTACGTACACGCATGGATCCCTTCTGCTCGAAGGAACCTCTCTGAATTCTATCTTTCCAGCCTCTTTGTAATGTTGTATGTAGAGACCACAGGAATTCACGATTTGTTTTAGATTTATTTCTAGCCCTTTAATCTGTTCAGCAAGCTCTCGGACCGAGTGCGTCTGTTGGTACAAGGAGAATACCAATTTGCTGATGAAACGAAAACTCACGTAGGCAACGAGGCACAATTGTACAAACTCTGGCAGAAAGGCTAAGAAACCGAAAACGACAGGAAGGATATTTATGTTTCTTTTTCTCTCGCTCTTTTTTTTTATCTTTCTTCTTCTCTTTCCCTTTCTCTGCTTTTGCTGTAACTATCTATCTAGTATCTGTAGTATGTAGTGGGATCTTATAAAAAGGAATAAGCAGAAGGTTCAGGTTGTTTTCCCATCAGTAGGTATCTACACATGTATCCTGTTTTGATTTGGTGCAGTTGCTCCCTGTTCCTCACAAGTTTGTATAAAAATGCGAATTCCCGTGCGAATAAATAAACAATAAACAAGTTCAAGTATCTTCTGTTATTCAATAACTAGGGACTTTTTTTTCTCTCAAGTTCGTAGATGTACGAAGCTCCACAGTACTTATATGGGGATCTATCTACCTATGTATATATAAACTATTGTAACTTGTAACATTTGTATTACCGCTTAAGTGAGTTACACAATGTGAGGTATGTCATGTCTCAACGCCCGAGAATTACAAGGACTCTTTTTCTCCTGCTCGGAACATGCCCCCGTGTAATTTACGATCATGGGTGAAATTGCACATAAATATATGCGGGAATCCTCTTAGCACTACCATAAAGAGACATTCTTTCACTTCTTTCTGGTTCCCATAAGATCCATTAATTTCCTTTATGCTCATACTGTCACTGATATTCTGACTTTTCTACTGGGGTCTCCAAGGTATCATCCCTGAAACCATCTGATGACGGTGCAAGAGGCTTTCCGAACGAACAATGGCTTATCAGTACAGAATTATTGCAGAGCAGGAACTCCGATTATACAATAATGTATTACGGGGGATTTCATACGTGAAAAATATATATCAGGGGGATATCCTTACGTATATCTGTAGGTACACACACACACAGACTCTCTCTCTCTCTCTCTCTCAGTCTTCCAACGCTTTGAAACTTTATACAGTATTCTTCCAGCTGACATTCCAGGTCATTTCCTATCTTTTCCGCACTCTCCCTCTTTCTCTCAAGTCTCTTAATTATACCGAGCAGCGTGACAAATGACAAAATTCCTCATTCATTTTTCATTACTACTACTTCCCCAACTCCTGCTGCAGTTCCGATCCAACTTTTCAACTAAAAGCCAGAGTAATTTAGCTGCTCGCAAATTTAAACTGAAGCATTGCAGCTGTCTGACCATTTTTCTACACCAACAATAAGAAGTAAGGGGTGTATGACATCATGACATGACTGACTGGGACTACCTTCATTATGTTTGAGTTATTATATCACTACTTCATAATTATCCTACACACACACACACACATGATTATATACATAAAGTATGAATATTAATACTTAATAGTCCGGCGTCCGACACCATGATATTGCATCACGTTAATAGCATTCAGGCCTGAGCGGTAACAATAAGGCTTAGAGGGGAATTTATGGGAAATCTTTAGCCCATCATCGTTGTGAGCACAAGCAAGACTAGAAAAGTTCCCTTTCCTTGATAACTGCGGCAATGACACGGCGTGTGAACCCATATGAGTATGTAGAATTCCTGTGTGAATACTACGTATGTATGTAATTATGTACATGCACATGTATGTATCTACCTATGTATCTTCGTATGTATCTATGCCTTAGAATCTGACAAGTATGTATCAGTGACTACATATCCGTTCTCATTAATATCTGATGGTGGCAACTCCTATGAATGAATATTTTTCCATTCAAAGGGCGCAAAAATAATGAGAGGGACGTAAAATTCTGATTTTTGGAGCGCGAAAGATAGACTACCACATAACTACATACAAGGAATGGCTCATGAATGCCAAATGGACTGTTTTCAGGAAATAATATTCACGCTGCATACCAAACACACAAAGCATTTTGATACATAGGTTACCGTACTGTATGCACTCAAAGGATTTCGCCCTCTTGGAGCACTATTTGACAGACATATTTTCCAGTGAATTTTATTAGTTTCCAGCCTACATCATTTGGGCTGATCAAGCCCGTGTTACTGGGGAAGACTCAAGGATACTTGTCCTAGCACCTACAAATTCAACCACAGTGATGGAAGCTAATAAGTAAGTAGAGCATAAGGAGACTGACTACTATAAAGCCCGGTATTTCCCCCGTATGAAAGTCACTCACTACCCAGTAGTATAGTATACAAGATTTTGGCAGCTGGATTTAAATTGGCTTACATTGATATCAAAGTGTCAACGTGTGCAAATTAGTAATGAAGCGAGAAGGAAAAACATCATATTCAAAATTTCCTGAAACAAATCCAACCCCATAAATAGGATTTTCGGCGGGAGGTGAATGTTGGACACATAAACACTGACAATAATAAAACACACTTTATCTCCAACATTTCACTCCAGCACAGTCAACATATAGTCCAGAGGAAAGGCAAAAAAGGTTTTATATACAGTACGTACCTTTGGTTTTTCAGGATTAGAATAATTACAGCTTAAAATCACGTAGCCAGATAAGATCTGGAGTAAAACTCAATTTAATCCCTTCTGAAAAACTTCGGCTTGAATACAAAGTTGACTGAATAAGTACACAGTATATAGTCACCTACCAAAGGCCTACTTGATTTTCACATGCAGACATACATACATTGGAGTATCTACGTATGTATGCCACTAAATCCATGGATATTAATTGGGATATGTATATTAATTTCTACTCTGTAATCTTCCCAGTATTTAAGGGATTATAATTTTCTCCTGCAGTTATCCCTATTTCTGAAGTGAATGAACATGACACATTATTCAAGACAGCTCCTGTCCGGACAGTCTGTCCAAACTACACAAACTTCGTCCTCTGTTTGATCAGTGCAAATTAGAATTGTGACAGACCGTTCCCCGTGTACTACGAATAAGAATGTGATGAGGTGCTGCTGCTCTGATGTTTCGAACAGAGGAAGCGTGACTTTTTTCCCCAATGAGTACAATTCTATCCTTCTGCACAATTGACTTAATTGATTATAATTTAATTTGTAGTCGCAGGAACGACGCAACTCAAAGGGAATCAGACAGACAATTCCAAGGGAAGCTAACCTGCAAAAGAATTTTTTGAATTGGGACCCCGTCCGCTTCAAAGTATAATGTGAATCTTAAATCCTCATGGGGCTGAGAGGAGGTGAGTGAGAGTATTTATCTGACGGAAGTTTTTACTTTACAGACCTCAAATATCGATGCTCTGCAAAAGTACAAATACGGTAGCATATCTATACGTAATTACATATCAACTGTTTCCAAGAATCTTCCCCCTGGAATTAAGCACACACAATCCTAAAGCCCGGTAGAATTATATTCCTTGAGAATTAAATCACGCAAGCCCTCATTTTCTCAATGATTCTCTCACCCATTAGGAAATTTTGATTTACTATACTTTGGCAGTTTGGCCCACATCATATTACGCCCTAGAGATACGTTTGCTACATACCCACATGATTACAAACATAACAATCTTATCAATACAATAGTATTATATTAAAACAAGTTGAAGGAGAAAAATCTCCAAACTATAGAAGAACCAGTTCAATGCACGAGAAGCTATTATCTTTCCTTCCTTCCTCAAATGAAGCTACTCATTGTCAGAGGAAGAGTAATCATTCATTGCTGACAATTCATCTTCTAGGAGTTATTCAGGAAAAAAAACTACTCACCCTAGGGCACTCTCCATTACCTCCCCATTCTCTCAGTCCATCCAGGTCAGTGCTCGGACTGGGTACGGGTAATACTCGGGTAAATGGGTACGGGTACAGGTATGGGTACTACCCGGGTACAGAAGTTGCGTACTCGCAAGTACGCGGGTACTACCCAGGTACTCTTGATTTTAGACAATAAAGTGGGTACAGGTACGGGTACGGGTATGGGTACTCACTCAGTGGAAATCGGGTAGTACCCAATGGGTACAGGTATCACTATGTAAAATTCCTGTACCCGTGGGTGCTGTACCCGAGTATTTTTGGGTACTTCAAAGATTCCTGATGGGATGGATTACTATGGCTAACAATAAGACCTACTGACCGTGGAGTTGCTTATTTCGTAGTATGCAGATACTTGCGTTAGTGACAGAGCCAAGTGGCTTCGTCTCATTTATGATTACGTGGTAGTTGAAATCTAACGCTTCTAATAATTCATCCAAGGAATCTAATAAAGAAATAGAGTGTATAGAGCCAGTGAAATCATTTGTTTATCGACTTAAATAGTGAAGCTCATCAACGAAGAATTTCAAGAGGGAGGTTCTTGGGATTCAATTTAATTAGCTTCATTGGGAGAGTAACATTACAATTATTTGAAGACGTATTACGAGATAAGATCGGAATAAATATACATTTATTAGCAGATACATTTCTTAACGTTACAAGTACCCAGGGTTCCCCATTTGAAAACGCCAAGGCATTTTATGCAAGCAATTTGAGCATTTTCAATTCTGGGTATTTATGACATTTTGAGTATTTATTGAGGTGAATATTTATAACATTTTAGAATGAAAAATATCATTCCTTGCAAGCAATATTTATATTTCAGTCCCTTTGATTAATTTTGATAATTTTGATGTTAAAAGAACTTGACAAACATTTGAACTTGGCGTACAAAACTTCCATGGGGTTGCATTTTAGTCCTATTTTACCTGCATCTTTCGAAAATCTCCGTCTCGGGCTTCATAAATGTGAGAGACAGTTAATGTTTGTTTTATAAAGCTGTAATATAAAATGAATATTCAATATTGCGTCCCACATTTATTTCCTGAAACCGCAATATTTGACTTGGAAAAATTATGATCAACTCAATTTTTTCGTATAACATTTTCTATACACAGAGTTCGATTAGCCGGAAAAAATGGTTTCTTGTTCTCCAAGTTAAAAAGCAAGTTATGGAGAGTTTAGTATTAAAGAATCCGTCCCAAATAAAATCAGCGAGAACACATTTTATTTCATTCAGCACGTTATTATTTTGGGGTAGTAGGATTTGAATTTCGTCAGTGTTTATTAAAAAAATCACAAAATGCCTTAAATAATTTTTTCAAAAAATTTAAATAGGACGCCTAGGGAAAATTCCCAAAATCCCGGACACTTTTAATGGAGGTAAAAAATTTACAAATTAAAATTTTTCAGCTGGGCAGGCTAATGTCGTCGGGGATTTTAAATCGGCCAAACTTCCAATACCCGAGTAATACCCGGGTACACACAATAGATACGCGGGTACGGGTACAGGTTTTGGGTACATTACGGGTACGGGTAAATTGTGGGTACAGGTACTACATTGTATTTTCAGGTATGGGTACGGGTACTGAAATAATTTACCCGGGTACTCGGGTATGGGTACGGGTATAGGTACAGCATTTTGTAGTACCCGATATTCGGGTACGGGTATGGGTACAGATACAAGGTTTCTGTACCCAGTCCGAGCACTGATCCAGGTAACTGCCATAATAATAATTTTTTCGTGGGAGAACACCAGCTATTTCAAAATTAGCTGCCTGCAGAGGAGATTTTCATGACATTGTGAGTATCCATTTTTGTGCAAAAGTAGATATATACATAGTCCCTATAGTCTAGGAGTCCCTTCATAAATTCAAATCAAAAAGATCACTTCCTTTTTATATTTACATAATTGTAGGCAGTTACATTATTATTACACTAAAGGAAGGCTACGCAGGCCTTAGCTCTAAAAGCAAGCACAAGGAAGTTACACAACTCGATGCACGAATAAACCTTCATATGTATGATTTCAAATAGATTTAGTCCCCCCGTTTCCACAGCAAAGCGGAAAACGCCATGAGTGCAAAAGTAAGATTAATTGGAGGAAAAAAAACTCAAGAGAAAACAGGTATACAAGAAATATGAGATTTCCTTTTATTTTCCGCCTACTTCGTAGTTATCACTATCACTATAGTAACTAAACTATAATGATGTCTGTCCTACTATGTGTACGAATGTGCTTGGCTTATGCAAAGCTCATATAAAAATATTCTACCAAGACCAAGGCGTAAATACATACGTACACTATTTAGCAACGGTGATGGATTCCTATTCTTATGCAAAATAATTTTCGCCCCTGGATCCCTCAGAAATACAGTAGTAGTACACTGCATGGTTCCGAGGAACTAGTACAAGATCCCAAACGATCCGAGGAAGACAGTTTCCAAGGAGATGTCAGCTTTTCCAGGGACGTGTGACTCATCCACCGGAGCTAATATGATGATTCTATACAATACTCATACAATATACGGAGTCAAGGGATTCAAATATACAGAATGTTACCTTCCAAATAAGATTAGGACATTCTCTGAGGAAGAATTCAATTTTACTTATCACCGGTAACCAATATGTCAAAAAGATGCAAAGTATGAGAAATATCTCCACAGCACATAGAACACCAATTTCCCCAATCTTTGCCTTAACCCGAGGCCTCAGGGTACATGCTAGGTTACATCAGAATAGCAAATCTGAAGACGGCAGCACTTGTAACATGAGCTGAAACAGGTGTTTGGGTGGCTATACCTTTACCTACATAATATCTCGACCTCACCTCATAATATCCTACCTATCTACATATGTACGTACAAGGTTTTTCCCTCAAACTACCAATGATGTAAATGTCGTGTGGATTAAAGTAGACTCAACAATTACTAGTATGATGACAAGTGACTGGTGCGCGACCAGTAACTATAGTACACCTCATCAGGATTCCATTTCTTGTTGAATGGACAAGAAGCTTAATTTGACTCAATAGGATCATCCCTGAATTTCTACAAGACAAACATTTTCACATTAAAAAGGTGGTCATAAATGTCAGTAATTAGTTTCAATTGATACAGGAACAAAAAACAAAGAGAAAGTTATGATGAACAGATGTTACCCCATTCAAATCTCACATAGAAATTTTTCAACGTGTGCATGTGATGGTGATGTATCTACATATATGCATGTAATATGAACATAGGGTCGAATGTATGTATGTACTTATATGTATTTGTAGTTATGCACAGACGACCACATAGACCCTCAACTCCAATAGTTTTTTGGCCCTTAAAGATGCAAACATCCACAAAGAGATATGATGAGGGAATAGTATGTGACTTGAGCCTGAGCCGTGCACCCATTCATTTGAATCAATACACACCGCCTATTATTCCAGGCGTTTGTCACACTAAAGATTACTATTATCCCCTCAAGCATACAGAATATTTGCACGCGTCAGAAATTACGGAACTAAAATTATTAATGCATATAAATGTCCTACTACCTTGTGAATACCCACGAAAAGCGGAAATACAATCGAGAGTTGGCAAACTTCACACAACGGCATGCACAAAAAAAAGAGCTTTACTCTCTTCCTCCCTACACCCATATCCACAAAACAAACTACATGGACGGACAAATATAACGGAACAAAAATGTAAACGCACTTTGAATACAACATTTTTTGTTATTGTTCAGCAAAGCAGGCGACCTCCGGTCTCATTCAAAACGAAATTAATTTGTTACTGGATGAGCGAACGGGATACGATGTAATTATCAATATGAATTCGTATGTTGTAGTTTCCAATCGAAATGATATATAGTATCCCTTGTAAATGTAGACACACATCTGAATACATACATCTTTCATGCATCCCAAACATTAAAGGAAACCCTTCACAAAACGGGCTGGCAAAAGAATACGAAACCAAAGTTCGAAATGTGCATGTCCACTATGTTTTTTTTCTATATAGCCAATCTCTGACAGAGAGAGAGAGAGAGAGAGAGAGAGAGAGAGAGAGAGAGAAAACAATATTGAGGAGGTTACAGCTTCATTTTAACAGTCTCAACATATCTTCCATGGGTTGAAAAGTTTAATAACTCTAGAGTCTCTGTACGTAGACGTCGGCACGCAATTTACTTGAATTCCCCATGCAACTTAGCAGTCAGGACTATGTATGTATGTATGTTCACGGTATCTTCACACACAGTACTAAATTACTCCTATCCACATAACTATAGATATTTTGTGAGCGCTTATGACGAAAGCCATGAGTCTTGCAATTTACAAAATGGGAGTGTTGCTAAACTAAAGGCTTCACAGGTAATAAGAAATCACATTTCATTCCCATACTTCCTATTAGCTCACGAAGAAGCCCTCAAGACTGGATAATCCGAGTGTGAGTGAAGCAACGCACTCAATCCCAATCTATTGAATTTTAAAAGTAATGAGAAGTATACAGGAGCATAATAATATGGTGCTTTGTCCTGTACTTACATAAGGACTGGCCTCCTAAACCT
Source organism: Allacma fusca (assembly GCA_947179485.1). NCBI lineage: Eukaryota > Metazoa > Arthropoda > Collembola > Symphypleona > Sminthuridae > Allacma > Allacma fusca. The sequence goes on from OX359247.1 coordinate 21,552,221, forward strand.
AAACTAAGTCTTCTCACACATACATACATACATACATACATACATATAATTATACATAAGTACACCCCAACACAGACACACATACATATCTGCATACACAATTAAACATATAGGTATATATAGACGTTATTGTAGCAGCGTAATAATGAATTGAAGACGAGTTCAACAACATGACCTGCGGGCGATTCAACTCGTTCATTTCTCAACGAATATCTTCTGGTCTTTGGAGTTACTCTGATGAGAGCAAATGTAGTCACACTAAACATCACCATGCATTGGTGTTTCTTTCTTATCTTCGTCGACAGTCCACTTTGAGAAGTGTACGTTTGTACAAGACAGAATAGTAAGCATGGTTCAGTACGTAAAGGTAGATACATATGAGCAACATACATACATAGATACATAAAACTTGTGCAAAATCTTTCCCCGTGTACACACCACACCAAACCAAACGAAGGCTATAAAAGTCCTTACCATTGCGGCTATTGTATGGATGTATGCACCATACAGACACAGAACAACTGATAAATGAACTCATAAGGGTAATACATTGCTCTATCATGGGAGACAGAGACAGGGGACAAACCTATAACGAATTGTGCGGCGTGCTTTGCTTTTCCTACTACAGTATGTATATACGAGAGCCTCAACCTATCTACTACTACAGTATTCCCCGACACATGATATGCTGGCCCATGTTTCTAGAACTTGGTCTCCTTCTTCATCATTTCCCATTCTATTGTTTGCTATCCAACTATTGTTTGACTTTTTCAAAAAAGTTCATACACAGAATCTCACTTGTACATATGCTAGGAGTATCTAGCTCTACGGATGTGTTCTCAAGTCAAGAATCCTCTCTGAGAAAAAGTAACGGCTTCAAAAACCAGAATTCTATGCATTCATTCTCGGTTCCTTTCATCAATTCTTCCTTGCTATTCTTCCTCCAACACAAACTTATTATTACAGGAGATTCCTTTCAAAAAAAAAAAGATGGAATGTCTTCTCCGTGTAATTTTCCTAGATCTCAGAATATGAATCTTGGAATTAAAAAAAATCCTTATATGTATAGATACATTCATTGACAGAAAGATTCAATCCAGCCGAGGAATTAATTTAACGATACACAGTATTTATATATAGTATAATTATTATAATTATATGTACTGTATGTGTATGTAAATACATAGTAGGGTAGGAAACAATATAAAATTTTACCAGGGTAAAAGTTTCCTTTGGAAACCCAAACATGTGTGCAGTATAGTGTCTGCATATCTAGGACGTACACAGTTCAGCGTAAATATGAGGATTCCATGTCTCTATTGTGCTGACGGAACAGGAGAGAGAAACTAATGAAATTATTGGACATCACATCAAGTTCGGAATTTCGTGTAGAGGCATTCAGGCGTAAATCTTTTCCTCAAGTTGCTTCTTTACCATGAGATCTGGATCTAGTAATCAGTGCCTTATACATAGATACACGTAGTACTGTAGAAGGACGTAATGCGATTTCGCGGTAACTACCCGCCTTCGATGATTTACAGTAACAGGACTTAAACTTGGGCTTATAGCAATGGAAATATGTACACATACAAATGACATACATGCCTATGCACGTATATAATTACACACATATTATATAACAAGAAAGCTTGTTAGATCTAGGACCAGTAAGTGAGTAAAACTTTGTGAACAATATTTACCCTTCCTTTCCTTTAACGTAGATATTTCTCTCTCTCTCTCTCTCACTCTCTTCTGCCCGACTTTCTCACACGCTCATTCTCTTTCTCTTGTTTCCACTTTGATAATGCATACAAAAGTATTGAGGCACGAAAGTTAACTTTACCAAATTAATTATCACTCTCCACAAAGACATCTATTCTTTCAAGTTCTCACGTACGTAGAAATTGTGAATATGTTTTAATCTGGTTGCGTGGTTCCTTTTGTAAAGCCATGAGGACTACTACAGTACTGTCAGTAGCGATTCATATTTGCAGGATTGTTTTGTATGAGTTTCGAAACGCTCAGAATGGGAATGAAAACTGAAGGTGTCATAATTTGTTTTATTTTCATATATCTACCTATAGATATAATTATTACATATAAACCTACGTTAGATTTTCCCAAGTTAGAGATCATAAGTACAAGTAATTTACATAGACAGCCTTAATTAATACTAATAATTATAAGTACACTGATAATTAAATTTTAGCTACTATTCACCTCTCTGATTGTTTACTTTTTCACAAACTTCCTCACTCAAATAAAGAACTTGGTCTACTTTTCACATCAAATATTTAACTCCCTAATTTCTGGAAAACCCTTTAAAAATAAAGCAACTACTCATCAAAAAAAGTTGGATGGGGAATACCGTGACAAGATAAAACTTAGGTGACGGAAGGAAATTGAATTCTATGCCAGTGTACATTTTTCTGGACTTTTTTCAACTTATGACAAAAAGTGCAAAACACATATGTCCATATTTACTGTACACACACTTTTACAAGTATAATATCTCCCTGGTTGAAAGTTTCGTAAGAATAAATAATATCTACCTAAAAAACGCCACTTGAAATTCACGAACATACTTTAACGTGCTAAACATAATGCATGCTCGCATAGCCGTGTAGTATGTATGCATCTATACCCAGGTATTTAATAGATATTTATGCAGTAAATTTGTATAGAGGGGACGCTCTCTGTGTATGTGAATGTCGGTGTCGAGCATGCATCAATCATCCTACTTATTGAGGACTGACAGTAAAACTATTCCGACTACCCCGAGTTGAGTATATGCAACTATTCTTCATATCTTTGAGAGTCGCCTTGTCTGAGTCTGAGTGAGTGAGTACAGCTATTTATATTATTTCCTCACCAATAAATATTCTGAGGCTAAGGAAGACCAAGAGCTAGGAATGCTAAGTACTACGAGCAGACACGTATAGTGTTGCTTCTTGGACATAACTATCGTCTATATAGGATTTTATTACATCAGAGATTATAAAAGCCACTGAACTTCATATATATATAGATATATAAATGTCACGCAACCTTTAATAATCCTGACCCATGGTTAACACAGAATATAAAAAGGTAAACTTGGAAAGAATGCGGTCTCAAATCTGGTCGTGTCAAATTGAATTGAGCATGCCAAGAGTTTTCAAACGGATACACACACACGCTATGTTGTAGTAGGTATAAGTGCAGTACATCACATTAGACTGTGTTGGTAGGATTTAAATGAAGGATGAATATCCATGGACAGGACTATGGGGAGGGATTAGAAGTTCTGTTACAATATTTTCTTTCTTAATCATTGTTTTCAACTCTTCGCAAACTCTTCTATTCCAAGCTGTTGGACAACGCTTGGTTTGAGGTGAGCTTCATTCCTGAATAATGTTAACGGGTTTTGCTAGATTAATTCTTCCCATCGCCTAATTCTCTCTCTCTCTCTCTCTCTCTCTCTCTCTCTCTTTCTCCCCTTCGTCATCATACTACTCACAATCAGCTTATACTACAACATCCTTTTACGCAACCTTCACTGTGGAGATCCCAATAATACAAAAGTATATGGATAAGTCCCTTTATTGTGAGTCATCTGATGAATGAATTTTTCAGAATTAGCAATAACTCCAAAAAGCACTCAAGCATTCTCATCTAGACTTGAAATTAAGTACCAAATAAAATTTGCTGAGTAAAATGATTTTCCGAAGGAAATTGCTCCAGATGTGATGTAAAGTCTGGAAATATTTCGTGGTTTACTTCAATACTATATCCATGAGAAGTCCATGAGAGAATCCTCCAAACCCCCAACTCCCGACGTGTTATAAATTGCAAGAAGACGAAGGCTCTTGCCACATCTTCCTCCTTGCGAAATCCAGCTACCAGCATAAAATCCACGCCATGTTTAACATTGGAGTATATATATAATTATATACAATATATAATTACACAAAAAGGTATATAGAGTAGTCATTCTATAGGATATGACTCCACGATGATGATGACACCCTACACACGTACATACATACATAGACATGCCAGTAGCAAGTTTGTGTATAAGGTTTTTCATAGCCAAAATACTAAATTAATCTCGTGTTCACCCACTGTGTGAAAGCTTTTGTTTTAACGGTGACTTAAAGTTTAAATCTCCTGCCTCACATTTATTTGAATACCATGTCAGCTACCCACATTACATCTTTTAATTTACTTCATCCATTTCATGCCGACACTATAGGGAAAATTTATGCAGTCATCATCTCTTAATTATTCATCAACGCAAACGCTTCACCACTACACTATTGCAGTCAGTTCTACTTGAGGAGTAGCAGCAAGGAGCATGCATTTGACCAAATTACGTATACTTACTAGCATGAAATCAAGTTGGAGAGATGTGACTTCATTTCAAGCTTCTATGCAATACAGAGACTTAAATTAAGAAGTACTCTGTCCTCTCATCTCATCTGTAAGGACAAGTAGGTCAAGTTTCAAGTAAAGATGTAATAACCGATCATGATAGTTGCAAATCATAAGATCAAGGGACGCAGGACGTATAAGTATACATAGATACATATGTACTCATCTCTACGTACACGGTTCAGGAACAGTACAGTATATGACTCATGTATGATATGAGCATCAAAATTAAAACCATCATTTATTTCTATGACTCTCCTAATAACGTCTACACTCCTGATGATAAAACTATGATCACTATTTCTATTTCCGTGTGTGGAGCGAGCAAAAAAAAAATCATCAACAAAAGGATTCACATTTGACGGAGTAACTTGCTCATCATCAAATTATTCCCACCTGTTATTACATTGTTGCTCACTGATGACTAAAATGTGAATAGGATTCTCTATCCCAGGTTCTCAATAATGATATCATAAAATAGCTTTGGAAGCTGTAGTTAGTTTTTGTAAAATATTTTATAGTTATCATTGTCATTCGAGAATTGCTCACGCTTTCCTGATGACTTCATACATCCATACATACATACGTGTGACGGTATAATTATCACGCTCCTCTCATCCGGCGTGTGGAGAATTCTAATACGATGCTGTTGAAGAAGCTGAAGGAGTTTTATGTCCGAATAGCCCTTACTTAACTACTAGTGCCATCATTTCATTGTTAAGAAAAATCAACCTTGAGTCTTTAATGGCGGAGTCTCAAAACAACACACTTTCCACACTTAGAGTCAAATCTACAAATCAAGCACGACAAAAAAATCCCTTGGCCCAACTCTTTTCTGGTAGCTTCTTCGAAGGGGAGCTTAAAGGAGGATTCATCGCTGTATTTAAATTTTTACCACGTAGTAATTACGTATACTTCTACATGTATGTATGTATCAGTATGTATATAAGCCTTCTGTATAATATATGTATATTAGTATCAGCGTGCCGTATCCGTATGTACGTTCATATATTAACAACGGAGGTCGGAGGTACTCATTCGCACACACAGGAAAAAAAATTAAATAATACAATACAATACCAGCAAAAACAAAAAGTACTTCCATCAAATTGCAAGCGCATCAAATCCCCTTGGGTATCACTTCAACATCTTGTTCCAGGAAGGGGGTAATAAAAGGAGTGAATCACTATTTAATTGTACTGTTTGTGTATTGAACTCTGGAGGTTAGGAAACCACAGTCCAAAATCTCTCTGTGGCCACAGCTATTTACTAAAGAATGAGCAAAAACTGTGGTAAAAGCTGCCATTAGGGAAGAATGTAATAATAACTGGAGAGACAACACAATTGATTCTCATCACATCCCAGTCTCGGCGTAACCAGACTACAATAATATCTATAGATAGGTACAAGAATATTAACAGAGTTAGCTCCTCAATGTCAGTTTTGTAGAGTTCGCAGCAACAGCAGCAGCAGCAGTAACACATCTGTATCTATATCTATCCAAGCATGTACATATGTAGCAAATCATGAACTTAAAAAAGTAGTCAGAAGCTCTGCCCAAGTGACCTTGACTGGCCTACAATCTTTATTTCTATATCCACAAGTACATACATACTACAATAGCAATTGAGTACAGCAATGACCTAGTCTGTTTTCAAAATTTTTCAAAAGAGAAATGCCCTTCCCATTCCCCTTACAGGAATTTATCACCATGAGTTGGCAGGATTTGTAAAAATTAAACCCGACTTTTCCCTGAATACTTTCTTTTAACCAGAAAGCACGTACACACTCCTTCTTTCCGTGAACATCTTTCAGCATTTAATTTTAGAAGTTTTTCTAACAAGTATCTCCCAGCCAACCACATCCTTTGACAAACACGGTGTCATTACTTGGAAATCTCTTATTACCTTGTAGTGAGAAAAAAATCAGCAACGTGTCCAAATATATATGTAAACAAAATGTTATATGAAGCAACGTCTCGAAACTACGTCAGTAAAGTTGAAGGACAGAGGACATTTCTAGTCAATGCTTCCAAACCCATTACATCCCCTTGGATTGGAACTCTCTTGAGTCTTGACTACTGTACACCATCATAGGTTTTCCTGATATATGTATGTATCTGTATATATCGGAATATAATTTATCTACAGGAAGCCTCCTCGACTCACTTATTATCATGGACTCCAATTAATGGACGATACCAAATACGACACGTCCCAAGAGCGTCTCTTATTTTTCTGAGGTAAATAATGGAATTAAATTTACTCACTTTTGACTATATCCAATGATCGCCGTCATCATCACGGACTCAATAAATACCTCACGTCCTGTATTTTACAGGCTGCTCACTCACAGTCAGGTAATTTCCTAGTTCTCCATATCATGGAATGACCATCCTGACAGGACTAACTAATGAGCATGGGTTAACTTATATATATGTGTGCCTTTTACAATATTAAAAAAAAACATATGTATAGATAATTACACATGTGAGAAAAATGTGTGAACATGTGTCGGTAGTAGATATATGCACATACGTGGAAATTCAAAGAATTGTTTCTCTATCGTATAATTATCTATATGGTGCATATGCCACTAAATTAATAACAAAACCAAACAAATCAATTTTTAGTATTAACTCCTCGCTTCCCAGAGCGTTCATCATTCCCAGCAAAAGAGCATCCACAGAGGAAAGCAAATGGCCATGGCGCCATCCCTGACACTTTTATTATATGATGGTTTAAACTAAAAGCCGGACTAACCAGAACAACTACCATTAGATTTTCAAAGTGAGGCTAACACTAACACTGCTCCTATCATCACATCAACTTGTTTAAATTCCATGCCAAAAGGTTTCATGCTTAATCTTTCCCACAGTCCCACAGCGTGCAGTTAACGTATACCTATATATAATTATATATATATATATATATATGCACTCCCTCAGAAATCATAAAAATCTGTACCCACATACCCTTCACATTCATGCCCTTATATCTTAACGACAACAAAAATCAAGGTTGGCTCAGTGTAGGGTAGAGAGCTTCAATTTCCAATACGTCTCATATAAATATCTACATATAATAGTGCATAATAACTAACACACACACACACACACACACACAGATTTGTATATATAAGTATATAGGCACACAGACTCTTGTAATAGCTTCCCGATGGACTACATAAGACTGTAAACGTAAGTCGGGAGACGAGGGTATACATTCTATGTATATAGGTGCACGTGCATAGTGTGAAGATTCAAGTGAAGGCTGCTTAAAATGTAAAAAGGAGAGCTCTCTCACTAGTTGTGAGTCACTACAATATGCCAAAACCCGCAAAGATTCCGAGTAACAAAAGACAACGTGATCCCCAGTCTTTTCAAATGCTAAACATGAGGAACGAACGATCGAGACAACCCTAAGCAATAATCATGTTGTCATAATAGTCATATAAAAGGAGACTGTTGAGTAATTCATGTTTCGGCTTATGCATAGATATACATATATACATACATGGGTATAGGTACTTGGAAGTGGGAGACAATCCTCAGGAAATATTTAAGTTCCAGTATATATGGACCTACATACATACATACATACACACACATATAGATACTCTACAACCATGAACAAAAACAAGCTGAACATTAATGCAGAGCATCGATCCAGATCTCCAAGAGCGACAACACAGAAATTCAAAGTTGGTAAACTGTCTTATCCCACATCTAGGATAATTTGAAATTTTTCGCCTCCTATCATTCAAAGAGTGAGTCCAAACTCAAATCTACGTACACTATACAAATCGTCCGCTAAGAGACAAAAGGCAAGTATCCACAAGGAATTGCTCAAGCGAGTAGGAACATCCGCAGATTTTTTTTTTATATTCCCGAACAACAAGAGGAACAAGAGTTGAAGAGTCTCTGCAGCAGCCAGAGTATAAATTGAGCACATATGTTTTTTCTTTAGTTATTCTACAAGCCATACATATACGCAGCAGTAAGATATTCCTCCAGATGCTCCCTTCCCCCTCTTTCATCTAAACTCATTCTACAAAGTTCTGGGTTTCCATTGTATGTATCCTAACCCTAAAAAAACCATGTACAACAACTAATAAGCCTTTGTCATTTGATGAGACACGACAATAAATCTTCAAAAATGATCTTTCTTTAAGTAATGCGCTCCTTTGTATTGTCAACGAAGGAGATGAGACCGAGGGACGGAGGAGAAGAGATGGTCCCATATGCTCCAAACTAGTAGAATCACATCCATTTGATTCTCAAAATATAGTATATATGAGCAAAAACATTCCAGTCACGTTTTACGCTCAATTACGCTCCTTTTAAAAGTACATCTTTCAAAGAGTTGTAGAATAAGGACCTCACACTTGCTCATACTCCTCAAATTTTAATCTGAATACTAGCGGAGTAAGCAAAGCGCATACAGATATGACATAACTATGTATGTATAATTATGAACAAATAATTATTACTACAGTGTCAGTGTGTTCCATGCTGTTATGTAATTATATACACCCCCTCCAAATTTTGGGAAGTTTCATTTTGGGAAATAACACGTCAACTGAAAATACTCCAAACAGAAGTGTCTCACAAAGAGGGGCGACAACCGACTAATAAATAATTACCTTCAGTTCAGAAGCTACAATAAATACATGCATCTACACATATACTTATAGAAAAGTAGCTTCCATTTCACTTCTTCAGGAAAAAAAACTATCACATCAAAGCAGTGAAATTACTCCTTGGAAATTCACAAGGTTCCTTCACATTTTACTTGAACAAAGTTCCATATATCTGTAGAGAGAAACAGAGAGAGAGAGAGAGAGAGAGAGATTTTAGTATGAGATGGCCTACTACATATAGAAAAGTACTTGAGAGAACCTCCTCCAGTCTAACTAAAAGATTATAAAGGAAGGACGGGATGAGAGTGTTGGGAAAAGTAGGGGAGGATATGAGAGGAAAAGCTATATTTTTCAATATAACCATATCCCATTAAAATCTTTTTGACGGTAGGAGCTGCCCATACTAATGTAAAGAACAAGTTTACTTTCCTCTAGTGTTGTTCCTCCTCAGACCTCATACACAGGGTCTACATGATGGGCTAAGGTAAGAACACAAAAGGAAAAGTTTACGAGTCACACGTTTTCACCCTCTCAAAACTAATACATTATGTATAGTCATTGAACACGTCTTGGAAAATAGTTATTTATACAGGAAGGATAGCACAAGTGAAAACTATATAAAAAAAGGTTATGTTCCCCGGGTCTTATACTACCCATTACTACTCCAACTACTATTACTCACACTACACTATATACATATATATGTACATCATATATCCCAACAGCATATGTACATACATGGGAGTGTCGGTAGATATATATATATTTTTTTTGCAAGTAAAAGTGTGCTTTTATCCATCCGTCCGTGGAACTCCTCGTATACCCTTCACCACCAAAGTTTACACAGCATATATCTCAACATAGCAATTTTTTCCATGTCATTCTCCCATAAAGACGCTACTTTGAGAGAGGAACCACTTCGTGAAATACATGTATACATTATTTGATGATGCTCTTCTTCTTCTCCTTCTTCTTCTTCTCCTCACCCACATGCACGTTTTTCCACCATTCCTCCACAATGCCGTAGTTAGTTTTCTCGGTGGGAAAAATCAAGAGAAAATAAACGAAGGAGCCAATCCTAATACATCTTCATGAAAGGAGCCTCAATAATGTCTGTATAAATAGTTGCTCCCCTCCCTTCAAATGGAACCCATTACGAGGTACTTAAGCACCGCTTCTTCCACCAGCCTCAAATTCATTCATTACAGGAGGCTGGCAGGGCCTTATCTCTAACGAATATACAAAAAAAAAAACTGAATTCTCTATACAAAATTATCCTTTTGAGAGTATCCATGGATGTATATCGTACACATACATATACATATGTAGATAGATATTTTCCAGTTGCAAGAACTCTTTCTTTCATGGCCCAGAGAAAAGTATCATTTCATTTCATCAGCCCACGCATACACTCCTACCATGGAGCAATTTACTAAATAAGAGTCAAGCGGTTTCGACATCTGAAACTGACATAAATGTTATTTAAGTTACAGGATCCGTTGAGCACGGGTAACTTGAGAAATACGACAGCTTAAAGGCAGGACGACAGGGCTCCGTTAAAACGACTCACATTTGAATCAAGATTGATGACAAGTAAACAAGCTCTAAGCTGAAAAGACTAGTAGGAGGGTAAAAGTCTCTGGGTTAAAACGGTTCCTCATAGGGATCCTCATCCATGCCCTAATAATACTACTACAGTACTACTGGGAGATGAACTAGAAACAGTTGAACATTTTCATGGTTCTCAATGCACAGCGTACAGAAATTAGTTCTAGATTAGCAGGTAATTTGTTGGGATAAGTTTCTAAACTATTCATTAAATTGTCTGGCCTGGCCGAGACCTGAATCCTCCTCTCTCCTGTATTCGTAGTTGAGCATTCATTTCATATAAAGAGAGAATTAACAGTGGAGGATACAGTTATGGCGGAATAATTATACTGCAGTGTATTTCCACACATGTATATATGTATGCTCCTGTTTAACATATATAGGTATGTACGTAAGCAAGAATCCCTTTTGTATTGCCTCATTCAAAATCCATGACCTTCTTGGGTAGCAATAGGGATTACATGAGTCGAGTTTTGTATACATACTTATATGCATGTAGGATCTGCATGCATACATATGTACATATGAGCTTGTATTATGTATCTATAGGGACGCCAACACAGGTATCATGTTGATTTGGCATTGTTGTTGTTGACTGCTCCTAACTCCTAAGTTAAGAGCAACTAACAGTGGATATCAGATACAGTTCTATGTCATCACTGTATCCTGTATCCCCTAAAACTAAACATGCCACAGCATACAATCAGAAGCTCACTCAACTGTAATGACTACCTTCATCAGTGGTCGTAATTCCTACGGAGCATACATACATGTATGCATGCAAATGTATGTATTTGCACTGTAAGTCCATGCAAATGTGTGTGTGTGTGTGTGTGTGTGTGCTGTGTGTTCACAACCAAAACAAGACTTCTTACAAAGGCTTGCTCTTTTTCAAGCCTTCATGATGAGGCCCTGATTGGGGATAAGAATTAAGAATGCAAATTGATCCCACCGAAAGTCCACACTATACTCAGTGACCGTAGTGCAAATAATAAAAAAAAACAGGATTAATTGTCACTATACCAATTGGAATGAGACGACGAAGGAATTAAAAGTCATGGAACGGAACGACCTTTGGGATCCCCTTTAGCTCCCGACGGCTGCCGCTCATCTCAATGACCGAGAGGAAATCAATATTGGAATTTATTTGAATTGTCATGAACACGGCATTTTGACGAGGGAGAGAGAGTCGAGGCTGACCTTTAGTAATATCCCACAGAATGGATGATCATTCCAATTCACCCATAACATTCTATATACGATACAGTGATTTTTTTTCCTGAGAGTGATAATTTACAATTAAATATGTAAATATACAGAGTTACTTGGCATATAGTGTTATGCGTGTTAAAAAAAACTATCCACAGATACCTTCAACACATACACACATCATACATATCTATGTACATACATACCACCCCATAAAAATTTAGTAAAGGTCTCTCACATATTCATTTACAGATACAATAGTACTACGAAGCGTTAAGTTATACCCATGGGAAATCTACGTTCATAAACAACAATGAAAGCGCCAGTCCAAGTGGTGCCCAAATGGTAATAGGAATATCCCTCAGGGAATCAAATGTACACTCATTATTGGATTACCTTTTGATTACAACGACCGTCATTAAGCAAAAGAATTAAGAATTTTATAATTGTTATATGGTAGCGGCTTCTGCTTGCTCCGTCCATATGGGGGTTTAGTCTTCGAGATTTATTGTATCGCCTTAAAACCCCTATATAGTATTTCTTACCTCTTATGTATATTTGCATTTTGTCTGTGAGATAGTTTTTGTGGCTTGTGGGAATTTAGTTACTTAGAAATGCCTTCCACGTGCGAATTGTAACTTACTTGGGGAAGGTCATAATGAAATTAAAGCCAAACAAAATGTTTCATCAGCGACGGATATATATATATCTATACATATGCATTTATTATCAGAAGAACTCCCTTGATGTTCAGTTCAGAGTAGATACTATATGCATACGTACATGCATGTCTGTACCACAGTAAATACACAAGCATACATTTCTCAGTCAGTCAGAACATTGTGTACATTCCCAAGGCTGAAAAATAATCTTGCTTTCGGGATCCTTCAAGAGAACTACTAAATACTTTATAGTCACCTTTTAGTTAGTAATGTTAATTAAACCAGAGCCTAACAATTCAAAGCCGAAAGTTTGGCTCAGTTAAAGGAAGCCATGAAAATAATTAGCTATTTTAATATGAGCAAACTCAATAGATAGCAAGTGTATAATAATTATTACCCTGATGTGGTAATCACAAGGAGAAGAGGCACAGACACGGCAGTGGGAATTACAAAATGTAAATTAACACTATTGCAGCACTGTTTGTCCTGGGCATTGTTATGTCACATCACCACAGTACAGTGTACAAAGGTACATACATATACATACATATGTAGATTCACATAATTAATTATATAGACATTTGTCATTCAAATGAAAAATTTGGGATTCCTGTTTACTCAAATATATTCCCCCTTCATCACCGGGACTCCTTTCTCTATTCGCTCACCTTATTCCAAGTGACAGATAAACGTCCCATGAAGTCACATACAGACGACATCCTCAGAATCAGAGGAGCGTCACCAAGGAGTCAACAAATGTCCATAGAAATAAATGCCAGCAATTTCGGAATAACCTCCACACATATTCTTTATGGTCTCATTGTGTAACGTTTTAGCACTAATGTGCCGTTATCAAAGCCGAATGACAAACAAATCACAATCTTTCAAAGAACAAGGCCTATATTTGCACTCTCTCACAGTTCCCCAAAGAACCTTATACATAATATATATTTTCAATCATCACATCTACCCATACATAATTACCGATCTATACGTATATATATATATACATACACACGTAGGCACAATAATAATATACCCTTTGCAACTTGCGACAAGTCAATATTGACACAGTACACAAAATACTCCCTCAAACAAAATCACCAAGGTCGCACTACTGCGAATTGTAAGTGTCTGGAAGTTTCGGATTTATAATACCCCCAGGTGTCAGACAGGGAGCTTAACGTTTACACACTACACAGGAGAACTATAGGAGACGCAACTCCGGGAGTCAGGGAGTTCATACAAGCTACAATTAAAAAATCATTCGCTCAATACGTAATACAATCAAAGCATGAATCACCCTTCTAGGAATTCTAGGAAACAGGTTTCTTCACATCCTCGCAGTCAGAAAAGCAGATTACCTTGCAAAAATCCCTCTCTGCTGGAGTTCATTCAGTTCATGTTAAATTGTACCTAAATTACCCAGAAATGAACATTACTCGCTATGTAGGCCTGGCTGACCTTGTTAATTGCTCCAGAACTTTTTCCAAAATAATGTACAAAAGTAATTTTAATGCGGGCATAAAATACTGTCCCCCTTGAAAAGTCACAGTTGCTGTGCTCACTTGGTAATTTTTCTTGTATGTCAGTACCTGCTCCTGCTGCCATTGACAATGCAAATTCACATAAAAGGCTTGTTAGGTAATTTGTTTTTGAAGACCACAAGGACAAAAAAGGGCAAGGGCTGCGGCATACAATACGGCATACAATATGAGGACGGGTTGGGATTGTAAACAATGCGAAGACGGAAAGAAATTTAATTTTTGAAGATTGAATTTTGGCCCAATATATCCCTATAAGCCTACACACTTTTATAATGGTATAGTTTATATCTTATAGATATATAAATGGTATACTCATATAATTATTTATACTCACAATCAGAGCTGGTAGGCACAATACACAGGAGGCAGTAGGGAAGAGACGAAGACTGAGCTCGTGACTGCCATTTAATAATTCTGTCCTCATCCTGGTGGCCAATAAGCCCCCAGGAAAATCTCTAGGTTTTTGCCCTTCACCCTCCAGATAACATTTTATGTATACATGATCCACTAGTTAGTATATAGATCCTAACTTTATTACACTGAGTGAGTTTATTAAATGAGAGTCTGAAAAATATCTAGCTCTATAGTCTCAACGGGTGACAATTGACAATATTTTCAGGGCTTAGCTTTATTCTCTGCTTCTTCCTCATCCTGATCTTCTTTATATACAAAGCACAATGGACACCGAATCCGACCGTTACCGCAAGCTTGACTGTACTCGGGATCCTACATTTTACATATGGATATATACATACATATATCTATACCAGACCATTATGACTACCTCTTTGCATTTCCTTTATTCCCCTGTATCTCGACATATCCCACTCTTATTTTCCCCGAACTTTCTTTATTACACTAGATTAGGTTATATCTCTTTTGAAGGAAAACGAACGAAAAAACTCTCTTCATTGATCCAGAACCAAAGCTCTATACTTTTGAACCCAGGTTTTTATTTGTCAGATACATGCAATTCTAATGTTCCCCTCACGCTTTTATGAGGGAGCTCCTGAGTTGAGTCCTAGTCCTGAGTACGTCCGTATTCCTTTAAAGTATGGAGATAGAGCCTCACTCAGGGAAACTTTTCCTCAGTGAAAACTCCTCAAATATGTATACATACAATTCCAGAAACTAGATTAAAGTTACACAGAGAGAATAGAACGTATAGTATCACATCACAACCTTGTGGCTTGGAGGAAACAAAAATACAAGGGAAAAGTTCATGGATTTTCTCACTCGTCCTGAGCCCCTCAAGAGCCCTTTTACCTACTCAAAAAAGTAAGATGTACATGGTCATACATGTGATTTCCCTCTTATGAAACTACCATTCAAACTCACATATAAATATGTACATAATACAAAGGTAAATACATATCTACACACTCGTATGTATTTCCAACAACCAACCGATCCTGTTTATTTCATTATTTTATTTCGATTTCCATTCTCCTATTGAATTCCGGTCTCTATCTCCTCTCCAGCTCCTCTTTGATACCACTCAAGCGTAGGAAAATAATAACTCTTACAGAGTACTCTTCACAAGCGAACACTCCATTAGAAAACCCTATGCTACTCGAAATTTATTATTTGATCAGGGAATGAATCCATATTGCTCTGAGAATTTAAATCGTCATTTTTCTATAAACTCAATATGTGTAAATACAATTCAGCATCCCTTCCTATTACACAACCACCAACTTTCCACTTCCGCCTGCCTAAAAACCACACACCACGTAGTCATCCGCTGTAGGGAGATTGTAGTGTGAGGACGCAGAGCACATCTAATATAGTACTGACTATACTACGTCCTTACTAATGGCTGGAAAAGTCGAGTGAGAGTGGAGAGATACTCAAATGACCAGCGTCTATAGTATAGCTATACAAATGAATGTTACGTCCGTTATAAATCAATAATTCTCAAAAAGTCTCATCCTCATCCCCACTTAGCACTCGACATAAAATGAACACAGGAGCTAAGCAGGCATGCATGTACATAAGTGTTCATATGTATCTACATATGTAGTAGGACCAGTGTACACACATGGGGGAAGTGGAACTACAGTAATAAGAGCGTGTACTTAGGAAAAATAAACGTTAGCAGAAAATTTCCCTTCGGCCTTGACTGGAAAACCTACAAGTTGATATCTTCTGTAATAATGTTAGTTTTACTTCAAGGCTTTCTGAATACCCGGCAGTTTAGCCTTAATTGCATAAAAACTGGGGGGAAACTCTGTACTAAAATATTATAACGTCCTAGTTGTAGTACAGTACTCACGTCCTCCTTCAATGCCCTCTTGGGTTCGGGTGTACGTAAGTACATACATGTGTGTATATGTATGTATGTATATCGAATATACCTATAGGTTTTTCTAATTTCACTGAGACAATCATAAAAATCAATATGGTCCTTATGGAGAGTTTTTAAGGTCTTTGGAGAGCCCAGGGAAATCCTATATAGAAAATAGAGCCGTGTTCCAGAGTCAAGAAAGAAAGGGAGAAAGAAGGATGAGAAGGAGGAAGTGTTAGAACGGGACAGTGTTCAGTCATTGGAAGAATTGCGGGAAGGCTGGGGTTGGGAAGATAAAAGCTTTGCCTTGAGTAATATTTGCGTCAATCCTTCCATACCATCAAAGTTTGCCTTTTTACAGCATTTTAATATTGTGGCATTATATAATGAAAGTGCTTACAGTCACATTTTGTTTGCACAATATTCCCTTGCATTCCATTACTCCAGAGCATTTTTTTTAAAAAAGGACCCCGAATATGTTCCCGGGAGTCAGTGGCACTTAAATAATATGAGATGAGATATACTTAAATGACAAACAGAAGATGAGAGAGAGAGAGAGAGAGAGAGACAGAGGGGGGGGGGCTTAGTTGAGAGGAGGAGAAAGAAAAAATATTTCATTACAATCTACACACACTTGTCTCATACATTATATGCAAGTAGTGTTCCTATTACTACAATTACCACATCACAGGGTACGGGGATATTTTCATAGGAATTTCCCATCTGCCCTCAAAATCAGCCATGATAATTTGTAAACACAATGTGTACACAGGGCTCACAATCTAATTTTTAGTACTCACTTACAGTACTCATATATGTAGATACTTACTAATGTCTACTGCCTTCCCCGCCATAACTATCAGTTTTATGATGTATAAATAAGGGCAGCCGATTTCAACTCCTTCAGAGTATTTACGGGTAAATAGTTGACTTAAAATGCGGGAGGGAATTGCAAGAACTTGAAGGAATCTGATGAAACCAAATGGAATGTATACCAGGCATGCCGAACCAAGCAACATTACTGTAACGTTCCTATACTCGAGCACAACATACATAATTCCACATATTCTAAATAATGCAGTCAATGTAGTCTTAGGTCTTACATAAGTCCCGTCGTAACTTGTTGTCTCGTCTCACTCCCCCCCAAAAAAAACTCACAATCAGACATGTCAAAGTTACTGAAAAAATCACTTGAGTAAACTACATAAGGAAACATACATATCTATATCTGTACATACATACATAATTACATGCATAGATGTTATTCCTTATAAAACTTCTCTCTAGCGAATTGCTTTTTTCTTGGAAGTTGCATCATCGCATCTTATCCTACATTTCTATGCATTTCTTATTAGTCTTTTTTGTTCCCGAGAGGAAATGCAAAAGGCAGTGGAGTGTGCTCATAATGTATGGATACATGTGTGCCTCATAGAAATTGTTTAATTTTTTTCGAGAAAGCGTCCGATCTCCGCACAAGCGAATGATACAAAGGAAGAAAGATAGCGGAAAGAGAAGGAAATAACAGCCGTCAGAGTTTCGACACCCACTTGAATGGCTCTTGCTCCACTGGAAATTCCCCTTAATGTACATACATACACACACACACATACATACTACTTATTACCTTCCATTCAGTTTCACGAATTTGTTTATCAATGTGGACGCGAAGCTGTGACAGAAGACTGAACGATACAGGAGTACCCAAACTGTAGTACTAGTGTATAGCTCCTAATTTATGAGGCTTGTGCTCCATATACAAAAGACTGTACTACATACATACATATATGTGCAGTTAGTTGAGGATGGAAGGTGATACTTTTTGTATGTGCACAAAAGTATAGCACCAAAACCTCCACAACCATTCAGCAATAAGTTAATATGTAATAAAGGCTCATGGCAATGTGTGTAGAGGGGTAAGTCTGACTGACAGAATTGTTTGCATCCTTTCAAATATGTCACTCCTCATTTCATCACCTATACCATATTTACTCTCAATTGTGTTTTCATCTTTGAGGTGTGAAGTCGAAGTCATGAAACGGGGGGAGGGAAATTTTTCAGCTTGCATCATATTATATATTGATGTCCGGATGCCTCAGGCCGAGGCTTTATCCTTTCATAGGATAAATCGGGCCATAGCTCTCTTCCCTTTGTTCTTCCGACTCCACATCCAAATTTCCAACGGGAAAGTGACTTGAAGAGATGAGAATAAGCCCTGGAGAGCTTTGACAATCAAGCCGATAAGATAGTGCGCTTAGCTATGGTTATTTTCACGTCTCACACAACAAGTAACGGTTTTAACGGTAACTGCAAAAGAGCTAATAGTATTGTTAATTGTACATATGTATATAATTATCTATAAATACATAATTATATATATAATTATATGTACATGAATACCTGTGAGTAAATCTGAATCCGAAGTAGAAGCACATATAATAAAAAGGAATTGAGCCTACCCTAGGAGCTGGGACTTGGAAGATGGTACTTACATTATTATAAAACGTAGATACATATGTCAAAGAGCGCAGTCTCGTAAATAAATAAATAGAGATTAAAGGATGCTCCTGTAAGGATGATGGGTATCAAGCTGCGTCAGATTCATATGTGAAGTAATGGTATTTACTTATACCTATAGTCCTGTTAACATACAAAGTTTCTTTGAAAACAAGATTAGTACAAGTAGAAGCAGGGGAATAAACAAAGGGGAACATTCCTGATATTTCACCATTACACGTCTCTTGCAATTAGTTGTCTATTCAAGGTTCCAGCCCTTGGTCGCACTGTCACACAGTACTGTAGTAGAGGTATAGTGCCTCTACAGTATCTATATATAATTAGATATAATAATTATACAGATGAGCATACATGAATGTGATATAGATTTATATTATATATGATATGCTGATTCAATTTCTGTTGAAATGGAATTCAATTCCGAGGACTACTCACACTCTGCAATCTGGGACGTAACTCTCCCTTCATATCTAATTACAAAAGCCAAACGAAGAAATGAGTAAGGGGAGGAATAGTACTAGGAGAGTTGAGAGACGGGTTTGGAAAAGGCTTTTATTTAAATTCCGAGAAGACTCAATTATTGGAAGAATTAAGAGACCGATAGCAATTCCTAGGTGTAATTTAATAAAATACATGGTTACCCGGACCCTGAAGACGGCGGCTCGAGGAAGAGGAGAAAGGTACGAAAAGCTCCAGGATTTGATAAGGAGGCCGCATATCTCGGAGAAATTTCCCTCCTCCGCTCCTCTGCATATGTCCTGGGTCTAAGGGAGTAAGTAAGTAGCCCTAACCATACAAGTATGTATGCCTAGGCATGAGTTCCTTCCCTGCCTTTCTCCCTTTATGTAACTTTATTTTGCCACAAGTCTGACAGTATAGTTTCGTACCTATGCCTATAACTATATAGGAACTAGTAGTACTCATATGAAGTCATGTGCATTGAATATGCCTATAGTATTGCATACCCCTGTATTGTATATGGGTGGGTACGTGCGTAATGCCGACGGGAAGAATGTAAACATGTTCCAAAAAATATCCTATGCTTGTGTATTAATAATACTGGACGGCTTTCTCGAAGGCACATTTTGTTTTTACTTTCGTTACTTCCAAAAATCTCCCTCCCCACCCCGACTCCTACTACCCCCAAGACCACTATATTTACTTCCTATTTAGACATAGTACAGGCTGAGATGGAGATGGAGTATGGGGAGAAAAAAAATACAGAGGAAAAAAAAACGACATCATCAAAGTTTGTAGCCTGAAACCTTGGAAATAACCAGTAGTACAGATATAGTATCTACAGATATCTACTAGTACGGAGTTTTGTTGGAAATACATTGAATAAACAATATACCCCTTTGTGCATGTATGTATGTATTACAAAAACCCCAAACTTTAGGTGCATATGTCAGTCCCTTGGAATAAACCTAAGGGAAACTAGCAAATTAAACTTTTCAGTAGGAACTAACTTCCTCGGGAGAAAAATATCTCTACAGTGTTTTTACAGTAAATAGCTGAAAAGTTGGGGGAAGGCGTGAGGAAGACTTCCAACAAGAGTAAATCAAATCATCTAAACTTTTCCTCGTATGTATAATTCTACCCATTTGTCTACTTTCCATCTATTTACATTTATTCCCAATAGCTTTTTTTTAAACCTGGTTATTTATTTAAGTGATAAAACTTCAAAAAATAATTACGATTGAGCATATTTTCTGATTCAGGAGGAAATTAATGTCAAACTAGGGAATCCTGTAGATGCTGCTTCATACTCTCACCCCGTAATTAACCTTTTAGAAGTAGTAATGAGCCTATGGGGGATTCTATTTTTTAAGTGAAGTATGCACATACTACCTGAATTATGTCACGAGCACTCTTTATTTATTTACTTTCTCAATGCTGTACAATCTACACATCTTGCTAATTGCACCGTCAAAAAATAAATACACTGAGCCTGAGAGATGTTCCATTAAATCCCGACAGGCAGGGCATTTGATTTGTTTTCTCACAATTTAAATAAATGATACCCGAGTATTAAGTCCTGTCCTACCTTACAATTTGTAACCCACCTCTGGTATGAAATCTCTCTAGGAAATACCCACTGACAAGGTAAGAGTTAAGAGGAGGTATGTAATTATGTATATAGTCCTATGGAAAAATGAGCACCTGTACATTTCCGAGGAAATTAATTTCGCAAATTCAGCGGCTGTATGAAGTCATAGCTCGAGGAAATTGAAGATACACACAAGAGAGAACGATGATAGTTTGCTCTATCTCATTAGTTCCTGAATAGACCTATATGTATATAATATTTGTAGCCTTTATTTCATCTCCCACAAATTATAAGATAATATTTACCTAGCTTGCACATCAATTTAACACTTCACAAAAAATTACTCCAACTGGCTGACAAGGCACGAGAAATATTTTCACGAACGTGAAACTCCCGTGGATATATGTATGTATCTAGTTGTACACACAATCCGTCAAGAGATCCGCTAGACTAGACAACTAGAGATACATCATTCCAGAGAGAAGTTAAACTCCACTTCACGCCAAGCTTTTGTAACATTATGACTGACGGTATGTACAAGCGATTATAAACATGTGACATAGCAAGAGGTAGATAGATACATATAATTATAATACCAGAGCCCAGCATACTCCTACAGCTAGAACTTTGCCTGCATCTGCAGATGGAAATCCCTACCATCAAAGTATGTTTAATAATTTCGTAAACGTTTCAATGCATATCAGCTTTAATTATTTCAACTCCACGAACGAGCCTTTAATAATTTCCGGGACTTCAAACCATATTGCCAGAAGGCTTTCATATGCAAACTTGCTGATGGAAACATGGAAAATCCCACTTGAATCCCATCCCAACAGAAGGAATGATTTGAATGGAAAAAAATCTTTCCATTCATATTATATACGTGCACACACACACACACACACACACACACACACACACACACACACACACACAGTTGACTCTCCAAAACTTTCATGGAATATTAACTTCTCTGGCTCGGGCTGCCGTAAACCATTTGAGATGGTATGAATATACAGTTATTGGGGAATGAGCCATGGATCCTTCCTTAACATTATTATTCCAATATTTTCTTCAATTTCTGCCTGTATACACTGGGAACAGTTGATTGACTGTAGAAAATCAACAACTCTGTATTCTTTGAACTGGTTTTTGAGTCAAAGGTTACCATAAGCTTGAACTTGCTTGGGTTTAGGTTTGATTAAAGAAGTAAATGCCGATTGTCGAGATGAATTCCACGTATGTGGTAGGGCTTCTGAAATGATTGTTACAAGTATGTAGATACTCGGAATATGAATATTTTGAGCTTTAATAAAAAATATACTTGATCAATTTTCAAGGCTCTTGTTCCAATCTACTACTGTACAATGGTACATTAACAAAAGAGCTGAAAAGCAAGCATCCACGGATTTATTTCTCTCATCAATACCCCAAGCCATTTCTAAAAGACTAGTACACTGTACATCGTACCATTATCATTCTGAGCTAACGACTCGAGAAATCCAAGTAACGGCATAGGATTCATAGGAAAGTAATAAAAGGGAATAATAGAGTACAACTCTCAACCACTAATCGGATTTACTACACACTTGTTTCCGCACCGATCTATGTTGTCATAGGTATATGCTGTATGACATGTATATGTATAATACTGATCCACAAAATATATATATATACATATTCGATTATGTATATAATTTCAAATGTATGATGTCTGAGGCTTTCTTAACTGTCTTACCTCGGAAGCATATGCCTGTACGTCGTCGTATTATCTCTACTTTCATTTGTGTCTCGCGGATTAAAACCACGAACCACTAAAACCGGCAAAGCTGAGAAATTTGCCTTGAAACATTTTAAAGGATTGAATTCCTCACGGAGAGCTGTCCTGGTACTCATGTATGTACATATTAGGTGGGTATCATTTTTTTCATTTGGTTAAAAGCTAAAGATGACAAAAACAAGGAATATGGTGGGAACGAAAACTTTTTGCTGAGGAGGTAGGCGTTAGGTTCTGTTTCAAAAGTTGAATACTAAAGAGCCGTTAAAAGCTTCCAGCAAAAGTTCTAAGCCGAAGAAGAAAGAGGAAGGAGCGTCAAGGAAAACAATGGATCATGGATCATAAGTAAGAAGTCAAGTTGTAGGCCTAACTTAATTTTTTACGATGTTCGGTGACGTTAAAATATGTAAATATTTCACTAGGACCCGCTTCCGTACACTTTCCCTATAGGCTTTGCAGGATAAATATTTTCTTAAGGAATTTTCTTTCACTGTTCCTATCCAAGGAAGACTTACAATGAAAAAGAATTACCAAGAGTTACTTAAAAAATATAATATGCGTAGGACATTAGAGAGTTCAGGGTGGTCAATAGATTTATTACAGATCAAAATTGTCAAGAGCTCAGGACTCCATCCAATTTCTTATTGCACATATCCCCATGTAGTAATTCGAAGGGCAAGGGTCTACCCACACGCTAATTTTAACATTTAGCTGATGACGGTGATGGTAGCAATTCTTTTTTTTTGGTTTCGACTCTGTTGTATCGCAACTTATTTCGTTAAGACTAGGAAGGCAAGGAGCGTGATTGAAAGAATGAAATGCAATTTTTGGGGACAAGGTTACACAGTATGTATGTATGTATTGCATTTGACAATTTTTATACGCTTGCATGGCACGGAAGATATGAATGAATTCTAGGGAATTAACCTATAGAAGGAAAAAAATCAATGACGATACCTGAGTTGGAGAAAGTTTGTTGAGGGTGATTCTTCGAATTAATTTATTTTGATCTGGAAGGGGCACGTAGAACATAAAGTAGAGGTTCACACTGAAGTTCACTGTGTAACGGACTCCGGATTTTAGGTCAGAATCTTGCGCTTTACAACCACTGATGCCCATTTCAATCTCAGTTTGTAGTTCTAACACATCAATACACCTTACAAGAAGGGAATGCTAATTTTTTGAGTAGATAGTCAGTAAATCCTTACTTTCTTTAACAAAAATCCATGGGGACTCTGGAGCGGAGGAACTGGATCACAAATTATGGAACTTTTGATTCAAAATCCTCTGAACGAAGAAAATTCTCATCGCTTCAAAACTTGGTCAAGTTGTTGGGAGAAGAAGAACAAGAGCAAATTCCACTATCAACTCAGATCGTGTGACTTGTACGAGCATCACGGTCACTCTGAAGTTTGAACCTGAAAAAACTGTTGATGTTCTTCACCACCATCGTCACAATCAGCATCACAAAACACAGCAAAATCTCCACAAGGGCCAAGTCCTGTTACTCAGAAATCAGAAAACCAGATTTCCAACCGTCTCTTGGTCGTAAAGTAAATGGTTAGGAGAGAACGAAAAAAAAAAGAGTTGAGGACTCAAGCTCAAGAAACTTGTTCACGTTGATCGCGTCCAGCAGCAAGGTAGATAATCCTCACTGAAAAATAAATGAACACACACTACATGACTACTTGATACTGGCATGGTTCTCAAAGAACTACATACATATATTCTGATATGTGTAGATACACCCTATACAATACCCCAACTGTACTTGACAGTCAATATCCACCTAACATATAAGCACAAAATTAGTTAAATAATTAAATAAATCATTTCCTTCATGCCCCCTCCAACCCAGCAGGTTGACAGTATCATTTCCAAACAGATACATAGAATCCCTTCACTCTCCTTATCAAATATCCCTGATATCCAGCTTCATAAAGTTGACCATGCATACACAATCTCAAGCCCACCTCCAACAAGAGACTCTAAACAAGAATCTCAGAATCCTCAATCCCAAACAAGGATACTGTACCTCAATATAATTACATATCAGATTCAGGAGCGAACATTCCCCTCACAGCCTGCCATCGAAAAAACTTCGATACGTGGACATTAATGACAATTTCAGGTCGTTGTCTACACTCTAACTCCTCTTAACTCTTAACCCCAGACTCACCTGTTTTAATGCTTCCAATCCATTCCCATAAAGTAAATAAAATTATTACATCTTGTAGTTCCCTAGCCTTCAAAAAAAAAAAAATCTTAACGACAAAATAAAACACGATTATAAACCATACTTAGTTCCCATGTTATGATCCTCTTATCACGAACCATATAAAACTGAAAGCGTATTCGGAATTCTCACACCTTCAAGATTTAAGCCTAGGCTTGAGGTAAAACCTAGTAAATACAAGAATTATTCTAAACAAGAGCATCATTGTTGCAGTTGTTGAGTATGTGTGCAAATAGTCAAAATCATTACAAAATTTCCATCATTGAACGCCCAATGTACAGTTTCACCTTTACAGCTTGAATAGCTTTTAAATGCTAAAGGAGCAACTTGCCAATGAATAATAATTACTCCAACAGAATTGAGTTTTGAGTACCATAGACTTTACACTAACTGCCACTGCCACTGCCCCTCCATCATTTTTTTTTTGCATAGCAAGAACTTGACATGCAGATACTAAATGAAAAGTCAATCAATTTCTCCATTCCTGTCGTCTAACTGTGAAGTTTTCGAAACCTCTCGTACATTTCGCAAGTCCAACTCCTTTTCCATTGAGGCTTTTTGCTCTTGCTCATATCGCCAGTCGCGGTCGCGATCCTTGCATTCACTCTCATTCCGTAGCCCATGTCATGCATAAGCATAAAAAAAATCACAGACAACTCAAATACAAGTTTTTTAACGACCATACACCATAGCAATATAGTATCCAACACTCTGATCAGACAGGTACAGAACATATGCCTCCCCACAGAGCTCTCTACAAGAAATAAATATAAGAATCCTTCTCTTTCCCTACGTATTTTCCCCATCCATTGCCTATTACTGTATACACATTCCCATAAAAAATAATTCACATAACCCTACACATCATCTACCTATACATTCTCAACTAAACAAATATAGCTCTACAAAACTCACTACAAACTATTAAAACCATGTGTCGGCATTTTTACATTCCAAACACCACTCTTTTCACTCCTTGTAGATTATTACACGGCCATATCCTCAGTATCGCGTTCAACCTATGTCAACAGAAATTAACTTGAATTATACCTTTCCCTTCCATCCCTAATTAATAAATGCAGTTCACAAATTCTAGGTTACATGCCTAATGCATTTAATGATCAGTTTTCGAATTTTCAGTTTTTTTCCCTACTAGCCCTGATCGACCTGATAGGAACGTGTGCATGGATATTATTCTGTCGCTAACCATAATTATATATTTACAAATTCACTCAATTCCTTTTATTTACCTCACTCACTCACTCACTGTGTACACAGCGCATGCAATTTTTATCAACAAAATAATACTTATATCTATTTACTCGGGTACAAAAAAAAAAGATACAATCGCTAACCTGTTGAGTCAGTACAATAGTCGTCGTTGATACATCCGCATTAACTTGTATACATTGACAATGTGGTTGACTGTAATGTGTCCAGATTTGCTGATAATAACACACGCAAGAGAATAATTTCTTTTAATAAGACAAAGCACTTGGCAGTACCCCCTTCATTGCGGAAAAACAGGTACTATTAAAAGCTTTTTTCACCCTCCCTCAAGTGTCCAAATCACAAGATATTACATAAATTTTAAATCACATTCAAGTGACTCTTTTGCACCGCTTCGCTTTTTTTCACGTTTCACAATTCTCAATCTGCCGGTTATAATATTATAGTAGATGATTGGAGATTATTGGAGGGGAATGGGATTTTTTATGGGGAAAAAAGCCAGAATCCAAAGGAAGAGCCAAAGGCTGGCTCCATGCATGCGTTTTGGGCTGTTCTGGGTGCCTCTGCCTGGTGCTGGGATATTTGATGCACACACTGTATTTTTTTGGGGGGAACTCTGCAACTTTATCTGGATCGCCTCTCAACTCTCGTCTACCCGAATGGAGGTCTGCAATAGAACTGAGTGTGAAGGCGGTAGCAGAGTGCGAAATAAAGCCAAGGTTTAGGAAACTGTAGACCCAACTCCCAGTCCCAACAACTTCAACTACGGCTGCGATCTTGTATTTGAAGTTGAGGGAGTACCTATAAGTATTTATATAGAATACGGTACGGACGGACGAATTTACCTTATGGGCAGGCTATGTTCAACATAGGTAAAAGTTATAGGTGAGTTATAGGAGTTTATTCTTTTTGTGACTGGCCGTGTGGCTGTGGCAGTGGCAGTGCAAAAAGTAGTGTATGACTTTTGATGTATAAGAACACGGTGGACGTAACAATTTAATCCTTTGATGTGTATAGGTAGGGTTGGTATCCCAGAGGGCTATAGGAGATACTATACCTATACTATGGGAGAGAGAGTAAGTACATTGAGGAAAAATGTTATGGGGGGAACTAATCCTGAAGGAGTGTGTATATCTGTATGAGCGTGATGCTGGGATGCTACAAAGCAGGGCTGATGATCATCACGTCAAGGTGTGAGTATATCTACACTGTACGTTTCTACAGTCTCTGAGAGTATCTGGTGGATAATTCTTGAAGAACGTAACTAAGATTCCTTGGAAATGACTTGATATTTTTGCTGTTTTTTTAGGCTTCCCCACTTGTCTTCTCGTGACCACAATGCACACACACACACACATACACTCTCTCACAACAGTCACTCAGAGAGAGAGAGAGACTCACAGGACTGTGAGTTCCATATAGAGGCAGCCCTCTCCTGTATACCTTGGGCTTTTGTAATGGGGTATGGGGAATACATTGGGGTGGGAACAAGTATTGGATGTAAAGTTGGACAATGGCTCACACACATACTGTAGGTAAGAATAACATGGAGGTGTACACGCCAGAGTGAGCGTATTAACAAACATCTACTTATCTTGGACTCTCAAACCAACTCAAAGGGATTATTGTGTATTGGTTATATCTTTGGAAGCACTTGTGCTTGTAAATATATGGAGGATCATGGAATGTACGTTTTTATTATAGACTATGTATGTGGCGTATATATATAGGTACATATATCTCTGCTATGCAATGCATTTCTGGGCATGAGGAGGTACAACAATAACAATGCCCACGGAAGATTTTGACTTGAGTCTCATAATACCTTTTACGCAGGTCTTATATAGTATACAGTGTACACTCTCGAGAGTGTTATTGCACAAGAGTAATTTTTCGAGTTTGGTGGAGAGGGATCCCCCCACAAGAATTCCTTTTCCTTTCCGTATCGTCTGCATATATATATGAGTTACGCACTTTCATCTCGACTCCACTCGTCGTCGTAAATCTGTACTGCAGGATAGAAGGGTTTGAGCCGTCCTCTTGGAACCATGGGCTCACCCCTAATTGAGTTAAGTTTCTTAACAATTCTCCTTGATTGTTATTGTTTGTGACAAGTAAAGTTAATGGGGAAGTTTACAAGTAAATTTCATTTCGATTCCCATGTGGAGGAGTAGCATATGTTCCCCGTCTTATTGCTAATTCAATTTGTGATTGTGAGGGAGGACGGAGCCCAGTCGAGTACAGAGTTACACAGTGGTATGCACGCAAAGTTAGCAAATTACTGTAGGTCCGCTTTCTTCATCACTCCTTGGAGTCGGAGATCCTATTCTCCTGAGGGAGGATTTATTTTCTTGGGATATCAGCAGATATGAATTTTTGGCTTGAGTAAATATAAAATGTATTCTCATCCCATGCCCGTTATCTCTCTCTCTCTCTCTCTAGCATTGATTCTCCCATAGCAGAGCTTCTTCAAGGTAGTAACGACTGGCTGCACCGAGTTAAAATCTCATTTAAGTTAGAGAGCTTGGTTACATCATACCATACTATCACAATGGTGTACTCATCTAAAAATAACTTGCCTGCCTTCAACACTCGTATGAATTAGCGTTGATTTGACATAGTCCACACTGTAGTAGGTGCACTTGTTATAGGTAGTACGGATTCCGTGGAGGAATTGAATGGTCCCATCACTATACCTTATGTATACCTGTAGGAGTTTTTCAATAGGAATAATTCATCAGGGCACACATATGACGATATTGCGTTATTCATGGAAAATAGCAAATTAGCTTCTTAATGGAGCTTATGAGGATAGCATTAGTCACATTTTTGTCATCATTACTGTTTTTCAAAGGCTCCAATGCTGCTTTAACCAAGGTGAGTCCTATTATACACACTACACGGTGAGTTGTGAGTTCTCATTGTGATTTAAGATTTGAGATGGTGGACATGCGATGTGGGATATGTGTACGGACTATATCTATAGATATACTGTATGGCTGTAATTCAGTATACAGAGAGATGGCTGTTCAAGTAGTGCACAAGACTGTACATACAAGTACAGCACCATATAGCAGCATCATCATGTTTAAAAGTCAGAAAGTCTTAAGTTTATGAAGGGGAATCTTAGAGTTTCAGGGGTTGTTTGTTAGTGATAAGCGGCTTAAACATAGTTACATGCATTTGAGAAAGTAAATGCTAGGTATTAGGTATGAACATTGGAGGTAACAAGGGCTTTTAAACTGGCTTGTTATTACGGCATAGCATTTGAATGTATTAAACTTATGAGTTGATATACATAGGAGTGAGTAGGAGAGGAGGTTTTTAGACGCACATATGTGAGACCTGTAGGGAATTGCTGAAGGTTGAAGGATTTAAGTTCCCATTGATATAAAGGGAGACGAATTCTTAAGGGGATTGACGTTAATGTATTTCTACATAAGAAATAGAAGGGATTACGACATGGTAAAGGAAAATGAGAGGAAATGGAATAGAGGCTGACTCTAGTGTGCTTGAGTAAAAGTAACAACAACAAATAGTCCATGTGAAGTTGTTATATTACATTAAATGAAAGATACATGGCAGAGAAGTACATGGACAGACAAAACAAGCTTGCTCACATCGCAGGTGCTCAACAATAACTACAGAGTGAGCAGGTTGGTCTTTTCATGGGATTCAAATTCTTAACAATGTTATATTGTCATTCTTACGTTTTGGGTTGTTGTCAGTTTCATTCCCCAGATTAGGACATCTGAAGGGAGTTTCGTGTTCTCTCTTCATTCCCCATACTTACTTACTTACTTACTTACTGGGATAGTATTTGCGTAATGTGAAGTAGTATTCTGCAAAAATGTAATTTTGGGAGTTTTGGCACAACATCCCTCCTTGTGAATGAATAATTCTATGATTATGGCAGGGGGATAGTGGATACTGTAGAGAGCACAGGAATAGACTAATATGTTCACAATTATGTAAATTTATAGTAATTGACGCAAGTCACATCTGCAGTGGGGATCAAGATACTAGTGGCTATGTGGTTGGGTGCTGTTGCATGTCTTGCAGAAGTTGCAGATACTGTTTTCTGGAATCCTTTGATTTCCACTAGCTTTACATTTACATTTAGAGTCTTGCTCCGAAAATAATACATTCATATGGCACAATGGCACAACTGCATTTTGTGCATTCGTAAGTATTTGAAGGGAAAGCACTCTTCTATTTTTAAAAGATCCGAATACTAATGCCGGATGGGATTATAAGGACGACACTGTGAGTTGAGACTGTCAGTAGATCCTGTCAAAAGTATCGAGGTCACTGGGTATGTACAGAATAAATATATAGATAATTAGATATACACCACGATGACGGAGAAAAGTTTGAACAGTTTTATACAGACTTTCGGGCCTCACTCGAATGTCTTTCTGTTTGCCTTAGCTCAATAAATATTAAGGAATAGTTATAAGCTGACAAGTTTATGACACTTTTGCTCTTCCCTGTCTGACCAGTAATTTGAGCTGAGAAGGACAGGGGAAACGCTTAGAATGAGAAAGGAGAGTTGGAACTTACAGCTCAGTCAGTTCTTCTGAGGAAATGATCCACACCATTTTAATATCAACATGGTGACGGCTGAAACGTTTAGAAACCCGTAAAGCCCGAAAGTTTTCAAGACGGATGGTTTTATCGCTCGCCACAATGAAAAAAGTTTCCGACTCTGAGGTAATTCCCTCGACTGTACTAGCTTGATTGCCTCAGAGTAGAGTAGTAATAGTTCTTTGGATGACTCTGCTTTGGTCGCTTCGTGGCTTTAACTCGCGTTATTAGTTATTACAGACGCTTTTTAATACTTTCCTTCCGCAGTCGTGCCACCCGGGCTTTCAAGAATTAATTTGGGATCCGGGCTCTTGAGAAGATGAAAAATTAAGATCTTGAGGAGAAAGGATGAGAGACCACATCAAGACGAGCCCTTTCCTCCGAGTATCTTCTCACTATATAACTTCATGTGTGGTTGGGAGTGTGTGTGTGTGTGGTGTAGACAAAATGTAAAACTCTCTGCACTTTAAATTCAGACCACACATCCATATTAACTCCGGACTCTTCCTGTTATGAAACACACGCCAGGCTCATAAAATTTTCATGTTGAAACATGCCATGGCTCACAAAACAAAAATTCTGTGAAAACGGAAAAAAAACTCTTTAGGTTAAGAATTTAGTCACTGCTTGTTTGGCCAGAAATGATTTTCAACTGGGAGTGGGACGTATGGGATTTCCAAGTAGTACATGCGCTTGAACACATTTGAAATATGATTCCCATGAAATTGTAGGGAGTTTATATTTATGCATAAAATAGGAAGAAATAATATTCGAATGAATGTTACAAATATTTGTATGCATGTTGAAATATGGCTCTATGAGTATTTCTTATATTGTATGTACATAATTACATTTATCTACGTGTAAATAATTACTACGTCCAAAATTCCACATCTGCTGACAGCTGAGATGCCCAATCCTTATATATTATTACATTTGGTAGTGAATCAGTAGCGTTAGTATGGACCTCTTGATGTTTGTTTGATCGAGTGTAAATACCATTGGTGGTATGATTAGATATGTATCTATAATTACGAATACCTACATACACACATGTGTATCTAAGTGTATGCACATCATTACTTGTATTTACGCAAACTTGTAATTAGTTTGGTTTTGATCTTGGGTAAGTCCAACTGAAATAATCAGTGATCATGCTCATTTGAATGTGCAGATGCGAATTCACGTGCTAAACCAAAATCAGAGTTATTTGCCACACACGCATAATTATACGTAGCAAATAAATATCATACAGAAGTTTGAATGCACGTACAAGCGTAATAATTACAGATAGATATGTAACTCGAATTTAATATACGGTACAAATAACCTAACAATCATATCTTATGCGATCTCACTTCCAGCAGAACATTAAGCCCAGACGTATATGTAAATTACTTCCACTTTTAAAAGACACTCAGCCTAGCTCAATTCAGATTCTATAAGGTTTGATGAAAAAAATTACAAACGTACAAGAATTTCCTTATATTATGCTCTTCTAGAGCCTCAGTTCAATCCTCAATGTAAATGCACATATTTAATTCATAAATGTAAAATTGAAATATGTTTATCAGTATCTAATTAATTATATCTTTCGGATTTTTTCAGCGGAAAGTTTGGTAAATATTTATATTTAGACATTGTATCACTTCAGATTCTCATGCCAAAGGTGGATGCTAACTATATGGACAATGTAGTAAAAATATCAAGGTAATCGATTTAAGTCAAAAACTTCCGACTGAATAAACATCAACTACGCAAATATGTTCTGATATTGTTCAGAAATTCGTTGGAAAAATTCTTGCGGAAAGTTTAGCAAGAATCTATTTGATGTTGTTCCAGAAAATCTCTTTGATTACACCCACTCAAAGCGAGATTAATGGGATTTACTCTTGACTGATTTATGTACTCAAGCCTACGTAGGTTTTTACTATTGTGCTCGAAATACAGGATAGAGTGTTCAACAATAACATTTATGCAATCGCTAAGCCAATAGACTAATTTTGTGGGGATAGAGTATCTGTCGCGACTATTTTCTTTGTATCATTTAGTTATGTAACCAAACATTGTGCCTTTGATCCATACTATGAAGCAATATAATTGAAACACAGTTGAACTTGGGAACCAGGGCCAATTTTTAGTGCACTGTTCCCAAGTAAGCAGGGCCATATCACGTGTAAGCTCAAAGACAACATGTCCACAACTGCTTCAGTATAATAGAAACGGATGTTTTTGGGATTAAAATGATCACATTGCAGGGCAAGACTGCATGATCTTTAATGACTCATTATTTGTACGCATGTCGTCACTAATGTAATTATGTAACTCGGATTAAGTATTTAAACCATGATCTTTATTCCAATGTAAGGATTTACCTCACTGGGGCTGAGGCATGAATTTCCCCATGGAAAAGACAATAAAATTAAAGAATTTATTGACGCACTTGGGACGACAGAATGCCAAACTCCTGGAATTGAATTGACTACTAATTACGTAATCGGACGGGTATGGTCGCACCCGCCGTCAAGTAAGTAAATTAATCATCACAGGAGCAGAAGCTTTGAGATTCGGAGTTTATAAAGATATACATACCTACATACATATATGCTGCATTTGTTACAATTTAATATTGTCACTTTTGAAATCCCAACCACTGTCAAAAGTGGCCACATATTTGATAACTGATATGAGCCAAATCGATATGTACATTATTGAAGCGTCTACGATCATGATAATACGTTTGGGGTTGTATACCTGAATGTACACATATATGTACATATGTACAGGTATATTTATGGTTGAATAATTTTATCAACCTAAAATGAAAGGCGAAGAGCTCCAATTGGATTATTATCAGAGATAGATTTTATAAATGTAAATAGGAACGACTGCCCTAAAAGTGACAGTATCATTCTCACATGCTCGCAATATGTATTTACAGATTCAGTCGAACCTTTCTCTACAAAATCTATAAAAGTGTATTTGTATATTCTGCATTGGAAATTCCCTAACCAAATACTGTCTCATTGTCAGAACTACTTTACACACACTTATATTTTAAAATATGTCCTGACATTTCAAATGTTTTGTATTTTCGGAGTGACGCAGTATACTCACCGTACTTGAAACTCCCAATGCGCTCTTACTGAAGTTAAAACCACCGGAAATAAGTTACTTAAAGGTGAGTGACAGCCTTGTCCGAATGAGTCACTTTATAATGCCTTTTCCATGAAAATCAATTTTTACATCCTCACCAGCACCATTTTATCATCAATTCTGATGCTCGTGTCTGAAGTGGTTCTGAGGAAATATAAATATGGAGATGTACGAGAGTTGGGGGTACATTTCATTGCGGGAGTTTGTTTATGTTTACCGATTTGTATAATGGGTGAGGGACTTTCATCTATAGATATCTGAATTCTGCATAAAAAAATTATGACATAACCAAGCTCCTATTTTTATTTACAACGGAGCGTTCCTCCAGTTTAGTGTGGGAGTCGGGAGGATGAAAAAACGTTACACATTCGTAAAACAGAACCAAGCCTAGTGGATTTTTTCCCGTGCTTGTGTATTTTTCCCGTAGAAACAATAAACATGTCAAAGACTGTATCAAGAAGACCGAGTTTATCGTTTGGAGTACTTTTTACATTTATATTGGAGAAAGTGGAATCGATTTTTAGACAATGCTCCACCTAAAGAACTAAAATATGTCCCGATAAAATCACCAAAATATTAAGTAATTAAACACTAGATCCCCATAAATCTTCCGCGCATGAACGGGATATTTCCATAAATGTGAAACGGCACGTTACCATAAAAATAAATTTTAATGGTAACTTGTGAGATAAGCAGTTAATTGCCAGTTACGTGCAATAAATCAATTTAAATTTTCGACAACGACAACTTTAATTGCAAGTACCAATTTCGGGCTGTAGAGTGTAGTCATTACATGATTTTATGGGTCCCATAAAAATCGCAATATAAAGTAATATCAAATGTAAAAACCAAGAAGGAGGGAAGCAACAGTAGCTCTAAATAATTTGCATTTAAATCTCCTTTAATCTACAACTAAACACAAAGTTATTCCTTACATAGTTGCACTTCTTGATGATTATTTTTCATGCTCACTCATCTCAATAAAATGGCGTGTGGGAATAATTATTTTAATAGCGAGTGAACTTATAAATAATTACACGTGGGATTGCAAATTAATTGAAGCTAATTGCTCTGACATAAGAAGTGACATTACCTTTTCTTGCTGTACTTGAAATTCCCCGGAAAACCTTTGATAGATGTGTTGCCCACCTTATAATTTTTGATTCAAAGATTAGAAAGCAGAACTTGCTTTGTGTAACAATGATGGAATATTTCCTTCATCTTTCCCAATACCCCACTTGTCACTATACACCATTACATTGATGAGAGAAAAAAGACTCGTGATGTTAGTATTAGTTCCAGGACTGTCTTTGCCCTCACGGTTTGGTCGATCGGCCCTGCTGGTTTTCGGTTTCCTTCCTTGACACGTCAATGATAAGCCATAAGGCTGTATGCATAGGGAACGGTGCGTTCATGGTATGGGTACTAGTATCAAGTATTATAAAATATTAGCATTTCCGTATATTCCCCCTAAAAGAGCCCAACCTGAAAGTACGTGTATATAGACAAATGAAACTAAAACGCAATTTCTCTGAACCTATTAGTAATGCTTGAGAAAGTTTCTCCGTAAAGTGGAACCCGGTAACTGAACGGAGTCATGGAAAATGACGGAAATGATGCTAAATTTATGTACAATATAATACACAAGTACATCTCTATATCAGCCATTGGACGGCGAATGGGTTCCAAGAACCTGTCTACCTTCCAGTAAAGGTTGAATTGTTATTGCAACTACTTCTCATAAACTTAGACAGAACATATACAAATATTTATGTAAGTCCGAACTGTAGACATATTCGTACATCAGTATAAATAGGGGGTGGCTTCATATGTACACATCTACACATGTGTAAATCATAAGCATTCAAAATAAAATATGAGGGGCCATTTGGAAATCATCCGTGACTTTGATTACAGTTTAGGAGCAAATTGCACAATTTTGCTGAGGCATGCAAATTCTAGCCTTGCCAAATGACAAATGTCGGGGATCAAACGGGGTCCTAATGTCACTGCTCGTTAAGAAACGCCATATGTACAGGGCGAGGTGATGATGCTCAAAAAAAATTGATCGACCTTAACAAGCAACTTGATAGGGAATAACTTTTGATAGCTCGGTCACACACACACACACACACACTGACACAGACACACAAGCCTCTGCATTCCTCTCAACTCAACCAAATCCTGTACCACAAGCTAAAAACTGCTGTTGAGTAAACTTACACAATAGTGAGTCCTCAGTGAATACCTTATATATTGACTTAAACTACCCGCATACTCTTTACCATAGGTAAGTTATAATAAACACTGTGACTGTCACAGGGCAGGGTAAAAATTCCTCAGCTCAGTGAGCCATGAACAGATAAATTGTTAGCCTGAGCTTTCCTCTTTGATATATTACTCGTAAAGAACAAGGAATAGAACAAGTCTAGGTTTTCTGGAAAATTGAAAAGGTACAACTACCACTGTACACTTGGTGTCAATGTCAGAGGAACTTCTTTTGTGTCCAATGCCAATACTTTATTTGGTTAGTGAGAGACTCTGGGAGTTGGACGCGTATACGAGGATCTCATCCAGGGATCCCTATTCCGTACATACCTAACGATTCCTAGATTAATCGGGGTCCTACACATATAAATCAAGCGGAGGAAAGGAGTGAAGATGAAATGGAAAACTCTTGATTCCGTAACTCTTAAAAAACTTGGTGAAAGGGAATTGTAAAAGAATGTGTACGTGGAGATATTGTGAAGTACGTTGATACGTGTTCGGGTAGTCAACTCCTTACATTTCACATCCCCTCACAAGTTGTTACAGTCGCTACACACATATTAGGGTATATATGTAGATACATATGCCCTGAACACATGTAAACATTCTGGCTTACGATGAGCGCAACTTTAACTTTTCAAGAATTTCTCTCACTAAACCTTTCACTCCTGCCGAGGAATGGAGGGAACGGGAGTGAAATACTATAGCCCTGCTCCCTTTAAAATATGTATGAGAAACTTGTTGGAATAGCACTCCACAATTTTATCTCCTACTACTTAACTGTCCTCATCTGAATCTATCGTCTCAATACGACTGTACATATAACTCCCCCTGACACTTTGCATACATTGCCGGGCTTCTGAAATAGAACGTCTTAGTTTTCCTCCCCGTTTCAGTCTCTCGTTGCTGAAAGTCCTCAACCTCAGTCTTGTCCTCCTGTCAAGCTTCATTAGACATGAACAAAAGTTCCTCCGTCTGGATAGAGCGAGGGAAAGTATCAAATCGTATCGTGTCACTGGTCGCTCTTCAACCCGAGACTCTCACTCTTCGCCCTCGAAAGTTTTGCTCCTGAAATATAAACTTTTCAAGACTCAACTATCAGATTTGAACTACTATACATTCGCATGGGTCGGAGAATCTCCACTGATCTCACACATTTTACCACAGTTATGAGTAAATAACGTCGGTCTCTCTCGCTCCAGCAGAAGGGTGTGCATAGGGTGGTTGAAGAGGCAAAAGGAACCAAATAGGTTTCAGATTAACTGAGCTTTTTTCCCCAGATTTTGTAAAATGAACTGAACCAAGTTGACACATTTTGACCAACGATGAGTTCATTGGCCTTTAGGATAGCATTTAAGGAAATCCTCAAGTATGTCGGTCCAACTTACTCAACTGTTTTATTTCCTTCATTTTGCCTCTCCACCGACGATACTCAATGCGGACTGATATTTTTTAAAAGTATGAGATGCGTTTGTCAGTATCAAGATCTCCCTTACTCTTGGAATGCTGGAGAATGTTTAAGCAACCATAAAAAACCTTAGAAGAAATCCTCAAAGTGGGAAAAAGAGAAGGGAGTAAATTTGCCAGAACAGCATTCCTTGCTAAATGAAATTTTCCAATATTTCCATTTTGAGAGATAACTTGAGAAAGAAAGGACACTTTGGTGGAAACTGTAATAATTCTTACGGGATTACAGGTTTCTTTCTCCACTCAAATGTGAAATTACCCCTGAGATGGAAATCTAGGAATTACGGAAATTCCATTATAGTTGGCGGGTCTTGCACGCCATGCATTAGCAAGTAGTAGGGGTATGAGACATGTGAGAGGGGATCTCCTGTGCAAATAAGTACACTCCGATGTACAACATAGGAAGGAATTAACCATTTACTTTTCCTTCATCGTCAGTTCAGTCACGGTATGTATGGCGGAAGAAAATATTCGAGTGTAGTGGTCCTGGAGGCCCGTGAAGGAAATTCCATCGGTTTCTTTGTATTAGTAATTCTGTCCAGAATGTAGGTTTTGTTTCATCATTCATTCAAGCACAACTGCATTACATAATTTACATGGCAGAAGTTCGTCCTGAACTTCCCCACCGAAATCATGTTCGGCATCCCGTCAACAGAAATATTGCTCTTACATTTCCTGTATCATCCTACCTCTCATACGGAATGCCTTGGGAAGTCAGGATTTTTTTTTAAATTCGTACTTTCATTACTATTCGTACTAAATCCGAATTCATGGAAATACGTACATATTTACCTTATTCAACTCACAAATCAAGTTATACAGTCATATCTGTACCGTATCCTCCATTAGCCCTATCAAAATTTCATGCTAAACTTTTCAACGACGTCAGTCCCAGAAAATTTACAACTTTCTACTTCATTTTTATAAACAAACTGTTGGTGGTAGAAGTCCAATGGGGTCGTCATATTTGAGGTACGATATGTATTTTATGTGATATACCGGTCTCCGCCCTGCTTTCAAAATACAGCACTACATCAACGGGCTCCACTACACCAAGTTGTGAGGGATTTTCCAATGGAACGTTATGGAGATGGGAATCTATTTGCTCAAGTTGGAATATAACATAACTCTGACGGAATTGTTAATAAGAATCTGTTAAAAGAGTCACTTCACCGGAAGAGATTCAAATGTGGTCATGCATTTGTGGGGAAATGGAATTGGTAGGACGGAGATAATTACTGAGAGCTGTGGTTTACAAAACCATACTGGGATTCTAGCTATTAATTACTCATAAGCTTCCTGCCTGATTGCGCTCATTCTTACGGTTGACCAATGACAGTTCCCAGATGTATTTCCAAATACATTCATTTATTTTCCAAAGCGAGGCAGTGAGAGCATTGAGTGAGGCTTCATTCAGGCAAATTCCTATGAATGTATGATGATAATGTTCTTGGAGTTTTTAATTACTAGAAAAATTGTAACCCACTGAAACAATCCTGTTGTATGAATAATTATTACTTCCGCAACTACTAAGTCATAAGGAGCTTGAGAGGAGAAAGTTATAATAAGGTTTATGTGCATTATGTAAAATGTAATTATTCAACGGGCTTCTTTTTGTGCTATGAATGTCGGTACATATAACGCAGCAAATCCTTTTGACGTTTACTGCTCCGCCTGCCAGCTGTCGTTTTTTATTTATATAATAATTCTAACGAACCCCAGTACATAGTAGAGTATCAAAGTAGGCGTTTAGTAAGGTCATGTGTAGTTCTTACCTAATTCTGTCAAATTCTCTAAAATATCAGACTTCCAGTGTTTTAATCGAGTGTAATAATAGAGTCAAAAAAATTTAACACATTAAATGAATTCAGATGTCTTGCATTTAAAATGCATAAGGTGAAGGGTATAAAGTACAACAAGCAATGTTGCAACCCAGGGTTGCTACAAATATTACAAGGAAATGAGTTAATTAAAAATGTGGTTTTTGAATATGCACTCTGGAATACTGGTCGAGTTATACGTAACGAAGATAAAATTGTCGAAACTCAAACTGAATGTTAGAACTCGTTTTTACAAGTGTGAGGTCGAGTAAAGCTTTGACAGGAACTCTACCAACGAGGAGCTGTACTTGGAATGTCTTGGAGGGAGAATAAAGTGCAATTATAAAATAAGTCAAATATTAACTTTAGTGTGGGTAGTGCTGTAATTTGTCCTTTTAGTATTGTATTGTACTTTGGCGAAAAGTACAAAAGTAGTACAACTAAGATATTGTTTTGTACTCCGAGTTTTGTTTTTGTTTTGTACTTCTATCAGATTGTTTTTGTTTTTGTACAATCTGTATTGTATTGTTCTAAGGTTCTAGAAGACGCTAGAAATTTGCTAAAGTGATAGTTGTATCTGAGTTCAAGAGCACGTAGGAATTGATTTGTGCAACTTTAGTTGTTTAAAAATTACGTGAAAGAACAAATAACCAGTCATTGACTAATCTCCCATAAGAGATGCATTGAATCTGTTGACGGTCGAATTTTGAAGGGTGCAATTCTGTGGCACCAACCTATTTGTGAATAATCCCTGTAATAACCACATCGTAATTTCCAGAACAACATAATTTCATAAACAATATTCACTACCATTGCTTAAAATTAGAATGGATAGAGTAGACGCTTGGGCTCTGATATCTATATTTTCAATTTGCTCAGCCGTTGGCTTTTACCACCTATTTCATCGATGTAGAAATGTCCCCTATGCGTGGACTACATTTACAAATCGCATAGTTCGTTTGTTAGACTAGGTCTTTTGTCTTTGTTAGACACAGACTAGATTTATCCAGGTCAACATTTAAACCATACGGTTAGCCAATTTTATTGATCAGTACCGATTCATTGGTATCATATCTGATGCCATTGAATTGTCATTAGCCAGTGTTGATTTAATTCGTGACCTTTTTCATGACGTCTTACTAATCCACATTAAATGTAACCTACAACTAGTACATCTTATCGGTGGCGTCTAATAATCAATATAATAATAATAGGGTTTTATTGGTTGATATAGTGGCCTCAGCCGTTACAACCTTAAATAATCAATATGGTAACAGTCAAAGTCATGCGACTATTAGTGACACAGTAAGGTCAATCTGAGGTCATGTGACTACTAGTGACACAGTAAGGTCAATCTGAGGTCATGTGACTACTAGTGACACAGTAAGGTCATGTGACCTCAAATTGACCTTATTGGGTCACCAATAGTCTCATGACAGATTACGGTTTTAAGGGGCGCATGACCTATAATGAAACTTGGTGAGTAACTAGTAGTAAATCACCTATGATTGACTTTATTGGCGCATTAATGGTCACACGACACTAGAATGACATACTCAATGTAAGTGTATATTTTATATGGGCGATAGTAGGCGAATCTACCAATAATTAGTCAATGCCCAGTTTTTGTGCTTTGACGTGTTTTTTCACGATTCCAATTACACAAATCAATTCCTATGTGCTCTAGAAATCTATTACAACAATCACTTTAGTAAATTTCTAGCGTCTCTAGAACCTTGAAACAATACAATTTGGATTGTATTGTTTTTTTCAATTCCTTTTTTGTTTTTGTTTTAGTTTTGTATCTCGAAAATGGATATTGTTTGTTTAGTTTTGTACCAAAGACAAAAACAATACAAAAGTACAAAACTAAACGAGTACAATATTACAGCACTAAGTGTGGGTACATAATACATATGTTCTTCCACACTTTGAAAAATTAACATCTTGAAAGGTTAATATTTTACAGGTTCCATTACCAGCACTTGCAAGCTCTTTGGGAGTAAAACTATTATACCATATTGTATAATGTGGACGTTAAAAGGTGGCACTTAAAAGGAGATAGTAATATTGCAATTCCTAGGAACTGGGAAAGTTAGGTGAACCTAGGTTTTGGAATATTTGTCCATCTACATATGTATGTATCTATATCATGTATAGATGCATGAAGCTATTTGCGAGTGCTGCTCTAA
The DNA here is from genome assembly GCA_947179485.1 of Allacma fusca. Classification (NCBI taxonomy): domain Eukaryota; kingdom Metazoa; phylum Arthropoda; class Collembola; order Symphypleona; family Sminthuridae; genus Allacma; species Allacma fusca. The sequence continues at coordinate 21,593,885 of OX359247.1, forward strand.
GAAACGTTTGTGCCACGATGAATTACAAGAAGTACTTCAAAGGCAGAAAATTTAAAGGCTACATAATTTTGTAATGATATACATACACACCGAATGTTTCTCAAGTAGTTAGGGGTCATTCGTTTACTACATCATCAGACCTTCAGCAATTTTTGACCTCCATGTGCTCACCCTGGCCGCAAGAGGCTCATAAATGGTAAGAAATTCTAGAACCCTTAACTCCTCCATCCCTAATAATTACATGATCACAAATACTCAATAGATTCCAGAACCAAACTTTTATTTTGGGCTTTGAGGGCGATTTTGGCTTCGTTTAAATGAATTCATATTAGCTATATTGCGATGTGTATTTCCTACTTTTGATACCAGTTAAAATTACATACGAGTAACACATCAGTCTGAAAAAGATAATTACTTCCCTGAGGATTTAAAAATAAAGAAATGACTTTTCAAAGTACCTGCTAGCCCAAACATTTTCGGAGTTCATAAGTTTGAATTATCAGCAAATAATTTGAAGAAGTGAATGCGGGGTTATACTGTATTACATACAAATATTCTACAGAGAGCACTCCCAATAATTTCCATTGAGTAATAACGTTTTGATTTCATCGAACATTATTAGCAGTTGGCAAGCCAAACAATAAAATATGTGATATTTTTTGACAGCTATGCTGCACCCTGCTCTTGGATCATATATAAATAAAAACTCAGAAGGCTCATGTTCAAAAATGTCTATTTATCGTGAACCCAGTTTGCGCAGCCAGAAGTGATCTATGTAGTGATGACAGCCTGAGTAATTTTTGTGAAAAATGGTGTGGAAAAAAGTAGAACAGGGAGTTTTTGCTCTGCTATATTAACAGCATTCCTGTGTTGGTTGAGCCTGTCATTACTGTTTTGACCACTAGGAAAGTACACTTATCATGTTTTCACTTTCGGTGAAAGCAAGGTTTCAGGCAAGCACAATCTGGTAAAGCTCCTTTCCAGGCTACACATCCCGTTTCCCATCGCCTGCCCTACATACATACATACATACATTACACTTCAACACAGAAGAAAAATCCATACGAGGAATCATAAAATTGCAACTGGAAGTAGAGAAATACGGGATTAAATGCACCTGTCACCAGCTTTTTTTTCTAGGAGAAATGATACGGTGTTTATTATGATTGTCAGATAATCGATTTCAGGATGATGTGCATACACGGCCCAAGTAAGCCTGTTGTGTGAGGGTGCATAAGCACGCACACGAAGAATAATTGTGCTTAACAATTTCTCGGTTTCTAGCTGTCATGTACCAATTTTGTTTTATTTGGAGGATTTGAATTTATATCGATATCCACATATATCTACTATTTGTAGATACACATATCTACACGTTTATTACTCAACTATAATAATTGCTAGCATTACATGTAAAATACCCGACCCTTTTTAGCCCATACTAATTTACGAAAGGAAATAGTTTCGTAATGGTAACTGTAAATACTTTCTCTGCACTGGCTTCATAATGATTTCATATTGAAAATTGCAACCCAGTTCCTTCAAAAGCCTTCAATGATTTATTATGTCACAATCCTCGCGTGTCTCATATTTTCCTTGTTTGTAGTTTGGAGTCGCATCAAACTCAGAGGAAAAATACAGTCGGATTGCTTTACATCCTCCCTCCCGAGTCGTCTGGAGTTCATAATATTTTGATAATTCATGCATTATTCACACCGGGACTGGAACGCTGACATTGGCTGGAGAAGATATAGTAATAAAGCTCCCGCGGGAACTGTAGGGACCAGCATGGATACATCTGGGCTTGAGCGTACCTTCCGTGTCGTTCCGATCCTATAACTTGTAAAATCAAGTAATCAAGACGGAGTAAATAAATGAGAGTAGATATATCTATTCCTAATTGCATTTACATGCTTATGCATATCTACCTATGCTATGGGACCAGCTCTGTCCAAAGCATGTCATATATTCATAGGCACTTATTCTATGTAATACAGAGTATGCTACAAATCGGATTATTCAAAATACTCCGTGCAAAATCCTAGGGAAATTCTGATTAAAAATATGAAAAGCTTACCGACTTCAGAGGCTTAAACCTTAGGTTAATAAAACGTTGAGTCGTATTTTACCCTCACAATAGCTTGTATTAAGCCTGGAAATGAGAGAAAGATTTCCATAGAGTGTACACAGTTCATTCCCTTGAATTACGGAGGATGCGGCTTAAAGCTCCTCCCGTCTCCCATTTCCAGAAAAGCTTTATGATGAGGCTGGCAGATAAGGAAGTTAATCCATATTATATCAATTGTACTTCGGAAATAGCATCCTGTAAATGTACATAATAGGAGACCGCAACCAAAATGTTGTCTTGTGGCAGGGAATGTGCCTATAAATTGAAGTCTTAATTGTAAAGACTCATTGTAACATCTTACATGCTCATGGATAAGTATTTAATAGATTTGAACCTTCAAGTAAAACTACATACTGGATGAAGGACTAAATCCCATCTTTCATGTTGATCTTGCCCTATTTTTTTTATTACCATTCCTTGTCTGTTTATAAGATGTTCGTTCACGCTGTTGCCAATTTTCAGTCTTCATACAAACCCCCCTTCATTGAAGATGAAGGGAAACTACCGACAGGGAGGATGATTAGTTGACAAAATCCAGAAAAGAATTTTGGAATAGAACTGAATTCCATTTCCGAGTAAATCCAGGAGATACTGAGTTTTTGTGAGTAGCGCGCTCGATAATATTTTCATTTCAATCTCATGGTTGGATGGAAAAATGGAATGAAATGAAATTTCACGGAGTGCTATATTTGATAAAGAATTTCTGTGAATAAATTCCGTGTTGTAGAAAACTTTAATTAATTAATGCGGATAGAACCCTTTTACAACAGATCAATCATGGATTCTCCTGACTTGGGTTGTTTCCGATGTTCAATGACTTTTCAACGACTGGGAGTTCATAAAAGTAAACAAATAGAAATGGAAGACTGGGACTTGAGAGTTATAATTAGTTTATGGATAGAAAGAGCGGAGGACGGAGGCATCAATCAATGAATCATTCCTGGATTTTATCAAGTAGTCTGTCGAGATTCATTATTATTTGAATGATTCTGTATGGGGCCATTTCAAAATAGCTTTTTGAGGTTAAATGGAAATAACAAGTGCCCTTAACGGTCGTATCGGGGTCACTGCTCTCTCATACATAAGCTTCCTCTTATTGTTAGTCAGGAATGTCTATTCTTGTAAAACCAGCAACCTGATCAACTTTAGAATTTTCTGCACTGTGTAACTAATAGTTATGTATTAAACTACTTTTTACACTCTCATCTCTTTATGTTTTGTATGTAATTTGTGTTTAACTAATATTCCGTGCAAGTAAAGATGATGGAAACAATTATTCCGTATGCACAATCGTATAAAAATACGTAAGCAGAAAGGTGAAGGAATCCATAAATGAACTGTAAACCACAGTAGGTGCATTTTATGGTAAAGATAACAACAAGAAGGTGAAGGTAAAACAATTTACTGTGTCAGCTATTAAGTATAATGTGGCTATGGTTTGCAGTTGCACTCAAGTACAGCTGGTAGTTAATCATTCGTCGATGTGACTCATTGTCAGTTTGTTTGTTAGTCAACCTATAACTAGTTTATGAAAATAAAATGGCCAACCATTATAAGTTATTACTCTGTGTCAGTAATATTTCTTCTATAATCAACTATACACAAATTTTGCTATTTTGCAAAACTCCGGACAGAATGACCTGGACAACTTGAGCCTGAGTCCATAAGCTCAAGAGCACTTTATTCATAATTAAATATTTTTTTCGTCAATTAATCTCGATATTGTAATGCACAAAGCAAAAATGAAAATTCTGCGTATACAGGAAATGCGATTTCTTAATAAAAGAGAGTTATAACTTACAACTCCAAGCATTTCGGTTGCTCAACAGATATTCGTTGTATGTTCATATTTGGTCTGCCCTGTTCCAAGCCTTTACATAGCCAGATATACTCATAGAATATTATTTTAATACGGAAAACATATTGGTGATATTTTCACTTAAACTTTTTAACTTATTAAGCTATGATCATATATTTTATATGATGTATTTACTCTCCCAAACCATCACGTAAATAAGCCTTCCATTTTCCTCTTCATCCGTACCAATTTTGCAACCTCCGTCCCTTTTATTTCCCCGAAATTGCAATACTCTCTGCACATGCACCGACAAAATTAAGTGTGCAAATGCATGGTAGCATTTGAAGAGCAAATAACTATCGGGCTTTTTCGAAATATATTGGAAACATGCCCCAAAGCTAGGGGCATTCATTATTGAAATGCAAAGTCAAAGATCATTGGAATAGCAATTGGGTTAGGAACGCTGTAATTGCAAAAAGGACCATGTCCAAATGCATGTTTGGTACGAATGAAACATAGATGTAGTTGAGTTCAAACAGTTGATGCTACAGTATTACAGTACCGTCGATGATACGTTTACAAATAACTACATTTCTAATGATTCTATTCTTGATTAAATAAAATATCTCATATTTATTGTTGGTTGCGTGCATTTTAGGATATTAGTAACATAAATGTATGCTTTAAATGACTAAAACCATTGCAAGCTTTACTTATATAAATCACTGAACAATCGTATGCACTAACATCACATTTTATTCAAAAAGGACTAATAATTAATAAAAATCAATTTTGGCTGAAATGTAATTTTTAATTGTCATATGGAAGAACTGAACAGAGATTTTAAGAATAGGGTAAGGTTAGTTATTGTTATCTTCACTTCAGAATTAAGAACAGTTTGCAATTCTCAACCATTTGGAATCGTGAATTTTTTCCTTTCTCCTGTAAAATTTTGGAACATGGACTTATACCATTTTGCCTTGATCAATACTATTTATGCCCTCAAACTTAAATTTCCTGTAGTTTTTTTTTTATTTTTGAAGAGAGAAGAAGACGTCTATTCTACTGGGATGTGCTGGGAGAAGTAAGATATTGCTTTCCGAGCCTTTGTCTCCGCCTCATTGATTTCTTTCTGGGTCAACCTACTCTTCCCTAGCAGAATTAATTGAATGTGCTGTAAATACTATATGAATTAGAGCAGGAGATTACCAAAGCCCTAGCTTATACAATACTTTAGTGATTTTGATATATTTACACGTACATTAACTGAATGCTTTAAGTTCTAATAGCGCTGTTGGTTCCCATGCTTTGTATTGGATATGGAACAACTGGTATCTTTTGTAATGTACCTTCCTATAATCATGTATAGGTAAACATACTTTGTGCACATTGCCGTAAATGGAACTGACGCGGACGTGACATACCCACAATTCATCTGATGCCAGAGAGAAATTGAGACGGTTGTAGAAGCAAACAATAAATGAGTTTGTTGGGAACTTCTGTAGACCTTTCCTCAGACCTCAGGACCTTTTCCTGTGTATGAAACCACGGCTGAACCGTCGGATCATTAAACGTAAATGAGCTATTTGAACTGTTCTAACATCTAACCAAGATTAGGTTTTTCTATAGGGCTATTCCTACTTTGCAACGTCCAATACCCCATTGTATCACCAAGTGGATGTTTGGATTTGATTCGGAATAGTATTTGTTTTTTTTTTGGAGCGAGGCTAGAGCTTGGAGAAAAGGATTTCCACTCAAGTTTAAATTAGGAAGATGAGGTAGCTCAACCAAACCAGGAACCAATTACATGGGTAAGCCACGGTATTGGTTTTGTACCAGTTTCCTGGTTTGAAACTTTTGTGTTTATATTCCGTACAGAGAATTGAATGTTATCCAGGAAATAACTGACATTTAAAACTATTTCCTCAACGAGTTAGCAAGAGTTGCCTATCGTACTCTGTGTTAGCGGTAAAAAGGTAACCCTACTGGTAACTTGGTTCCCCGAATCCCAACTTCTTCCAAACCATCAACCACCAAGGCAGAAGTCCGTACAGTAATACAGTATTGCTAGCTAGAAAATTTGTGCTTAATCTGAAAAGGATAACAAGACAACTTTGGGGGGAAATTCTCTAACAGTAGAAATGTAAGCACTTGTAGATGGTACATTTTAAAAGTCCCCACAATGCAATGATTATAAACCGAGTTTGGTCTCAGTTCCGGAAATGTTTGTCTTGAGTACGATAATTTATTTTGTTAAAGGACTCTTAATTATTTTATTTGTTAATGCATATTTTTAATTTAAAAATTTTGCATTTTGAAAATTTGACAAAATTTATGAATTTGAGCTGGAGTTTGCTGATAGTTTGTTTATAAAGCCAGCACTTTGGTTTATTTTGGGCCAACGAGATATCAGCAATGTCAAATTAATTTAAGTGAATTAAAGTTACTTGAGAAAAGATTTTATGCTCTTGACCTTGTGGAGCAGCCTTTCAATTCTAGCCCACAAGTCCTCACCATTAGATTTTAGTTTAGTGTTCCCAGTCATGCAAGAAAATAACTTTATTTTGACTTGGCGTGGTTGGTAACCACACCAGACTTAAAATTACCATGACAAATTCGAAATACCAAATACCAACCCTATCTAAATTGAAGAGCGGCCATTTGCTTAGATTTTTATTTCATTTTTTGGAAGCTTTCATTTAAGCTCATTGTCAGCTCAATTACCATAGAATTATATCTACGAAACTCCCTTTCAAACTTTTAATGTAGAAGACACGCTAACCATGTATCAAATTGCATGCATATTTGTAAGTTGTTTTGAAGTAAACGAAATAGACAAGACTTGTTCAATTTAGCGATTTTTGAAACATTCATAATAACAACCTTGTAATTAACTATGTAGTACTTAATATTGTGTTATTCCTCCGATTCCTTGATTATTGCGGTAGAAAAATTAATTGTCTCCCTTCTCCCCTAGAAGTCATGCAGTGCATCTGCTGTATTTTATTTATGATTTTACATTAGGTTGAATGTACATTATCTACATATTCAATTGGTGGATTCGAAAAGTTCATTTGTTTACAGATACGTTACAACATAATTTCCTCTTAATTACATACAGGATGACAGAATCATTTGACCCATCAAGCTCTAGCACACGTGCTCCTCCAACCATGCCCTCAATTTTTACCGGTCGTGACCACAAATTCCAAACGTAGGGACCAATCATGTAGCGCCCTGGAAAGCCCATAAACGCTTCTACAAACTACCAGAACCTGTTCTTTAAAAAATGTGTGCGAGAAGCAAAGGAGGTACGATATATGTATATACGTATGTACATATGCATGTACTCAAATAATTTCATCTTGTTACTCATTACGGTTCCCTGTGACCCCAAATATTGACCTAGAACAGTAAAGTAAATTGAAAATAATCTGGACCAACATTTTTACCAGCTCGGGGATCCAATATTCTGGGAATCAGTCCCATTTGTGGTTAAGAGGGAGGGCAAATGATTCTGACCACACTGTCTATCTACAGCTGTTATGAACAAACTTTTGATCGGTGGAGGTAAATACTTAAATACAGACTCTTTGAAATGTAGCCCCATCAAAATTATTCACTACAATCAAGTAACCCTTCACTTTCAGTTTTCATTCTGACAATGAGTAAGCAAACCTTGATACAGCGGCTATAAATTCATTTTATCAAAGCTATCAGAACTTTAGGTGATTGGGTACCTTGTGTTCCGTTATATATACAGATATATGGGACAAGTAGCGCAGAACATGTCATCTGCACATTAGCCGGCTCGGTTCTAATATTGAGCTTCAATATAGGAAAACTTGCTCTTTATAATTGGGTTGCTCTATTACCTACAAAAGACGTGGATATCACAGACACTACACACATTCACAAGCGGCATAATTACGTTCCTGCAAACATGCATAATTAATGCTATGTACGTCCCCACGCTCTAAAATGCTCCTCTATCCCTTTGATACATATCTACATAGTAATTTACTTTCGTATTTCCACTTGTATAAATTGCTGAAGTGTTATTAATGCAACTTTCTTTACCTTGATATGAGTGGAATTCACCTTGCTGATTCACTAGGCATAATATACATTTTAAGTCATCTTGAACATTGATCATTTGTGATCGGGCATGTTCATATGTATAGTGACAGAAGGTGCTATATTAACATTCAGGCACGCCATGGAAATTGGGTAAGGGCGTTTTGAGCGCAGAGAGGAAAGCCCATGTGTGTGTCTGTTCTTGGAATATATCCCTTCAGTAGCAATCAATGATTATCACAAGTTTTTTGCATGAAATCCTAATTTCGTCGTGACAATCCCCATTTGAATTGCTCTACTCTTTAGTAAGTCCCATTACAAAGCATTTAACATTTTAATATTCACATTGTGGACATGAAAGAGAATGATGTTCCAAATTGTTGCACATGTCATCATTATCTTAAAAAATTGTCGGAACATTGTAAAATGTAGAGATGTGGTTGTGTTCTTCCAATGATTTGATTTCAATGGTAATAATTATATCCTATATACAATGCTTATATTATGTATACATTTTGAATTTATACCTGAGTTGAGATACACATACATATGTACCTTCCTTCCTTGTGGCATTCAGAAAGAGAATATATATACAAGAGCAAAAATACGAAAATAGCATACAGATCAATTCAACCAAATCAAGGTACTGCTTGTTTTCCTAATAACATCCAATGTTTTGTAACTGGCAACTCCATGCCCATTATCTTCATAATAATGACGAAACATAAAATCTCTCAAAGATTTTTTCTAGGTCTAGCTTTGTCTGAAACCTTAACATTTTGATACGGACTATGCCTGGATGTATCTACATGTATCCGGCAGAATCTTCAGATCTTGGGCTCAGATTGTCTGCACAATGGCAATTATTCCGCAATACAATTACAATTAGTATTTTGGCTGCGAGCTCCAACAATACGACGAGAGTGACAGACCGCGGAAAAGAGGAAGCACGAGATAACATAATGGATATGCACAATAGTGTTTCAATATTTAAAAAAATAGCTTTTAATGATCCCAGTGTATAATGCTTCCAGCGATTAAACTCCGTCTAAAAAGACAGCATATAGTAGTTGTAAGTTTATTCATATGTCAGGAAGGTTTGTGGGATAAAATTCAGACATAAGATTCACATTAGTATATATGTAGATACGTCTGTAAAGGGTTACCTAGGCCAGTGCAATACGATGCTTTCTGTACATTAGTAAAATCATTGTTAGCTCCTAAAGCTTTCCACAAGCGCAATAATAGTATAGGAAATAAAAAAAAAACAGGGGACCATTCAGTGCTCAGAGGTTCTCCATTCTCAACGTTTTTACTGCAGGCTTTTAAAAACCCCTTTTTTTCGGGGATGTTACCTTGAATCAACACTTGTCTTCGAGATGAAGATTAAACTGGCCAAGCAGCCAAGTACAAAATAACTGAACGAGTCTTAAACCAGAATTTGGTCTTACAATCCCCTGAGAACGTGCATAACCAGTAGTAGTAGAATTTCAAGTTGAAGCAAAGAAGTAAAGCTGTGGGTTTTAATACAAAAGGTAAAAGGTGTAGAACCCATGAAGCCAGGGAGTATTATGTTTCAGTGCCTTTTGGAAGCTGTGCATATACTGTAGTTGGGAGCTGTGAATGTTGTTAGGTAGGTTTGCTGGTTAGTTGTTCAACAATTGCAAGGTATCTTATCTGAATTGTGTACGGTCTAAGTATCTATATGTATGTATGCATGTAATTTTGCCTTGGGAGCTCCTTATTTCTTACACCAATGTTAAAAAGGCTGTATTGCATCTTCTTTGCTTTTGGGGATTGAGAACCTTGTTGTGTGATGCCAGGTAAAATACTTGCAGCGACTCAACAATCCAGTCCTAGTTCCGAAGCCTCTGAAGAAGAGTGTGTGTGTGTATGTGTGCCTGCGTGTATTTTTTTTGTTGTGTACAGCTGCTATAGATTTTTGGGAGTTGTGTAGGATTCTGAATAAAACTGAGATTCTCTCAGGAAAGTTGGCTTACTATTAGCGGACACTGTCTCAATTTAAAAAATAGTACATACATACCTGTAGACCTTTATAAGTGACTTCACTTTGAATTTGTCTTCAGCTCCCTCTTATATGTCACACTCACTGTTCGCAGCTTAATTCTGGTCGTCCTGGTCGTCTGGGACTCGGCTCTAGTGGTTAAATTTACGGAAGGGCTCAATGAGGCAAACCTTCCATGGTTATGGACAGTTCGACTAGTGCAAACCTTTCCACTTGAGGCTTATTGTGTAAGCTTCCTACGGTCTTGAGAACGGTGCTCTGACGAAAGTTACACAAGAGTTCCTGTGTGAAAGAAAATAATGAAATTTGTGGATGCAGTAAGTACTGCAAGGTTCAGTGATTTACCCGGGTTTTTCCTGTAACTTTGCTATTTCCATGATTTCGACTCCAGCTGGTATTCCCATTCTTTGCTGACGGCTCAACAACAGTAGAATTGTAGGAAGGACTTACGCTTTATCAGAAATATGTCTCTTACATTCCCGTCGGATTTTTCTCAAGATTTCAAAGACTTTTTGTAAACTGAAATAGTAAATGTACACACATACGAGCACACTTTTATGTATCTATGTTTTTCAGGGTTGTGCGGATCTTTAGACATTCGAATCCACCTTCAGCCCGAATTGACACACTTTGGCCCAGGAGAATTTAGGTACGATTTTGTTTTCCTATGTATGTCATATACTATGAGTAAGTAGTTGTTATAAAACTGTAAAGTAATAAAAAAAACTACGAGTAAGCCATAAAATTTCGCGGAGGAAATTGAAACCACATCTACATAACAAGGGAATGCATAAATACAGTCTCAATCCAATTCTCAATTCTAAACGAATTTTGGCGTCTTACAAAAGGATCAGACGTGCATGCTCGTATAATTACATACATGCATATACAATATCTACAGATATGCACATGAATGTGTAATTCTCATGACAGATGCCAAAGCCCTATTCACAGCAGGTAAATCCGAGTTATTAAATTTTCATACATTCAAATATTGAGGTACGGGTCCTGTTTGAGTCTGTCTCAATTCATGCGGTTTGGGGGAGAAGGGGGGTAATTTTTTCCCGCATTATTTCTGTTTGAGTCAGGGAGTATGTAGGAAAAAGTTCAAAATGTTCAAATTGTTCTTTTTTTTTTATTGTTGATAAAACACGGCGACACATTGGCTGCAGAGGAAATTCATAAAAAAGAAAGTGGTGCATGTAACTGTTTCCTTCGAGTATTTTACACGAGCTTTGTAAAATCGGGATGACCTCAAAAGATAATACACAAAAATGAAATGGATGAATGACACTTTGATTTACATAAGTGTACTTAGACTTACTTTTATTGTACAGTGTGTCTTCCGTTTGGAGTCGTAAGGATGGAAAAATTTAATTGTTAATTGAAAATAACATTGGGATGATGCGGTGTGCTGGGCAGTGACTGCAATATCTACTGCATCCTATTCTTATCATTTCTTTGTCCATCCTGTGACTACATATGAGTATGCATAGTTGTGTAAACTATGGGAGCTATGTACATACCTTCATTGGAATCACTAAAGATCCTCACAATCACTGATCCTGCCTGTGGATTTTATTTACTTTACAGTTCCGTGCTTGAAATAATCATGAATTTTTGTTATAGGTTTGTTGCACCGTATCTATCCTGAGCATGATTGTAGCTCATATAGGGACTGGTACATTTTAGGTCTAAATAAATAAATGCATGTACAACTCGAACAAAGGAAGCTTCACAAGGCGTATCGTCCCTAACCTGCAATTTTGTCGTGTTCTCATCAAACCTTATCATTATTTTAAGGCAGAGCTCACTACCGGGTGTACTACAGTAATTTTTGGCAATAAACCTAATATACTTAGGGATGAATTTCATTCAATTCCGAGAACTCTCACTGAGTTTGAGGGGAATTTTTAACTGTGAAAAAGAATTCGAATGTTCGCCGGCGGGGGGGGGGGGGAAATAGCATGTTCGTAGTAGTAATAATAAGATGTTCGGAGCGCTGTCAAGATCGTTAACAAAATTGCTCATAAAAAGGTAACCACAACCACTTATTAAGAAATCCGTGCTAAAATTGTTCTCATATGGTCTCGGAGGAGGAACATCCCCCTCGTGTTATGATTACAAGGATGCATTTGTGATTACTAAAAGACGCAATTTTCATAAGTGAACCACGTCGTTCAAAATTAATAGGGCCTCGGCAACAGGCTTCATTGACTAGCCTTCAGGGAAATCGACGGGTACAGTAGGTACTTCTTCAACTCATGTTTACCTCCAATTAGTACGGCTTTTTCTGAACTTGTGTATCCACCTATATAATAGTCCGTCTTTGGCTGAGGAAAGTAGTTCATGTTGCTTCTGTCTGCCAACAATATAGGAATATTACCATACGGCACACCTATTGGGATATTGTGAAGCATGTACCTATTTTAGCCCGTGTAAATCTTTGCACCCCAACGTGGTGTATTTGTAGCCAGATGTACATACATACTTCCCTTGGAATTACGGTACATTCGGGCAATACTATCTAATAGCAGTAAAATAACTGATCCTGCAATATTACTTCTTGATTGAATTTGCCGTGTAGCTATGTATACTCCCATATTTTCAAATTACCTTTTAGTGTCTATGCATCCAACGATGAGTGTTAATAGCTTGAGATGTTGACGTGTTACCAGAGATTCAACATCTTGCTCAAGTTGCGACCAGTCTATCCTGTGTAGATATTTCATCCTATCCTACTTTCAGTGGGAAAACAAATCTGATAGCATCTCAGTTTCCCAATGAACAACTTTAATGAAAACCGATAACTACAGAAAGGTAGTCAGGAGTCAGATACGGCTTGTACAAGGCAAATCTTGAAGTTCTCACTCCCATTCCTGAAATATACCGGTTAAAAACAGACAAGATGCTCAAGGAATCAGAGCGTGCTTGTTCCTCAGTCGTCCCCGTCCACAATTACTGAGGGAATATTCCTGGACTTCTTTGTTGTTCAAGACTAAAGTTCCCCTTTTGAAAGTCGTTTGTGCATTGAGAAAGACCTTTTAGAAAAAATTAAGTGAAATTACATCAAATTCAAAGAAAATCATCCTCGACACATCTCATATCCTAGCATCCCTTCCGAGATCCCCATTTTGTCAATCTGGCATGTAGTATTGGAAACCAGGGTGATGTAGAGTCTAAAGGAATTTCATGAGCTGGAAATATTGGCAAAGTTGTATTTCTGCGTGGAGACATCCCGCAACCTCATGAATGTGTGTACATACATATACCTCTCATGATATGTGATTTGGAAACAAACGTCGAATTGAATAAGGATGCTGGCAATAAGTCAAGACTTGAAACTTTCAAAGTGGGACGAATACATTGCAATGTAAACTTTGTCAAAGACTTTCCCCTCCTGCCTTCCCTGAATGAGCACTTCAAAGAAGTTAAATCCAACTAATCTGAAATTGATTACATGATTCAGGTAGATATTCCTCACCCAAAGGAAATTTTTCTAACTTGATGAGATGGTGCATGTACACGTATTATTTCTAAGAAGGTTTATTGCCTTGTGTATGTACAAAAGTACACAAACTGGTGACTGTAGCATAAGCATCAGTTTGGTTTTTTTTTAAATACATTATTCAGAACTCAATGCATGGGAACTACACCAAGTCCTTATGTAAAGACAAATTCACATATTGTATTTACTTTTGGGGTCGCAAAAACATTTTGGCTTCTCATATAATTTCAGTAATTCCCTTCTCAAATACACAACTTTTAGAACTTCAAGAGAGAATGTATCACTAAATTTATATTTCCTTTAATTGATTTGGAACAGGCTGCTTTTTTGCCTATTCAAAAGGTTGTTGTAATAGAAAGTCGGAAATGCGTCGAGTAAAAAGTTTTCCTTTGATACTACACACGCAAATGTATGTAGGAATCATTGAGGGAGAAAAGAGTTCCACGAAGTAAGTACCTTATTAAATAATGTATTTATATTGAACTTTTATATTGCAGATTTACAAAGCGTATCGTTTCATCCTCTACCTCCATACTCTCCACACTTTGAGGAAAGGAAATATGAAATTCCGAGTAGTTTCAGTAACGAGTTAATTACCAAGCGTGGGTCCTGGTAAAAGGATTACATTCTCAAGATAATCATCCCTTTGAATTCAAAGTCGGAGGAATTGCAGGAAATTAAAGAGCGACTCCCCTCCAGTGCATTAATCAAATATTTAATCCCAGGCGCAATAATATTTAGCATATTGTTTGCCATTAGTACCTCGTAGGACTACCTCAAGAGGGATTTCCCAGTTTATCTGAATTAAGTTTTAACGGTCTATGCAACAAATACAGAGCCAAAGTATTTTTGTCTGATGATATAATTATACATCATTATGCATGAAAATAAATGTCTTTAGGGGATAGATCCTATGAATAGCTGTAGTTCTGGCTCAGCGGTCCCTATAAGCTGGCCAATTAAATTGAGCAGAGGCAGTTTACCTGAATAAATAATTACAGATTAACAACAACTAATTACATTTTGTATCTGTTTTCCAATGAAAGTTTTGTCCCGTCCATAGCCACCCCTACCACTGTAGTAAACTTAATCTTTTCCCTTTTGTAAGAACAAATTCAAAAGACTGATAGAGAAGAGACCTACTTGGAACAAAATGCCGATCACAATTCGCTACCGCTATTTTGCTCTCTTAACATGTCTAATGGTACTATATTTATTTAGTAATCAGTACTTCTACCAGGATTTCTCTCCTAAAAGTACTCTTATTTTTAAAAATAGCTCTCTTGTCGTAATGGAAGGTAGGCCTAACTCTTCCGTGAGCAGATCCGTGGGAAAGTTGAGCAGTAGTAGTGTGTCTAGCAGTAATGATGACAATCACGGAAAAAATGTTGATTTAGCACTTGTCCTACAAAGTAGTTTAGATTCTATTAAAAAACACAATAAGAGCATTACAAATGCCCCTCACATGGTGACTGTGGATGTTAAGTACAGCACGAGCATTGTGTCTGTCAGTGGTTCTAAGGTAACTAGCACGAGTTCAGGTAACGTGGGAAAATATGCCAAAGTCAAAGGAGAACCTCCCCTTGTTGTCAATTCTCCCGGTTCTTCAGAGGAAACGGGAATAAAGACTGTGAGAAAGCAAGATGCGGATGTCTCGGCTGTGGCTAGAGACACCAGAGCGGATTGGCTTCAGATTTTTAAGGTAAAATCTCTAATAATGCTCTAATGTTAAATTATTGTATAATTACTTGTCATATGCACTCCCAAAATGTGGACGTGTAATAATATAAAGTTAAAATGTGAAATACAAGAGACACCACTTCCACCGAAATAAAGTATGGTGTCACCAGATATTATTACATATGTGTGTCATATGAAGGTTCATTTGAAGATACATAATTATACGGCACGAATTTTAAGGGAATAAAACGGTTTTATTACGAGAAAGTTTATAATTTTGGTGAAAGTAAAAACAAGAGGATCTCTAAGGTAATATTTATTTTACAGCTTGAAAATTAGTGAGGGGAAAGCTTACATTCGTCAACTACTGGTCATTTCAAATTTTTGTCAGCCATAGTAAGCTTGTAATTATGACACGTTTCTACACTATAAAGAGCTGTAACTACAAAGTTATAAGTATGTAATATTTTTACTTTCTACTGATTGTGAGATGACCTCTAGGCACTAGTGATACTAAAACTTCCAGATTTTATAAAGAGTGTAGTATTTGCCACAGTGGTATCTATGTGTATAATGGTTCTAGCTTTCTACCAAAGTTTTTTCTTCTGATCTAACTAGCGGCAGTTAGTTATAATTTAGAAGTTTCCAGATCATATAGAACCGACGGTAATCAACTCGTTATGCTTATGACAGTTAGTCACTGCAATTTAGCAACATCCCGATTACCCATGCATGAAAATAAACAACCGTAATTACAAAATAGTTGTTCCATGAAGTCTACTCCGAATTTCCTCCCAAACGCAAACCTTTCAATACGTCACTTGCAGGTCACTGGAGTGCATGTTACCGCTTGAGAAGATTTTGTTTGTAATTACTTTCCTTCCAAATTAAGAGTTTCTATCAAAGAAACTGACTTGAGAAGTATTAGCGCTTGCAGCTGACAAAATCACTGAATTCCTATATGTTTCCATATATACTTACGTGCCTTCACATTGCAGTAAATAAATAAAGAAGCGCAGGAAGCCCAAACTATGGGTACATTGCTAATTTTGTTTTCCAAAGTGTGCATAAGTGAGCAGTCAGTCAGTGTGCAATGTCACCATGTAAATAATTACGTACCCTGTTGAGACCATATGTTACGGTCCATAATCTTGATGATGCTTCCGGGTGTTCTCGTCTCTTTGTACACAGTTAGGGCTAGGGTTGGCAGAGCTGTAGCTCGTATAAAAGCAATTATTACGGCCAACTAAAAACATTTTACATCAAGGTGAAATGACACTGACGAATTTCACATTCTTGCTGAGCAAGTAATATCATGCTGTTTTTAATGACTCCGTCCTATTTAATGTTAGTATCTATTTCATTGCTTTACAAAACATTAATCCTTTTTACTTTTAGTATATGTCTCTGTCATCTACTCAAAAAGTTCTCAGGGAAAAAGCCACTGTTTTTAATGTTAATGATTTTATTAGTCAGTGTATGTGTCTATAATTATTATTTAGCGCTAACAATCAAGGAGGTCCCTGTCACTGTCACAGGAAGAACTGAGGTAGCGTGAACATAAATGCAGTCAATGTCAATCTATCTTATTATGTTGTTGGTTTCTTGGAAGGAAACAAACAAACAAAATCTTACCTTGAGGTACATTAAATTATAGAACCGCTCGGATGAACATGGAGCTCTATAGTTTAAGAATAAAATTACGTACGTACCTGAAAAGAGCCAAAAACATCCTTAATAAATGTTCAAAGTTTATTTTTTCAAAGTTGTGATTTTCAAATTAATTTCAGGACACAGCGGGAAGATTTTATAATATGTTTGCCAATGAGAACATAAATCTAAGCGGGTTCCGATCTTGGGCCGTGAAAAAAGAACGACAGCTTCTGAAGGAAGAAATGGGGGGGTTTAAATTCAACCCAAATAAGTAAGTATAGCAGTTCGAATGTGAGCTGTAAGATTCACTTTAAGATTATTCCTGCAAACATTTTATCCAATGGGACTCTGCTTCAAATTTTTTTTTCACACCATCTTTACTGCGGACATTCTTAAAATGTGCAATGTGTACTTTGTGTATTATTACGCTTTCGTGTAAGTCACATGTGGTGAAAAAAATTACTTTCTAGATTTATTTTAGGTTTAGCTACGCTCCACGTTCAAATATTCTGTAAAGAATTTCCCCCCATAATTGAATTTAGTTTCCTTAAAAGAAAAATCGAATTCTCTTTACGTCAATTTTCCTACGAGTTGTATCAGTTTGGAAAGAAAATACAATGTAGTATGCATGTCACGTTTGCAAGAATTGGTATGTGTTTGTAAAGAGTAAAATGTTGCTATGTACAATGTATGTAGATATGTATGTATGAATGTATTCTGCAGATGTCGAAGTTACTTGAAGCAGGTAACTCTATAAGCACAAAAAATACCTATATT
The DNA here is from genome assembly GCA_947179485.1 of Allacma fusca. Lineage (NCBI taxonomy): Eukaryota > Metazoa > Arthropoda > Collembola > Symphypleona > Sminthuridae > Allacma > Allacma fusca. The sequence continues at coordinate 21,611,532 of OX359247.1, forward strand.
TGGATTTGTTCTGTCATGAATTTAGAACTTTAGAAGATTACGTGCTGGAGAAAGGTGGTCAGCCCATTCGAAATGTAATTTTCACCACCTGGAGATCTGGCTCGACGTTTCTTGGAGAAATTCTTGACAGCCATCCTGGAACTTATTACCACTATGAACCTCTCTTACACTTTGGAGTTCACCAGGTGAGAAAATAAACGCTTACAAACCCTAATGCTTAATACAGAGTCATGCCTTTTCTTGGATATTACTTTAAACGTTTTGTACATTCGGAACATTTGTACGTCTTCTCAATTCAATACAAAAGGTTTGGTGCCCTGAATGGAATTGAAGAAAATTAACACTGTAGATAAGATCATGTACATATCTACAATTTCTTGTATTATACTCATGGCAATGTTCTAATTAGGATTGTAATGAACAAATCTTAATATTTTCTCTAATGCATTTGTTTTTATTTTGCTGCTTTCCCCAAGGTCCGTAATGGTTCTCTGGCGAAAGAGGCTGCTCGAGTTGTTCGGGATTTACTCAACTGTAACTATAGCAATCTGAGTAAGTTGTACTTTCCGGTATTTTAAATGAGAATTTTATTGAAATTTTGAGACAAGAGCTGGGACGATGGTAGATTACGCTGTTCCTTTTCCTCCTTAGAACGAACTTGACATGAAAGGGTTCTGTAGGTTCAAGTTATGTAGGTAATAAAATTAAGTGATGTTTATTGTTACTTGTTTTTCATGTGTACATGAACATTTGCACTTTCCAGCGGCTTACTTGAAGAATGGCCAGGTGCAGCACTGGGTATTTAACCATAACTCCCGTGTGTGGAAATTTTGCCAGGAAAATCATCAAGTCTGTTGGGACCCAAACTTCAACTCAAACATGTGCAGGATGTTTCCTTTCCAAGCACTAAAAACAGTGCGAATGAGACTGACGCTTGCGAGAGCAATTTTAAAGGATCCCAAGTAAGCAATGATTTGGAATTACAAGCTGAATTGTAGTTACAGGTTCTAGTTACTGTGAAGAGGATAAATGGTGGGAATTCAAGGAAAGGGGCCAGTGTGTGGTCCGTCAGACATCTTGTATATTTTTCCTCCTTAGAGCTATATATAGCATAGCTATAGCTATCCAATGTTTAATATCTTGTCTAAACAATTTGTGTATATTATTATTTTTATTATTTTACACAGGCTAAATATTAGACTGCTGTACCTGGTTCGCGATCCCCGAGGAACATTGCAGTCAAGGTCTCATCGAGATTGGTGTCCACATAACCCCGATTGCGATAACCCGGCAATACTGTGCTCGGATTTAGTTCAAGATTACTTTGAAGCCAGGAAGCTCCGGAAGGAATACCCTGATAGATTTATGTAAGGAATGGGCTCGGAAGTACAAATTATACTTTGAATTTATGGACAAATACGTAGTGAATGTAACTGATTGTCAGTACTGATTTGTTGATGTAGGATAATCCGATACGAGGATATGTCATCCGATATTTATGCTGCAGTCAGAAAGATATTTAAATTCTTTCGTCTCCAGTACCACCCACAAGTAGAGAAGTTCCTTGCGAATCACACCACCATTAACATTGGCGGAACGTCGAGCACTTATCGTAACACAAAAGCAGCACCCTTCCATTGGATGCAAGACTTGGCCAAAAATTTCACGAGTATTCAAGTTATACAAAATTCCTGCCGGAAAGCGTTGGATGTGTGGGGATATAATGTTGTCCAATCTCGGAAACAACTGGATGGCTTTAATCCTGTTAAACAGCCACCTTGGCCTGATATGAACTTTTAGGGCTTGCTCAGAACTGTTTGGGATTAAAGCACACTTTGCAACAATAACATGTCGTTATCAATAGGTATAGGAAAAGATAGCTTTAAAAATGTGATATTACTGTACACGAACTGAACAAGTGTCCTGCCTTGCACTTAGCTTTGCTCCTCTCGTTCTCTCTCATATTAATTATTGTAACATTCAGCTGCCTATTTTAGCAGATGAATGACCGACTTTAGGTTAAACTTACATTAACAGGTACTAATTTAAGTGATTGTTACGCAAATTGTTTTCTCGATACACCAATGTAGATGTAAAATACATTTCGTGCTTTGTTGTTATATCATGGGTTTGCAAATGAACGAACACCCGAATAAATGTAACTGTATAAATGGTTGTAAAATGTCCAACACTCCCTTAGATTGGATTTTAATTCCAATATTCAAATTACATTTTTTAAAACAAAAGATTAGAAATCACTTGTAATTTAACTCCGGGGCAGGGAGCTAATTTGAAAGCTACACAACACTGAAGGTAATACAACAAAGAAACAACCAAAACATTTTTTCATTTGAAATTTTTATCTAATTACATTTCAATTATCCAGCAAGGTAAGTAATACAAACAAATACCTGGATCTAGTAAATAAAAATACTTAAAGTGGAGTAACTGGACCTAAACATACATTATGACAACCAGCGTAGGCGGGAATGATACTTTCATTACATACTTAGCACAGCAGAATTTAAATAACAGGTTTTACCACGACTGATTTACTTCCATGCAGGCTTAACGAAATCGTTCGAAGAAATCAATTTTTCACACATAATATTGTGATCTAGATTGCGTTGTAGTAAAACCATTTTACTTAATTCTAATAATTTGATTAGCTAACTACTTAGAAGTCAATGATTACACGACAAAATCGAATCGCGATTACAAAGATATAAACAATTTTGTTGTGTTGACGCTACTCACTGTAAGCTAACTTGATCGTAAAGTTTTAGTAATTTGGATCCTAAAAAGTAAAAACCCTCATTTTAAATCGATTATTGAATTTGCAAAGCACCAAATAGTCCTTCAAGCATCTCTGCAGAATTAGAAGATGGCGGTTGATTTTCTCCATATCTGGAAAATGACAGAGGGTCACTTCATAAATTCTTACTGAAGACCATCAATCAGCTAAGCAAGAATAATAATTTACAAAACTGTAAAAAATGACTGCACAAGAAGTACAATTTACCTCGTAGATATTTCTTTCGCAGCCCAGGAGGCAATTTGAGAATATTCTCTTTTCTCAGTAGCAGGCACTCGTGGATTCGTTGCTAGACTTGAGCCACTCTATAAATTAAAGAATCGCAAGTAAACAAACCAGCAATAATAAAAATAATTAAGGAACAATATTTTTTTTACAGCAGAATGATAAACCGCCATAATTCTAAAATTACCAGGAACAAACCGCAGTAGGCCCTCATGCTTTCTGGATTCAGTTTCAGCGCCTGGGAATAATGAGATGAAGCAAATTTGGTATTTTCAATTCCACCCATAGTGTACCGAATGTCTGCGAGTCGCTGGTGAACAAAATAGTTGTGTGGGTTATGCAGAATCATTTCTTCAGCACAGAAAGCCGCCCTTGCATAGTCTGACTCCGCCAAATACAAATCACATAGCTCAGACCAGCCCTCTTGATCGCTCATAAATCTGAAAACAAATAGTTTGTATAAGTTTTTTGTATAAATGAGGGGGAAAGTAGTTGATAATCACCTTAAAAGTCACACAAGCGCACTTTTAGCTAACCGTAAGGAAAACTCTGCCTGTCACTATCCCAAAAAATGACCGTCTTACTTGTTTAAGTAGTCCGCAAGTTCTTTAATGGCCTCTGTATTTTTCCCTTGACACTTAAGAATCGCAACTTTCTGTTTGTATGCCCCTGAATTTGTGTTGTCCCTTTGTATCATAGCATCAAGTCCTTTCAAGGCATCATCATAGCGTTGAAGTGCTTGCAATCGCAAGACTTGTAGAAATCTGCATCGACGAACCATAAAAAAACTCAGTCTTTCCAAGTAAAACAATCCCAGCGAAATATCCAAGAAACATTCTAAGTTTCCATTTTACCTCACACGATCGCTATCCGGGAATCTTTCCTTCAGCTTCAGAATTAAATCATCCGCAACCCCATAGTTGTGGACGTCTAAGGCAGCGATTGCAACTTGTTCGATAATCATCCATTCTACCACACAAACAATTCCTTACTTTAACGTTTCCAAAACAATTATTACAAAAAAACCTGAGTAAAGTCTAGCGTCTAGCACCAACTCTACTCAACTATATCATTTCAGTCCCTCCTCCAACATTTCCCCCCATACTTACTCTCATCTCCTGCTTTAGAAACTTTTGAACCCAGGGATGTCATCCATAAATCTACAATTTCGTCACTTTTCCGCTCGTTCTGCTCACGCCACTTCCGTAACTTTTCCCTGGCCTCTGCAAATTCATACAACAACACCACCATGACATTTACACATCCAAATCTCTCCTCAAATACAATCCCATTTTCAAAATCCAAATCATTCTGAAATAACCAACTCCACACAAAAAAAGGTCCTCAAGAACGGAGTCAGGCACATGAATGAATTACCAAAATAACCACTTTCACCAAAATTATTACACGTAACTTCAACGTAACGAGCCCCCTCTCACAAGGCAAAGTTTATGTGCTATGAATAAATTCAAAATAAAAGATTTAATTGAATTCAATTAATCCTTATCACCTTGCCACGATGGTGCCGTCGAGTATTGCATGACAATATTATCGCAAATACAATTTCCCCGCTAAACTGTGACTTCTTCACCACCAGAAACCAACTAGGGTGGAAATTTAACTGGAAAAAATTATTATTTGAGTAAATTAGCCGTCTTTAATCAGGATTTCCGTTGGACTCAATGAGGACCGAGAATTGATTGTGAGAAGTGCTACTTTACTATAAGTACGTGTACTTAGGCTTCCCTCAATGCTCTACTATATACAATTCCACTTTTTAAATTCCACAATTCATGAGCAGCCAACCATTTGAAATTTACCACTGGACTGTGGGATTTCTGCTGACGACATGTGAATCTTGCTCAATGGTACTTTCAGCCATAGGGTGCGCTGATGCAGCTTTCTCCTGCCGTCATGTCGTTTCTCAAGTTGTGTCAGCACTTAAAGAGAGTTTTGAGAAAAATAATAATAATTGAATCAATAAAAAAAAGGATCAATGGCTAAAACTACAGTTTGACGAGTATGTTATTAATGGGAATAAAAAATGAATACATGCTAAAATAAAGCCATTAAAAATAATAATTAATAAAACACATATCTACATATATAGAATACTGGAGGCGTGTCTCACCTTACCCCGTGTGAAGGTTCCGTATACGTAGGATAGCAATGGTAGCATATGTATGGAGTAGGGGCTTGCGTTTGGAAGGTATACAGATAGGTATTAAATGGTTTGATTTTAACCCAGCGTCTTTGTAGGTATTTTTGTGTTAGCTAATTTATTTAAATGTTAAGAGAATCCGGAAATGACAAAAATACTTGATAATATGAAGATACTGGATAATGTGAAATATTAATAAGACTTTCTTTCAATGTATCATGAACCACATAATAGGTATTATATTGGGAGTGAGATTGCGTGAAATAATTACAGAAGTGAGTATTTGAAGGGGGCAATATTCCAGCGTTTTATTTTAATTTTATTACCTAAGTAGCAGGTTATGATGGCTTACTACATTCATAGGAATTAAGCTTTATAGTTTACTCCTGAAGATCAGTAATGTTGCTGGTGGTGTTTGCTACTTTCTACGATCTGCGAAAAAGGGGTTTTATTAGAGGGATCGGAAGGAAGATCTATTTCCGTCATCTAGTTCGAGTGTGTTGTAGCAGGAAATTGAGTATCCAGTTTGAGAGCACATTGTTAGTCAATGTAGGGATTAGTTTAGTCTTCCTTGTTGTAAAACAGTTTACTTCCGCAGTGGATGTATCAAATACAATATGTACTACAGTATACGTAATTGGTAGGATTTTTTCATTGATTTTCGGTGCCGTTGGGAGGAGTTCCAGGAGATCATAACCATCGTCGTGTGTGCTTGAATTTGGATAAGAAACTCGAGTCATTGGAAATATGGAGCGGGGTGCTAACTCTATACATTTTTAATAGGAGTTTCAAAATTCCCCAAAACTCTTTCAAGCGATTTGTAAATGAAGTATAAATTGCTCCAATTAGTGTAAATATCGTAGTACAGTAGCAAATTAATTACAGAGTTGATTTATGAATTACTTGTATCTGTACCAAGAAATGTATTTGCAAAAGTGTACTGTGTAAAACCATTATTACCAATGCATATTTATATGAACCACAGCGGGAATTTACTAAACGGACACCGAACCAACATAATAACATAGGTAGATACATAGATTTTGTGTAATTGTAAGTGCAGTATATTTCCAGTATTAGAGATCCCCTTTTAAAGACACTTTCTCCAAATGGGAAAAAGTATTTGGGCATATTTCTGTTAACCGCATATTTATTTTTCCACCTTACAGTATATTGGAATCTTACTGTAAGAGAAAACAATTATTGTTTTTTTGGGGGGTTTGAGAAAGAGACTGTGTGATGAAGGAACCATATAATTTTGAAGTTCGGAGTTTACACTAGAGCATCTAAATGTCTGGATTTGGGGTTGTCAACATATGTAATGACACCGTCAGAACGATTAAACGGGAGACCAACCTTACATGACTTGGGCCTTTATTGATTTTTTTCATTCTTAGAAAAGTGAGAACTTGCTGAAAGCATGCATTTCAAAGCTATTTTTTCTTATTGATGGATAGTTTAAAACGTAAAGGTGACTTGTGACTTCAATATTGGTGAAAAGTAAGGCAACATTAATAGTCGCAGAGTACAGTAGTTAAAGTACCCATTTATTACTTGCGGGGTTCCAATTGTATGTACATACTTCAGATCCAATGTCTCGTTTCATTTTTACCTCAAATAGATACTCCTTGGCTAATCCTAATTTTTCCAAAGGCAGTCTCTTAGGACTTTCACTCCAAACGTTTTTATGGTGAAAATGTGTGGATAGTATAGCTTGAGAGCCCGAAACCCACACGTTGTAGGAATATACACACATACATATGTACGTATATGATCCACAGGGCTCAATGCAAATATGTTTGTAATCGCTTATTTAATTTTCCTTATTATATTTGCATGTATGCCAATTTCCTGAAACGTATATTGTGTTTAGCATACATGGTAAATACAAATACTAAAATATGTGTCGTTACATACATATTCACAATCAGATTAAGCAGAACGTAAAAGAGGAACTAGAAAGAACTGACAAGGAACACGTAGTCAGGATTATCTAGATCCCGGAGATGATAAAAAATTGATGAGGGCTCAATTTTATACGTTTATATAATTATTTGCCCTTTAATCTCTCACAGCGAAACAATGTTTAGCCGTTTCCAAGAGGGCAAGGTCTAGTCAGGAATATCTAGATCCTGAAAACGATAAAAAGTTGATGAGGGCTCAATTTTCAAAGTTTATGTATTTTGCTGTTTGATGTCTCACAGCAAAACAATGTTTAGCAGTTTCCAAGATGGCAAATTCATGAAAAAAAGTTTAAGTGTAATCTTATTTTAATTTAGGATGACTTCTTCGAACCTTATCTTATATAGGTGCACAACAATGCAGTACCGATACTACAGTAATTACATGCATCGTGTTTCACAATTCGCACAAGCAGCTCCCGAATTCCGCTTTTGACATTAGTTTTTAGTTGCAGAAAGTAATATGTAGCATATTGATTACTTTAACTCCTACGGACTTTGAAATTGCATACAGTGAGACTTCTAGACACGTGAGTTATCAATCTCACTGTCGCATTTCTGTCCAGACTACTCTACACTAAAGGCGTGGATGTGAAGTAAAAACGTTTTCATTAAAGTATTTTAAGTGTTTACGATACATACATGTGACAATGTATTTAAAATGCATAGGAAGTCAATAAAAAGAGTTTTACTTTAGTAATTATTCTTGTTTTTAAAAAATACAGATGATAATGATTCAAATAAATTTACTGAAAATGCTCCAGTCAGGTCCTACGACAAAATAATATTATACCTTTTTTCCTACTGTTTGCTAGTACCGTATGCATAGTTTGTACTTTTTACATACACTATTTCCCGTCTGGCAAAGCATCCTGAACACCAGGACAAAATTTTATTCTAAAATGGTATGCTTTCACAAGGAGAAAAACAGCATTATGACAACCAGGAAATTCCTAAATTTCCCTCTGCATCTATAGACTACGCCTCCTTGTAATGAATAATAAAACTAATTATAATATCGTAACAATTACTGCGGGACTTCCTCGTTCGCTCATGGAAAATATTGACGCTTATACCTACAGTTTTGCCTTCAAATGTAATGCTTGTGTCAATACGGACATGGCAAACTCGCCTGGGTGATTTCTGTATTGGAAGATTGGAACTAGTAATTTTCATGTAAAGTCCTGTAATTTGAAAACGTACATATGTACAATCTACTGACTCTTACACGATCACAAAATTTTATTTTTCGAATCGATAAACACAAAATAATCGTAGTTTGCATTTAAAAACCTAGATTTTACCATAGAGATAATCTACTCAGTATCAATCCATAGATATTTGTTTTTAAACAAATGCCAAAAAAGTCAATTTAAAATTAAATTGGTAGTCCTACTATTTTTAATAGTCCCACTAAAAAGACTAGAGAAACCTTGAAGCTTATTATTTTCTGTTAGTCTCTTTATGAATATCACTGTCAAGATCATATGCAATACACTGTATATGCGATGTTAACTCCGACGCTACACTGTATATACAGCTTGTAATTTACATGAAATAGCTGGTTTTAACTTTTAACTTGTTTGAAAAGGGCTATAAACAAATGCAAAGTCTGAAGTGACTGCCAACTTACTGTGGAATTCTCTTCTATGCAAACGTTATTTTCCTTCAACTTCAAACAAATAAATTGGTAGTTCCGTAGTTGGTTTACAGTGTTCAATTAAATTGGAAGATCTATTCGCTTGGGCTGGTCTGACGTGAACCTTGTCAGTTCAGTATATATAATTACTGATTCCTAGATTGAGAATCCAAGTGGCTGTTACGACACCACTGACCACGGCATAGTCCTGCTAATTAATTAATTATCACGGTAACAAAAACCTCAGAGCGATAACATCAGAAAAACTAAATATTTGGTGAGTCCGTCATTTCCATCGATTTTAACATGCCTGCTCGTAATGGCACCAATTGTAAGCTAATGCATTGTGTTGATATACGCTGTATGTGTATACATGTATCTAAGTTCTTATAATATCGGTATAGCACTGGGGCTGGGGCTTATGAAGCTATGAGTCAGATTATTTTAAGTGACAATGTTTATCCCTTCACTCGATTGCAATGTGCCGGCTTTCATGGATTGTAGAATTTTATGGGTAAATTCCATGATTTTTAAATATTCCATGGATTTTATTTGAATGTGTTGATTTATAGTGTAACAAAATACTCGAAACATGGAAAGCGATATTAGAATGCCAGAAATCGGATGGATGGGAACCTCAATCTGGATTTGTGTCCTGACACTTGCATTCGTTTACATAATTTACGAAATCGTGAAGATTATTATCTACATGACTTTTCTCATTGCGATCGGAGCAGTGGCATACATTTCGTTGAAGAAAACATGCCCAACAGTATTTGCATTTGACGCACCTGGAGGAGCGGCACAACGAATACAGACAATATTTTCTCGACTTGCCCCAGTTATAGTCCAACTTTATCACAAATGCTTAGGTTCCAGTTCAGGAGCTACGGGTCCTAGTGGTGATTCCTCGTAGTTCCTTATTGAGACTAATATGTAATGGATTTTTTGTACATACATTTTACGCTTGATAATGAAGCTTTGATGCATGAAATGTTAATTTGAACTCAACATAAACTTCCAGTGTTTGCCATAGGAACATCAGGATTAGTGGTCCTTTATTTTCGTATCTTGCTTTGAGTTGCATAGTAGAATGTGCATGTAGTTTAGTGTTCATATCATTCGCCAATTACGGGCGTATCAGCGTGGTTCCTAAAAAATTAAAATCTCTATATAATTTAATGCTCTGGCCTTTCGTCCTCATTTCCTGCCACAACCCTCCACGACGATTTTTCCTTTATTTTGTTACACTATATTTTGGCAGTAGCTGACTTTGTACTCTCTTCCTGTCTCTCATTGAAATATTGTTATTCCTGATTTTGTAGTGTTTTTCTGGTAGTAAGCAACGATCACCACATCTATAACAGTGGGGTCGATTGTTTTTACTATAACTGCCAAGGTAGGTGTACACAGTTGGGGTAAATATGTAATTATATGAGACCGTACTTCAAATGGACACATAGACGATAATAGTTTAATGTTCAGATTTATAAAAAACAGTACACATTTTTTATCGTTTACAGCTCAGGTACTACATACAATGTAAATATTATTTTCCTACTACATACACAGTTTTGGTTAATGAAATTCTATACAGCACATCACGGAATGCATTTGTACACATATCAAGAGGACATTTGTCCATTATAGCCATTCCAGATTTCTGAGTTACAATTTGGTTTATTTAGTAGAATGACAGAATGGATGATAAAATATTTAATTTGACTTTGCATATTGTTTTATTGAAATTGTAAGCTTTTGGTTGTGGAGTTTCCCTATGCATAGTCTAAAAGTGTGTTCAGATGTAATACTCGTCATATTAAAGTATTTACGACAACAGCGCAGTAATGAATTATCACTGTATCAGAGGTAACACTATATATCTTTCATGTAGAATTATTGTTTCAGTTCTGCAGACATTTGTATTCCAGAGTATTATTAATTCGTGCACTTGTGCTGAAATTTGTAATTATTACTTATGCATTTACATATGCTTACCTTCAGGTATTCTCAATATTATCTCTGGTATTTCTATCCCCTTCAGTTCTAATTAATTTGCCTACTTCACATTTCACTAAAAGCTGGATGGATGGGCGGTTTTAGATGGGTGAGGAGCATAACAGACTTGTAAAAACATCTCATTATATGTATTAGAAAATTACTTGTGTTAAATGAATTAGTAGGAGTGATTATGAAACCTGGGAATCAAAATTTGTCTCAATTAAACTTTATTTTAGAGTGTTAGTACAAATATCAGCTCATTAGAACATTGTTGAGTAATTGGGTAGTCGAGTTTTAGTCCTTTGTATAATTCTATAATGACACGAGTATTTTAATGGTATACATGGTTATCAGGTACACATACAAGAGGGTTTCCGTTCGATTCAGCAAGTAGAAGTCCCCGGCACGGATATTTAGCAAGGGGAGGGAATGGATTTTACGAATAAAATATTTCTGGTTGGATCGATACCGCAGGAACCTTAAACCTATTTCCAGTCTGGATTTAAAGTTCTTGGAGTAATCATGTACTCGAAAGGCTTGGTCATACAGTAGAACGGGCAGAGGTGGGAAGACCACCGCGCACACAATTACAAAAATGAAAGAGTAAATATCTAAATACTTCCTGCCCCTAATAAGCATGAAGTTGCTCGCGACCGCAATGACTACTGTTACTATTTTAAAAATATGCATATTCCAAGAGTAACATCTATTAAACTGAGTTACGATGACTTGCTGGATTTGATATGCACGGATCATCCTACCAAATTCTCGAACGTCAATTGGTGTTTGGGCACTGAAATATTTTAAAACAAAATCATTTTTTGCATTATGTCTTCTCATTAGGAATTCCCTACTACTGTAAAACAATATGTTAACCTGATTAGAGTATTACAAACGAGTTCAATCAAAGTGTTCTCGTTAAGTCATTCCAGTCTCATTTATAATAATTATATAATATACTTAAATGTCATAAACAACATTTACATTGTACATGAGCATTTCCTTCAATAGCAGTTAATATTAAAGGGACAAAAATGTTAAAACTAACGAAATAAGAAAAAAAAACTCTGTATACAGACTTTTGTTAAATATCCTCAGCGTAATTTCCAGGGGTTTGAGAGATTAAAACATAAGTGTATATAAGTAAAGTTTCCAAATTCTAAAAACAGTGAGTGGACACAAACTAGCTGCTCCTTGATTCCATTTAGTTCATTATAGATGATATGCATTACGTAACCAATTTGAATGTAATTGGCTACTTGAGTATATCAAAGATTTGAACAATTCAATGGCTCGTTTTTTCATGTACAGCAAATTGAACTACTATCATCCTTTTGGACCCCACAGTAAAGACTTGTCAATTGCAACGTAAATCCCAAAATGCGGGTTTCTACCCTGAGTGGCCTCGTGGCATAATGTTTTGTCAATATCGATTCACGAGTCTTAAATTATAGCTCTATTTGATTTTAAACTTCAATGTTTTTTTTATCATTGGAACGACCTTCGGAAAGTACAAAATAACTGATGGCTCTTTTCACATACCAATTTTGAAGTAAAATATCGGAACTGCTCTTCATCATCACAACTTGAATAACATGCTGGAACATGACTGTCGTAGCTACGCTGACGGCTGCCAAAGTTTCTACGAGGAGGAACAATGAGAATGCCCACCAAGTCTGGTACCTTCTGGGGATGATTGAGAATAAAAACTGGTTGCCATCAGGTCGGAAGATAAAAACTCCGAGCATCACTAAGGCCCCAATGTAGCAAGTCATTGGTAGGAAAATAATTTTTGTACGATCAAAATTTGTTACTTCCGATGGGGTGTTCCACTGACGACGCTGTTTACCTACAATCATAAAATAAATTTCAACTTTCACCCTCAGAAACTCTGAATGGAACTCCCTTCAACACTTGCATGATTGAGAGGAAGTGTAAGGAAGTAGTTAATTAATGGGTCTCATTAATGTGACAATAAATTATAATACTTTCGGTCATGTCTATTTCTGAAAATTTTTCCTATGCCTGTAGAATAAGTATGTACATTTTTAGGGGACATTGGAAAGACAAATGACTTTGAATCCCGGCGCATGATAAGCCATCAGCGTATAAAGTTTAATATTTATGTACAGATAAGATATGCATCTACGTATGACAAAGGAATCGACGTAGAAGGTAAAAGTAGAGAGCAAATTCAGGTAAGTATGTACAATATGTACCAAGATAATAAACTCTGACCACTGAGGACTTTCAATATTATTTGTTATTGATTATTGATTCAATATTAAATTACTGTAATAATGAACAATCTAAATGTCAGTAACAGCGTTGGTAGTTTTAGGGCTGGATACCATAAGAAAATTGTACTAATGGAACTATTTTTCTTCTGTATTTAGAGCTATGATTGTGCACGAGTTCTAACGTTTGTGGCTCATGGATACTTGCATAAGTATATCTATGAAATAAAAAAATTTGGACTTACATTTATGCATCTCATTTTACTTTCTGAACATTCAATGCACGTTAATTTTATTTAGAATGTTCCATCTTATTTCACTAGCTCGACATTATTTGGTATTGACTTTGCCATTAAAATGTATTACATATCAAATCAAGTTTAGACAATAATCCACTAAGTACTGTTAGACTCTGAAGTTCAGTACAAAAAACAACAAAAGCTACTTAAATTTAATCGAATTAATTGACGGAGTTAAGACCCCACCAATAATAATGTTGACAGCACAAAGTTCTGTAACGTTGCTTGTACATGCACTTGTCTGTGGGAGGTAAAAAGTTAAAGTAAGTAAGAATTTACTTTTAGGTTCAGCCAAATTCTTTCCACATACGGAAATTTAACTTATACTTTCTGTGTCAACAGACAATCCTTTGCACTATTGCACTCTATGTATGTATATGAGCGAGTAATAGTGACCCGGGACTGGAACTACTAATGTAGAACATTTATTTGGAAATTACTTTGCCCTAAATGAGAAAACAGGAGTACAAATATGACGCTCATGCTTTACTCGTCTTGGAACTCAGTTATTTTGTATAAAACTTAAATGTTTCTTCGATATTAATTTTTACTGGAGGCACGCCATATGACATATGACCATATGGGCACTACGGATGCACTATGTACCTAGGCCCTGTTTAGACATATTATGACCTTACCGCTTAATTTACCAACCTCATATAAACAGTAGAATTATTTGTGCTTAAAAACCAATTAAGATTCATAGAAGCTGCTATTTACATAGAATAATTATTTGCGGAATTGAATGATAGTTTAGAGGTTCAGAGTGCTTGAATTAGCTAGTAAGTGAGGGGTGACGGACCCTTCTTATTTTCTCAAGCAGATAAAAGAATTTAAGGTACGTAAGATACATATGTATATTTCCACTGGAAGAAATAAGAAAATTCCCTTCGTACTATTGTAAGACCGTGAAAATTATTATTTATCGAAATCATATAGTTTGGATTATGCATGCCGAAAGATGACTATCCTCAAGTGAAATGTCTGAGGTTAATGAGATGCAGATCAAAAAATTCATTTTGCTAGGGCGTATTTATGTATGTATGTACCAGCGTAATTAATCATTCAAACGCCTAAAAACATAAGAATGATGCAAGAATGATTTTGTACGCAAAGCTTTCTTCAACAAGTAAATAAATATAGATATATAATCGCTGAAGAGTAAAAATGATATACATGCTATGTATATAACACTACACATTTTCTTACGCTTGGTGATTTCTTGTATCTATTTCTACAGTGAAATTATTAGTATTATTAATAGTTGAATTTAAACCAAAATTGAAAGCGCTTCAAATTAAGCTGCCGCCTGGAAGATAGGAACAAATCGAGACAATATGACTCTTCCTGGTACAAAAACATGTACCTATGTACATGAAAATATATTTAATTACGTAATTATGCATTCATTTAAGAGCACAATTATATTTGTACAAGGATAGAAAAACAGAATAAAGTTATGGTTTCATGGAATGGCTGTTGGCATCAAAACGTAACTACTCACAGTATTGCTTACAACAAAAACATATGTGAGTAATTATGTGCAATGCCACCCAGAGGATTCGACTTGAAATGAAAACAGAAAGTAGTGTACAGAATAATTATTAATTATACGTCCTTTAGTTATTGTTATTTAGTATTTGAACTACCAAGGAACAACGTTATTTCCGTTTGCATTAAACATCTTCAAAATCGGCTTATGTATGGGATGGCTCATATATATTCACTCCCTCTAACCCGGCTAAGAGAGTAGCCCATAAAATTGTAAAGTGTTTGTACTAAATTTTGTTCAAAATTTTCTAAACTTTGTTTCACCAACTTACATCAGTATTTCGGGGCACATAGGTCTCAAATACGTGAAGCCTCAGGATAAAAGTGAGGAAGATTGAAGGGGAGGGGAGGAAGAAGATATTGTGAGATCTCGAATGCTATCATCGACGAACCAGTAGTTATATAATTATACATAAGAGCAATTCAAAACACTGGATTTGTTGCAAATTAAATGGGGATTCTTTCACATACCATTGCACAAGATATAGATAAGTACACAAAGCAAAAAACGTTTTTACTGTGATTTAAACTCTTTTTGAAAACATCCTTAACTTCGGGCAGCATTACTCCATTTGAGGTCACCAAAACAAATGTTAAAAATGCCGGAACAAAATTTCATAATTACTAATGGAAGGTATTTCAACATTTTAAGGCTCAGTCTCTTATGTGAGTAGATTAATTATATGAAATGATATAAGTCGCATTGTACAATGGGTGTGCACGTACACGTGTGCCTATGTACACATCAACTTCCCAATTTCATTATATATCGTCGCTGAAGAGGCAAAATGGATTACATGCATTTTCGATTAAAATCAAAATGGTCTACATGCAGTTTTACTAAATGCAAAATGGAATAAATGCATCAAGTTTTAAAAGCAATATGGTCTACTTACAATTTCGTCTAAAAGCAAAATGGTCTACATACAATTTCGCTTTAAACCAGAATGTCCATTATGAAAGTATACACGCATGTAGACCATTTTGCTCTTAGTGAAAACTGCATGTAGTTCATTTTGCTTTCAGGAAAGCTTGCAACTATTCCGTTTTGCCTTTAAGGAAAAAGGCATGTAGACCATTTTGCTTCTAGTCGAAATTGCACTTAGTCCATTTTGCCTCTTCAGCGACGTTATTAGAGATTGTATGTATTTGCCCAATTTTTTTGCCGACCTACGCCGCATGTTCAAGCTCCACGGTCAAGCCTAAAACAAATGTTTCTAAATTGATACAAGCTCGTTACCTAAGTTAAAGGGCTTGCAAACCCAGTCATTTTCCCTGCAATGTTTTTTATTTGAATAGTTATTGAAGACATCCTATGTACAATGGGTTTTCAATTAGAATAATGCATGCATGGCCATTTCAAATTTAAAATGACTTTTACAACAAATGAATTTTTAAATATATTTCTTTGTACCCGGAAAGTTCCCCCTTGTCAAGAATCATATTATAGTGGCTTTATAAGGGTAAGGATTCTGTGTGGGTTCCACTAAATTAAAAAAACACGGATTAATTTGTAACTTACGACAAGCGGATGCGACTTGATTGAACGCGCTAACAATCTCATGCTCCTTAATCCAAATATTAAACTGAAATACTGTCGGTGTGAGAAAGGCCAGGAAGAAGAGAAGGAGAATAATATGAGAGATAGTAATGACCCCATCATCTCTCGTACTTAGTTGAGCGACAGCTTGGAAGAGCCGGAGAAACAAAAATCTCGCGTACCAAAACAAAACAAAAACATATCCATGCCACACTAACTTTCTCCATTTGACTTTCACTATAGTCAATTGCTGGGTGCGGCAATTGTAGTCAAAGGGGATACAATTTAATTTCGAGGCAATCGTGCACACCAAGCAGAATAGCTGATTCAGATCATCGTGGAGCATGGTGCTTGATCTTGTGCATCTGTGATAACCCTGTGGTAAGCCACTCATAACTCCTTACTTTTCTCCCAAGAGCCCGGTAAAAACTACTGACCTCAATGGGGCTACCTTTAACATGTATTCTTATTTAAATTTTGACAAACTGCTCCATGAACTTTTTAAACTCTGTTTTTTGACACATCATCCCACAACACTTTCTTCTCCATTTAGATGACATTTTCCAATCCGGAATAGTAAAAATCGTCTTCCTTTAGCAGAAACGTTCACTGTAATTATACTCTAATGTCCGTCAGTCTTTGAAGGAAAAATAAATGAGGCACGCATTGATTAAAAGTTTCAAGCTTTCAAAGCCAACAAAATAAAGTTAAACAATGGGGAATTATTTAGCTCACAGGACACTACAAAATAAGCGGAGTAGTCAAGTAAGAGCACTGATGACTGCTCTGATATACTCAACGGACCGTTAGAAATAACGAATTCGGAGGGAGCTGGAATTGTATGGGGTATAGCTAGACCCCTCATTGAGCATGCCTGTCTCATCCAAACACAGTATTAAAGACTCATTAATAATTCTCTCCAGGTCACAGTACGCCTTCTGTCACGATGGAAAGAAAAGCCAACTGGGAGTTTTCACCCAGGGTATAAACTACCAAGGAATAACGCATTGAGCTGGCCAATTTGGCTATTATTGACTATGTGGGACATGTACGCAGTTCAGGCTCCTACTTGTATACACGTACAATTTATTTTTCGTCAAGGAGCATGCGGCTCCTTTCAATTTTGTAGTTTATTCCAAAAGTTTATTCCTTCAGCTCTTACCAAGGTAAGCTTATTTCTCCGACGTGTCACAGACGCACCAGAGCAGTGAGTGTTTTGATTACATATTACTACATGAAGCAATGGGATGGTACCAATGACAACCTCCGTAGGAAAGGTAAAAGTATTTATGAATAATTGTCTCCCGTGTTTTCAAATTGTGAAAGTAACTTTCGAGCCAAACGTGTTGCTGTACAGAAGTTAGCGCCTATGGTTTGAAAGTGAGTGTAAATACTTGTACAGATGGGAGATTATTTGACGCTTCAAATAGTCACTATTTTTTCCTTTTAAAAGTATTACTTATTTTAAGACAAACTTCTAAAGATTAGGACATTATTCTCCTTTTGAGAGATTCAATTTCGTTGATTCAACTTCTAATATAATGCATGCAATAATTTTTAATCATGGCATGTATGTACATATATATTGACGTGAATATGGATGATTTATTGATGATATATTTGACTTAAATAAAAATATTTTTTATTGATGTTCGCGTGAAGTTGTGATAGGCAGTTTATCACGTGTTACTTGACGTGGCTTCAGTCATTTACAATTAGTATCTCATTATTGCCTTCATAATATTGTAAAACCTCCGTGAACTAAATAGGGTAAATTTGGATTATGACAGTTTCACATTCGAATTAATAGCAGATGCATATACATGGGGCAACATTTTACATACAGATACAAAAATAGCCCAAAGCGTTTCCAATTAGGTAGATGCATGGGACGTAATTAATTAATAAGTTGCCAATCCTGGATAAATTACTGTATAAAAGAAAAACCAACTTCGAATTCTGCTTCCTCCTAGCAAAATGAGTCTATCCATTGGTTAATTTCCGCTGAAGGAAGAAATCCTTATTTATTTAGCATTCTATTGCCCCTAAAAGACAAGTATGTAGATATTTAATTGTCCCTAAAAGAGTAGTATCTAATTACTGTGGCTCTTTGGGATATTCATATGTACTGGAATAATCTCATAAGTAATGAAAAGCCTGGGTCTGTATTCTGATTGATATTGGGAACGTCTCACTTTATCCCAATTAAGTTAATTTGATGGAATGTAACGCCATGTGCGACCTCTCATTTCCATAAGTATGTAATTCTTGCATTGATCTAGCCAAATGGTTGGGAATTAATATGAGAACAGTTCCACATTACATATTGGTCCTTCCACCTTAAATATAGGAAGGATATATCATGAGCTAAATCATTTGAACTTCTCTGGAAATCTGTAACTGCTTTCAAGGGAGGGATGTGAATTATTACTCCTTGCAATATGTGTCAGTGCATGCATTTGCACATAAATTATGTGGTTATGCTCTAAACAATGAAAATACTGAAGGCAAACCAAAGTAAATGTAATTTTGTGGCAGTTGGTAATATGCACTCGGGGGTTTTCAGAGCTATGTAGGCTGAACCAATAAGTAAATGTAAATACAATTTTGTGCTCCAATGCAAACTTTTTCAAAGGAAGGCTTTTATAGAAATGTACATTTTACTGACGCATTTTGACACTACAGATGGTTCTGGTGTGTTCAATAAAAACACTAGAAAAAAATTAATTCAATCGTAGGTAGAAAGTGAGTGTACAATATGGCTACAAATCAGTCACCTTCGAACGTGATATGTAGAAGAGAAACAGGATCGAGGTGTTCACACTGCCCACAACCGGGCCGAAAAATATGTAAAATATCCGTCAGAAACCCAGTCAATAATTAATTCGATTTCCAATCATTGGTCTGCGGCAGTTCCACACATGGCTATAAATTTCAAAACAAGGCGTTATTATCCTGTCACAGAGGCGTCTGGCTGACAACGAGGTACGTACCAGCTAATACAGCTCTGATGCAATGCTGCATAATTCCGGTAATAATATAAATAATAAGTCCTGCACAAATAATGTGGAAAAAGGAATTGTGCCAGCACCCCTAATAGTCTGCTGTACTTAGCTTCAAGGAATGGGTAAAATCGTCAGTTTGTTCTAAAAATCCATTTCATTAAAAGAAAATTGAAGACGCTGGGTTGATATTTATAACAGAATCTTCAAAATTTTTCTCACGGACCTTATTGACAAATATTGGTTAGAATAAATAACATATAGTTATACGTACCTCCTGACTTCCCCTCGGGTTTCCAGAATGGACATCATTGTCACGGAATAATTTTGTACAGTTTAAAAGAAATATGAATGGATGTCAAAGCTTTGAAATTCAAGTCAGTGTATTACCGGTAGTCATTTTAGGGAAATTAATATAATTATTTTATCCCACCAGCACAGTCAAATGAATTTGACCTACATTGAGCTGGTAGGATGCCGTAAGACGAACGTTTCATGGTTCCATATTTAATTACCTTTCTTGCTTTTGATGGATCTGATCTGCGACAATATTATTAAAACTAACAGAATAATTTTCACAAATAAACAGAGTCGTTAAAAGAGTATACATTGCACAGAATTTGGCTGAGCTTTTCTTGCAATTTTTATTTGTCTCACTGTACCCCGGTTTTAGAATAAATTACATACATAAACACGTTATTATTTCTTAGATTCGTACTCCTAGGAATTAAATGTTAAAATTAATAGGATCAGTGAAAGTCAATCATTCCTAGGGAAAGTTTTCAATTTGAAATACTAAGCCAAATATAAATCAATAAGCAAATTCAACGTTTACATATATTATAATTACAAGATTCCCTATTGCTTGAAAGTGTGGGGTACTGTTGTATTCCAGGTTGCATAGGTTTGGTAGTTATTAGTTTGTAGTTATACACAATTTCAGATGTCTCGACCCCGTAATTATCAATGTAAAAATGGGTATTGCTTTTGCTGCCAGAATTCCGTGTTTTTGTTGCTCGTAACAAAAATCTTTATGGAATCGATAATTTTCCCCTGCTTTCTTCTATGCAGGACATATTCGATGCCGAGGACAAGCAAAGCTATGAAGAATCCTAACATCAGAAGGTAAAATGAGCCTTGCATATCACCAATTTTGACCGTACGATTGGCAGCCGCAGTTGCAATAAGTGACGAGCATTTGTCTTTTTTTGGCCAGTATTTCCCTTTCCATCGGATGATCAGTCCACTTTGTAGCATCCATTTAATTCTGCAAAGGAATTAAATCAAGTTACATACTTTCGGGACGGAATCTTTTACAGGGTAATAAAAGGAGTACTCAATATTCAAAAAGTTCATAACCCACTCTTCATTAAACCTCTCCAGATATGGGCTGCTTCGAGGTACTATTAGCGCAATCTGCTCTTCAAATATCTCTTCTCTCCCTGTAAAAGGAATTTAGAAAATGAAGTAATCTCATTTCACTGACGCACTCAACGCTCCCCACTTAATTCTCCCCAGCATTGCTCACCCAGCACAAAGTCACATTTCCCGTCCTTTAGAAACTGTTCCTTCATTACGAGCATCAAAGAAATTTTCCAGTCTATGTAAGCATGATTCTGGAAACGAATCTTATTTAGCAGGGTCTCATTCACGGATGGATGTTTCATTGCATGTCGGTACAATTTGATTATTTCTGAGTTATTTGACACCTATAAAAGTATAATATAACATTATCACATACATGATTAATTTCATTAATTACACAAACTTGCACGTTCATACATTTCATACGATATCCATCCAATTACAAAGTCTCATATATTCTGGAATAGAGCTTGTGATTAAAAATGAAATAAGAACCTTCAAGTAGCTCTCTATGACGCTACCAGCAAGGAATCCCCAAGTGGAAACTCCCTGGAATGCTACAACATCTTTAAATGAATTCACAGCAACCTCAACCCTAGGGAAGGTGAGAAATGCAACTAAGTTCCCCGAGTATGTGGTTACAGTCACGAGGACAAATAACCACCAAAATCCAATCAGCATCCGACCACTGATGGCTTCCGGTAGCTGAGAACCACCTGCGAAATATCCATCCCGATACACAGTATTAGTAGTAAACAAGCATTGCATTAATTGCATGATGTACGGTCATTGGAAAGACAAACGTTAATAAGATTTTAATTTTTCCTTCAATAAATTCTCTGTAATGAGTCATCTTCAATATTTACAATGGAAGATGGAACTACTGTATCTGTAATACACTGAGTACTAATTAATGTAATTAATACCTTGCTGTAACAAAGCTCCATAAATGTACAAGAAGCAGTTCTTGAGCTGAAACAATCCCCTCCTAGTGTTCTTTCTCTGGACAGTATAAAATGCGCTGTTTTTATGGATTAGGTAGAAAATAGGTGCGACAATCAACACACTCGTAGCGATACATAGCCAGACCTTTTAGAAAGCATTGATAATAAACCTGATCAATAGTCATAATTGCGGGGGAAATTAGCCAACAGGAAAGTGACACCTATTAAAGAGTTTTGTGGCAAACCTCTTTGCTAAAAGGCTCGGCAAATAGCAAAACTCTTGAAAGCTCTGATGGACGATTGACCATGAATGTGTAGGCTTCTCTTTCCAGAACCATTGTAAAATTAACAACTTTGGACTTCTCAGGACGGATTGTAAATGCTGCAGCTCCAAGTACTACCTGAAATTAATTAGTTTCCAATTCTCTTTTATTTCTATCTAATAAGTTCCATAGTTATAGAGAAATAATTCCCACACTTGGATGTACCTCCTCATTTATGACTTGACGCATCATACCATTCCATGTTCCATCAAAGTTCTCACTACCCCATGTTCCACCATCTTGGGGTTCAAGGACTTCATAAGTGAAGTTCAACGTGTCTCCCATATGATTCACAATTTCAAATATTAGACCTAAGTAAACGGGTGCTCCTGTTGTTACATTTCTGGAGAATATTTGCCATGGTGGGTACTAAAAAGAAGGGGGAAAAATATCAAATCATTTGCTTTCACATATTGGACATTTTCCTTTATAAGTAGATATTTGTATTACTGCACACCAATTGCTAGCAAGAAACTTGACAAGGAAAGACATTTGTCTGCTCTTAATGTCCCCATGACGCCAGGTTTAGAAAATGTGACTTACGTGCATAGACGCTATTTTGA
This sequence comes from Allacma fusca, assembly GCA_947179485.1. Classification (NCBI taxonomy): domain Eukaryota; kingdom Metazoa; phylum Arthropoda; class Collembola; order Symphypleona; family Sminthuridae; genus Allacma; species Allacma fusca. The sequence continues at coordinate 21,634,158 of OX359247.1, forward strand.
TTTTTCGTCCCCGAAATCCCCCGACAATGTGAGGAAAGACATCATCATTTAATCGTAAGCCTTTGAAAGTTTGCCAGTCCCCGACTTCAAAAACGCGTTTTCCGTATTTCCCATGTTCAGCTGCATCTAGTTTCCAAGAGGGGTTGTAAGTATTTTGGCAAACGTTTTGGATCAGGTCATCCATGTCGGACTAATTTGTGAGATGGGTAAACGAATTACTTTTTGTGTGCATAAAATACTATTTCAAGATTTTGACAGTCTCGGATCTTTGAAAAACGTAGTTTAAATAATGGACGTACAGTGGCATTCTGAATAATGGTCCAAACTCGCTCAACCCTTGTGGATTTTATGTTCTCCCATTCTTCATCAGACACTTGAATATACAGATTATACTCATCCGTTGCCAAATCTTCGATAGTTTGGGTGAGTAAGAAAAGCATTTGTTTCAGGTTGCAAAAGAACTGCTCCTAAAAATGTCATGCACAAAGTAATTTACAAGTGATTACTAATCATACATGATATCAGTATGATGAATGTGTGCCCTTACGTAGGTTCCTATCCCGCTGGTTCCGTTGGACACAAAAGCTAAATTGACGCCATCTGCAATAATCCGTTCGGCAACGTAACCCCAATGATGGGTCGCAGTAGTAACCTTGTCTGGTGCTAGAAACATCCATTGCATGGTATGTTTCAGAAGCCCCATTCTTTTTGCCTATAAGAGTTACATCCCAAATTTTAATCAGCACCCGGAATATAATTTGTACTGAATGTTTTAACTGAAATAAAGCTAATGATGATACCAAAGATAGGGCAGGCTCAATATTTGCTCGAGGAGTCACCACCAGAAAATTCCCTGCCCGGGCGTTGTAAGACCGAAAAACGTCCTCCAGTTGCCTTTCCCTATTGCAATTAAAAATAATATACAAGTTTACATAATATAAAGGAGTTATAGCCTACAGGTATTGAATTACTCGATAGTGTGACTCGAAATTTGGTACTTATATTTTATGCAAAACACAATTACTACAAATTTGTTAAAGACGTGCAAATATCTACATTAACTAAAATGGTCTGCTGTAATTACTTGTATGTACGTTGTCAGATTTTATTATGGAGAAACTTCAAATTAAATTTTGGAAACTTACAGAGACTTGAGGTGACTTCGGCTGTCAATAGTGAACAAGATTGTGGCCACATCCGAAATCCCTACTCTTGATTTGAAGGATTCCAGAATAGAGTCTACAATTTCATCCCCTGTGATAAGATCGTGAATAACTACTGCACTTTTCCAGTTCGGCAAGGCATTTTGCTGCCTCATGTCCACAATCAATTGCTGGACTTCATCTTCATGACGGAATAGTGCCATCGTCATTGTTATAGCAGACTTTGAATCCAACCTGGGACAGCCTGGTTCTACAAAACATAGAAATGAACGTATCAGTGTCTTTAGCTTTTTAACAAAAAAATGAACGCTTGCAGAATATCTGTAATCATAATTCATTCTTGAGTTTTGCTGGAATTATTGTAAATCATGTTTTGATACAAGTTCTCGTCCACAGTACTCTGAATTTAATAGAGGGTCATAATTAAGAGTTAACCTGTGATGGCAATATGTACCACGGGTCCGTACAGCTCAGTAACTTTCGTGTTCAGGGCAAAGGTCTCGGTGCAGTCTAGAATCGTAATAAGAATTGATATATCGGGTATTGTAGTAAAGTCGGTTGACTCATCCAGTGTGACAACTGTTATATTAGAGATCTGCTCTTGATCCGCTGTGGAATTGTCTTCGTTTTTTTGGGTGTTGACCAGTGTTGAAAAAATTATATCTCGGAAAATATGCACTTCTTCCACAAGACCTGGCACAGAGCTCATATTGACGGTTGAAATCCTCACACCTTTCAATGCAAAGTAAAACAAGAAAATATTCTTGGAAATGGTTCTCGAATTGAATACATTATTCGTTAACCTATGTAAAAAAAACTCCTCACCAACGATAATTATCTTATACTGAAAATCGTCGTAAATGGAGGCCTCCACACCAGGTGTGACTAGCACTAATGAAACTAGTAAAGTAGGAAAATAAAAATAACGGAAAATATGAATCATTTTGATAATACTGGACGTAGCAATTGGAACTTGATCATGCCTTACAAAAGAAAAGTCAGAGAAAGAAAAAAATGAGGCCGTGTCCTAAAAACAATGACTTAGCCTTGCAAACTCAACCAGGAATTAAACCTGCTCTGAGAATCAACCCAAGCCTTTTATAGAGCCTTTACTGAATTCCCAGGGATTCCTTGAATTATTACTGAAGTATTTATGCATTACATTGCGCAATCTGTTTAAACCAAGTTTCCAAAGTAATCCCAATCCCATCACTGTGACGGCAGAAAGAATCGGATACTAATGATGTGTAACTTTCCAGGTTCAACTTGTCACAGTTGTGACTTTCACATTTACCTTGTAAGGCTTTCCCCAACAACGAGGGACGAGAGAAAACCTTTGCGGATGGCCCTTGAAATTTAAGAATAGAAAGCTTACTCAGTTGTGAGTGTCATTGGGTTTACTGTAGCGTGCACTGATTGCAAGTTTCACATGGAATCACTAATGACTCGTGGGCTGTTGTCATACAACTTTAATTTACTAGCATGACTATACTACGAAGAGACTGAAGTTGACACATGAGATGGTACCTCGGGTGATTGGAACAAGTATTAAATTACTTGCTAAAGTTTTACGGCATGAAACAATGCCTGATAAATTAATTACGATTGTTTCGACAAACACGACAATAAACTGATGCTCGTCCTTAAAGTCCGCTGTCGGACTGTTTGGGTGAGTGCTGCTGTTCACCTTTGAAACAAAGTAGAAAAGTACAGACTATGTACGTTTTATCTGTATTTCAGCAGGAGTCAGTTCATTTGATAGCAGAATAATTTAGTAACACGTGGGTTAGTACTTTTGGCCTGAAGTTTGGAAATACTAATACAACAAAAGACTAAATAATACAGCAGCTACGTAATAAACATTTTTCTGTCTCGTATGCTCAAGTTATTTGTTTCTAAACAAAAATCAGGGGAGAAAAGACGAATTGAATTATTACTGTTTATGGTATTGCAGTATTATGGACACAGTTTCACATAATATTTACCATGCCAGGTTGTATCATGGGTACCGGTTTTGCAGGAAAGCTTAAGTAGTTGGAGAAATTTTAATTGTGTTTTAATTAATAACGACAATAATAATAATAATTAATTTTGTATAATTTTTCATGCTTTGACCATCCCTGGATGCCATATCTTATAAATGCATAGCAGTAGGAAACAATAATTTCTACCATAGTTGATGGAAGTTGCAAAGGAAACATGATCTTTAAAATATTTTCAAATATTAATTTTTAACTACAACAAACTGAAATAATTAAAACCTATAGTTTTTTTTACCTCTATCATGAAAATAATGTAATGAACAGATGCACGTACTAACATTCAAACAAGATTCTTTAAAATAAAGGATTTTAAAAATTAATACAGTTTTTATTATAATATTATCAGTCAAAGTCAACACGAACAAGCAGATATACAAATACAATATACTCAATTTTCGATTACAGTACGTGCACAGGCAGATTACGTTGTGTATGTATACTACCTGTATTACATACTGTGTAGATACTCATTATATAAGAACTTGAAATTAAGACGGTATTCCGTAAATTGTATGTGAATTGTGAATGTGAGGCTTGCAGTTGCAGCTTCCCCTACAAAAATATAAATTAGAAATAAAACAGAATCATGTTGTTACTGACTGTAATTTTTTTGGTAGTGGTAAACGTTGAAGGTACGGTAAAATAATAATAATTATTATTGCTTCTGAAAATTTTATATTTGACTGGTCAATATTAACTTTACTTAAATTCCTTCCTAGCATCAATTCCTAGCTTCACTTCTGCCCACTGTGGATGGAACAAATTCCCACCTCATATTTCAACGAGTTCGGATTTCAATATACCCAATTTCAGTCCCCTAGTGTTTCGAGCCAGCAATTACGGACTGAATAAATACACAATTGGCTCTTATTTTGGGAACTACCCAATTCGTAAGTCTAATTTTTCATCATCTAACATGGTTAATAATCTGATTATTACTATATTAGATCATCAATTTAATTGAAGGCATACAGGCAATAGAACTTTTAAAAACCGCAAAGGAACATGCATAAAATGCTAACTCATGTTTTGGTACCAGTTGCAATTTAGCTTTTTACGAAATCCAGAAAGCTCTAATAATTTAATACTTATTTGAGAACAGTCAACATTAAAAAATCCAATGAGGGAAAACCCGACTCAATCACATCTGAAGATTTAGACACTTTCTATACGTTCTATAGATCGTTCCTTAACAGTGACGTGGATTCTATTCATCAAGTTGACAACAGCAAGTAAAACGGCACATTATACTTCTTTAAATTCTAAATGTTTAATTTTATTACATCTCATCCAAATAATTATTATTTGCGCTTCTAATACAAGTGTGCGCATAGGCAGAATATATCGTCGCTGAAGAGGCAAAATGGACTTAGTGCTGTACAAAAGCATGCGCACATATTTCATTTTGCCTCTTCGGCGATGATATTATCTTTTTCTAATGGTTTGGTTTCATTCCACTGCAAACAAAATTGGATCGCAGTCAAAAAGGGTCACATATTTCCAACTAAATAATAAAAATCTCTGAAAATTTATAGATTTGAATTGGAACTGTGGAACTTGTACCAGTTGAAAAATAATACACTCGCAGGAATTTCTCCCCTAAGGCAGTATCCTCCATTTGTCTCTGTCAACGTGCTTTTCCAGGTACTTCATTTTTGCATTTCATCTCATATGCACATGTGACAGACAGCATAATCATTCTAATTTCATGGAGACGATCTTTAACTTTTCACCACATGATCCGTTAAGCTTAGCTGAGTATAGGAATTGTAATGCTATTAATTATTTGATTTTTCGCATATTATTTTTGGAATTCCTGTTCACAAAATCTATCCTACTGTACAAAAATCTTAATTACTTACTGTTATCTACAAGTCTACAAGAGGTACACCCATGCACGCACTACAATCGGTCACGTTGCAACTGGATATCGAAACAGTTTGTCATTCCACGAAGGTCATGTACAGATACATATAGAGACTCTGTAGGGGGTTCTTATGGGTATTATTAATCAGCTTTATCGATTGGAACTGAACTTTTACTGACAGAGGTTAAAGGTTATATTGGGTTTCTGGATTTATCTATTATAGTACACATTTTACAAAAAACGTATGTATTATAATGATAACTTCATCAGCCTTGCATGCCTACTGTATGCAATTATTTTTAGATTTTGTTAGGTATAATAAGGTGATAGTGTTTCCGTTTTAATGTTTTACAAGCATTACATAGTTTTTCTACGCACGTATTCTTCTTACTTACAGTAATAATCATTCAGTTCAATTCAGTTCGTGATTTTATTAGCGTTATTCCTGATTCAATACAATAAGACTGGTATCCCATCAATAACACGAATTACAATTAATGTCAAAATCATAAACTACTAAGCACAAAGTTCAACATATTAGTGGGGCTGTAAAATTATATACAATGCCGAGATTTTACTTGATATTTTAAAGACCTATGTACATACGTATTATTTTTCAGGTGGGTAATACCTCGTCCCTGAGATTTAATCCAATAATATCTGGCCTAACCAGACTACAAGAAAATGCATCTCCACAGCCTTTACCCTACAACTACGATCTCTATGCTCTGTTTCCTAGAAAAAGCCCTATTGCTGTTTATGAAACAAAAGCTTTCCCATTTCCCCACCCTGAAGAAATTTCAGAGAGGAGTGAACTTTCGTCAAAAGATTGTTTTCCAGTAAAAGTTCATGTGTACCTAAAACCAGTAGAAATCTCACAAAAGCAAATTGAATTTGTTCGGCAAGTCCAAAAGTTGCATCAAAAGGCTAGTTTGGTGCCGGAAGCTCAAAATCAAATCCAAAGGCCGGAAGGAGAGCCGTACATTTACATCACACCTACGCAGGGTCTGGTTTTACGAAGGCGTTCAGTATCAAAAGCTGCTGCTTACATACTCGAGTTCCGACATAATTCCAAAGGTGAGTCGGAGTTGGATCCTTACAGCCCAGATTGTAAGTATTTAGAAAATATTAGGAATCTCGTGGAAGGGAATACAAACGGAGTTTCAGGCTTGACATACTCTAGTTGCCTTTTACATGTGCTCTTACTTATTTTTACATTTATTAAAGTTTTATAAAAGCAACTTACCTGAAATATGCTTATGTAATATTGAATGCATTGCAATTCAATGCCCATAATTTAAATCGTGGATTAATAAAGAGACAGTTGTGTAATATCAATCAAGAGATGTGACTTGACATTTCTCTTTGCAGTACACGTTATTTGAGACCTTCAGTAGTAAGTAGTTAGTAGCGTAAAATCCATGTCACGTTCTCCTTTTTAATAATAACTATAACTATTTTGAATGAAAACAACCTAAAATAGTGGATGTTGAATATTCACCCCCTTCCTTTATTATCTTCAGTTTTTTCTATACATCTACTTTCTCCCTATAAATTCCTGACACATTCCAAAAAAATAACCACTGCATTTCCTTTACAGGAAGAATTAATATTACTGAAAAGTGCATGGAGTACTCAAACTATATGTATGTATGCATGTACGAAAAGAATGCACCAGAAACGCTATGTACAAAAACGTTGAAATAAAGCTTGTGTGAATGGAAAAATTGGAACTATAAATTTTAAAGTACTTCTAAATTTAGAAACTAATCGGTGCATTTTTCATGTAACACATTTCTCCGGCATGAAATTTATGATTTGAATTTTATCTGTAGGTTATTTTTATAGTCTTCGTAATACGATAAATATTAATACTTATTAGTGGCTGATATTGCCAACTGAAAAATGCCGGATGATTGATAAATGGTTCAAGCTTATCACGTACCAAACAACCACTGAAGTGATGAAGACACTTCAATTAATTGTATCAGTAATAATTATTACTACTACAGTGTATAGTATTGTCTGTCATTGCCTATTAGATTTAATTGAAATGTAACCATTGTCTGTAATGGATGCCCTCGTATTTGAACACGTAAACTTAGAGACTCGCTCTGATGTTGTCATCATCCTTGAGTGTTAAATGTTAAACTTATAACAGGAGCACATGACACCAGACAGTGTCATAGCTAAAGATAAACGTTTTAATAGGACTACTCTAAAAAATCCTGCTGAGCCTGAGAATTCTATCAACATTTAAATGTAACATTATGTTTTGATGTGATCGAGAAAGTTGATAATGCTTTAATTACAACCGGACCTGCTCTGTATAATATATTTGAATACAAGCAAACCTTTTAGTGGTTGATCCTAGTCCAAAAGAATAGGTTGGTGAACTAACTTTCTGTCCGTGATTACAAAATAACATAGCGGTTATTAATTCATTGGATACTGAGACGGTATTCTAATAATATTATACCGTTATTTGTGTGGAATTTTATTCCAAATTCGTATATTGGATTTTTATATCTGACGAATCCTCAAATATTTACTGTCCAGGCGTTTCCCCCAACTATCGGCACTTGCTGCTTAAAAAACTTTCTCTTGTTAACGTGAGTGAAGCATATTAAGCTTCTTCATTTCACGAAACATGAACCAACGAATTATATTCTTTCAGCTTATTGCTTTAGCTGTGATTGTCATCCCTGAAAGCAATTGCATTTTCGGTGGGAGGCCAGCAACACCAGGTAAGAAGCTTGAGAATTGAAAAAAGAAAGCCGTATTCAATTTGTAATTAAATTTTGTATTATGCAACTCATGACACTGGTCCATTCTTCAAATTTTTTAGGCGAATTCCCGTCCGTAGTGTACATTCGTTACAATGACGATTATCTTCAGAGAAGACGTGCATCCGACCAAGCTTTCCCAGATGGACTTTGCGTTGGTAGCATTAGAACTCCAACGGAAGTCGTAACAGCTGCCCACTGTGTAGAAAGCATTCCTGTCCGGGATATGATGGTAAGCTATTCTTTGCTCCCTTAAAAGAAGATCCCGGGATGCGTGTTCATAAAAGTACTATATGGCTTAAATATGGCATTGATTATCCCTCCCCTTAATTTTTCCAGGTTGTCGCTGGAGCCCACAACATCACCATTAGAGAAAGTACGCAGCAAATTAAGAGAGTTATTCGAAAAACGATACATCCAGAGTTCCGTTATAGGTATCTAAATATAATTCATTGAATGTTTAATAATTCATATTGATTCCCACGCTGAAAAATTTATCTGCAATTGCAAAAATGCGTCAACATAACAATTTATAGAAAATCCTTGATTTCAGCGACAACGGAACCACGCTAAATGATATTGCAATCTTGACGGTTGAGCCATTTGTGTACGACAGATACGTAACATCTTTAAGGCTTCCAATAAATAATCATCAACCTACGGGGAATTGCTGGATAGCCGGTTGGGGTCAAACTGAGCATTCACAAATGTCAGAAATCCTACTTAAAGCACAGTTACCAGTTGTTGACAATGTCAATTGTACCGACGTCTACGGTGATCTTTTTCAACCAGAGAGTCAGCTCTGTGCTGGTCATGCTGCTGGAGGATATGATGCATGCTTGGTAATGGAATTATTTGGAAGTTTAAATACATATTACAGCTTCAACAAGATATGTATGTATATGTACATCTTAATATATGTATGAAGATACATTTTTGTTATTTACGTTTACCTACTTGTGCTTACAGTTTGATACTGGCGGCCCACTGATTTGCAACGACCTGGGCTACACTTACATGGCCGGTATCGTGTCCTGGGGATATCTTTGCGCCGTACCACTTCATCCAGGAGTGTACACCAAAGTGTCGAGATACATTGACTGGATGCCACAAGATTGACAGGGTGATGAATGAAGCTGCTCCTGTATGTACGTTGTAACGAAACATACAAGGAGTTGTATTGTTTTTTCTTCAATTCAGAATTTCAATTCTCTAGAGACTAGAGAAATGTGCAAATTCTGAGTTTTCCCGTCTAGCATTACCTTTGTTTAGTACCATATCAACATGCATATGCTTATACATAATATATTTAATAAATGCAACTACATCGAATTATAGAAGTACAAGTATCTATACATATACAAACGATTGAATAATATCAGTACATATGATTTGTTAGCAAATATTGGGGACGCACACATGCTAATGTTGAGATCTCTCAAGATCTGTGTGACTTACATCCATAGTTTTAGTTACGAATTGTTTCTACAAAAGTATTATTTATTGTTTACATTTTCTTCTCAAGTGCTCACGACATGTATGAATGATATTTTGTAAAAAAAAACCTCCGATAATAAATATTATTTTGTATCAGTAGATACTATGACTTAATGACCATCAAGATTAGTGGCACTTTGTATCCGTGATGTTAACATGAAGATTACAGATATTATAATCCAAAAGGATCAACACCCTTCAGTACTAGAGACGCATGATTGATGGAGATGGTCCTTGATGACCCCTCTCAAATCCACTCTAAATTTATAGTATTACATATTAGGTAGCCATGTGAAGTGAAAGTGGTAGTAGGATTTTAGAACTTCAAATTTGGTGTCAACTTTGCAAAGCATCTACACAGGATTTAAAGCTGGTGAATGATAGCAACAAATCCGACTCTTGAAGTGGCAGTATAAAAACAACATTAAAAGCTAGATGGGTTGCAACATTGCAAGTTGTACTTCAAAAATACAACTTGGCCACAAAGACCATTAATAACGAAACTTGAATATTCAGTTGGACAATTAGAATTAGTGTGTGACAAGAAAAATGATGGATGGGGAAATTAGTTGCCTAAATATTAATCGTGATTTGCGTACAGCAATTTTTAAATAAATGAAGAAATCAGTAGAAAGAGAGCAAAAAAATCAAACTTCTATTTGCATCGTTGCAGCTACCTTTCCTATTTTTTATAATATACATGAATACTGGATAACGACGTAGCTAATAGTTGAACACTAACGAGAGGTGAAAAAATCAATAAATTAATCATTAATCATTATCGTATTAAGTGAACATGAACTTCGAGTATTTACAGAAGGACTAGGTATTCGTATTATTCCAGTGCTAAGCACAACTTGTTTTGCTGTAGGAAACCATAGTAAAGGGAAGTGATGCAAGTGTCACATAAGAATTCAGCAACAATAAAATCAATGTCATTGCTGCACTTTTATAGAGAAATACCTCTGATCATTTTATGCAATAAATAAAACTGGTATTCCCGAAAAATCTAATGTCAGAATCGAAGACAGTGGGAATGACTTAACATTTCTAAAATGGTTTGACTTTTATTTGGCGTCTCATTTTTGCTACAAAAGTTTTGATCCGAGAATATTCTGACTACCACAGGTTGACGAATGCAATCCTCTGTCTTCAGGTAAAAAATAGACCCACGATCGAAAGACAGAAAACTTTATTCACTTTAGCTCACCCAGGTTCTTTAAAGAAAACTGTGGCTTCTGTCTTGACAGGGGTTTCGGCTACCGATCAAATAAACATCAGTATAGCTAAAAATCCTGAATGTTTGCAACTTCAATTATAAGTATTTAACATACCTGAGAAGGATCAGGCTTCCAGGCAATCATATAAATAATCTGAAAAGTTGCTGGTATAGTATTATTTTCTTGGTCTCCATACATCTCTATTCAATCAAATTCATTACAAAAATTTGCATGAGTGTAAACCATGTACATTTATCTAAATGTTTGTAGAAGCAACCATCAAAGAAATAAGGTTATGTGAAAAACGGATCTAAAAACATATCCCACTATCCAGGGGTCGGGTTTTTGTAAAACTCCCTGGAAGATCATTTCTGAATTTCCCTGCTGAATTTATATTTACAAAATTTCCCTACACGACATCAAATCCCTGCCAATTCAGGTCGATCAACAGATTTCCTTGAAACACACCAACAAATTTGAAAATCTCTGCCAAAAAAAAGGTCGACGATTTTGAAAATCCTAAATTCGTTCCCTTTGATATTTCCCTGCCCGCAAATTTTTTCCCGTGGGAAGAATCTTCCCGTCTTCCCACAAAAATCCGACCCCTGCCGCTATCATGAATCCAAGAAAGTTACCTTTATATACAGCCGCTGCTGCAAATAAAGTATCCTTGTTAATTCTTAATTTCCTAGACCAACTTGCATTGTTTTCACCCATTCCTTTTAAATCCTCCATTAGTTCAAACATACTCGGGTAACCTACTTTAATTTCTTGAGTGTCCTGGATGGATATGAAAGTCCCCACAGAAAACCAACAAAATCCTCATATCCTTACAATGAAAGACAATACAAATTTTTTACAAAATAACTATCACAAAAAATAGACACTCACAATTGTTAGCATCGTAAAACCATTTATATTGAGGAGTCCCCCGATATCCTGAACTTGTGCGAATGGTGAAATATGAGCTGCCATACCCTGTAAAACCCAACAATATAAGAACTTATATGTACTTACAATCCAAGTACATCTAATTCAAGTTACAGTCAGTTTCTTACCCCTTCTCTTTCTAATTCGCCCAACTGAAGCGCACATCGCAATTCAAAAAGAGTTTGACATCCAAACATAGCACCAAGAAATACCCCATCAGGTTTCAAAATCTGATTAATCCTAAATAAAGTCTTAGGTAGTTCATTGACCCAGTGTAGTCTGTAAGCAAGTACACAAGTCCATTTATAACAGCCAACAATCAAAATGGTAAAATGCTTACATAAAACGTTGAAAGCACAAAAATCAACACTCACGTCAGTCCTGACAAAACCATATCAAATTTGTTATTCCCAAAGTTAATATTCTCTTCATCCATGACTACTTTATGACAAATAACATCTTCAGGCACCTCTGCTACCGCCAGAATTTTCGCCGAACGATCAGTTGCCACCACTGATCCCACTATATTCTAAAATTTGAAACAATCCAATTAATAATACATTCAATAAATTCATTCACTTAACCAAAATTTCACCGTGTAAAAAATGTACTTCCCGATCTTCTAATCTTCAGCAAAACAATAATGCATATACATTTTTTTTAACTGTCACAAGCCCAACTTACACTGTGTAAATGCTTCATAACATGACCCTTCCCGCATCCCAGGTCCAGAACAACGCTCAAATCTCTTTTGATGTCCATAACTCGATCAAATAAATTAAAACCAACCTGAAAAAAAAAATAAAACAATTTATTTCAATCCCTTGATATTTTTAAATATGCACAAATACCAGCATTTTACTTATAAAAACATCAACATCGAATGCTTAATTAAACAATCATTTAATACATACACAAAATCATTACAATGAAATTAATCAATAGCTAGCATTCGTCAAGAATTTAATTACCTCTTAAAAATTAATTACCTCTTCTCTGATGTAGTCAAAAACACCTGAGTCCGGCAGCATTGCTGACCTTTCCCGTTGCAATAACTTCGCTTGGCGATCAAACACATTTAACTGGTTTGGCTTTGGGGGAGCTCGAGTTGCAAATGCTCTGCATGAGACGAGAAATACTTTTTCCCCACAAAATCGCTTCATTTCAACGATTTTTGGTTTAAAAGTCTTCCAAAACCTTAATGAACTGAATTAGTTGTCTAAATTCGTTATAAAAACAACATATTTTTTTTTATTGAAATCCCTCCAACTCTAACCTTTCCTCAGAATCACAGTACATTAAAATTTTGAAACACGAACACAATTAATTGTATTGAAGTTACAATTCAAACAACAAAAAACAAGTTTATTTTTAAGATTCGAGAATTATTATTCCTCGCGATCTCATCCTCTTGAACTTTTTACTCCCGCTTGGAATTCGAACACTTCCTGATGACTTTCTCAAAGAGCGCGAAATAACTTGACTTTATGTCATTCACATTCGATAGCACAGCACATGCAGTGCTTACATATATCTACACACAACACACAGGCACACATGGACGGACATAGTGGACACTTATCTCTGAGGTCTTAGACACAAACACAATTATGGGATATATATTCCCGGAACATGTTGTTATTAGTGCATTAATTTGAAAATAATAATCGACAGAAATTAGTGACGGTAAGCTTTAAATTTGGTGGTGCATTAATTATACATTTTTACACGTAATTATTTCAGAAGCGAATATAATTTTAATTTAAGTAATACAGTAGCCGAGAATTTCGTTTATTTATTTATGAAATTATATTTAAGTTTTGAATGTTGCAGATTGGAGAGGGGAGTCTGATCCGCTTTTTGATGTCATAATGGGAGTCGCAATCGGACCTAGAGAAAAAGCTATATTTTCGAACTCATTAGCTCCGGTGTTGCTGGGATTGTGTGGACATACGGCTGTTGTAGAATTCAAACAAGAGATTCAAGTTGCTGGGAAGATCATTGCTGTTGATTGGTAAAACTGAGTTTTGAGTTGTCATTTGGTTTTTTATGGGGAAGATCCCTTGTGTGTTTTAAATAAACCTGGTGTTATGGATATGATGGTTGATATGATATTAATATCTAGATGTAGGCGGAATGAGGAGGACGGGGAAATTAGGCTTATGCTGAGAATATATCAACAATAAAGGTTTTAGATCCAGAGAGTATGAGTATGAAATTCATGTTTGTGTGTTATATTCCAGTTTCACTAACATAACAATGGAGAATGCTGTGATGACGAGACTAAACGGGTCGCAGGCATGTTTTGAAATTTTCTTCATTCCAATGAGAAGCATACGTTCTGTTCGTGTTCCGGATTATGTGAGTTGGTTAACAGCTATTGAGGGAATCTTTGAAAGTATACCGTATTTTTGGGAAATGTTTGGATGGAGGAAAGTTTAATGGAATCGAAGGGGGTGCATATGGAAATGTTTTGTTTTCCAGATATCAATGATAAATGTTTTGAAGGATCAAGTTGCACTTGTGTCGGGTGCTAAATTGAAAGAGGAGAGGAGGAAGGCGAAACTTCGTCAGGAGAAATTACGCCTGAAAAGGCAGCAACAACAGGCTGCAAAGGAGGCTAAACGTGTCGCACTTTTAATTCCACCCCCGGAGTAGCTTTTCAGAATTTATATTGTAGACTCAGCAGACGTCTGGGGATTTGGTTGGTGGTCCGTTACATGTAAATAATTACTTCGACCTTGGGTGGAAAACGAAAATCATTTTGCACTTCGAATTGGCTTGTTTCGGCATATGTATAAATGCATTCTTATAGATTCGATAGTGTAGATGCACGGATTGGAGAATAGCTGACTGATACAAAATTTATGTGGAATTTATTTTATTTAGTTGCTCGAATAAATGATTTGCCTCTTGTCGGCTAAATCTCGGAATGAGCGGTTGGATGGATGTATGGAGACTTGTGCATATCAGGGCATGTACATACATACATGCATGTAACTACCTAAACGTTTACTAAAAATTAAAATCAGGTAGTTTAGTAGTTTTACTGACTGATGGCATAACTGTCATATTTAACGGTTTCTGTGGGTAGAAATTGTTGAATAAATTTTTTTTAAATTATGGGTATATAGTTTCTTGGCTCGTTATTTGTCATGGTCGTAGTAGTATGTAGTTTCTTTTTGCTTGTTTGCCCGTTGATTTTTCGGGTATCCAAAGATGGCAGAACAAGTGCTGAAGGCAATACTTCATGTACTATAGTGGGGAGTGGGGCATCAGTGGAATGTGTAACAGGAACAAGTCTGGACATTGAGTGGAATCAAGAATTTCTTACACGGAACACCTTGTTATTCTGTCCTAGAAAATACTCCTCTACAGAACCGTAATTTCGTACATTTTGTGTGAGAACCAGCTATTTTGGCAATCATATTAGTAAAGGTTCAACTAACAAGCAAGGTCTTCCGATGTAAACTACACAACTAAATGAAACTTGGTGGAATTGTAGACACTACTAATAGTGGTCATACAAACCACAAACTTCATGCCATCTCTTCTTGGTTCGAGCAGTGGGACATCTGAAAGCTTGATTTTTTTTTGCAAGTTTGACAGGGGTGGACCCTTACTCGCTTTAATTTTTGCATGTTACATCCCATAAGAGAAATCCATTTTCGAAACTCGAAGAAAATCCAAAGTTCAGATAAAGGGCCCTACATAACTATACGTGCAATGTTTGCAAGGACGGGGCGTGATTCTTTTCAATGCACCAATTGTTGGCAAAATGCACCCGTGAAGCTGTTGGTGCTCCTTGCACACATTGCACGTATAACTATGTATAGTGTTTTGTCTGAACTTTGGATTTTGTTCGAGTTGCGAAAATGGATTCCTCTTATGGGATTTAACATGCAAAAATTCTTGGTAGGACTCATATAATTCTGTTGCACGAGGTTCTTGAAATTATTTGAAGTATTTGCATTTGACCATTGGTGACACAAGTCCTGTTTTTTTTTCACAGGTGCTTACAACTAACAAGCAAAGTCTTCCAATGAAAAACGCAAAACTAAGTGAAACTTGGTGGAGTTGTAGATACTACTAATGGTGTTCATACAAACCAAAGCATGCATGCCATCTCCTCTTGGTTCGAGCAGTGGGACATCTGAAAGCTTGATTTTTTTCTGCAAGTTTGACAGGGGGTGGACATTTACTCGCTTTAATTTTTGCATGTTACATCCCATAAGAGAAATCCATTTTTGCAACTCGAACAAAATCCAAAGGATCATACATAATTATAAGTGCAATGTGTGCAAGGAGCACCAACAGCTTCACAGGTGCATTTTGCCAACAATTGGTGCATTGAAAAGAATCACGCCCCGTCCTTGAAAACATTGCACGTATAGTTATGTAGGGCCCTTTATCTGAACTTTGGAATTTCTTCGAGTTTCGAAAATGGATTTCTCTTATGGGATGTAACATGCAAAAATTCAAGTGAGTAAGGGTCCCCCCTTTCTAACTTTAAAAAACAAAATCAAGCTTTCAGATGTCCTACTGCTCGAACAAAGAGTAGATGCCATGAAGTTTGTGGTTTGTATGACCACTATTATAGTAGTGTCTACAATTCCACCAAGTTTCATTTAGTTGTGTAGTTTACATCGGAAGACCTTGCTTGTAAGATCATTTATAGCTGAATGGTATGACTGGTGGAGATTCAGATCTTTTTCGGTAGTTCCTGATTATGCACATCTCTGCAGTTTTACGATGATCCATGTACAGACACAACAAGTTGTTTGAAATCAATTTGGGATTCAAACCATTACAGCTTAATTCACCATTTAGAAGGGCTCTTGCTAGGTAGTGCAACTAAATCAGACTCATATCTCATATGTAATTAACGAAGATACTTATATTTTTGTATTTTTTCAGAGAGGGATACAGAAATGTGAGTGTCAGGTTATTTGTATTCGTTGATACAATTAATCAATTTAATGTAAAATCTTTCATTTACAGGAAATATTGCACCGAAATCAGAGACCGAAAGGGTCTACTTTCACATTACAGCCTCAAATTGCAACTCCGTGTACTTTCATAGTTTTAGAACTCTGCGATTCGGCACGCATATACATACTTACAATGACACCCGTAATATGCCTCTTTCATGGTCCATATGGGCAGAAATACAGTAATGAAAATAATAATGATATCATTATACATAATAATATATGTACAGGAAAAAGTTTCAATCTCATATTTATAAAAACGAAATGATATGAACATACATTATGAATATACTCTTTACGAACTGTTGACAATATACCAGAGGTAGGCCGTCAAGCAAATTTTTAAGTTGCTATTCCGTAGAACCTGCCTGATTCCGTAAATTGACTGGAATATTAGGCAACAAAGCGCTCAAAGGGGAGTGGGTCGGTGGCGTGGAATATTTTGAATATTCCAGTCATAGCTCCAATTATTGTTGAAAATAGCATCAACCAAATATTCCTGTCGCAACTACTAATGCTGGAACTTGTTGCAACATAAGGAACTGAAACAGCAATTATATTTGAAGACTTAATAGTGAAACTGAACTGTATTGCTCCGAATATAACTGCTATGTTCGAAAGTTCGGCACGATTATTTTTGTGGTGTAGAGGTACGGTCCCAAATCTATATTTACTAAATCTATATTTACTAAAGGGCTTGAACCTCGGCTTGCGCCCTCGGCAAATACTGACAAGGATCGACTGTGTGTTGTTCCGGATTCAAGTCGATGTGACTCACAATTGCATTAATTGTGTTTCACCGTAAGAGCGAGCCGGCCCGACCCGGACTCCGCGTTCATTTAGCGACCTTATTACACAACATGAAATTGTACTAATGTGCATATCAACAATAATGTAATTTGACTGGAATTCTTTATGTTCCCAGTAACTGCAGGTTGGCGGTCAGGAATTGGTAGGGTATGGCGGGAGTGCATGATTGTAGGGTCAATAGGCAGGGTAAGTTGGTAGGGTACGTTGGTAGGGTATGTTGGCAAGGTATATTGGCAAGGTATAGTGGCAAGGTATGTTGGTAGGGTATGTTGGCAAGGTATGTTGGTAGAATATGTTGGTAGGGTATGTTGGTAGGGTCCGTTGGCAAGGTATATTGGTCCTTTTGTGGCCAGGAAAGTAAAACTCAGCCAAACCTACGACCAACATAGCCTACCACAATACCCCACCAACATACCCCACCAACATAGCCTACCAACATAGCCTACCAACATACACCACCAACATACCCTAATAACATAGCCTACCAACATACCCTAATAACATAGCCTACCAACATAGCCTACCAACATAGCCTACCAACATAGCCTACCAACATACCCTACCAACATAGGCTACCAACATAGCCTACCAACATAGCCTACCAACATACAACCACCAACATACCCTAATAACATAGCCTACCAACATAGCCTACCAACATAGCCTACCAACATAGCCTACCAACATAGCCTACCAACATAGCCTACCAACATAGCCTACCAACATACCCTACCAACATACACCACTAACATACCCTAATAACATACCCTAATAACATAGCCTACCAACATACCCTACCAACATAGCCTACCAACATAGCCTACCAACATAGCCTACCAACATAGCCTACCAACATAGCCTACCAACATAGCCTACCAACATAGCCTACCAACATAGCCTACCAACATAGCCTACCAACATACCCTACCAACATACACCACTAACATACCCTAATAACATACCCTAATAACATAGCCTACCAACATAGCCTACCAACATAGCCTACCAACATAGCCTACCAACATAGGCTACCAACATAGCCTACCAACATAGCCTACCAACATACAACCACCAACGTAGCCTACCAACATAGCCTACCAACATAGCCTACCAACATAGCCTACCAACATACCCCACTAACATACCCTACCAACATACCCTACCAACATACCCCACTAACATACCCTACCAACATACCCTACCAACATACACCACCAACATACCCTAATAACATAGCCTACCAACATACCCTACCAACGTAGCCTACCAACATACCCTACCAACGTAGCCTACCAACATAGCCTACCAACATACCACCAAGCCTAGGTCCGTTGGTGGTAAGTTAGTGGTAGGTATTTTTGTGGCCGGGAAAGTAAAACTCAGCCTGTGAAAATTAGTTGCAAATGTTGTATACGGCAACACTATAAGTTGCTTTGGAATATTTTCGACATTCACGTCGCCTCCTCCCGTCTTTTTCAGCCGTCGACCCCTTACTCGGCAACTTTTTTTTTTGACGTCGCGTGGGTTATAGAATACACATTTTTTGCTTGACGGCCTATCTCTGCAATATACAGTATTTTCTTTGACAGCTAGTTCAACCTTAGGCACTGAACTCCCAAACGCATTATCTGTATTTATGCTCCAAACAAGCTGCGTGAGGTAGGTCGGATGCTTACAGAGTGAAAACTGAGATCTTGATCTACCCCAAGGGTCATCTTATCCCCGCGCAACAAATATCTACATACACTGAACTAGTCCTTGACTTTACTAGTACGTTGAACGCTTGGAAACACGATCAGTGATGGGAAAGATGCTTGAATATACTCTCCCGCAATGTTCCCGGACGATTATGTTACTTGTCACTTTTTTGGCAAAGTAAACCCGATGAATATTAAGATTAGAACTGAAGGCTCATAAATCTTTATCATTAGCAGACAAGTGCAGAAAATTCACCGATCATGATAGATAAAATTGGGAATAAAATCAAATGGAACTCGTTAATGCTTGAGTTCTCGGAAGATAACATTTTTCAACTACTTGCAGATAGGCATTAAGTAGCCTCAATCACCATAACTTTATCTCATTTATAGTCAGATGAAGAAGTCTCAGCATCCGTTGACTTACCGTACTCATGTGTAGTCATAGGCAGCATTATAGCCAACTACACTTCTCCAGACCCAGACGGTCATTGACTAGAAATAGTTTTATAAAAGACTACTATTTACTTTCCTCTGTCTGTTGTGAATACTTCCATGTACGCAAATGTGAAAATGACTTAATGAACAATGACAATACCAACAAGTTTGAATCAGACTAGCTTGGAATTGCTACAAAACTTTCTTCGACTGTTGTGAAAGTTTTTATACTTTTTTTGTTACAGTCAGTGAAAGCATTTCTTTAGAGTATTGAACTGAGTTTTAGCATGCATTCTGTTTGTTGGTAATTTCTGGTGAGTGGTTCATGAAAGCTACGCACTGTATGTAATGATTATGTATGTTTTACTAACTGTTTTCACTTCATATGTATAGATATACATACGTACATAATTACGCAACACTACTTTTCTGCAGCTAGTTCTTACTGTAGACAACGGACTATTAGTACTTATTCTCATGTGACAATTTGCATTTGAAATACTGAACGGGATACCCTTCTTTATTACATGCAGAGCTTTATGTATTTAGCTACATTGCTTTCCAAAGTACCTTCGTGCTGATGAAACTTTTTCACAAAAACTTTTCCGTATAACCGTATTCTAAATTACGTATTCTGACAATTTCGTCAGGGTTTCTGCGTTTGAATTTTATCTCATACGCATGGAGACTCATTGAAAATATATCAATACAATATTCTACCTTTTATACTTGAAGTGTATGTGAACTTTAGATTTGAAAGGATTTTATTATAATAAAATAGTGCCATTTTCTGTGTTTGTCCTTGAACCATTACTGAAGCGTTTCCAATAATTTCCAGTTATTGAACTTGTGTAATATTGCTTTGACAATAGATTATGGAAATGATGTAATTACTACATGTGTGCACACCGTGTGCATATGTGTGTCAATCAGGGGGACTAGTTTTTCATTCCAATTTAATGATGTAATAATATAGATATTTACATGAAAAGAATGTAAGGCTACAGAAAAGACTTCATTTTCTTTTTCCCTCGATGGCATTCCGACCCGACGTTCAAGATGATAAATTGCACGGCACTTTATTGTTTTAAGTGAAAGTATATGTATGTGTTTGCACAGCCTGGCCGAAACGAGACAATTTTTTGAGATCAGCTTACTAGCCCTGTCGTGTCTTACGATGCAATAAATCAGACTAAGAGGCATTGTGAACTTATTCGTATTTAATGTTCCCTTTTGAGTACTTAATTACATTCTTGTACAAAATAAAGAAGCTGGCTGTTGGAAGATTTGGGGCAGTTCGTATCTCCTCTCACGTTGCACATGTATTCTATTGGGATTCACGGATTCAGCTTTTGAATTATCGTTGTTTCTTCTTCTATCTTTACGGTAGTTCTATATTTTATGGTAATCTGCTTCATACAGATAGTAAGCTCTCTCTTTCTCTGAGAAATCCCTTAGAAAAGTAATTTTATACCGGAACCTCATTTAGGTCTAATTCTTCAAGGAAAGGTATGTATGGAGATTCGCACGCCGTCGCTTATTTGCAGAATAGAAAGGTAAAGTGCCACTTGCCACTTATTAGATTTCTTCCTTAAAACGTGCACCGAAGAAAGGGTCAATTCCCTGCAGCATTCAATGACAAAATGAATGAAATAGACATGAGGTGATATGACCTGAATTTTTAGAGTGTTTTTTTCTTCATTATGTTTATACAATGACAACCTTAAAAATAGTTTAAGAAGTGCTTCCATAAAAGAAATTGGGTTTCTTTTACGTACTTCCCTGAATGCCCATCATCTGTTTTATTTAACACCCACTTTCAAGCGCTTGCTGTCGGTTAACATCAATAAAAATATACCAATACAAAATGCTCTTTGAGACCCATTTGAAGATGGCAGATATCTGGTTTGTTCCATGTTCCCATGAATTATTTCTAGGTTTGCTAAACATTTGTGAGTCAAGTAGTACCCGCACATTATTTCTCAGAGCGTTGAAAAATCCTTTGGTATGCATTGATGGGGAAATGTCTGAAGTTTATTAGAATAACACTTTAACACGTGAGCTGAATAGTAAATTTGAGATATTGAATAGCAAAACCCCTCCGGAACTTTTTACGCCCGGGTCCAATGTGATGATTAATTTAACAAGATTGATAAGGGTCTTCCAATAATTAATGATAAAGCTTTGTGAAAGATCCTGTCTCGACAGCATTAATGAAATAGAAAAACATTATTAATTGTCGGCGAGAATAAAATGCGTAAAAAATTATTACTTTTATGTCAGCACTTTTTCTACCAATATGGAAGCATATGTTATATTTAGGAACGCGTTAACCTTTACTTGCTGTAAAAGTAAATCACCTAAAGCGGGGGGGGGGGGTGGCAGAGCTCAGATCAATAAAAACTTACTACTACAATTCATGCAAGCATTAATATACATGTCAACTTTGAAAACTTTTTCCATTTGTTAAGAATTTCCTGCTGTCATTGACATATCTAACGATCTTGTCATTACTCGAGTCACAAAATGCAATGAAAGTAGTTTTGAAGCAATATTGAATGTTTTTACATAACTGATGGTCTTCTTTGACATTTTTCGAGTGGTAATGAGCAAATAACTGTACCTGCCTTATATTAAAATTTCAGGAAAAATCAAATTAGTTCATGTCTAAAATGAAGCAGTTGGCAAGGAGTTGTTCATTATCGGAAGATCCACTCAACCTCGTCAAAGGCTGATTTCCAGGGTACACTACAGCAAAGTGGATATGCATGTTAAATTATTAGGAGAAATCAGAACTCTTTGGAAGTTGTACGTACATAACTTGACTTGTTAGTCAGATGAAACTCAAGCAATAGTTATTTCCTTCCTAGTATTGAAAATAAGATTAAAAGTTGGTTGTTTATGAATTTTAAATTAGTTTTCCAATTTAATATATTTCATCTTTCAGTATTATTGCAGACATATGTAGTTTTTGTAGCTGCGATCTTTTAGTATGTTAGAAATTGTGAGAGATATGAAGTACATATAGTTCAGCTCCTATTGAAATTACCGTTGTACATAAGTTTACGCTTGTATTTGTATTTTTTTTAGAGGCGGATGTTTACGTGAATTTTTGATTTGAGCTGAAATCGGAAATGTGAAGGCGTGAAATTAAGTAGCTTGGCTGGATTCCCCCGCTGTCAGTACAGGAGTAACATCTAACATCATCACTTCACATTTAATATACTCTTAAGCCATTTTCATTTTAATATAATTTTCTCCATTGAAACTTTTTTAATTTCCTCCACCCTGGGTAACAGTTGAGGGGGAAAAAATAGCCGGGGAAAATTCACAAACTTGTGCTCATCTGTTCAAGCCTTTCCCTCAAAGTGAAGTTGGGGAAAGTCAGATTCCAAGGATTTTTTGCGTATGCCAAACTAAAGCCGTGTGAACATATATCTGTACATGGGTACAGTATATCTACATAATCTCGCCATAATTAGGGATAAGTTTTTAAGGACTTTCTCATTATAAAAAAAGGGATGGGCTATAAATAACTAGGTCGATCACATCATCCGTGTAAGTATACAATTCTTCTTGAAGGGATAATTTTATAAGGGATGACAAAAGCCTCCGGACCAGTACGAATCTCTTATAACAAAATTAATGTACTACATATATCTAGAATAATTATTATACTCGCTAATAAGAGAGAGTAATTAAGGATACTCGTTAACTATAACGTTCTAGAAAGGTGGGGAGCTCACCATTGTGATTTACTGTTGATAACAGTCTTGGGGCTGGAGAACCAGTTTTGAATCACTATTTACCAGGCAAACTGTCTTACAATTTACTTCTTACCATGAATTAGCTAACCTGAGCCCAGTATTCATTCCGAAGTTTAATTTATCCCATTGACCGAGATGAGTTCAAATGAGCTTTGTTCCTGTTTTTTGGTATGTGTGCAGTACTTATGCATTCATACTTAATTAACTACTCCCAGGGACTGTCCAAATAATTATGCAGCATTCACATATCTGGGAAGCCGACACTGCCTCGTTAGATTGTTATATAGTAATAATTACTACTTCTAATGCAGTTGAATTACATTCGGAGTTCTTCTTACAATAAGCTAATCCCATAGTCCCGAAGGTAAAGGAGGTAAACCCTCGGTATCAAAACTAGATGACATACTGCATTGGATACAATAAAATACTTCATAAGGTCCTATACACAAGAGCACTTCAGGATAGCAAATGGAGTCCAACCCAATTATTGTTAGGTGTGAGTGTGATTGTATGCCTGTATGTATGTGAATGCATCAAGTCTAATCAACTAATTACTTGATTTATTCATTTTAAGCACTTTTTAACGCTGTCCACAGCACATCATACTAAGGAGTCCTTTGCAACAGACAGAGTAGATTAACATAGTTGTTGCTGTGAATAGTTACTCAATTCCACACCACAGACAAAATAAGGGACTTTTTGCATCAAGGCTAATTGTGAGGTGAGGGTAATAATTAGTGTTGGCATATACGTGCAAATTAAAGGAATTCGACTTCAGAGATTACGCTGCATATTACATAAGTAGAATATGTACATAGCAGTTCAGCATGCATACATGCTCGACAGTGAAGATTAATAATTCCCTTTGCTCTACAATTTACATCCACCAATACTATGTACTACGTAACCAGAAGTAGGAGAGAAAGTCTTCTGTACTCTTTTCACGTCAGCAGATATTTTGGTAATTCTGAGAGCTACTGGGATTTCTCCATTGTATTATTGTCAGTAAACGGAAGTTCCTCGTAACGTAATAATTATATTCTTGTCCTTCCCGAAACCTTAATTATAACTGGTGCAGTAAAACTTGAACAATGACTCCCAGAGCGACAAATGATTAGTTAATTTTGTCCTTGAGATAGGAACCGAGCTAATAGGAAACGATAGAGGTAGAACTCATATGATTATGTTGCACGAGGTTCTTGAAATTATTTGGAATATTTGCATTGGTGACACAAGCCCTAAATGTTTTTTTTCACAGGTGCTTTCTTATGTTAGTGTAATTAAGCTGCAGTCGTTTATGGATCTACACCCGACATTGAAATAATGCTTAATTGAAATTATAAGGTTAAAAATATTACTTAACTCTCACAAGCCTTACTACGGTAGTCTTATTGTTTGAGGGCAGCTGGAAATAATTACACCCTACTAGAAAATGCTCATATGTATATTGTTTTTCAGTATGTATTGAAACAACATGGATTTAATTGACTCAGAAACTTAACTTTAGATAGAGAATTGAAAATATTCTGGGTATTTTTACAGCTAAAAGAATCCCTCAATATAACAAAGACGTTGTTTTATTAAGCTGATCAAGCTTATTATATCAAGCTGAACAAACGTTTTACGAATGAAAGTAGATATGCACATACAACGAGGAGTAAGTTCAAATGTAAAGAAAATTTTGTCGGAGATGAGATGCGTTCTCCTGAGCTGAATTCACAAAAGAGAAAGAAGTTGAATAGAGACTTTCTACAATATTTACACCAGAAAGGAAATGTAAAGTCGTTCAAAGAAACAGGATACGTTCTATTGTATCCGTATTAGTGGCCTGAATATCTAATTATACACACACGTGTATGAAAAAGGGAACAATTTCTGTCAGTGTCATTCTTCTAGCCTTGGGGAGACGGTCATAATTTCAGAAAAGCTGTAGCAATATTTGCCACTCCTTGCTCTCCTCTACTATCTCATTTTGAAGTTTTGAAGCTCAGGTATAGTTTTATGATGGAAATATGATTCTTAAACTTCCTTTTGTTTTAAGGATTCAACAGGAAGGGAGATAGCGGAATATTTAATGCTTCATTAAAAAATGTTTCAAGAGAGCTTTCATACTTTACTGAAGGCAGTTATAAATGAATGCAAAAGCAAAATTCTACAGTAATTATATCTGGTAGATTTTACTTGAGATAATAATAGCCCTCTCAACGAGTTAGCCACCACCATACGTTAACTACGAGGCCAAAACTAAGTATTTGTTATTTGCGAAAACTCCCAGTCTGGTTCCCGGGAAATTTTACGTTCAGTGCTTCTCCCCACTCATGAGTCCAAATAATTTTTGTAAACACTAGAGTTTTAGTTTTAGATTACAAGCACGTGTACTAGTACTAATGAGTATCTGCAATGTGCATGTGCACATATGTATGTACATATGTATGTACATACAGGGGTAGTGTGTCCAAATATTATCATTCATTTACCTCCTGATTCGTATAATTACGTGAGGAAGGGCAAGGATTATGGCAATAATAATTTGGAAGGTTCCATGCTCCAAGAATCACTGCGACAAAGTAATATGATTAGTTTCTTGTTATGCACCAACGAGTTATTTGTGCAGGGGAATTCTTCTGGTAAAGCACATATTACAGGGTGATTGTGTCAAGGGAAGAGCATTAATTAACTGACACCTCCTTCCTACAATTTAAGCGTGGAATTTCATTGGAATTAATGTCGACACGGTAATGACAATTTTACGGCTTGTCACGCGGCAAAAACCTTTTCATATGAATACATACTTGCAGTTATTTAAATGACAGGGGTGCTACAGGAAATACTTCATTGAGGAAGCTTGTCATGCTCTTATTGGCTGTTGGAGCTGGTCTGGGTTCCGCTGATTGTGAGATCAATTTTCAATTGACTGTCAGCCAAACTAAATGGGTCTGCTAGGAATATCCAACTAACTCCTTTTGTGTGCATGGGGATATAGTTCAACCACTTGCAGAAATCAATAGTCCCATCACATTTGTGGTTGTGGTCTTCCTTGAGTTCCTTGTATGTATGCTTGTGTATCTGTATATGGATGCGCCTCGTAGTCCACTTCCTTCTATGATCTTATATCCATGTACATACGTCCAAGTTTTCCAAAAATAGAATTCGGGTTCCAGAGCAGACAACCTCCAAAGGCATTATCTTCGTTCCTGAGCGCAAAACCTGAATGCTAAAAGGTAACAATGTCATCATATATTTCAGTGGCAGGGAGACTCTGGTCCTGGTCGGGCGTGCAAACATTGGCATAAAACTAAGAACTTTGGAGGTTACGCTCTGTTAGTTCCTTTTTGAGCCATTGACTTCTAGCAAGATTTTTTCGTTTAGAGGATTGATGATATTAATACAGTATTTCATTTCGTTTCGCAGACGGGCCCTTCATAAATTTAAACCGGCTTGATATAGATATGTACATGTATCTACATTTTACCATCTCTGGTCTCTTGTGTTGAGAACCTACGCTTTGGGATTTTCTTTTTAAATCAGAGTATATAGTTTATCTGGAATTCATAATCATGGTAACTTGATTTCTTTCCATTATGCAGGTGATTCCATGCAGACAATTTTACAGGCTGAGAAGATTTTTGTGCGTATTTGACGTTTACGATGAGAATGTACAAACACATGTGTACATACATTATTTTCATATACAAGCTATGCACACTGAATATTTTTATTGACTTGTGGCAGCACAAGGCCTGATGGGACAACTCGGTTCATTGCATTATGTTCTAGTGTTTATATTGAGGGGATTTTCCAAGAAAATGCTAATACATTTTTTGATGTGTGTAGGAGAGTCACGTACAAAGTTTGTTGGTACAAGCGAAGCAGCGGAATGGAATAACAGAAAATCACGAACTTCCCTCCTGTTTCTATTTACCATGTTAGAATGAAACCTTAATAGGAACTACTGCTGATGGTAAATATTTTATTTGCTATACAATCAGTTATCCATAAGTAAACACACATGAGGAGTACAGATGTAAAATGACCCAAGTCCAGAGAGAAACAAAAAACGTCTGAATCCATTTTAGAAAAATGGTTTTTGAGATTGTAAGATTAGTATTTTTTTTATTATTGAAGAGTAATAATATCAAGTTGTTTTCTATAATAATATTTGTAGAAAATCTTGTTTGATATGTTGGTAATAATATAAGTTCCTGTATTGGAAAACATTGGCATTAGTCTGTTTTTTGAACAATGTTTGACTTATTGGCCTGTATATAAATTTATATGAAGAATTTCATATTTGTCGGGTTCAGGAATTTAACAATAGGCATTTGGCCGCATTTTTGACCCACTTCCGTCAACCTTTGAGCTTTGGGACTCAGTCTGGGAATGGCCCTTTCTCTGGAGTAAACTGTTGGGAATTAAAAAGAAATTCAAAATAAAAGTGGAAAAGACGTTTTGCATCTACGCTCTGCATGGCTCTAATACCATTTGTGCATGCTATTACACGCAGGTGTTTAAGTGGTTTTGGGGTTGGAGTAATAAAATCCTTAGAATTTACCATACGGGAACTTGCAGCTACTGTAAATACATTAAATGAAATTAAAATATCCATGTTATGTCCAAGTTTGAGGAAATTATACTTTTGTTTAAGTTAGGAAATACTCAAGCGATGAATTTCTGCATTCATTTCAAGTTTACTTATTAACACTTTATTGAAATACCCCGAGAAATACACATAGTTGGTAACGGATTCGTATTATACGTAGAATTTATAGGCTATACCAATATTACTCTTTAATACAAAGTAAAAAAAGTTTAAGTATCCAAAAATGTAGACATTTCTATAAAAACTAGCAATAATACAGTAGACGTAGACGGTATTATTTCATGGACACTTGTCACTGTTGTAATATCAGCATGAAATTCGTCATCTTGGAGTCGATGAGCGAATGCTAAGTGAGTAATATTTAGAGAATTTGATGTCGGAAGTGCTACCCAGATACATTCTCCGTCCTATTAAGATTTTACGACACTATGTTCTCTTTAGTTCAGAGCATACAGCGTCTTAAATTTTAGGTTCGCAAAATACACTTCTAACATCTAACAAGGGCACTTTCAAAACTGTCCCAAAGATATTTTCTGAAAATTCTGGCCTTTGTCAGTTAGTGCCTTTTTAGGGACAGTAAGTCTCCGCCCCCCCCTGAGCCATCTACACTTAATTAAAAATAAAACTACTAATTTCAAACATAAACAATTAAAAATAGGCGTAAATTCTATGTAATTGAATTACCCATCGAGGTGAATTTTCATGGACGCCAATTGGTTTAATCAGCCAGGCGGATCCGTCACAATTATTATATTCTACGTAAAACAAATATTGATCCCTCCCGTGAATTTAAATGCCAGAATGTACCTCCGAAATTGAAATATGAGGTATCATCTGAACTATTATTACGCCATACTACCCCAAATCCCCCAGTTTATAAAATTGTACTTCTCCAGTGCTTTTTACGCTCGTACAAATAAGACCTGCCAAAATATTATAATTTGGAAAGTTCTGAAACGAGTAGGGCATTGTTGACTGAAGTTCTCGCTTACAAAATGTTGAGAAATAATGCATTGCCCTATGCACATGCACATTTTCCCCGGATCTCAATTTATCTTTTGGCTAATGTGACTATTTTGTTTTCACGAAGTATACAAAGTGAAGCCAGAAAATGCACATTCTCTCATAGCAATCGGCGCATTTACAGACGGGGTTCATGGCCGTTGCAATAAAACTTGTCACATAAATTTACTGCTGATACGCTCTTGCACGCTCGAAAAACTAGAAATCTCACAGTCCCGGAGGAATTCATAACTGCCGTTGTACACCTAGAATTTCGAATCAAGTCAGATCAGCCTACCGTACCGGAATTCCCCTGTTGGAAGAGGTGCAACATTTCCAGTAAAATATTATCTAGCAAGAATTTCTGAACAGATTCTACATCCTAACTACTGAGGAAAATGCATTTCCGCCTTTATGGTTTTACAGTCCAAGTGCATACAGTCACATGGGTTTGATTTTAAATCAATTCCTTAAGGCAGAACTGGCTGTAATAATGCCACAACAGGATGGTCACATTTATAAATAATGCCTTTTTTTCTGTGAATTGCAAGAAAAATACAATCTTATATTTCAAGGCTGGATTTTGTTTTCCTTGGGGAAATTCAAGTGATTAGTCAGGTGTGATGTGGGAAGATTAAGGAATTTACTGTTAGGTGTGATTTTTATACTGTGGTAAGGATATATGGAGAATTTTAGCTATAACGTCCGTAGTTCCTGTTAACATCAACCATGGAGAATTGATTCATGACATGATTGCTCCACCACTAAGAATAGTTTGACAGCAGTTATGGAATGTTAAACTAACCCTTTTTACCCCGCATCGCTGCTCTCACACACTTCCAACCACTCAAATTTATTTTCTCTCAAGACATCTCCAAAGTCTCAAAGACTCAAAAAGTCTGTCGAGAGTACGACAAGGATTTACACCATGACTTTCTGGAAATTCACTTCCCTGGATTAAGTAGATGTCGTCAAGGAAATAAAATGACAAAATTCTTGACGGCAAAAGTATGCGTTCTGAGCTGGATCTACATATGTATGTACATAAATATTGGAGGTATATCCCCAACTGCGTGTATACATTACAAGGAGTACGATAGGGGAGAGGAGGCTGATAAAATACATCTAGTATTCGGTCGTGGAGCGTGAGCGTACTCTGAAAAGGGTTGAAAAGTTCGAAACAAAGTCGTACATTTCTAATAGTCTCGGAATTTAAATCTAGAGCGCGTCAATGCGTTTACGATTACCCACTCCAGTCCCCGTTATCTGTCGAACTTGTGAAACTTTAGGCATTCCGGGTCTTTTGTACTCATTCTTATTGTTTCGGGATGAGGCATGGGTGAGGGATAAATGTCCGTATCTGTATTTATTTCGGGTAGTTCCAGTGGAGCCGCATTTGTGATTTAGTTCAAAGGGAGACAGAGGCCTTCCATTTGTTCTTTCTTTAGAGCTCAGGTATCCTCACAGTTTGAAATTCAATGGAGGTGTATTTATTGTATGTACAATAATAATTAGATATATGTAAAAAAAAAAAAAAAACTTTCCCCGCCGCCTTGGCTTTCCCTTTCATTCATAAATCATGTTACCCGAAAATACTGTAACATTTGTTTGGAACTTCCAGCAGGTGTTATAGGATGATGGTACAGGGTAGGACTGTACTAACTTCCAACTTCCAGGTAGAGGTAATACTTAACAAATTAATTAAACATAATGTGAGTAATATGTGCTTTAATTACTTCGGAGAATACTTTCGTATAGAAAAGTACACAGTAGGAGATACAAGGTGTGACAAATCCTTTTTTCTCTTCCGGTACTACTAACAGGTAGCGTAAAAATGTGTTATAATTCTCAATTGTGAAAGTGATGATGGTTTTCAGATTTTTATAAATTACTAGCACTGACCTGGGTCAGGCCAAAAGTTCAATGTGGGGGAACTGGATATTTTTTATCATCAAAGTACAACGTGAGTGGAAATAATATTAGCGCTATTTTTATAAAGCGAAATTTTATGGGCTTTAAAATTTGACACTATAGAGATAGTACTGCTCTTGGCATTCTGGACAACAAAGGTCGAAACATGTGGTTAGGTAGAAATAAATTTAGGTGTGGAAAGGGCAATTATCCCGGAAGATCCGAAGAGACTGGAACACTGGAATCACTGCAATTGCCTTCAGAGGATGGAGCGTGCTGATTAGGATGGTAATTGTCAAGGGGACATTTACGGAAATTGACGGGGGACATTACAATCCCTCATCATAGAAATTAACTCGAGTGTTAACTACAAGTGTGAAAGAAGATTGAAATAAAGCAAAAATAATTATTTTTATGCCAACTCTTTTAAAAACTTTCCATAAGCCTTCCCTCACAATTGTAGATTTTTAGCACTGTTTGACTTGGAAAGTTAAAATAAAGTACAAGGGAATCCCCATGAAAGTTGCTAAACTAGAATACTTTCATGTACTTAGATATTTATCATGTATGGCAGATCGTCCATGATAATACTGGAACATTTGAAATTCCTCCTTTTCCGCATCTTCCTCATCTATGTATTCCTGGCGTGGCATTTCTCCAACCTTGCTCCCTATTTTTACCGGCCATGGCCAGAATTCTCAACTTCGGGATCTGTTTGATAGCTCCTCGAAAAGCCCCTGAAACTTCCTACAAACGAGAGTCACAGGATATTTTGAAAATAAATTGAGTAAATAAACAATTTTTAACTTTCAAAATTGAACTTTTTCCATAAATACTCAAAGAAATGTTCAAAGTTTTTGCTCCACTGTCTTCATCACTGTGTCAAGAGTTTCAAGGCTAGATGAATGAAACAAATTTTGAAAAATATGACAAATTATTTTCTAAAATATGGCAGGAGTGATTATGATTCACCATGTCCCTTATATGGGCTAGGGTGAGACGAAAGGCTCTAAAGTTCCATTTACAGCCCTCCAGCAATAGGTGCTTCATTGTGTTAACACCTGCTGGATGTTTGAAAACTAGTTTTATCCTGGTTTTGTCAGCATATAAACTATTGTAGAAATTGGATCTAATTAATTTGTATTCCGTTCTCATCTCCAATTATTTTCCATGAATTCCGGATTTTGTTCACACATGTGTAAGTTCACCACATGTAGATTATGGTTGAGGCTACTACGCATAGATGACAATTATGCAAAGGAACTAACTTTTGAGAATTTTTAGGTTCAGCCAAGCGGAATTTTAATTAGGAAAAATTGTCGAAGATAACATCCACATCAGGGACCTTCGTCTCATTTCGCCCCTTCAAATTCCTATTTCTTATGAAACAGTTTCGAGTATTCCATTCTCCCCTACAGGGGAAAATACATATAATCTTTTAGGCTAAAACCTCGTATCTATGCATGAATGAGTTCCATTAATAGCCCAACTCCCTTGAAAGCACTAACAATTAGTTATGAGTACAAAATCACTTCCTATCCCGATACGAAATTAACATGAGCTTCACGGTTATCAGTTTAAGCTGAATGAACAGAAACAATTCAAATGTATCTGAATTAAGATGGAGAATGGAGAGAGGCATTGAAAGAGAAGCCTGATGAAGTTCCAGGTATCCTGGCGAGAACATATTGCAATGAACAACTGAAACGTGAGAGGAATTTCTACAGCGTATTTTTGGGCGACAATCTCTTCTATTGCTAAAAGAATCCAATAAAGGAATCCAATAAAAGAATTTTTACTTACAAGAATTCCTCTGATTACTTCGAGAACGTGTGCCCCTGAAATTAATTGAAATATGCATATTCTATTACCTTTCCTACATTATAAATGCACATAAATGAATTTATACATATATTTACAAAATTGACTCCCGTTCTCACGTTTTCTCACTCAAGGTCACATGGTTCTAGTTTCACAAATATAATTACGTACAGTAGACTGAATATCTGTAAGCAAGCGTAAGAACAAAAAGATATAAAAATAGCACTTTATTTTCTCACTGTCTGTGACCCGCTATTTACTACAGTCCTTTTTATAACCTCCCTTGTAATTTTGTAGTATTTATAATCTTATGAATGAAACTTTGACCCCGGACAGTTATTATCTTATAAAACATAATTGTCTTTATTACTTTTCCAACTACTCGTTTCCAAACTGTTTAATCCTAATTTTCTCTGACGACTTCACATGAAAACAAAATCTCACGAGCGCTTCCAATTATTAAACAAAAACAAGTAGATACCAAATGACTTTTTGCTAGAAGTCTCCCGTTGGTAATGTGTTAGACATTCATGGGGAATAAATATTATTTAGGGGAACTATTAAAAATGCGTAGGCTCACGATTTGGGAGTAGATTCATACCGGATTCGCTGGGAGTATGAAAAACGTATCGTATTTGTATTCATAACAGTGAACATATGTACATTTCAGGGAAGATACCACAAAGTTGTAATTACGTGCTTGAAAGAGCAGTCATTAGGTATTTGTATGAGTGAGCGGATGTAGTATGTATCACAATTGCTTTTATGGTCGAGTACTTTCACTGTCTTCAGCCAAACCTGGAAAGTACTGCAATTTTGTAGACAAATTGTGAGAGGCTACACTCAGAGATAAAATCAGATCTCCCGATTGTTTTCATAATGAGAGGAAAATTATAGCTTGTTTTACTTGTACTTGTTTTCTACGAACTTGCTATTAACCCCAAGGCATTTTTCTCTCCTCCGGGGGTAGCTTCCCTCTGATTGAGAGTAGAACAGTACACTGTTGATATTCCCTCAAGCATTAAAGAGACTAGCCCCAAATGTGCAAATTAATAGAAGAAAGTACAATTTGTATGATTACATATCACATTACAGAATGAGCGTTCCTTCTACAGAGTGAATGTCCGGGAGAAGTTATGCAAACACTTTGTACGCCTGGAGAAATCCAGCATATTTCACATTTTAACAAAAGCTGATGCCTGGTGACTGTCTGAAGTTGGAATTTAGGGGAACTTCATTGTGGATTTATTACTTCAAAAGATTTGTAACCGGATTAAATTTAAGGGATTCTACTTGCGTACAACTGTAACATATGTATGCACATAGCTACTATAATTTATTTGTGAAATCCTTTGATAGCAAGCAATTATAACAGATTTACTCTTCATACAAACGTATTCCATGGAAATTCTTGCTTTTGTACGGATTCACATCCGTATAAAAATCCAAACGGATTTCATGTGAAACCAAACTTCAACTAATACTTGAAAGAATAATTGATTTTCATTGTAATTATTTATAAGGGAACGGCAGGAAATTATTTGCCGGTTCAAGTTACTAAGTAGCTACAAAAGCAAATCAATTATTTGTCCGTAGCTTCCAAGAATTGTACCCTTTGTTCAACTTAATTACTTTATTGCTACACAGATTGATAGCTTTTACTTATTCTTGCAGAGTTCCGTTATGTCATTTGTGCTGTTTGAAGAAATGAAATCTTTTGGAATGCTCCTATCAATAGTATTAACCTTTCATGCTAAGTAGTTAAATTGGAATTCAACATCAGTGCTTTCTGGGAATGATGTTTTAAGGTAGGATACTGAAGCGGCTGCTTTGTGTATGTAACAAACATGAAATCTTTACAATCGGGTTCATTTCGTACCTGGGATGAAATTCTAGCATGAATTTTTCATGGATCAAAAGCTACTGTAAATAGTGTATTTGTAATTTTAGTATAATAGTAAAAGTAGAAAATACGACTATAAAAGTAGATACTTCGAGTTATGTGATAGAATGTGATCGAGTACTTGAGAAAGGAATCTGGATTCAGTTCTATTCTATCAAAGTAAGACTTAAAGAGTGTGGAAACAGTTTGTTTCTATCAAGTTATCACGTAATCCAGTTTTAAATTATTAAAATTATCAAATTCGTGATATGAAAAACTCTTTGCCTCTTTATAATCAATCCGCACTGGTCGGAATTCAAGTTTTGTAAATAGCTGCTCCGTTGAGCACCATGGATATTGAGATGTAACCATCTCTTTTCCAAAAAACAAACATTGAATGATTTCCAGCAGCAATTGAAGTTGAGAAAATAAT
Organism: Allacma fusca; assembly: GCA_947179485.1. Taxonomy (NCBI): domain Eukaryota; kingdom Metazoa; phylum Arthropoda; class Collembola; order Symphypleona; family Sminthuridae; genus Allacma; species Allacma fusca. The sequence goes on from OX359247.1 coordinate 21,669,015, forward strand.
ATTTTTATTTTATACGTCAATCTTCATTCTGCCACTGACGGTTCACAAAGTCAGTCGCTAGTCATTTTTTTCTGTTTGCGCTGTACTGACGAGTCCCAAATAGGACGAAACACCGGTGTCTGCAGCTAACAAGGTTTCTGGTCTTAAAGTATCAACTGTTAGTGGTCGCCAGATATAAGCCTTTTGTGGAAACAGTTTGTTTCTATCAAGTTATCACGTAATCCAGTTTTAAATTATTAAAATTAAAGAGTGAGTATTTATTAAGGGCACAAAATGGAGCTGATGAATTAGTAGAGTAATTAACTATATGCATATAATTGTGTACAGAGGGAAAGTAGCTTGAGAAAGTACTGAAGTACAACTGCATTGAGTGATAAAAATATCTTCCTTTTTATACTCATTCACAATCAGTGATATTCACAAGCGAAAGGATCCTTAAATTAGTAAATTCGAGATTGTCCAGGAAAGTACGACTCAGGGCTTGAACATGAGGGTATGTAAATTGGTTGGAAACAGGGTGAAAGTAAAACCATTGAAATCAGCTTTGATGGCCGGCTTTTGAATGGCAGATTATCTTATATTGCAAAGTCCAGACTTACTGTGTACTCTATTCACTGGTTTGACCTTGTGGGTTGATCTATATGAATGTTGGTTTTTGCAAAAATACATAAGGAAAGTTAGAACATTGGGATTGAAAAAATGTTTTAGTACGCAAGATTAAATAGAATTATATGTAATAATTACATAGAAGATATTTTATTTTAAGAATCCCGGAAATTCTCATGCCGTAAGCATTCGTGCTTCCGGCCATTCAAACGATTAAGAACCTGCTGACTAAGTAAGCTCTAACCAGGCCAAGCTCAGATTTCCTCTCCTCTCAGTTTTTTCCTGCGTTCCATCTCCACCATAATGTAACATATACTCGGTAAAGTCTTCTCAAATGTTATCCCTCAGTAGCTTTTTTCAGAGTTGCTCATGTGTCTTAAGTGTCTACAATCTACATGCCTGGTTGTAAGATTCGTTGAAGTGAGTAAAAGAGGTGGAGGGGCTGGGTGAAAGTTTTGAATGAATTTTTGAGTTACCACGCTCAATATGTAAAATATAATGTTTCACCAACAAAGCTCCATACTTTTAACTATGGTATTGCATAAAATAATGATCCATCCACTCAAATTTACCGTGAATTTACCAATTTGCAGAATTTAAGCAAAACCGCATACAGTAAATGTGGATCTATCAAATGCGATCTAGTTACGGCCAGAACCTGTGAAGGTTATTATTTATTATGTTCCTCAACATATACAGACTATTTCCAAAGAATCTAATCTTCCTGTCAAAACTTGGTCAATTAATTCAAAATTAATCCTTGTAATAAATGAATGTTAGTTACTTCCAATACTGGTAACTTCAATGCTGGTAATACATAATCACCATATTATTAACACTAAGTAATTTATTACATCGAAGTCAGCAGTTATAAACCATTCCTGTGCTTATGATATAAACTTTTGGATATCTACAGTGCGGTTGTGTGTAGAATAATTTTATTATTGTATTTCTGAGTATTATGGAATCATGACGCTGGAAATATTTTCTGGAACACCCCAGAATAATAATTATGAAATCGTATCCAAAGGCATTGTCGAAATTATTGAAATACTTGGAAATCGAATGATTCAAAGTTCCAATGAAGTTCCGTCCCAAGACTAATATGGGGTAATAAGATTGTTATAATTACATAGTATTACATAACTGGCATGATTTTTGGATTTATTTGTTGCATATCGGTTACCACGAAATGTATTTCTCTTCAAAGGAATAACTCAACAGTTCGTTGGCTGACCGGGTGTTTAATATTTACTGACTTATTTCAGAAATTGTAATATACCAACGTTGCTAGTGGTAAGCGACCGTTCTATACAATGCCCGAAACTTGTTCTAAGCCAGGGTATTCTGCATGAGTGAATGAACACAGAAGCTTGGAATGAAAACGTGAAAATTTTTTGTTGCTACTCCACTGCGATCCCACTTCCTCCAGTTTAATGAAAAGCTTTCATACCATGGTTGGCTCATTATATGTGGAAGCCTTCAAGCGTATTCTATCCTAAAGGTTATACAGCTATAGGCTGTCTAGGTTTGATGGGTATAAGCTAATATGTAGATACCTACACATTGCAGACACGGCATGATGCATCCAAATAATGAGGGAAATCACACTTTGTAATGTAAGGGGCATATTGAGACGCATCAATTTTTACCTCGTATTTAGTCCTTTTAGCCCCCCTTTAGTCTTGGCTTCGCTCTGCTTCCTTACACTTTATTTATTAGGACATACTTAAAACTACACTTTACAAAAGGCACTTACGTTCAGATTGAAATAGGTCTTTTGAGAGCCTATAAGTTCTGTAGTTTCTAGTAACATCTTGCTCCACTCACCTAGAGAGTGCTGGTTTGGATGATGGGAAGTATTGTCGTGTAAAAATTTGCAGTGGAAATTGTGAGATTCCTCCTAAAATGTCTACATGTACATATGTAAATGCATCCTATGTAACAAAATATTTATAGGTTGTCAAGTTCAAGACAAAAAATCCATTATTGATTGCCCAAGTGCAAGGCTATTTCGTATTTTGGATTTTCAAGTTCTAACCCTCGCCAGGACTCCACGATGCATCCAAGACAATTTCAGCCCACACGTTTTAGCAACTAATGGAAAAGTTATATGTATATTGTCCCCAGCTGAATTGTTTGTGAGCAGATTCAAGGAATTCCAATACCAGATCTCCTAATCAAATATTTAATAGATCAGTATCTGTAAAAAAAAAAACCTGGTCGGATCAGATTTGACAATTTATTTTAGCTGCCAGAACAAATGTCAAAGGAGATATGGGTGAAAGACGTGGTGAGAAAAATTTTTCCTTCTGGATGGAACACTCTCTCATATATATTCTTTGATATTCGTGTGTGAGTATTGGCCATGCTTACAAATGTATTTACAGTTAATGTGGCCAAAAATAAAAATCCTATTAAATATTACAGTACAATTTTGAGTTGAGCTGGAATTTCTTGTAGAATCCACCCAAGTCAATAATTATTAATAGCACCCAAAAATCTCATTAGTTATTTGGTTCCGATGAAAGCCATAAGGAAACTTCAAATTGAATGTAAGGACTTTCACGAAATTATCTCACTGTATCCAAGCCCGGGATGGAATGTAACTTCCAGGTTCAGAAGACTGTGAGTCAGGAGATAGGAGAAAAAAAAACTTCAGGCACCAGAAATTCCCCAACACAAATTGAACAGATACCTATAATACTACATCCTATGTTCACTAAAAACTTCAATATCTAAAAGATCAATAATCCATAAATTTCTTCCGCATCTTAAGTCCGGGAAACCCTTTCCATTTATTACTCCTAAGTTCGTGTAAAATATGGTGGGGAATTGAACAGCGTACACAATCTTACTTCTTCCTCACATGCCCTCCTCGCAGGAGTCCCTGAAACTAAAAGGGAATTCGGGAGCATGGTTTTCTTTTAACACTGAACATTACAAGTGTAATAAGTAAGCTATGCAGGCATGTGCATATGTACGGATGTAACCATGTACATATGTACAGGCATATGTACATACATGACTTGGCGCACATATTTATACGGGAGTCGTAACAAAGATTTCTGACGCAATTGCGGGTTCATATACTTGTTCACGCAGTCCCTGACACAAATCTTGGTAAATGAACTTCTTTTGAAACATGGTCATCAGCGTTGGCCGCGCTATATAGATATACATACCTCCTTGTGTATGGCTAGCATTGATAACAGTACAGTATGATAAAAATTACTTTTTCCCTTTCCATTAGAGCCCTTGGATTTGTATTTTTTGGGTACAGTATCGTCCAGAGCCTGTAATAATTACATAAGGGTAGTACATATTAATAGGGGTACACTGCGACGGGGAAGAAATTACAACTAGTAGATATGTACTTATTGAATAAATTTAAAAGTAAAAGCACCTATTTCCTTTATGAACGACTCCATCTTTTAAGGTTATGCAGAAAATGCATAAGCTGTGCTTACTTCATTAGTTAAAAGGAAAAAAGAGCACCTCTGAAATTTTAGGTAAATTTTGAATGAATGTAATGCTTTATTTACTGGGGCAGACAAATAAATAGGAATATGTAGGAAGTAATGCTTCTATTTGTGTTGAATGTACAGCGCAAAAATGCTAATTTGCTGCCAGAGTACGTTCATTAAGCAATTAATTTCCTCTGAACTTGTACTTACTTCCCAGGTATTTACATGAATTTTATTCTAATTTTAACTAAGAACTCTGGCACGTGTTCAACACTGAATCATATCCAATTGATCCGACAATTTGCCACGGGGAAAAAGCGGAGTCATGCCGGCATGCGGTATGGGTTCGCTCGAATAAATTCCCGAAATTTACACAAAGTTTGCTAATTAACATCTAATGCTAAATCCTGCTCATGTACGGCATACGATAAGGTATGTATAATTAATTTAATGTCGAACTTTCCTGTAAGTTTCATTAAGGCTCGAATGATCAAATGGAACTTTGAACTAGCTTTCCACCCTCATGCTCATGTGAAATTGGAAAACCTTGTAGCTCACATGTTCTTTCGGCACGTGAGATAATGGCGTAGTTGCTGTCATGGTGATTTCAATTTATTAAAATCTATTTCTGAAATAGATACTTGTACCGTGTAATTACTTATCAGGCACTTTGTTTGATGTATTATTTGTATGATGCTGTATTGATGCTGTTCAGTTAAGTTTCGTCCTGCTACGAAAAGAGTAAAAGTGTCTATACAGATACTTATCTACATCTAGTACTTTTAATAAATACCTTAAATGGCATTTTGTGCACCTGAACATTGTCATTCCCAATGCTCGGGAGCTTTCACAAATATTAAAAATTAACAAGAACCATTTATTTTCTTTATAGCGTTATCTTATATTAGCAGTCTCAATAAATTTCATAGAATTAAGAAATTCTGGTTGCATTAGGCCTTGAGTTTTTGGGTGTCTTTAATTTTATAGCTGAAGACATTTGACACATTTCTATATTTAAAGTAGAAAAATGTTTCATGTTTACACACTCAGTTTGATGAACCCAATAAACAGCATTTTAATGCATGGTTCCTGTAAAATAATTATAAAATTCCTTCATGTTTAAAAGATAACGAGTTTTTAGTTTGCTTGTACAGCGCTAGTGCAATGTTACAGGAGGACCATTATTAACACGTTTAGTGGAGAATCTTCTCATTGTCAGTCCTCAAAGTGCTTGCATGGTTTCTGATTTTTATTGCTGTGACTGCAAGTTCAAGACTATAGCAATAAGTTATGTAAGTGATCCTCGGAATTTGTTTTCGGAATGATCAACCTTGCTGGAAATTTGTTATTGGTTATCAGGGAACTACAGATATGTATGTACATTAATACGTACCTACTTATTTATTAACAGTTTTGCAGGAGTCAGCAACTGCGGTCACGGATCTGATTAAAGTATAGGAAATACCAGTATCTTGCTAGAAATCAGTACGGTTTGGCTGGTCTACGTGAAAGCTTCAAATGATCCAGACATTTGTGGAAGTCCAAGAGTAATAAGTGTAAATACATCCGACACAAAAATTCCCAGCACGATATAGATACGTGATTCATCAGATCTGAAACCTGGTTACAACCGAACTAGTACGTACACATCTATGTATATGTATACCATAAGATTTGAAAAGGGGATTTATACAAAATACAATCATGATCAAATTCCCCAAGATTTCCTTTTACATTTACCCGTTGACATTGTGAGATACAGTTTATGTAGTTTGGGTAAATCGGAGGGCATACTTTTCATGCATCCTTGACTTGGATTCGCATTTGTCTTCCAATACGAATAGAGAGACTCGGAAATTTAAACGCCACTAATTTTGTTAGATAGATTTAATATATATATATATATATATATATCTCATATATAATATGAGAGTCGCTAGGAATAATATTCTTTTTACAAATCAAAGATCTAGATTTTTTCACATCATAAATGTGTTGCAACTACCGTCAATCGTTAGAAACCAATTTATAATTATTACATACGGAGGAAATATTAGCCTGAAGCTAAATTACAGTATTAAATTTGATTCAGCCCAGGGCACTAAAATTATTACTAAATTAATTGGTTTATTCAAGTTTCTATGTATAACTATGTGCATATTTATGTATACCATCCATGAAATTGGCATTGATGTAAATGATATACAGTCTGTGGGTTTCAATTCACATTATATTTAATTGAGAGGAAATTATAATTTTTGGGAAGGTAGAATGCACCTTATGCAGATGATCACTTGCTTTTCCCCTGACTTGTGTGCGGACAGTTTTCACTTAATGCAATTTAACAATAAAAACATTAAAAATAAACATAAAACGCAATGTAACAAATCTGTTCATAATTATATGATGCTGTAAATTTTAATTGAATATATCCACACATAGTATTCATCATTAGCTAATGTATGTTTGTACTATAAACCATAACAAACACTTGTTTGAGTCTTTAACAGAAAATTTATCCCCTCCTGGAGTGCTCATAAAATTAGTAGCAGTTATTACCATGTAAATACATAAAGATAGAGAATCATCAGTAATGTAATTACATATGTAATCATACAGGATTCATCAGCTCAGTATTCAGATTCGGTTAAAACACATTTCTTGGGTGCAAGTTCTGGTTCTCACGTATTGTTACTAAAGTTTTGAAACTGCAATAAAATTATTAATGCTTCATTTATACAATCATAGACTATTTCCCTTGATCTGTAGTAAGGATTTTTGCCTTCCCCTACAAATTCCTCCTGTTCTTAGTTGCCCTACCCAATACAGTTCAAAGTTCAAAATGGGGTATTTTCGTATCGGACAGCAGTATGGTTATGGTAACTCCACGAAGCATTAACAATTGCCTACTTCCTGTTTTCAAAATACTTGCATAAGTGTATGTTACTACAGGTGTGGTTTTATGTACAAAAGTTTTCGCAAAAACCCTCACAACCCAAGAGATCTGGCAAACCTAATAATTTCTGATTAACTTCGGGAGGTCCTTGTCATAGGGATTATGTGTCAGCAATGTCAGCATCTATATACGCTTACGTCTGCATCTGTGATTGTGTATACCTACTTTGATACTCCTGGACACTTGGGATAGATTAAATAGTAATGTAACTTTGAGTTTTATTATGTGAAACAAAAGACACTGTGCGGAGGACTTATACTCACATATTATCAAATATAAAATGAGCTAATTATAGGAATAAAATAGTAATCCCATGTAATCCGTTCGTTTGTAACGTTGGGCTACATTTTTCTGCCATCCTATCCTATCCTTCCTTCTATCCGTCTAAGACCTACTTTTCCAAAAGTGTCCTTAAGAAAAAGGCTAAACTTGGTCTGCTCGGAGCGTTGAAGTTGGGCCTTGTAGGGGAAGAATTTGAGTACTTCCGACGTCTCAACGGACGGAAAAATCAATTGTAGGTTGGGTCTACTGCCAAGACAAATGTGGTCTACCTTTCATGAGAAACAATACTAATTTACTATTCTTGCTGTTCTATAATGGAATGGTTCTTGAAAAGATTATTTGTCCTGGGAGTACCCATGCGGAAAAGAAACTATGCAAGACGGTATTTCGTAGGAAATCCTACTGAAATTTAATATCTATAGCGACTCTTTCATTTCGTTTATTTGTCTTTGTGCCATTGTTCTGTTTTTTTTCTTTGACAGTTCATCGAACCTCACGGATATAGAAATCATCTAATAGCCTTTCATTGAATTAGCTTTGATTTTCATTTTTGATATCCTCAAAGCGTATGTGTTTTGCTAGTTGTTTCGCTCAAGATTTATTATTTGGCCACCTACGGACTCAATCTTTCAAAAGATGAAAATCCTCTGTTTTCCTTCATCAACGAACTTAAAATTATCCCGGGTTGAAACATGGGAATTAATTTCTTGAATATATTTACAAATTGGGCCGTATATAAAATTTCTGAATATTATGCATGCAACTTTGTATATGAGTGTATATTAACTTACAGGGTGCTAGGAAATGATTCAGTCCCTGCGATGTGAAATCATGTTAACTTTCCACTTTCACTACTGATTTCATGCATCCCTGCCGCACGTTTTGACTCCCGGGGTCCAGAATTCTCGACATAGTTATCTTAATGACATAAAATCTTGAGGTTTATAAAATTTGATAACTGATTGTTGACAGAATTGTTTTGCCCGTTTTATTTTGGAAATTAAAAATTGGAATAAATCTTTTCTGGGAAAAAATCTCGAATTTGCTTCTCCTGAACCCTGTGTCCTAATACGCTAACCTAAGTCAACGCAGATAATTTTGACAAGTCTGAAAAAAGATTTTGTTTAAAATATTTTGAATTAAATTTTTTTCCATACGTGCTGAAATGGGCTATGGGAGGGGGAGAAAAGGGATATGATACATGAATCCTATTGGATACATGTACCAAGGTTCCGATAAACAGTGGTCAGTGACTCGGAGCTGCTATCTTAACTGTGTATTTGATTAACGAAAAATTGTTAATAGTACACGCACAAGTAGGATATGTCCAAAAGAGTACGAAATTGTATCTAAACACGATATATTAGCTTGATAAATCCCAGTATCAGCACCTCTGTGAATTTGGGAGCGTCTACCTAAATTTTTCTTTTATGAAGGTAACACGGCTTCCTAATTTTTGTGTCGGGATGTGCGAAGATCTCCTCCTAGTTGGAATAGGATTGTTCGTGGGAAGATCATCCCTCAACGTCACCTCAATTTTAATTCCACTTAGAATTCTTTTCATTTGTTGTGTCTGGAGGCAGTAGTGAACGGAAATTGAATGTACTGTGGGGTATAGAACTTGATGTGAATTTCAATTGAATGAAATTTTCCTCTCTTTTTTCTTCAATTCAGTTTAAGAAACCTGATATGATATGTCATACGCCATACTAGATTCTAACCGTACATAGAGTCCCAGGAATTGCTGAGGTAACCCTTGGATTCCCTGAGAATACAAAAATAAAAAGCGATCAAATCTGGCAGGAAACAGAATGAGTGGGCCCTTTCCTGCAATAAACAACAGGGAAAGAAAGATAGTTTCACCACAGGAAAAGTAATCACAAGAGTACTTACATTTATCTATTTTTTGAAAACGTGCGAGGAAGTCATTACCGTAACTTGGGCACCTTTCCAATGAAATATTTATCGAAATAAAACATACTAGACCTCCCGATTTTATTCCACCAATGTACTTTTCCTATTTATTAAGCTCAAGCTATTAAAGTAACTACACTTTGATGTCCGTTCAATATTCAGTCGTTTTCAGTGTATTTTCTTACAATTTGTTCATAAACACGTACATATCTCATCTACAACACCTTTCCTCACACCTTTGCTTGCTATTGACATCCCATCAACGGCCTGTGACCTCGTGAGACCTATTTTTCCTTTTTGGCTGTAAAACATTGACACCTGCTGGAATTCCCTCATTGTTACGATGCCTTCTTCAGTCTCATTTTTTATAAAGCTCCGCAAAATTTTTGTTAATGTTTTTGGAAATTTATTTAATAATTATAGATATTCATATTAATATAATTATGTATGTACGCACAAATAAAAATTGCATCAGACTTTTGAAGAAAACTTTTCTCTAATAATCGTACTGGGTGCGACCGTTCATTTATGTACCACAATCTCAATTAATTTTCAATACCAGAACCAACAACGTCATGGTACGGAAAAGATTATCACGCGATTTCCTTCCCAAGGAAACTTCCAGCCCATTCCTACCAATAAGAGGGAAAATATTTACTCCGTACAGTTCTCATACGCGTCTTACTCTTAGTTATTTTTATCCACAGTAACTTACACTATCGCTAGTCTTTCCACATCATTAACTGCAAAAGACATTTAAAGTAAGGGAAGCAACGACTCCGACTAAAAAATTTAAATGATAAAAAAATATAAATATCGTGCGTTAAAATTTAAGCTAGCTTTCAAAAGTGTGGCCCATATCCCGCTAATTTTATCCCACTAAAAGAGAGCCTACATCGCTGTATAATCCGAATAATTCTCAGCCCCTGAGCATATGTATGTATGTATATAGCAACACTCCAACGGTACAGTAGAATGGCTAATTCAGTACACACGTCCGGGACAGGACACTCTTTGACTACTGACTGAGACAAGCGTGAGGGACTCTGAATGAGGCTTGAATCTTAAGTCACATATTCCTAACCCAACTTCTATCACACTTCAGCATGCCTCAGCATACACTGTCATATTTTTGGCATTTTCAAGTCCCAATGCTCCATTTCTGTTGCATAATCCGGTTTTTATATTTTAGACAAACTACCCTTTTACAGTCCTCCAGAGTTGTATCTACATTGAGGCGTTGTATTGGACTGGCTGTAAAACTAATGTTTGCATACAGACAGGTATTATTTCCGTAACATGACTATTACTGCACACTAGGTAATTCTACAATATTACCCTCTTTATCATGATGGCTTTATCCTGACACGAGGATGGCCTGTCGTCCCATTGAATATCTACGATTCCGGTTTCCAGTGGTTGTGAAATTAGTAAAGGACTGTAGCAAAGTCTCAACAGCACTTGGTCCGATCTGTCTTCACCATTTCAAGGGTTTCTGACTTTAAAAACGATACAATTAAAAAAGTATGTATAGGTAAGTAATGACCTCATTTTTACCAACAAGGACTTACATTTCTAAATGCATCAAGTCAATACAGTGTCAGTAGATATTTGAATTTGATGCGACACAATCTCAGAATTTTAAACACTTGGAATATCAATTTGACCGTGTCGTAAATACTAAGAGATAAAATCTTTGGCTCTGTTACTCCCAGCCACTGACAATGAGGGAAGTGGCCCGGGAAAAACGGCGTATCTTCCGACGTTTCCCCCCGAAAAGGGACAAAATTAGGCATTTTATTATGCAAGGAGCTCAATGGCCCGTACAAGGGATAAGGCTCCGCTAAAGCTCTTTAACGACCGCGTTCACACTACAGCGTTTGGCAATGCAGTCACGATTAATAAATAGCTACTGGGATTGTTTAAAAAATCCGGGGAGTTAATGTGCAGAGGACACTCCCACAAAACATTTTAGTTAAATGGCTAAAATTTTGTGAGCAGGCAAAAATCCAGCCAAAATTACTTGCATATCAAATAAGGATTATAAAAAGTAGAGCAAGTGACTGATAATAAACAATGGAATTCCTGAGTCTTAAGCCAACAAAGACTTGGTTTCTAGCATGGAAATGAATTGTCTGTAGTAATTTATCTTAGTGTAAATATATCTATATATATAATTATATCTATAATTAGATATATATAATTATAGGAAGGACGTGGGAGGAATGCATAATACAAATAGAATGTAATCCCTGCATTCTAATTTTGCACATCGGTTGAGCCTTAGACTCCCGACTCGATGGTAAAGTTACCTGGAATATACAAAAGGACAACATTTCATTTTTGGTTTACTGCTCTGAGATATCTCTTTTGAAATGGATGGAGACCTTACAGAAGGTTATCTGGGTCTGGGACTTTCTCCAGTCAAATAAACTTATGCAAATGTAAAGTGTGGTGTTTAAACATTGACAAATTGACTTCAATTTTCCTACAATTTACCTCACTTTCTCCCCAGCCCACTTTTGACATTCGGACTTAAATGCTATCATAATTCGTGTTCCTTCCCTCACTCCCTGAAATCTAACTCCTTTACCTGTGCAAGATAAATTGCTCGGGGCAGACATAGTGGGAAGGGATGCAAAGACCCATGACGGCATGCCTTTTTATGTATGTACATAGATATTTATTCCATTCCTTTCACTAGTGCCAAATCTCCATTGATTTCACCATGGATCACTCTACATGTTTTTTCCGGGACAGCTTACAATATGAGGTCGGAACTTGTTCTTAATGCTTAACTAGAAGTTCCTTCCTTCGAGGTTAACCCTGTTAGTATTCACATCTAAAATGTATTATGTAGGAAATCCAGCTGGATACACAAACAATCATTCTTTATTCATCATTTCCTGGAATTCTACTCAAGTTGTCCCAGAAGTAGTTTGTACACAGGGCAGATGTACACACATATCTACATATATCTATACATACATATCTACACGTAATGTAAGTTTCTCTTGATTGTCGGCAACACATCAATTCCCCCCAGATATTCCTGTGGAGAGGCGGACCTGGAAATCACAAATGACATGAAAGTAAAGTTAAAAGCTTGAAGGATAACTACCCCAGTATGAATTACCATATCAAAATGACTCCTAAACGAAGCCAAATCTTGAAAATGTATCCACGCATGCAGCGCATTCCGAATTTACACAGCTGTCTCCGTATTACAATTCCTATGAAGTTGTTCAGCCGTAATAACGTGTGTAATTTAAGCAATCTCATACAGATATTAAACTATCAATGCAAAGATATCCTATCAGTGTAAGCTTCCTTACACTGCACTGTTACAGAGAAAGTTGTATTGTAGAGGTAGACTTCCTCGCAACCCCTTATACAAAATTAAGAGATTATTATAAAACAATAAAGTAAGTATTTGATGCTACTTAAGTCCTAATGTGAAGTTACCTGCCTCTGCCTCTAGAAAATGTACTTGCAATAAGACAAGCTTGAGGGAAGATGCAGCTATTGTGAATGGGGAGAATGGCTCGGGGAGAAGTACTTACAGAATATTTTTGCTGTATCTACTTTTTTCTGAACTTATACCTACTACATGGCTCTAATGCCCAAATAAATATTATTGGAAGGAGATTAGTGGGAGAAGCGTCTTCTGAGAAAGTATTCTTGTGATCTCTGGCTTCTGTACGGATTTATAATGTTTACAAGCACAGACAGTGCATGGGCGGATACTCTTATAATTATTATTTTCGGGGCAATTGTGCGTCCGCCTCTGCACCAGCTTTGGGAATTCCACGCTCTGAGCATGATACTCACAAAAAGATCATATGACAAGATAATTCCAATTACATTAAACAAGTTCAAATCTGGTTTTAAACAGTACTGTATAATATAGATATATGTAGATATGTATAGATATCTATATATAATATCCGTGGAAAGAAGGCAATAATAGGGTGATATTCCCCAATGAGAATGCCACCTGGAGACAATAAATGATCACTTGAGCCTTTCAATGGGAAAGGGCGTAGAGAAAGCCCACAACTCTTCAGATATTCTAGCCCCAGTTCTCCAGAAAGAATCTGAGGAGCTTATAGAGCTGGGATCAAATATCCCTTTCACAATTTATACCTTTGATTTCTGGCCGAAGAATCCTTCAACCAATCACACATTGGGAGAAAAGATGCTCCGTGTACCTAATGCCCTCAAAGAATAACACTTACATCAAAGGGATTCTCGTCGTCACAATTGTGAGTAGTAAAGGTTCTAAAAAAATTATTCACATTGTTCACATTACATGTGAGACTTAATTTAAAATCATTGTCGTCAGCACCCATGTATCTAAAATCAGGACAAACGCTCAGCTCCGATAAAAATTGTGAGATTGTTGTTATACACTCTACACCTGAAAGAGCTCAAATTAAAAGTTTTGCTCCCTTGATTTAAATTTATGTCCTCACATTTATTTGTTCCAAGAATGTTGGAAAGGAGCTTAACATGTCCAGGGAAAATTTGATTGAAATGAACAAACGCTCACAACTACATACATCTACAAAATGTGCATCTATGGTAAGCTCTGTGAAATTGGATCCTCCCTATTATTTACGTCGGCTTTTAAAGCATATTATTTCTGGAGGAAATCTACTTAAAGTATAAAACTCAAGAAACTCACTGTTGTGTTCCTATGTACAGTATGCATCTGCATAGTGTGGGAAGGACTCAGGAGGGATGGCTTGTGCTCCTGCATCATATTCGGACGTGCTGAGAAGCATATCACAGGTCTTTAAGGTGCAATTTCCAGCTTAGCTCTTCCCAAAAAAGTCAGCTTGGGCATCTCCAATTTACATGCATACTTTTACTTTGAGGTGAAGATAATAAAAAGTGGGATTTTCCCAAATTCCTTAGCTTTCCTAGAGACATCAGGAGGGAAAGAATCACTGAAAAAATTCTACTTTGAGAGGCTAAACTGGTGGATACAGGCACAGTATTTCCAAGAAATGGAATTAAAAGTAGTTCTACTAGTCCTATCTGTGGTGGATAATGTAATCCCTCTACACAGCAGTCATCTACCAAGTTTTCAAATCTGTTGAAGAGTCTTCTGCCCGGAATGGAGGAAGCTTCCATGTACTTAATACATTTTCGTACTCGTTCCCGAGGTCCTTATTCTTACCAAGCTGTGTATGTATATATGTATAGATATGCAGGAGCAGGTTGCAGTGGTGAAAGGAGGTTCCAAGTTTTTTTTGTGAAGACAGTTGCATGGAATTGCAAGGAAATGCATACGATAATACGAAGTGGAGCCTGTCTGAAGTATGATACCGAAAGAAATGCAATATTATAATACTACTGGAGCGGCCAGGGACCTTTAAGATTGTCTGTCAGGATTGCCAATGTTCCAGCCCCGACATATGCATGGACTACCCACGGTTGTCCCCAAAAACTGGAAGAGACTCCGCTATGTATATATTTTGGGCAAGTTGACAAGTGCTTTTATATTGGGTTACATATGTACATACGTACATACAGTGGCCCTGTCTCCTTGCATTTATTTGTATGCATTTGAACATGGTTCCAAAACATAAAAATGCACAGTGCACTACCACTAGTACTCAAGGTAATTGCTACCATAAAACATGCGTTTCCTTTTATCCATACATGCAGTCGAAATTCAAGTCAGTGCTCGGACTGGGTACGGGTAATACTCGGGTAAATGGGTACGGGTACAGGTATGGGTACTACCCGGGTACAGAAGTTGCGTACTCGCAAGTACGCGGGTACTACCCAGGTACTCTTGATTTTAGACAATAAAGTGGGTACAGGTACGGGTACGGGTATGGGTACTCACTCAGTGGAAATCGGGTAGTACCCAATGGGTACAGGTATCACTATGTAAAATTCCTGTACCCGTGGGTGCTGTACCCGAGTATTTTTGGGTACTTCAAAGATTCCTGATGGGATGGATTACTATGGCTAACAATAAGATCTACCGACCGTGGAGTTGCTTATTTCGTAGTATGCAGATACTTGCGTTAGTGACAGAGCCAAGTGGCTTCGTCTCATTTATGATTACGTGGTAGTTGAAATCTAACGCTTCTAATAATTCATCCAAGGAATCTAATAAAGAAATAGAGTGTATAGAGCCAGTGAAATCATTTGTTTATCGACTTAAATAGTGAAGCTCATCAACGAAGAATTTCAAGAGGGAGGTTCTTGGGATTCAATTTAATTAGCTTCATTGGGAGAGTAACATTACAATTATTTGAAGACGTATTACGAGATAAGATCGGAATAAATATACATTTATTAGCAGATACATTTCTTAACGTTACAAGTACCCAGGGTTCCCCATTTGAAAACGCCAAGGCATTTTATGCAAGCAATTTGAGCATTTTCAATTCTGGGTATTTATGACATTTTGAGTATTTATTGAGGTGAATATTTATAACATTTTAGAATGAAAAATATCATTCCTTGCAAGCAATATTTATATTTCAGTCCCTTTGATTAATTTTGATAATTTTGATGTTAAAAGAACTTGACAAACATTTGAACTTGGCGTTCAAAACTTCCATGGGGTTGCATTTTAGTCCTATTTTACCTGCATCTTTCGAAAATCTCCGTCTCGGGCTTCATAAATGTGAGAGACAGTTAATGTTTGTTTTATAAAGCTGTAATATAAAATGAATATTCAATATTGCGTCCCACATTTATTTCCTGAAACCGCAATATTTGACTTGGAAAAATTATGATCAACTCAATTTTTTCGTATAACATTTTCTATACACAGAGTTCGATTAGCCGGAAAAAATGGTTTCTTGTTCTCCAAGTTAAAAAGCAAGTTATGGAGAGTTTAGTATTAAAGAATCCGTCCCAAATAAAATCAGCGAGAACACATTTTATTTCATTCAGCACGTTATTATTTTGGGGTAGTAGGATTTGAATTTCGTCAGTGTTTATTAAAAAAATCACAAAATGCCTTAAATAATTTTTTCAAAAAATTTAAATAAGACGCCTAGGGAAAATTCCCAAAATCCCGGACACTTTTAATGGAGGTAAAAAATTTACAAATTAAAATTTTTCAGCTGGGCAGGCTAATGTCGTCGGGGATTTTAAATCGGCCAAACTTCCAATACCCGAGTAATACCCGGGTACACACAATAGATACGCGGGTACGGGTACAGGTTTTGGGTACATTACGGGTACGGGTAAATTGTGGGTACAGGTACTACATTGTATTTTCAGGTATGGGTACGGGTACTGAAATAATTTACCCGGGTACTCGGGTATGGGTACGGGTATAGGTACAGCATTTTGTAGTACCCGATATTCGGGTACGGGTATGGGTACAGATACAAGGTTTCTGTACCCAGTCCGAGCACTGATTCAAGTACAATGTATTCTATAATCAAAAAATAGTTGAGACTCGGGAAACTCTGATGTGACCTATTGCTAAAAAAAATCCTGTATGAAAGGTTGACTTCCAAAAATTCGTTTTTCTTTATTGTCCTCGTATATTGTTTCACAATTTTTAGTCCTAACGATTTGGAAGGTATTTCTAATACGCCCTCGGTCTCACGTTCAAGTGTTTTTTTGTTTAACTTTTTTTGAACTATTCAGTATATTTGTTTGTCTGGAAATTGAATCCATGCACATTGAGTTTAATGACACTTGAAAGAGAATGTAGCTACATACATACAATCAAATAGTATGTAAACCCTTGAAATGAATATACTTCTGGGTGCTATCAGCCGTTTTCGTTTGAAACAGGTGGCTTTAAAGCTGTTGCTTATATAATGTTACCTAAATAAAAAATGAGAACAACAGTATCAATTTCATACATGTAAACGTTCCCTGAAGTTCCAATAACACAATTGATTAGTTTGTGTGGTTAAGGCAAAGCGGGGAAGGTTACAAGGTAACGTCGGTGGGGATTCAAAATGAACCAGATCCAATATTTTAGATTATCATTGTTTTCTCAGAAAGCAGTTTATCAAGTCCGGGGAATTTTTAGAAGATAGATTTTGATTAGAAGTAAATTGGATATGTCATTAAATGAATCACTTGTAATTTATCCTGGAATCGAAAGGAACGGAAATCTTTTAGCCAATAGAACATGGACTTTTCCTTTTAGCGAAAAAACCTACAAAGAGTTCATTCTGCTATTGTGAAAGGGCAGGGAAATCTTTTTGGCTTTTTTTCGAAAATAGTATCAAGTATCTACATTTTATACCTTTATGTCTTCACCGTCTGAAATTTTTTTGCATGCTTATGTTTACCCTTTAAAAATAATTCCGGGTTCCAAAAATGCATATGTATTCACAGTTCATGAATAATCTAATGTGCGGCTAACAATTTGCTTTCTTAATATATACAGGTATCTACAAACTTGCATTTACGAGGCCTCCCATGTATGACAATGGCGGATCTACAAGTATACACTTTATACTTCAATGGGTTACTTTCACTTGGGAAAGATCTGTATTGTGAAAATCCGGTTCGGACAATGTGATGTACATAGTATCTGTAGTGGTGAGGTTGTTACACGTACTATAGTTATATGTATAGATAAGTACCTGAAGGAACTGAATACAGTCTTTGTGTGTGGACGGACATGCAAATGTCTAAAGGTTGCCAAAGGTAAATACAGTACATACCCAGCTCGTCTATGTCAACAGTCAGAACAAGTTCCGGCTTACTTCATCTTTTTTGATAGTGTCCTCGAAAAAACGTTCTCCGTTTATGAGGTTATAAACCTTCGATCCCTTTCTTACGAAGCTTTTTGAATTTATTCCGCAATTTCCAGTCAAGATATTCACAGTCCAGCGCATATTTTATACTTTCCCTAAATCCAGAACAATGTTTTTTAAATCCCTTCTGGTAGCAGTGAAGTTCTTGGATTTATGTACGTGTAGTGTGTGTGTGCATGTAAATAATTTGTTTAATGTCATATGGTAGCTTCCTTTTTTCAACAAAATCTTACTCTCAAAGAGCTCCACAAGCAAATGTTAGCTGCAGTCTGACTGGTCCGCCCGACAGATCATTTAATGTCTCAAGGCACCAGTGTCAACCCTCGTTGGCGCTTACACTCACCCCCTCATCACCAGTGCAAGTCTCAACTATCAGAAAATTTCATTGAGATTCAACAGTAGTTTAGTCATCGTCTCTCAGCTCTTCCGTAGATCATTTCCAATCTAGTCGTTAAATTCTTTGAGAAGCAATTTTGTTCGAGAATTCTCTCTTTTCTCACTCTCTCATTGTGCCCTTCACTTTCAATTAAGAATTAAAATGTGAATAGCGGAATCCGAGTCGGATCTCATCAAAAGTGTAACTCATTATGTGACTCATATGAATGCATTGAATTGCAAGTGTAACAGCCAGCCTTTAATGAGGTGCATCTCAGGGTCCTAAAAAATTTAAACATCATATTGAACCTTCAACAGACTATGTATGTCCTGATTGAAAGGTATGTTTGGGTATAGACCCATGTCTATTTAAAATAAATAATTTATGTAGTTAATTAATTTAGCTCCAATACTCTCACTCAGGGATGTTCTGCTCATCTGCCTGACATTTATTTAGTCAGTTCGGAATCTCACTAGTAATATTATATAATTAAATAAAATTACAACACCTGAGTGTGACATTCTCATATTGTAAACTTCTTGTGTACAGATAATTACATAAACACTGTCGTTCCATCTTTTGCCAGAGAAATCTGAGCAATCACTGCTAAAGAACTTTGGGATGGACTGGACATTAGTAAAATTCACGTCGGCTGAACTACAGTAGCACGTTCAACGTTCGCTTCTCAGTATTTCGAGTCAGGACATTAGACTTCTCCATGTGGATGTACCAGTCTAGTTAAGTTGGTTGGAATGTAGATAAGATACAAATACGGAAGAATCTCCAGGAAAAAGGATAACACCACAATTTCTTTGGTACAGTTCCTTGGGGTAAAGGGACTCCTGAAGGTATGACACGTGTCAACAAAAAGAAATGGTTCCAACATACAATTACCTTAGATTAAGTCAAGCCAACAACCCCGAAATACAAACATGACTTGATTACATTTCACAGGGTAAAACTCAGGAGGAGTCTGAACTAACCCACGAGGTTGAGTTGATTTTCGGAATAGAAATGTAAATACAGAGTATGTAAATTCCCGTCCTTTCACAAGACCTAACCTTTTTTTTTTACCCTAACTTCGTAATTACGAAGATCCTCGTTGGAAATAAATTTCCTTACAAGCGGGATCGTAATCTGGCTTGGAGTGAGTTCTGAACCGCAGTTCTATGTATATGCCAGCGTCAAGGCATTACCTTGGGGCTCAAGAGTAAAACGCAGGCAGGAGTGAATGAGTATGACTAAAAGTTGACTCCCGGGTTGTGTGCAAAACAGTTCCTGAACGACTGTTGGACGTGCAAGAGCTCCATCCGTTACCTTGTTCTAGTCGAAGGTTTGAGATCCTTCCTTTCACTAACCCCCAAACTAACACTCATCTCCCTGTATCTAGTCCGAGGAGTCTCCCTTGGAGCTGTGATTCTTCCAGAGAGCCATCAAATTGATTGTGGTGACCTACAGTAATTATTTAGAAAAATACAATTATTCTTAAAAAAATTATAAATTCAGTTCCGAAGCCACCAAATTCCATGACAGAAGTGAAAGTGAAAAGCGACTTGGGAAATTAGAGCCAGACATGTTAACTTGAGACGCCCATTACTTACAATATATACGTACAAGTAATTATACACATATGAGATTTCAACTCACGGGGCTACACATTACTGTAATGGTCTGTAACGTTTTGTTATTACTGGGGCTCATTGTATACAAAGATATTTAGGGCTTCTGGACTTGCAAATGAGGGTGGCAATAAAAGCTAGAGTTTCTGAAACTATTTAGAAGAGTAACTGCTCATTTCCAAATAATTATTTCAGCAACCACTTGATGCAATGTGCAAGTGTGGCCCTTGAGAGAAGAAACTAATTGTCAAGGGATTATAAAACTGTCGTTCAGAATTTTGACGAAAGATTTACGCGCTCAGGTCGGAAATATACTAAAACAGTCGTTTGTGCGTAACCTCACCGCCCCAATAAAATCCCTGGAAGCCAACTGTTTCATTCCCATTGTGAAAGACTATAGTGTACCCAGAGACAGTAGGAGTTTAAAAACATTCGTATTCCTCCCTTATCGTTTCCAGGACTGAATGAGTAAGTCCATGAAGCCATTACAACCTCCTACTGGAACCACTTCAAAAGTTAGCGTGCGTAAAGTTACAGGACGTCCCAGACAGGAAGGGGAAATAAAAAAAAAACTGGGGTAAACGGCAAAGAATAAAATCACCACACAGATTGTAATAATGGGCGGCAAAAAACCAGAGAAGACGGAGGAAACACTGGTTGGGGCTAATTCCTTTCGTAAATCATTTACGTTTGATAGCCATTGGGAAGGGTCGGAACAATTTTGGGAAATTTCTGTTTAAAACATTGTAAGGCAATTCAGTGCAGGAAATAATGTTTGCTGGCCATATTTATGTCTCGTTGATGGTTTCGTGCCCAGAAAGTAGGGATTTGTCCAGGGTTATACTCCGGAACTTATAACATTACTACTTTTAAATCCAAGGGTAAACTCGAGACAAAGTAACCCTCCTGCTGTACCCTAATTCTGGGTTTCCCCCACATTTCCCTGGAAAGGTAAAACTGGGAACCATTTCGTACATCCGTGTGTGTAGGTCTGTGGTCCATAAATTGCTCTGAACATTTTTCCTTGAGTCACCGCCGCAAATAGCTCTGTCGATAAAAATCTTGCGGGAAATGGAAAGCGCTCAGAATGTAAATCTTGCCAGACCTTTTTGTGCGTAACGACTCAACCAGATTTTCAGCTTTAGCAGAAGAAGAAAAAGAAGAAAAAGAAGAAGAAGAAATGGAAGAGATAATGACCAGCACGGAAGATATTGGGGACTCATTTTCCAGTAGTAGTAGCTCCACGAGCTCTGCTATATTTTCTCCCACGCTGGAACCATTCACCTTCAATTCCTCCATATGTATGTAACTATTAATTTTTTTCAGCTAATATTATTTCCCTTGTTATATATCTATCTTTTTAGAGTTGGCCCATCTTCAGGTTTTACTTTCACCTGGAATGGCTGCAAGCCCCAATGCTGAACTTTGCATCAGGCAAAATAGGAAATGAGTTACAAGTGTGCATCACTTTTTCAAATACAAATTGACTTTGATCTTGATGGCTCAGACACGTAGAAAGTTTGGGATTTTTTGCGGGAAGTTAACAAAAGCCAAAGTTGCTTTTGTTCCTCCTGTGATAGTCTTTTCCCCAAGGATGTTTTGTTACCTTTGTGCTCACATATCAATACTCCGGGTTTCAGGGAAGGGTGACTATAAACTTCTGTTAATACTTGTCGAAGCTATTGACTTACACAATGGAGCTGTTACAAAATCTAGGAATGTATCAGTTTCAAGCCCATCAGGTTATCAAATAGGTTCTTTGGGAATTTTCCTCTAAAATCTCCTACAATTGAATGAGATGCACTTGTAATGTGAGGATTGTATTAGTTTTTGAGAAGAGCTGAAATTTAATATGGCAGAGGGCTCTAGGAAGAATTTTAATAGGTACAAACAACTTTATCCCTCAAGTGCAGCAGAGGGTCCCTTGTCTTTCTTTCGATTTTTTTAAATTTAATGTTACATTCCATTTCTTTCGGGCCTATATGTTGTTTTGAACTGAGTCTTTTAACGTCAGAGTTATTTTGAACTTTTCCCTTTGATCCTGTCTATGCACATTTACAGTTGGGTATATAAAATTGGACACTCCATCCTTTACAGAATCGTTTGTATTTCTTCCCAGCCTGGAACTTCTTGTACGCATTTATAATTCACTTTAGATCAAAGTCAGATTTCGTATGCGAAGGATCATATTTAAGGGGGTACAATGCCAGGGCGTAGTTCATACATACTACTGGTTCATGTACCAACGGCCTGCGTGCATATTTAAATTTGGCGTGTGAATAAATGAATGAATTAAAGGATGAACGTCTGGGGAAGATAGCGTGCCACATGTAAGCTTGGGAATATGCAACTTTCCTTTAATTTATTTACAAAATGAGCTGTCGTTGAAAAAACTTTCAAGTTTGAGTACATCAAATGAAATACTGACAGTGTACACATATTGTTTCCAGAAACAATTTCCCAACTTAGCCTGGAGTGACGCGGATGGGTCCTTTGATTAAAGTTCAAGCTTACGTTTAATTATGTCATTTCATATGTATTTACGTATGTATCTGGACATTGACAATTTATTCCTTAGGATTTTAGCCAAGGTTTTTTTTTAATCCTGTGAGTAGTAGGTAAAAGATGTATAGCTACTATGTGTGTTTGAATGCATAGTGAGGAAAGCAGGATGGTAATGTAATTTTTAGTAAGGTAAGTAATTTTGTACTAAATTTGATCCCATTATTTTCATGTACCTACATTAACTCTTATAAATAAACCAAATTTGACTTGAAAAACTGCTGTTTTCGAACTAGGGAAAAATAATTTAAAATAATCTACATTCATAGTTACTAATTATGAATGTGGTATCATTTTATTGTACTCCAGTTCAGTCAATGTAAGATACCTTCATGAGAAAGTTTTTCTTCCTGGGTTTATATTATTGTTAATTTCATTACTTTCTCATCCAGAGGCTTCCCAAATTAAAACTCACGTCAGAAAATTTCTTGGGTCAATATGTGCCAGTCAGATCATTTCCCAATAATTATCCTAAATGGTCTACATGTTCATGTCTTTATTACTCTGAAGCCATCAAGTCAGGACAGCTGACATCTGGGACGACGACAATTTTGCAAAGAGCTACAAGACAAATTTGTTTTGCATATTTCAACCAGTATTTACTCAGGCATTTGGGGACTTAAGAGTAGGGGAAAGATGAAATATTTTTACATCTGAATAAGACTCATGACATCGTTGGTTTTTGTGAAGGGATCATTAATCTCTCTAATGTTACTTTATTCAAGGGTAAAGATGGGGGAGCCATTATTTATGTAGTCTATTTTCATCTTATGGATTCATCAGGAAATGCTCAAGGTTTCCGACATTTTCAGCACTAAAATTAAAATGTGGGCAGAAGCAATTATAACTTATTACACAGAGAGACTCATGCGTCTGTAGGATCCCAAGTGGTTTCCATCACTCAGGCTCTAAAAGGCTTCCAATTCTGAATATTTTAAGAGCATCCTAACTCTTGAATAAAGTTACTATACCCTTTGCGTACAATCTTAGGGCCAAATTTTGAATTTTAAAAGAGCCTTCCACTGGCTGCCCTAATTTTGCTAAATAACATGCCAATAGTTGTAATTTCTATTCAGGAATTGTCATAGATTCATATGTACAAAATATGGGGAGCACTGTAGTGAGCACTGTGTGTCCGGTGTAATTATATCTAATTATATGTATCTATCTACAGTAATTACACATATGTAATTATGTATGTACAGATGGATAGACACTTGGAGCTTCAGTGAGAATTGATGCTAAGTGCACGGTAAATATTTTTGCACGCACATTCGTACAAAATTGAGACTTCACGTAAGCATGTTGTGCCATAATAGCATCACAAAAGTAAGGTCGATAAAAAATGTGTACTCCAGATAGTCCTGGTAGTAATTTGCTCAAAGAAATCGAATACTTTTGGAGATGGAATTAAAAATAGAACCCATCATCATCAGGAGCTTACGCCTTGTTTTCTTTGAGCGTATTACAAAAACTCTCAAGCTCAACATGCCGTATTGAGAGGGTTCTCTTGCCATGAACGGAAGTGCAATTTGGTACTACTCTCAGCATGGAATTGTAGAAAGAAGGAGCTGAAGTATCACTGGAAAGAGATAATTTCACTTAAAAGAGATTTTCTTATTCAAACTACTGCAGTTCAAGGTTTATGCACCATGTGTAGGCTGATACTTTCACAGTAAATTAAGTTTCCATTTCAGGCCTGTCGCAAGTGTGGATATTTGTGTTACTGTATTTCTTTTTTCTCCACTTGCAAGGGTAATCAATTAAAGTGCCGTTAACTAAGGAGTGTTTGTTCTTTCTTGTTTCCAGACGAAGACACAACGTGGAATCAAATGATAACAAATGATACTCGGGATGTACCCAATGAGCGGGAGTATATTTTCGATCGATTGTACGTCCGAGTCATATTCATCCTGGCGTATACCATCGTATTTTGCTTCTGTTTTTTTGGTAAGTATGAATTTTCCATGGGTGTATTTCAAGTCTCTATTAAAATTAGATGTTGGTATTTATTTTTTGACGGGGAGACTTCATGACTTGAATGATGAGCGGGACATAAAATTTTAACCGGGACATTCTTCATGTAAATCTTATTAAAGTATGTATGTACATGGCTTCCTGGAATTTGTTTTCTTCCTCCCTGTATCAATTTAAATTTTGTGCAGTGGGGAAGATAAAACACGGTTAGTGATGTTGATGCTATGTAAACATATGGGTGTGTATGTACGTACAAGATCGGGCTGATGATATTGCCTCTCAGGTAAATTACAGTGATCCTCGGAAAAAAAAATCCGGTGGACTCGTCCGGGATAAGCTAGATAAAACTTACGTATCTACCACGGTGAGAAATATCCGTCGTTACCCTTCCGTTCGAGACAGGGGAAATTGTGGACTGAAAGTGAATTTGAGCATTGTGTAAATACACAGCATGCACTGTCTATAATATGCATCGTGTACTATGTATGTATACATATGCACGCTTTAAATACATGCCCATGGATTCTATTCAGGTTTCGCAATTTACAATCCCATCCAAGGTTATAGAAGGTACGGAGAAAGTTAATGTACTTTTCCTTCGTATACACATGTGTAGAGACACATATGTGTGTTTTTTTGTACGTACATATAGGCAGACAAAAATAACTCCATTTTTGAAAGAAGACCCCCTTCCTTTCAAACGAATGTTAATGGGTAGGTCATACTGCCAGGGTTGGATTTGGGTCATACAATCAAATCCAACACAATTATTTTTTGTACACGTAGGCCTCCTTTTATTAGCAACATATATCCTCAATGAAATGGACGTATATATTCGAGCTTCCAATTGTGAATTTAACTACTGAGATTACATACATAGGTGTCTACTATAACTGGCATTTAAGTTTTCAGGTGGGGGCAATAGACTTCGGAAAGGTTGTTTTAAAAGTGTACGTTCGTTTTATATAATTACTTATATGTATCTACGTATGTTTTTTATCGTATGTTCATCGTTTCACTCGTTTAAAAGCGAATAGGGAATGTTATTGTGGCAATTTGTAAAGAGGGATTATGAGATTATGTCTCCTGATGCAACTTTAAGATCTTCATGGCTAAATCAAATGCACTTACAAAATACTGCTGCTGTAAAGGTTACTGTCAGTTATAGCAATAATAATTTTAGTCATTTGCATGCAACATTATAATAATTGGAACTGATATTGCACAAGTAATTCCACTGTCCTCGAAGGTGGTGAATCTGTATGGATTAAATATTATTCAAAATATATTTGTACACATTTCTTATAATTAAATTTCATGTAATTACCTACATATAAGAATCTATTGTTGTCTGTGAGCAGGGGAAACGAATCCCATTGTACATATCTAGACTTTATATGCATTTTTACCTAATTACCATGTCCGCACATATGTATTTAAATGCTGCTTTTATGTCCTTGCATCCAATCCCACTACTGCATACTGGGAAATCTGAATTTTGATAAACCAGGTTCTGATTGCCGCAAAAGTGTAGTGGGTAGTTAAAATTTACTCAGGAGACCAAAGCCTATGGGGATGTCAATGAAATGATTAAATCTTTATATCAAGTAAGAGTAATCAGGTTTATGTGTACATACATTATTACGTACACATGTTAGCTGAAGACTGACGTAACTCGTAACTTAAAAATTTATCCGTATAAATATCTCATTCAAGTATTACATTCTCATTTGCTCCAACTGACTTTGTTTCCTCAGTCTCCACAGAACTGCAGAACAGAGAGAAAAATAACTAGAATTCCGCGGTGAGCTTTGCAGCAGTACCTACTAAATTCTACATTACATCCAATACAGCTACTAGTCAGGTACATATTATTTACGAGGACAGACCCACATTTTTGATAAGCTTTTGAAGTGCCGGTTCAGACACATTCAGCAAATCGTATCTACCTTTAAGTTGAAAACTAGAAACAAGTCAACAAGTGACGCTTTATACTTGGATTTCCAATAAGAATGGCGAAAAATACATAAAATATACGTAGTAGAGATGTGTTCATATAGATATACTATGTATGTATATTTCAGTTAAAAAACTTTATTTGAAAATATTGAGCCCGGGGTAACTTATTTCATGTACGGGTGTCTAAATAAGCTGTTCGCAGGGCATAGGCACAGCACTCTCTTTTTTTTCCCATCGGAAAATTCCAGTCTCTGGGAGAAATGTAGGGTTTTCCTCCCAGTAAATAATACATTGGTCCAAGTAATTTTAAAGCGAGTTTCAAAAGCAATAATGCAGTCCACATTCTTTGAATTGTCAAACACATTTAACCTAGAGCTATACGTGAACCACAAAGAAGAAAACATGCTATTTACTTCAACGGTTGTTCAGAACATCAAGGGCATTATGATGTTTCAACTCCGATTGTGAATATTTGCGGCAATTCTTTTCCCGGTGCATACAGAGAGCCATTTCTGCAGAAATACAAACCTCAGAGTGAACAATATCTATTTTATTCCGGCTTTCATACCGTTTCCAGCAAACAATAATCAAGTCAATATCTAAGGGCGGATGGAGTTACTTCTGCCCTTTGTAGACTTTGCCATTGAATTATTAATCCATGTAAGTACTGCTCAGAAAAAACTGATTATGAATGCAAAATGCAAACCCCTAAAGCTCATCAGAACTTCCAACAGACAGGCTGGACCAACAATTTCTGAAAAACAGGGTAACAATCCCACAATATTTGTAAAGAAACTACATCTACAGTATTTAGGGTAAATATCAAATAAAAGTAGGGATATTTGTTTGTTTTGCTTGTTGTCTTGATGTATTCATCATTGGGAGCAGGATATCCTACGTGGAGTTCCTTTCCATGTTTGGTTCCTTGTCTACTAAGAAATATTCATTTTAATTAGGATTGAGGGTAAAATTGTGGAAGGAGTTCCAGGAAACCAATCTAGAATTTAAACAGTATAAAAAGTGGAAAGTAATCCGGAATTTCGTTGAACTTTGAAAGTCAACGTGAATTACGGACTAAGCCAAAGCCTTCGCCACGTGTAATGCTCATGTAGAAATAAAGTCACAGTTGAATTTGTTGTCGATCTTTGCTTCTCCATCAAGGACTTGATGAGCACCTGCAATTAATTTGGTTGGTGTCGACATCAGCCAGTGAGGTGGAGAAAGTTTGATGGAATGAGTCTTCAATGATTAACATTCCCGGCACGTAGGTCTCCTTTTTGGAAGAACTTGGAAGTTAAATGGCTTGCTTATGTTATGTCATTAGTTCCGAGCAAACATATTATGACTCAGGGAAGTCTAGATTCTTTGAGAGAGAATCAATCTGTTAGAAGACCAAACTTTTTCTTTGTAACAAGGCAACTCATTCTCACACGTTGTGTTGAGTGAGTGTGATAGTAGAGTTTGCTCAGAAGATGTTCCTTTGAGTATTTGAGTCGGAGTATGAATTCCAAGTCATTCGAGGGTTACTGGCCTCACTCCTGTCCTGTGATAGAATCAGTGTAGACTTGTGGCTTACTTTTCTGCTTCCTTCAATCAATTCTACTAAAAATATTTCCGATTCACACTCTTTCCCTTTTAAAATTCAGTTGTCCTCTTCCAGTACAATAGTTTTGACGACCTGGAGCATACATAGGTACTTTTGCGTGATAATGGTTAAGAGTAGATACGTAGGCTAGATACAATATACAAGTCCTAAGCGAATCACAAGATAGAAGCGTCCCAGTGTGCACAAAATGTTCTCTCCCCAGATCTCATTGAAAGAGCTTTCTTTCCACTTTTATTTATCGTCTTTCTCTTTCCTCGAAAATCCCAGCTTGGCCTAGTACTTTCTATTATGTCCGTTATATTGAGCTCATTCGGATGTGTATTGAGTGCTCTAAAGAAATCAAGTGTTGTCTTCCTGATATTTGTTTCCCAAGACCCGGAAATTTCAGTCATATGAAAGAATGTCAGATCACACAACTTCATCTCTATTATTTTATATGTCCTTGTGTATCTACATATGTAGATACATACATAAATATTATATTAGGCTGCAACGTTAGGAACACACTCAATTACTATGTATATAATACATATCTGTACGCACACATTTCTGTACTCTACATTAATGTATGACATACGTGTCTCGGACACACTCATTATTCATTACGTTACATTGAAGCACATAAGCTGGATTTTAGATTCTGGACTGGAAAATTCTCTTGTGTCTGTCACTTAGATTAATGCACATGAATGTCAAGAATAATAAATCCAAACAGAGATTATTACTCTGACTGATGACTCGGAAAACTGGGACCCTTTTCTGGAGTGAATCATGGGAACCGAGATATGAGAGAGAGATAAATATGAGTCGTAACTTGATTTATGAAATATAAGAATGGACACTCAGAGGTAGATATAACTAAATAGATAACTTGGAAATATACGTCTGAAAAATAAATTCAATAAAAAGGAAAATGACTTGCCATTTCAGAGAGGATCCTTTCCATTGAGTGTGACTTTTAAACCTACAAAGTAATTCCTAGAACCCAATGAAACCATCACATTAGACATTTTATTAGCATAGGTAACATGTAAGAGTTTCATGGAACCAATGGTAATGTATATATACTTGAGATCTGTAAAGGAGATTGAGTCATAAGGGCAATGAAGAAAGGAATGTCAAAGTATAGATCAATTTCGTATCCATGTATAGATATTCCAAGCAGGAATCTTCAATAATACTCAAATTGGAGCTGTTCATCGGAATAGTTCTAATGGACTTTATTGATAACACAAGTCTTCCCTTTACTCATGTCTTTTGAATGGAGGTCATTCATTGTAGTGACAGGGTATCAATGGCTGTATAGAGCCCCCTTTATTTCTAAGGTTTGGACTCAATTCAATGACTTTTATAAAAATGTCCAGTTGTGTGTTCGTGAGCATTGTATGTATCTACGTCGGGCGGAAGACTTGTGCCAGAAGAAAAGCAGAATTTTACGGATGTCCTCCCCTCTCATATATTTGTTGCTATTGATGGTGCTGATTATATTGATAGAGTTCTTCTTCCAGGGATCTCTCAATTGTATTCTATTTAAAGGCTTCTGCACGCTGCTCTGGGTAAATTCGTCTTTAGACTGCTTCCATGCCATTATTGAATACGTTTGGGAATTCCTTTAGAATTATTTCTTTCAAAAATATTTTTCTATCATACCTTTCAATTCAGTTTCCATGATATTTTTTTGTTATATTTTCCCCCTTTGAAGAAATTATACATCTACAAAGTTGTTTTTTAAAAATTAATTATGGGTAACGTTAGTAGGAAAATATTCTGTAGATCTGTTTGTGAGTAATTACTGAAATATGTAATTATACGAGAGCATTTAGAAATTGTACATTGTCCGTATGGCTTCTGTAACTTCAATGATGATGTTTAATTAGTGTGGAAAGTTTCATAAGTAAAAATTACATATATTTCTTCTTTTGAGAGAATGTGAGACATATAGGTGCATACGATTGCTTGAAAAAATATGTGTTCAGAGTACTACTGAACTTTTGTCATGTCATTTGAATCTTGATATTTGAAGCGAGCACACAGATGTGAGAAATGTTATGTGTCTCTGTAGACGACCGTCCTCCCCCAAAGGATTACATGAAAGGTACGTAAGTATGAATTTGCAATGAGTAACTGCAATAAAGAAGGCATGTGAGGGATAATGCAATCCTTCAGGGCCTAATCAAATTAATATTTTCTCCTTCGCTCAAGGAATGAATGCCGCTCAGTTTTCTCCCCTTTCCCTAATGGGTTCCATTCCTCAAGCTGGGAATGTCTGGACATGACGTTTATAATTTCCATATATAATAATTTAATGTAAACTCAATTTGGGTAAAGTTTACGTTTTATCACTGTCGCCAGTTTAATGTTATTTAAAGTCAGATTTCATAGACAGCTCCCAATGTCCCTCAAATTTACGCCTATTGACTATAACCATTGACCGGTATATTGAAGGTAGAGGTGATTACAGATCGAGGTTATGTTCTCAAAAAAACAAAATTAACACCCGGGCTGAGAATGTCAAGGGCAGGTTTCCAAGGAGTAGAATAATAATCAATTCTCGTCCAGACTTACACTAACAGTTACAGAAAGAGACAAGGGCAGAGGAAATGATTGAAATGAGCATGCCCTTGTCATATGTATATGGGGAAAGTATTATTTTACTTTGGCCTCAATTGTCCTTTGGAATTACCCCCGTCTTATGGAATCATACAGTATGTAATTATTTGTAGAATTCGTATGCAAGGAAGAACTTTTGACATTACCATGGACCTTGCCATTACTGCAGTTTATATGGGAATTGTTCGGAGAAGTGAAATTAACAATAAAAGGGGTGGTTGTTAAAGTTTTATTCCCAGCATTAAATGCAATAGGAGTCATAGGAGAGTCAAGATCAAATGCACTGTCGAATATTTTCATTTCCTTCTCTTATTTCTTCCTTGGACCCCGTCAAAATTTCCTCTTGAGGGTAAAGGCCAAAAGATTTTGTTGTTAGTTAAGAAGCTAAACGTACAAAGCGGATCCTACCCAAATAAAAAATTAGCTCATACAATTTCCAGTCAAAGGGAACTGGATAAAGAATCTTCACCTTTTGACTGAGCTGCTTCCGGACATCTGCAGCAATATCAATTTTGCTTTAGCGGATGCAATCCGGTTGATTTCTTCACCAACTAATATATGGTACAGGTCGTATTAAAAATTTCCGGGAATTACAGTTTCTTTTGATTGACCATCAGGAGATGATCTCTGTACAGTTTTGGCACTACGTATGGATGCAGTCGGATGTGGATCCCGAGGGCGCAATCGCCCCAAATGATATTTTTGATTGTGAAATCTTTTTTGCTCACAGCCCTTTTGTGTTTTTTTTTGTTACCTACGATTATCCTCCTCTTTACAGCAGTCTCTGTTTCCCTTTATGTTATTTCATATGCCGCAGAGATAAAATACTAGAATATTGTCTGGAATTACTCAAGTTTCAAAAGTTTTTTTTTGTGTCCCAGTTGATATAAGTTATTATCTGTACTGACGAAAATGTTATTCTATTACAGGAAACCTAATGGTGATTCTGGTCGTTACTCTACATTGGAGAATGAGAAATATCACAAAGTTTTGCTTGGCGAACTTGGCTTTTGCGGATTTATGCGTGGGCGTTTTCTGCGTCTACCAAAACCTCTCAACTTACCTCATAAACAGGTACGGTTAACTAACTCTTTTTTTTGTGAAACCTCCTCGTCTCATTACACTCACATCGGCACTTCAAAGCTATGATGGTAGTATTTCAGTGAGAAAACACACATGTAGTTTTCCTATGTGTAACTATCCACGTACATATGTAATTATCTATATACCTAGATATACATACACTAATATTAATAGACCATTGAGGGAAGGATTTGGGCACTGAAAGGTACATATTATTTGTTTTAGGGTGTCAATGGGAATAATTGAGGTCGCGGAGATGATTTTACTCAGTTCGCTAACACCCTAGGCTCAATAATAGTGTCGGATGGCACGTGTGTGTGCCATTTAATTCTCTTGATGTCCCCCGTCTTTCTCTTTCCCAAGGTCTCTACTACATACTTTCTAGGTCGAGTATGTTCTTTCAGGATTTCCTTCCCTGCACTCGATTTATGTACTGCATGGTGTACAGTATATTTAATAATCATCCAGTGGCTTTTATTTACTCCGAAACAGTTACTTTTAGCGTCAACTTCCCTTTTACGTAGGTCAGTAATTGACTCCAATCACATCGGATGTGCAGCATGGTTCTATTTTTAATACACGTTCAGTCTGTCGCTCTTTGAATTTAATAGTGCTCATTAAGATCATACACTGGAGTCAGATCAACACTTAAAACATTTATCCGTGAGTACCTACACTCTTCTTATGCATTATGTGTTCCAAGCTTGGAGAGCTCAGACCTTTTTATAAATGTTCACTGAGACCGCTAAACAGCCATCCGTTATAGAGGGTTGGGTAGTGCTAGACCAATGTGAGCGCATTTCATCAATCTTCATGTCACTTCAGATAATTAAGTATTTTTTCACTTTTAAAGTTATAATTGAGAAGCTTATATAGGCTTGCGTGGGTTGTGAGGTAGTGCTAATTCGATTCGGAAACTCAACTTCGGAAGCTGAAGGGGAGAGGAGAAAGATGGATTGAAGGATGTTCGTAGGCCTGAGATGTGTACTGAGATATGGGGATGAGTAGTTTCTCCTTAATTCTCCTCAGTGTTAGAGATGTCAACTCCAGACTCAAGTCTCAATTTTAGCATCTCTGTTGGCCCCAATGGTTCACCAAAGGCTGGGGTTACGTCACCACTGGCCTGTCCTACCCAGTGCAATGCATCCTGAAAAATGAGAGTTACAGAATGCAAGTTCAAGTCGTTAGCTGAAGCTTGAGACGTACAAACAACCAGGCGTGGAAATTAGAACTGTTTTAATCGCACACAAGCCCCAGTAACTTCAGAAGTTAAATTACCGTTCCCAGCTCGTTTGTGCAGTTTGGGTTACATTCATTATCAATCCTTCCCCTAGAATTATACTGCAGTCTGCATATTACTTTATGTCCTGTCAGAATAGTTACCCGTGTCATTGTCACCCAAAAAAACAAGCACGCGTGCAAGGTTGAGCGTCTCTTCCTGGAACATTAGCTGGTCTCTTAATATCTGTATTATTGTCTCTTATTCCTGCCATAATTCTTGCAGTAGCTTGTATATAGATACATACATACATACGTTATTGCATACCTACTCCATTCTCTCCTCTCCTTACGAGAGATCCTCTGGTTGATTATCACCCGTTAAGTTTGAATATGGTTCTGGAAGCCCGGGAGAGATAGTTCTTGAGAACACAGCCCTCATGCATATTTGATTTGTTGCCGCTAATATTTCCAGAAGCCACCAATGAGAGTCCGTATTAATAGGAGGAAGAATTTCTTACTTTCTCTGCCTTTTCCTAACTTCAGAATTGGTAATAACTACGGTGATGTGAATGTGTTAGCTGGAGGCCCCAAGACTCAGTTGGAGTTAAGGGATGAAGACTCGAATGGCTAAGTTCCAGATCTTGTCTCAAGCTGGTCTGTACATCTCCTCGCGAATCCTGACTCTCTGGTTAAGTGCATATTTCTAACATAACATGTACATACATAATGCCCCTAACCTCATAACCGATTATCCACAAGATAATCTTCGCTATCGCTATCTTAATCTTGAGCCAAATTTCAGTGTAAGTTTTGGCAGAAATGTGGAAAAATAAAGATTTATGGAAGGAAAACAACCGGTTATTTTTATAAGAGGTGAAGCAATCCCTCAACTCATGATTAATACGAGGGGAAATTCGGAGCGAGAAGGAAATCGTCTCGATTTTTCATTCCGGTCACGTAGGAAACTACATACGCATTCACATATGTATGTATTCTCACAATCCATTGAAGAATTGATTGATTGAACGGACGATGATATTTTACAAGACGACAAATTATTTTTTATTTCTGTCGCAGGGCAAGGAACACTCCATTGTAGGACAAATTCTAATCTTAACATGCTCATAGACGAAACACACGAATTGTAAGTAACGCTGTACCAATCCACGAACGAGTGTAAATAGATATGGTTTTAATTATCTCACTGATTTGACAGTTCCACATGGATAACCATGTAATTTTTTAAAGGTATGAATGTAACTCTTGAGGAATACTATGTAATTTAAGATCAGTGAAGCCTGAAATTAACTCAACGTAATAACACCAGTTTTGTAAAGGCACAAAAAATAAATACTAATTCGTCCTTTGAAAATGCTCATGGCTGACTATGAAAGCAACTCATTTCCATGTGATATAAAGATTTTCAAAATGGATCCCCTTTCAGCACTGGAGGTTTTTGTCGGATCATTCAAAGCCGTTAATATTAGCAGGATCTTTCATTGAAATATGTTAAGCTTTTCAATTAACATTCAGTACCTCATGAGCTTCCGACAACAAATTATTACTATCATGTGTCCCCAATCCATATGTAATTACTACTTAATCCTAAAATCCACGGGCAGGAAAACAATTAAGGGAAAGTGAAATTAGATACTTGTGTTTTGTTAATGTAGTGGCTTTGTCACAGGGAAGGAGGTCCAAGGGCTGTACCTATATACTTGAGTAAATAAATGCAGGTGTCACAGTGCTTAAGCCCGTGCGAGAGTGAGCCCGCAATTTGTGGTTAACTGGATAAAATCCAATGTAAAATTTAAATCTCGAGGGTATCCAGACTCCATGAGACTCCCTCCAGAAAAGGGCAATATACTATCCCCTAATTTCACTAATGGTAATGGCAATAAAAGGTTAGCTACGGCTAGGGGCTATGCAGAAGGCCCTTCAAACATAAGTAGTGCACGGGGGATAATGTAATTACAGATATCATGAAATTTTATTTGCTAGCTCTACAGAGTGAGGATGGGAATTGAATATTTTAAAATACAGAAGCCCTTCTACTCATTTACACCCAAAGTATGTAAGTCCAGCTTAATGCATGGTTTCGCGATACCACGGTATTAAAAGTCACCCGCCATTTTAATCCCTTCCAATCTGCTCCCACTGAGACTTCTCATTTGAATAATGAAATACATACAACATGTCCAGGGCTCTGATCCGATCTTTTGTCCGGGAGATTGGAAACCACTCTGACGATCGATACAGTAATTACTAATTACATACATAATATACATACTTAAGTCATGCAAATTCATATATATCCGTCTCCCTACTCCCAATTTGATACGCTGGACTGCGGTGCAGTACTTCCAGCTGAATCAGTCCTACTATATAAGTACATACATACATACAATAAATATGCACGTACTATCAGATTTGTCAGTACCCCATCATCGAGAGATTGGCGTGGAATGTGCGAACATGTGTGACCTATGCTAGTTTGACGGGAACACCATGCCTTGCTTTTGCATAACACATATAAGGAAAGACAGAGATGAGATTGTAAATAATAGGAGGAACTGGTAACTGTCAGCACATGTTGACTCTGGAATTTAAAACTGGAGTTGTAATTGGTCGGGATGTGTATCCACATGGATTGCAGGATGACAATGTCAACGACAAACTTAAAATAAGGTTGACAACGAGAAATGCACTCGCTGAAAAATGGTTACGTTTCTTGCCCAAAGACACTTCTCATTTTTACTACTATATCTAATTATCTCGTATGTATTTGTGTAAGCAGATGCTCTTGGCACTTGTTGGGCCGGATCTGTCCAAGTTGAAAAAATGGACAGGGCGACATGGTAAATGTGTGTCTTCTCTATATTTAGTATTTTCTATCTGAAGTACATATGTAGATAGATATACAGTTCCAAATAAGGATGGGAAAAGTACGTGATATTCTGTATCACTCATTCACACGTCCTGTCTTCCTTTCGCACCAATGAATTGATCCATGACTCTGGCTTCCGTCTTGGAAGCCTATATTCAGAGTACAGGAGCCATCATGAGCGATTTCCTATTTGGGATGATCCCCAATCCTACACATATACACATAATTATGCATACGTGCGCGTATATGTAATTAGATATGTATACCCATGTAATTCCAATTCCCATTGAATCCTCCGCATATGTACTATATAGGCACTTAAGTACAGATGCGTATCTATCTATCTCTTTTGAGCTTGAGTGAAAGGATTTGTGACAACATTTTGTTATCTGATGGGACTCAAGGAGTTTCCGCTCAAGTTGTCTCCCATCACCCATGTCAGTAATGAGACCGCCCATTGGCAGTTGGCTCCAGATACTCTTGACAGGGGAATTTTTGCACCATTCTTTTAAAACTGCTTTTCTCCAACTTTTCCCAGCTCCTCTGCTGTTTTGCTGTGAGTCCTCGAAGCTACTGTTATTATTTCCACAACCCACTTTGTTTTCTCAATCTCGGTCCACACATGTTGTTTCATCTGTACGCATAAATACTCTACATCCGGCCATGCCACTTTCTCCAACAAGTAAATCCGTTTCTTATATTTGTAGTGAAGTTTACCACTCAACCGAGCACTAAAATCAAGATTATTATTACTTCCAATAAGTTACATTCCCGACTGTAATTCGAAAATAAATGATTATTACTTCCTCCCAATGCCATGAGAACATACACATTGGGAGTGCACTTGCAGCATTCACTGGGGCCAGGATTAATGTGTGTGTTTTCAAGTGTTCTATTCCTCCCTCAAACTGTGCATGTAACTGTAGGGTTACGTGTATTTAGCAAAACATTTTCGTCACGGGTGATAGCCTTTTTTAGTATCTACTGAATTTATGGGATCAAAATTTGTTTTCTCCATTGTTTAATGTTACTTCCAGATGGTCGGGAAATGGGGTCAATGACAGAAAGAACATACATATGTGGATTCTAGGGACTTTCTCTTGCTAAAGATAATAATGCTTGTATTACATACGGGAGTAACGCCTGTCATTGCAGCAGGATGCTCTGTAAGTGCACCCTCAAGTTTCCTCAGCCATTAGATTCTTGATGGCATCAATTTCAGAAGCTATGATTCAATTTGCAATCATAGTTGAAATTTGATTATTTCCTTCAATTGAGAGTTCCTGTTCTGAAACCAGTCAAATGGAATTATTATTATTCAGTAGGGAGGGATTATTAAAGTTTTATGCTTGTTGTGACAGATGTGGGAAAAGACGCTATGGAATTTTGTAATTTAGGCATGTTTCTACATATGGCTGACGCAGTACGAATGAGGACGACGTGCTAATTACAGATGGAATTACATTCTACATACATGGAAATGATTTGGGGAGCCGCAGTGAAAGTGTACACTTGGAGATAAATGAAGTGAGGAAGTGTCTCTCCTGCTCCCGTGAGTGAGTGAGTGAGTGAGTGAGTGAGTGAGTAATAAACAACGACGTAATATTAGTCAGTCAAAATACATGTCCAAAGCCAGTTTTCTTACTGTCCGTTCATGAAACATTAAAACAAATTAAGCATTCATTTGGGCTGGGATAGTACTTGAGTTGTTCTGAAGCAACTGCTGTTTCCTCAGGGATTTAAACTAGTCGGATATCCCATTTACTTTTAGTTAACGTAACATTGCGTAGGGTCATTCGAATATGAATGAAGTTAAACCTGTGGGGTTTAATAACCTAGGAATTCTATGCCATGCATAAAGTATTTCCCTCTGGAGTTGTGCTCTTGAGGGGGCTTGTTCCAAATTTGTGGAACTTTCCTTTTTCACCACAGTGTCATGAACATCATATTCCTGGGGTTGGTTTCTGTCTAGCGGCCGTTGTGGCTCTAACTTCTGGTGTTGAGGTAAATGCATGTATGTACATAGATATACATACATACTCAGTTCAACCCACTTGCTATACATAGTTCCTATGGTTAACGTGTGTGCCCATGGTCCATACATAGATACGCATGTGTGTATGTACGTGAGTGAAAGTCCAAAGTCGCAAGTCACCTCATCCTTCAGAGCTCAGTCGGGAAATTGGAGGATTTGAGAGACCGATGTGGATCCGATAGAGTAGAATCGATCAACCTGAAGTGAGAGATCCTGATCAAACGATATTACACTTCCTCAGTGCTGTCTTTCATCCAGCTTTCCTATAACTCTTATCCATTCATCAACCCCAATGACTAACCAACGTATTTCCTAAAACTTTAGGTATACACACCTTGTATAAATTTCCCCAAACCTTTAGACACTTAAGCACAACACGTACACATGGCATCTGAGGTGAATGCACTAACTAGACAAAGCCTGTATTTCCACACATATAGTACAATATAAAGTGTGTGTTGACACGTACTAAATTCATAAATGCTGTAATAATGAATCTCATTAAATATCACTTACAACAGCAGATATTTTCCGTTCCCGCGGGAATAGCTAATAGAATTATTTAAGCATAATATGCTTTGACTTCAAATCCACGGCCACCCATGGTTGCGATAATTCTCTTAGGGAAGGGTATTGAACCTTTGAAACGTGATCGTTTATCATTAAATGCCACTAATCTCTACTTAGGGAATAGATGCATGAGAAATCCAGTATTGTGAAAGTTCAATATTTTCCCAAGAGACGAAGAAACTATAGCAACTTCTCTCGTTTGGAATTCTAAATTTTAAAAATATGAATAATTTCCGGAGTAAAGGAATGCATTAAATTAGGATTTTTTAAGTTCGGAAGAGAATTAATTGATCAGTACTTGGACCGCCTCGGGGGTTTGTCTCTTTAAACAAGGTATCCCCGAGAATTCATTGAATATTTCTGATCCCATTGTTAAATTATACTTTCAAATTCATCTGTTAATTTATTTTTCAGGGAAGGGTGAGCGGTGAAGCGGACTTCTATAAATTGACAACTAACTCACAACTCAAACGCAAAACAAGCTGGGGCGGTTCATTTGATGTGCTTCATTTTGTATGGCTCTTGTAAAGCAGGACCACGTTATATAACGGAAATGAATTCAAGACTATTAATAAATGGTACTGTTCCACCCTCCTGTTGTGGCAACATTCTCCGTAAATTATTGAGTCCGGTAGATGTAACATCATACGTATCTACGTATTTAGTTTTAAATTAAATTTAGATATATGCATAAATATATAAGCACGGCGTATTGTTCTCAAACAAGTTTGGCACTCATGATGATAAATCTGAAATGTCAAACAAAGTCACTACAGAAATCAGATGAGTTCAAATTTTGAAGACGTAATTTGGGGGATGTGGATTATCGGAGATGGACCTAAAAGCAAAACCATGCTAATGTTTCTATATCAGGTTATTTTATATCACTTACATAAAAGCATGGGGGAACCAAAGGATTGAAAATAACTCCACAGTCCAATGGTCATTCATCCTGATCATGACCTGACTGAATGCAATTTGTTTTCACCAAATTTATCAGGCCGGAAAGTCCTATACCTTAGAGAATATGGTTCCTTTCTCTGGGGAAAGTGACATTTGCTTTACAAACTTATCCATATCTACTCAAGTAAGAATTCCTGTGGGCCGCCCTACGAACTGGACTCCATCGCAACGGTCTTTGAATTTTTATTGAATTGCAAATCCCAGTTATTACATATTCCTATTGGTCAACATGAATGCTCCAAATTATATTATCTCGTGACATTCGGAGTATCAATGGAAAGGATGATAAGGATAAAAAAAGCATTCGAATAGTAAAACGAAAGTGCTGGTGCACTGAACCGTGATTGTAGATGGAAAAGTTAGGGAAAAGAATGGAAGTAGGTTCGTTTGCACAAAAGTTGGAGAAATACATGTACATATATGCATACAGGACACGTGCTAGTGTTTCCATTCGTTTTTCACTAAATAATAGTGCTTTTATAAAAAAAATTATAGTCAGGAACTTCTCTTCCGCGTCAAACCAACTTCTCTGAGGAGGAAAAACCTTGTTGAAGGATTTGGACAGGAGCTGGAAGACCTGAAGAATACATAAATCTTCTTCTCTGTTGATAGATAGGATCTAGTCTCAAATCCTGTCAATATAAGGGCAGGTTCGGGCAGAGTTAAGACTGCAGATTAAAAGATCACGTAGTGCAAGCTCAGCCAGTGATAGAAAGTTTGGGGAATCTCTCACCCGCCCTGCCCAGTGGATCTACTGCCACGTAGACCTACACTATTACCTAGCTCATGTATTTATGTCTGAGGGAAAGTCGAAAGATTATCCACAAATTGGGCTATTTCTTTTATTCAAGTTCATTCTTCTTGCACTTCCTATGCAGTAGGAATTCTGCTCAGAAACTTTTCCCCCATTCTTACATACAACACACTTGCACAAATGTGTTCTTGGAATAAAAGTCTAGCATTAGATGCATAACATTCAATTTGCTCAGACGTTCCTAATTTTCAACACAAGAGATATTGACACACAGGGAATTGCTATCTTTTATAAGG
Organism: Allacma fusca; assembly: GCA_947179485.1. NCBI lineage: Eukaryota > Metazoa > Arthropoda > Collembola > Symphypleona > Sminthuridae > Allacma > Allacma fusca. Next base: position 21,709,520 of record OX359247.1, read on the forward strand.
ATTTAAATTGTAAAATGCATTATTATTAAGAATTATGTAATATGATTCAGAAACTTAAAATAAATATGCAATTGTAAGGTGTCTTGAATGGTTACCTATGTTACTTACCCTGTATGGCGAGTTGTGAGTAATGTCATGATCAAAATATTATGTCTCATATCATTTTCCCAAGGAAATTTATGGACTCTGGACCTCATAGTTCCAGAGTTTCTCCAGGAGCAAATGTAATTTCTAACAAACTTCTATTGTAGGGATTAATGGAATAGTCCCTGCCTTTGAGCAGAGTTATAAATAAATTCGACTTATGTAACAGGCAAGTGTTGTTTACAGTACTGATTTACACGCATTTCTGTAAATTATGAATGTTTGCAAATCCGTCATATTTTATTAGCTCGTGAAATGTGTCGGTACTGAATGTGCGTGTAAACAGATTGCATTCACTACTTCATTTCATGTAAGTACATATTTGAAACATTTTAGTGATGTGATACAAATGTTTTAATGCATGCCTTTCTCTACAAAAACATTTTCCCAAATCTGAAGGCACTACTGTAGACATACTAATAAAACATAACGTATTTTATGATTTTCTGCCCCGCTTTTGTGAGAATGTAAAAGTTTTCGTATACAGGTATAATACACTCTCCTATGCAGTGTCTGTTATCCTTTATTGTTGAGCTACATATACAGTGTCGGGTTGAAGGAGGACTAGAACTTAAATCAGTCAAGCCACCTGCCTTAACGACCTGCTCGTGTATGTAGCGATTAGTCAGCAGTCAATATTGAGACGTACATATGTACATATGTACATATGTAAGATACTAAAAGGATGTTCGTAATAAATGCCTGCCATAAGCACATGCTAAAATTGCCAACAAGGAAAAACAAGCCATTTAATTATTTAGAGATCCCGGCTTTCTCTCTATCCTACTTTTCCAAGAGTGTGAACTTAAGCATACCCTTAGGCTCATTAATCGGGATTAATACAAAACCCGATCCGATCTTTGCTCTTCCTCTCTCAAGGATTTTCCAAAGTATTTGAATCCAATGGGAACTGCACCACCCGAAAGGCGATTGAATTGGAAAATTATTCTCTTGTAAACGGACATTTAGTGCTTGAGCCCCTGGGTATGGAGGTATAGCATTACAACAAATCAAACTTACAACGTGAGCTCTGATGGCAAGTGTCATTTGCAAAAGGCGTCAAATTCCACTCCGAACTCTGAGATCACTTTATCACTTGAATGAATTTTCGACAGCAGCCACACAGCTTAAGAGGCAGTCATTCATCAGGGACTCTCTGCTTAGGATTTAGCCCACGGGTAACCCTTTTGTTTCGTCTATTGAGTGCCCTATAGCTCCGAGACTCTTCGAACTTCCAAGATTCATCCACATGAAAATAAAACAACGTGAAGGACTCAGCCCGTTGAAATTGTTCTGAACATTGTGAAGTTTCTACTTCCAAACCTTCATTAAAAAACCTACACGCTTTAACAACAACAGCTACTACTGTATACTTACACTATACCATATCCATTGGTTGGGAGTCAACTGCTATCCGTCCCTCGTTTTAGGAGAGACAAGCAATCCGGATGTAATTACATACATATGCAAGGACACCATATGTTGGAGGACACTTGACTTTTGTTACATTCTTAATTATGTGAAAACAAGGGTGTGAAATGCTTCTTCCTACCAAATATTTTACTCCCCGACTCCGACTGTCACTTGAGGAGTTGCAGCATCTTGATGAATGTTCTTCCAATCTCTTGAAGAAACTAATTCCGGATGGAACAAGAAGATTGTATTTTGCGTAACTCGACATAAACAACGTAGATACAAATACGAAATAATATTTCATACCTATATAAATATTTTGGCGGCATATGTATTTGAAGGAATGAGGGATTTAAATAACATGGGCTCTATCTGCGTAGCAGTTGAAAAGTCCTACTCGAGAAAAGGAAGTATATATAACTTCTTGCCGAAAATAAGGCCATTAATCATTATCAGCGTCAAGCTCCGGAGTCTGATACTTTCCAATGTAATGAATTCGTAATTTGATTCTCAGGTGTGATATGTCATTTCAGAAGTACGTCCAAGTGTGGGGTTTCTTATTTATTGGGAGCACAATGAGGAAGTAAAAATTCATAAAATATGGGAGTTCTTCCCGGATTTTCTACCTACTTACATATGTACCTACATAAGGGATCTCGCCAAATATAATTTATTGGATCATCTGACTAAAAGCACGTCAAGGGAGATCGTAAAACTAGTGCTGGTCTCGTAATTCTCCACGGGGCATATGTCCATAGATTCAGACTACCGACAGTTACATATGTACTGAGCATAGTAAGCAAGTGAGTTACTTATTTTTATTGTGGAGTAGATATTTTATGCTCACAAATGTAATTCCATAGTATATTCTTGAAAGGGTTAATACTGTAAATTGTAAACTACATATTCCGTCCGATCTCCTGGGGATAATTCTCCCCGTTAACTATGGGTAACTTGCTTAAATCCTTTCGTCCGATTTATCCACATCCAGCAATACTGTATGTATTGGATGAGTTACATACGTCCAGAAGTGCATGTAGATATGTACATTCGGAGTTCCAGTGCATGTGTGCATAAATGTGCAGTGTGCAGAGTGCAGGGTGTTCTTGAGGTAACCTAGAATTGCTTCTATTTATTGGGGCATTTCTCTTTTTAAGGAACGTAACTCTTTATGACCACTTTCCTTTCAACCTTTCCATAGATTCAGGGTCAAGTCCAGGCCATAGCTTGAATTAAGAATATCTGAGTAATCCTAGTTTATACAGTCCTGGTTTTTGATACCCCGAAAAAGTTTTCCCCTATTAGGGTTCTAAATGAAGTTCAAGTCTAAATAAAAAAAGAGTCCGTCATACATAATTACATCCATGTCCCAATGATACTCCCGGAGAGTTCATTGGGTTCATCTTCTCAGGTATTTATCCAAACTGGATCCTAAGGGTGTGCTCAAGTAAAATGGAATTCAAAAGAATGTTTTTAATTAAAAATTTCTTTAAATCCGGGGAACAAGGCAAAATTGGGAATTACCTCCAACACAGCATTATGTTATAATTATTTTTGCTCCCCGTAGTGATTAAGATGAAAGGATTTCCCCCGACAATTCTATTTTCTTGTAAATAGTCTATCGTTTTAAGTAAAATATAAGCTTTGGGGATACCCTCACCCAATGCCCATTTTCCATGTACATAGCTCCTCTAGTTCGATTTTCAGGAGGAAAGACCAATTTTAAGCCAGGAAGGACGCTTGATCCAGTGCATTCACGCACCATTAAACTCACCGGGTCCAAACTAAAGTCCTTGCTTTCCTAGTGGAGGACGACTTCTCTTTATACTTTCTTTATTCTCAAAGATTTCTTTTTTTGGGCCACCAAGGGTTTTCTTTGAGAGTTTGCCATCTCCCTTTGTTGCTACTTTAGCACTACCCTTAAGTTTAAACCTTTACCATGGGTGCTCTTTCTCTCCTGGAATCACGACAGTTATGGTTGAGTATAGAGAAACGACGGAAATCTTCCCATATTTCCTGACATTCTACATTCTGACATATCATTACACCGTAACTGTATCTATAGGTAGGTAGGTACCTGACCTTGCCCGAGCATCCATATTCCGGAAGATACGTATACAGTAGGTGAAATTATTAATATTAGGACGTATAAATATGCCTGTGAGTATATAGCTTGGGACCTTACAGGGATTTCGGGCTGTAATTCACATTCCTTTCACAGATGACTTCCTCCAATTGCTCTGGACAGTATCTACTGGTAATTTAGAAAGGAAACCGTAACTACATTGAGGTGGAAAGGCTCTGACTCGTAAATCAGTTCTGGACGCCCGTTGTTGGTGAGGAGGAGAATTTTGAGGGGATGGAGACTACGCGGAAGGAAAGTGTCTGATCCCGGGATTTTTTAGGCTTGACTTATTTTATGTACGGAAGATACTTGTATAGGTAGATACATATCTGTAGATTCTTTCTATTCCAATTTATTCGGTCACTTGAGCTTTGGCTTCTTTTATATTCCATTCCGATCAATATGTTCATTGATACATCTACCCCGGCTGCTATTTCTTTCTTTTGTAAGGGTTTCTAGGGTTTGAGTCAATTCGTAAATAAGTATTTACTTTGACCGATGGAATTCAAAGTGCTCGGGAATTTGAGCTGACAACGAGCCCGGGATAATGTAAAGATTTTAGAAAGATTTGGTGGATGGAGATTCTTATTCGTAACTGTATTTATGTATGTAGCTATGAGATGAGATTAAACTTAAACTTGGATGGGACTCATCGGAGGAATTATAATCTTCGTTATAAAAACATTTCGGATTAATGTGAACTTGGTAATGTTGAAGGAAAACGTGATTCCTGTTGTAACAGGAACATCCTAGACATTGCAGTAGTTTTTCTCAAAAAATTATATACCTAATTATAATAAACAAGATGCGTATCTTTGTACCTTTCTCAGCATCAGGATCAAAAGAGGATCAAAGTCAGCCTCCCACATGTGCTGGCAGAATTTCTTAAAATGAGTTATCAACTGAGACGAGGAAATGAGCTGCTAACAGAAAACTTTTTTTTTTTCGAAATCCAATTTAGAAGTTGGAATCACAGGACTGCTCAGGAGGGAATCATAATCCTACTTGCGTCGAAATGGGATGAAATTTTTGAAAATTTGTAGCAGCTGACAGGAATTTATTGAGGGAAGTTTTCATATGTCTGTCTGCAGATTACGCTTGCTTATTTAAACACCTGAAATTTATTTCACGGATCAACGGCACTCTTGAGTGTGCTTTCAATGAATTAAAAGCATTTCCATCATCATCAATGATTCAGGACACGTCACGCACAACACACTCTCCTCAGAGGCGGTGTACTCAATCGTAGGGGAAAAAAAGTAATTTGTGAAAGGAAGATTCCATATTTGTGAGGAGTTAGTACTGTCAGAAATAAATCAAGTTCTAATCGAAATGTCAAGGGAGCGTAAAAATGCGTAATTACTGGGATTTCAAGTTGGGGGCAACAACTGAATTATTCCCTATTGCCAATCCATGCTCCCATTTCTCTTTCCAAGGATTCCATCCAGGCTCTGTTCAAAGAATTTGTGCTGCTCACTTATGGGCTCTTATGGAATATGTAAGGGGGCTATACTTATGCTGACACATGTTTTATTCAGCCGGAGGTCAAATTCGCAATATCAAGTTCCCGGGTTGGAGTCCCAGACTTAATTAGAAATCTACGGCGAAAAAACCGACGGCTGAAAGAACTTTGATGTGACGGCTTATCTAATGACCTATGGTGTCAAGATAATGTCGTCATGAGCAATTTTCTCCGTACATGCACATGAACAAGCAAATATAGGCTTTTAATATTCTTATCCTGCTTTGGGATTATAGAAACATGCGTGGGGTGATCAAGGTCTAAATAAATGGTTAAATAGTAAATTACGAGAAAGTTCGTATGACTTGTGATTCGAAACTAATTAGGTTTTTGGAAATTAGTGTTTTCGTCAGGTCCGTTTAGTTGAGCAGATTTAATCTTTAATGTAATCTTTTCCCATAAGTTTGTAATATTTTGTTTCCACTTCTTCTGTAAATGTTTCTAAAATTCACTTTTTCAAATTTTTCCACAATTCCTTTGAAATTCTCCTCAAAATATCAAAAACAAAAATCTGCATTTTGGTACTTCCTTGGGATGCTTGCTACCCGTATGGTAAGTATTGCTACTCAGCTTAGTCTCGCAGATACATCCCGGGTAATTTATGCTAGGTCTGAAAAAAATCCGTTTCGAGAATACAGATATAAATATCCAAAGTCAATTTTTTTTGTTTCTTTCCTAAATTTAAGTATAACACTTTAGCCGCTGATATGTTGAAATACAAGGTGGGGGCGAGATAACTGTAAAATTTGGTCTCATATTTTATCCTTGCCCGGGTTCAGATTTTCAACCTCATAGACAATTCACGGACATGTTAATCTCAAAATAATTAGCGTATATGTAGATATATAAGGGCTTCAGATGTTAACCTATTTTTTATTTTTTTATTATTTAATCTAGGCATGACTACAGTATTCCTCTCTGATAATGTGTTGTTGACATATTTCACGGGTGGGAATGGAAAGGGAGGGGGTATTTTCTTAGGAAATTAGCAGTTGTGTGTATGCAGACGTTGTGAGAGTTTGCAATTACTTCGGAAGTTACAGTATTGTGTCTCCAGGGTTTTAATTCAATTCCTTTCTAGTTATTCTATTTAATTGCATCCAAAGTTTTACCATGTGTTGTGACCATAAGGCCATGAAAAGCAATTACCAAGTAGCTATTTACCAATAAGTTTTGCAGCCATATTTCATGAGCTGCTGCTTGCACAGTTGATGTGTTTGCAAAACTTCATCAGACATGTTATTCGTGCAATAATATAATTTAATATCCAAAGATGTGATTTAAATAGGTATTTAAATATGTACATACGTTAGGAATAAATATGCTGAGAGAAATAAATATAAGCTTCTTACTTCAAGATTGTTTCATTCCTTTCCTTTCCTATTATAGTGGCCAATTTTAAGGTTGAATGGTAATACCTTCAAGTGTAGTAGTGTGAGACGTGGGAGTTCTTTCGAACCACAGCTAGATTCATGGAAGAGTGAAGAGTCAGGAATTGTATAATATAGAAACCATACTTGCAGTTTTGACGCAAAGTTCAAATTCAGTTCAATTCACTTTAAAATAATTGGCGTGCCGTTCAGTTACGTTCAATTCACCGTGCCCAAAGATTGTAAGAGTTCAGTTCAATTCACTACGTACATTTCAGTCCTTAAGTTCAGTTCAGTTTATCCTTGCCCGTAGTCGTTCACAGTTCAATTCAATTCATTGTACATGTTTCGGTCGTTAAGTTCAGTTCATTACCGTGTGAATTAGTTAAAGGCATTCATTGTATATTTTAATAGCGCTTACTTTAATTATGACAGTTGACTTTGAATTTACATGCACATACAGTATTTTTGTAAATTATCAGTCTTTGAACTAAAAAGTAAATGCAAACTTGAGTTTCGTCATATTTGATTTAAATTTGCATTCAACACACGTATCATTTTTGTATTACTATAAATAGGAGAAGTCTCTATACCGAATTAATTTTTCAGTAGCAGGAAAACTTCAATTCGTACATTTAACTTTAAGAAAATTACCATTGTTTTTCTCCGTAGTATGAATTAGTCTAATGTTGCTGTTTCTGTTTATTATTATACAATTTTGTTGAACTCCAACAACTAGAAATTACCAACGTTAGGTGCTCGGTAAAAATAAATATTACTATTAATTTTCAGAAATTTTCGTAGTTCGTAAGCCTGTATTCACATACTACGGTAACAATTTTGTTGCTTAAATATCCGTTGATTCCATCTTCAATCAATTTTGAAAATTATTCATATTTATGTCGGAATTGAGAACGCCTAAATACTTGCAAAATTTTATTTTATTGTTCGTTAAATGACAACAGTTTAAATTTAAAGGAATCATTACTTATTTAACTGTAATGGTTCGGGGAGCACAAATAGCATAATAAAATTAGAAGCAAGAGCACTTATGAGAAACAAAATAATTTTTCATACTAGTATTCACCAACTGTTGATAAAAGGTCTGACTAAAGGTGTCCAAGCTTTCAAAATTCCGGAATTTTGAAAACTTGCAATTAAACATTTATTAAAAATAGCCGAAAACATATAAACGATAGGTTTTATAGTGTAACCTGTTTAGATTTGATCTCCTGAGCCCATTCCTTGTACAAAATGCACTCTTGCTGTCGCATGACCGTCATTCTTGATCTGACATATCTGGCAAGTGCCGAAAGTTCTGAAAAAAGTCTTTCAACACTTGCAGAAGTTGCAGGAATAGCCAGGTACAGCTTTGCCAGCCGAGCCAAATTGGGAAATTGTTTCTGGTGAGTCCTCCAAAAATCCAAGGGATCAGTAGCTGCCGAAATTTTCATTTCCAAATAGGTGTCTAATTCGGTTTTGGGCAACTTATTTCCATCATACCTCGGCAAAAATTTCGAACTCGAACTCGCACTCAGTTAAACGTGTGCAAGATCTCTAAGCCTCGAACTCACTGAGGCACTGAACTCTATGTAATTCTTTGCCTCGAACTCCAACTCGGAGGCTCGTTTATTACCCTTTGGAACTCAGCCTCGAACTCACCTAAGCCTCAATTTCCAGTTTCTTGAAGCAAGTATACTGCCATTTAAATACATCAATTCAATTAAAAACATTTTTACCACATATTTGTTTTATTTCAACCCACCGTATCAACAATTCCAGAACCAACCCAAAGCTTGTCCCATCAATGTCAATTGTATTTAATAGTCCACCCACTCCCCCACCAAAACGGATACATCCACCTTCGTTCTCCCCTATTCCCAAAACATTACCCAACGCTCCATATACCCCAGATTATCCCCGTTACTTCCCGCGACAAGGATCTGATCCACGACACCATCGAATTCATTCCACTACCAAGAAACTCTCTAACTCCCAACATCAAATGCCTGTTCTAGAAGAACTAAACCGAAACATGATCAAAATTCACACACTACCCCGCACAGCATTCAAGAATGCAAAATCCAGCAAGCGAATAATTAATTACTCCTCATCTGCCAAGAATTTATGGAGTCTTCCCCAAACAAATAGTTTCAGAGAACTGAGCAAACAACTGAGATGGAACAGCCAACATAAATACCATCATAAGAACAACTACAATAAAAGACATGTCAGCTTCCCAAGAAAGGACTTACAGCAACGAAGACACTTTAGCAACCACTGTACAGAAAACAAGAATTACCCTACCTCCAATTTACCATATGCCTCAAACACAACATTACCACCAACTTGTTCATTCTGTAATACTGGCAATCACAAACTACGTGACTGCTCTGCCTTCAGACAATGGATAACAATGCATTCAAGAGCACCATGACTACTACCAGAATAAACGTCAATTAGTTAATTTCCAATCCATTGCTATGACCAGAAACCTACAGTGATAAGTGGTTGACCTATAACACCCCATGACGGAGAGATGTCCCAGCCTCAAAACACCCCACCACGGGAAGGAGAAGTGTTACGACATTATTGGAATAACCATAGTTGTTATTATTGAGTCAAAGAATTATTACTAGTTTTAAAAATAATGAATTACAATATTACGAAAGATATTAACCAATGCTTACTACACGATGCTTAACTAACTAAACGTCTACCATCTATCCTGTTGAATAAATTAAGGGAGGTCATTCCAGCTTTCACTCTTGACATAGCTTGACCTATCTTTATTACTCTCCACCACTGAGCCACCCTACACTACCTCTACATTACACATCAGTGTTTTTACAATATACTACTGTAATGTTTCTGCCTATATTTTAGCCTATAAAGGCCTATTTTTTAGCCTATAAAGGTGGACACCTTTGGCTTAAACCATTATTTTGCACACGCTTCATTGACCGAATTCGATAAGAACCAATACGCAGGTATGCACAGCAATCGTTATTCCACCATATAAATATTTAAGCATAGATGGAATTAGGAGTTTGGTGTTGGTGAGGTCCACATTTCGAACTCGCACTCATTCATTTGAGTTCTGCCATAAATGATTGGCTCTCAGCCTCAAGTCGCGGCGGCTTTTAAAACAGCGCCGAACTCGCACTCAAAACCAGATTTTATGGAACTCGAATGTGAGCTGAGTTCGAGTTCGGAACTCAGAGCTCACGAGTTCGCCGAGGTATGATTTCCATCAGCACTTGGTTGCTGCAGCTGTCGTTCCATTTTTTCAAAAATAGACAGATTGTGAATTTCCGTTTCCACAACCGGAGAAATCTGAAGCGTTTGTGGAATAGGAAGACTGTTTTTGTTTGAATTTAAAGCTGCTGTACAAATATCTAGCGCTGCTTGGTATTTGGGGATTCCAAGAACATTACTCCCGGAAAGAGCTTGCCCTGTAATAAATGACATGACTTAAAAAGAATCTGTACACAAAATTCCGGAATTTTGTTTGTACAAAACTTTGAACACACTGACGTCAGCCTACCTTGTAATTTGAAAATATTCAGCTTTTGCCGTTGATCACAAAGACATGCTAGAATGTATGCGGGATTATTCATGAGTGGCGTAAATTTTACTTCCATTTGCTTCAAAAGTTGACATCGTAGATTTTCAAAATACTTCAGATTTATCATATTCTGCAAATCTGAAGGAAAACAATTGCCGTGACAAGAAATGGGCTTTAATAATATCAAAGGCAATAGCTGATATAAATCCTACCTATAAACGCTTGATAAACCTGCGGTATAATAAGTGACGAAGTAACGCCATCTGATTGAAGAACATCAGTCATAACACACATGGGCTTGATAACGCTAATTAATTCCTGCATTTGTTGTTTATGCTCCAAAGTGAGTAGTCCCGGATGTCGTTTCTTCTCATATGCATATTTTGCTTCGGTCATGGCTTTGTAAAGAAGGTGCTGCACTGCTTCGAAAATCGGGTCCTGCAATGTATAAAAATGGTTTAGTTTTTTATCCGAAAAAGCTCCAAAATTCGAATTTTTAGAAAATAAATAATGTGGTTGTTTGTTAGTAAGAATGGAATTTTTATGCTGATAGTAAACATTAATTGTATTTCAAATACGCAATTGAATATGTTACTTTGCTAGTATTCAACTATTTTAAAAATCCGGATTTTTGAAATAATTTTGTATCTACAACAAACCTCAATTAATCGGGAGAGAACATCATATATATAATTCCAGCGAGTTTCGGCATGTTTAACAAGTCCTTTACCTCCAGATTTTCTCAGTCTTGCTAGCCACAGTGACGCATTTCGAAAGAATTTGACAATCGTGTTCACAAATGCGATGAGTTGCGCACCTTTCCCCATCAACTTAGCTACCTTTTTTCTAGATTTACAACCAACTTCCTTACCTGCCATTTCATTTTTCAAGGCATTTTTTACAACAAGCTGTAATGTATGGGCAATGCAGGGAATGCGCTCCTTTTCAGGATCGACGTGGTGCAACACATCGTTTAATAACTTAGCCGACTCGTCGACACCATCAATTTCCCAGTTTATTTCTGAATCGTAACCACCTTCAATGTCGGAAACTTCATCATTTGAATCATGGTTTGATTCCTCGTAACTATCCGAATCGACGTCGCTACTGATGTCTTCAATTGTTTCAAATTCCTGCCGAGCCGAAGAAGGTTGATTTCTGGTTGCAATTTCTGTATCCCAGCTTTCTTCGGACAACTTTTTGAACTCTTTCATGGCACTAATTACATTTGCCCCATTATCAGTCACAATGTATTTAATCTGTAAATCGACGATTGAAGCGAGTTATACTTTCAAGATATGCAATGTACACAAAAAACCGGATTTTTGAAACGTTGGATAATAAAGCTATTATAAATCCCATAATGCAAAGGTAAATTTTTGGCATACCTTGTGCCGTATTTTGTAATCCTGCAATGCTTTGGAAATTAAATCGCAAATGTGAGTGCCTTCATGTTTCTCGTTTACTTCCAAAATTGAAATGGTTTTTCGCCTTAGGTTGAAATCCTTGTCAAGATAAAACAATTTGATCGCCAATACTCCATCTTTCTTGTGCGATGTCCAGAGATCAAAAGAAATCGTTGCTTCTTCAATGTCATTCAGTTCTGTCCTTAACTTTGGGACGATCTGTAAACCAACAATCAAATAATAGTTCAAAGACAGGAATTTTAACACAAATCCTGAATTTTGTTAACCAACCTCAGCTTGAACTAGTTTCGATAGCTTCGAAAGCATTGACTGTCGAGATTTCACCGTCAGAGATGGATCCGCTATACGAATAATTTCTTTGAATTCATTTGTGTTCAGAACTTGAAACGAAGCTCGATTGCTTGCTAGAAAAGCCAGAATAGCTGAATCAAACCGTTTTTGTTTATGATCACCCCGGGATAGTTTCTTCACATTCGGTTTAGAAAATTTCAGGATCGATGGTTGATTTTCGCTACGGTTAACGTCTGTTTTTACTGCTAGAAACACATCGTTGTGCTGGTTTTGCAAATGCCTCATGAGATTAGAGACTGATCCTTCACTATAACTTCGTTCAGGTTTTTCATTGCATAGTTTGCATCTCACGACCACATTTTTTGACAGCTTTTCATTTTGTATTTTGTGCCCCACATAATTAAAGTATTCACGAATATTACAAGGTAATTTAAAATTGTCTTTAACTTTTAGATCTGAGATAAGATTGTCCTTTTCTTTGTTGGTGTTTCCCCCCTTATTGCCTTGAGTTTTTAAATTGAAAACAGAAAACACATTTTGCTTTTCGGATTGTGATGCGGATTGTTCATTCACTGGTTTGTTTTTAATCCCATTTGCACTCATTTTGAGACAAAACTCCGGAATTTTGTCTGCTCACACAATATTTAACACTAATTTTATTTAACGAATATTCTGGGGGTGATATGTGATCCATCCGACGTTACCAAACCTTTAGTCGTCTTTAGCAAAAATTTCCCACTTACAAAATTCTGATTGACAAAGAATTTCTGCTAGCAGCGTGCTAGCTTTTAAAATTACAATTTGCGGAAGGTCTGGTCAAACAATTAAGTGATAGATGGCATTTGTATTGCGTTCACGAATGTGCAAGTTTATATTCAAACTGTGACCATTTAGTTCAATTCAGTTCAGTTCGGGTTACATGAACGTACGGCGAACGTTCGTTCGCATTCATAATAGACCTTCTTGAGTTCAGTTCAAATTCATTCAATGAAAATTTTGGAGTTTGCTAGTTCGTTCAAGTTCGTTCAATGAGAATGAAAATACGGGCTAGTTCAGTTCAGTTCACGCCTTTGCGAACTGAACGACTGCAAGCATGATAGAAACAACCTATGACAACAAATTCAAAGAAGCGCAAGCCATTTGCCAGAAGAAGTTACACTCCTCTAGTCTCGAGTGTTTCAGTCTCATTAAGCTTGACAGTGTACAGGTAAAGTGCAATCCTAAAAGTTTTCTTCCTCCGAAAATTGACTTTACACCAAAGCTTAATCTCATTGAAGAAAGGAAAATACCTTAGCCAAGGTTGCATGAAAAATAATAATCCCCAAAGGTGGACTTCAAGGAAAAGAAAAGTTTCCCCTCCTTACGTAGAATATTTCTCGTGGACGTTAGAAGCACAAAAGCCTCTTTTATGTAAATCTCCTTTGATGCCCACATTTTGAAAAGCTTCTCTGACGTGTGCTTTTAGGTATAAGTCCATAAATTCAAAGCTTCCAGAAAATAGCAAACGTGACCGTATTTGTTTAAGGTTATGCAGACTCCTTCATGAAATTAATGTCTACTCCGGACGTAAATTTGCTCATTTTGAGACTAGTGATTTGTATTTAGATTAGCCCCTGAGGCTGTCATAATTAATAGAAGAATACTCCAAATATGAGAACTGATGTGACGTATGCTTTGCACATCACGTACATATGTCAAATTGTCAGTTCACTCAACTTTACAAGTAATAAATAAATATCCAGCACTTGTCAATACTCGTTTAAATGTAAACATGTTTTTCAAATAGTTACACATCTCCCTTTATGAGAATCCATCCCAGCATGAAAGTGCCGAAGGAAAGGAAAATTCCTGAAAATATTTATTAAATTAGCCCCTCTTCCAAGAGTTGATAAAGCTTTGCTGGAAGTATTCAGTAATGAAAGGAAAAATTTCCGGTTTGTAGGATAGCAATTGAATTGATTTTAAATCTTTTCAATATGTTCTGGGGAATATTAATACGAAACCCTGGGGTTCAGATTCGCTCTGCCCCTATGCTTTCTTGAGTGCAGATTGGAAAACTCAGTGGGGCCCAGGGATGGTGCATGGTGAATGAGCACGGTGTTAAAAACAGAACTACAGTACAGACATGAAAGATTGATTGAAAATTTAGGGGGAGTAAATGGGACGTACAAATATGTGGATCAGCGGGTGAGAAATGTTGGAGTGAGCTGAACTTGTGCGAGTCTCGTTTCTTCCAAGATTACTTGCACCTTGCACTTCGAGTCTATAGTAAAGCTAATGCTAGGGAATGCATTTATGAACATGTATCGCATCTCTGCACGTAGCATATTTTGAGATATCTACCTAAATCACTATAATTTGTGAGCAATTTTAGGACATTAGAGAGTTGGAAAATTCTCATGATATACAGAGATGCACTTTTGTACCCATAATTTAAGAAAGTTGTCACTTCCAGTATTTACTCCGACAGAATAAAATGGTAGAGTGGTAAATGGAGTTGACACATATTTATATGGATAACGGAATTCGTAGAAAGAAGTATCCAAGCGGGCCATGTACTTGTAATAATTGTAAATGTACATAGTATGTACTCTCGGGATGAATTCTATGATTAAATCAGTTTTACTTTGGAGCCTTTTACTGTAAAATCAGACTTGATATTTCTACTGAAATTATTCAGAGCTCCTACGGTAGTAGTTTCGTAAGTAAATATTTACTTGAATCCATGGAATGGTCTATTTTCATGGGAGATTTCATGGGGAAGTTGGAGAAAGTTGGAAATTGTTGAAACAGTTGTACACATTTCCACATAAGGAATGGGAACAGAATATTCCCACTGACGATGTGGAGGGGTGGAACCCCTCCTTAAAACTAGCGTAATTTATAATCTTGATTTTGGAAATGTAGGCGCCTCGTAGGGGGAAGAATCTTCATATTTACTTTGAGAATGCGATACCACAGTAGGTTTCGGGTGAAACTATTAAAAAATGCGGGACACTGTAAACAACTTTCTCTATTTATGGCCTCATTACCTCGATTGCTTCGCACCCACTTCAGTCACCGGGACTGTATAAAAAACACATATGTAACTCCCTGACTGGTTACATGCGAAAGATAAGATGTACAGATATTGAAGGAAAAATGGTGAGGGAGGGGAGAGTCATCATCACATGTTGGGTAAAGAAAACTCATAGATCGTTGTAGATACATCAAGGGGATAAGAATTGTGTTTTCTCGTCAAACTTGCAAATGAGTTTTATCCCTGTGAGGATGCATGTTTACATATGTACATACATACGCCTTTGGAGTGCCACACAAGTTTTTGCGCAGCACTTCCCAGGTAATAGAAGAAAGGATGAGGAAGGACGCCCTTCTAACAAAATTTTTTTCACGCTTTAGCTTCAGATTATACGTAAGTCGGGGGGAAGTTCGACTTGACTATCTGACGAGAAAATGTGCTGTTTCCAGTATAATTTGAGAGAAAGAGAGGTGCTATTTGCATGTAAATCCATAAATTTACATGCATCCTTGCATCCAGAAAAGTACATTATGCTTGTGGAAATAACCATTGTCACTGCAATACTTTCCCCAAACCTTCCACACATTTTTCCCTGAAATAATAATTGCGATTCTATTGTACTGTCCCCCTTCCTGGCTCCTTCCAAAGTGACTTCGTATAGTATTTGTATCTACACTCACATACAGTAGGAGTATCCCGTTATGCCATATCCTTCGGGAAATCCAGAAAATAATCCTTAACTTTCCATAATCATGTGATTTTGAAGACCCTGCACCGTGCACAATAGTCACATGCACTTTTATGCTTCCCAAAAAATATGTAAATCCTTGAAGACAATTTTGACGCAATTCTTCTATCAAAAGATCTCAAGTTCTTTCTATTTTTTCAAAAAACTCTCAATAGACTCAAAATAAAGGGATACAAAATATGACCATGAAGGGAAAATAAAGTTCTTCCTCCTGCATTAATAATAATTGAAGTGAGGTTTAAAACTTCTGAGTTAGTTTTCCACATTTAAATTGGTTTCAGTGGAATCCATTTTTATTATAAATAGCACAAAATTCTGAGTTAGTAATTTAATTTTATCTTATATTGAAATTGATTTGTCAACCGAATGACTCTCTTGAAAATTCCTAGAATTTTTAATTAAAACGTATTCACCATAAAGAGCTGGTGATTCCTGAAACAGTGTCTCCCAATTTAATTCATCTAATAATGTAGGCTTCCTTTGATGATTTCGTTTTCGTTTGTCTGGCTCGTTATTTTTTTTGCAGTTCCTGAATTTTCATTAAAACAAATACTCAATTCCTCAAGGGTGTGCATATCCCGCGATTTGATGCCTATCTATGAGCAAATTATATTTTTTAATGATTTTTCTGCTTCAAAAAATTTGTGTTCATTAATACTGTGTTCTCGGAACCTGCCTTTGATTTTATTCTAATTACGCTGTTATGTGGTGAAACTAAACTTTGATTTTATTCTCATTATGCTGTTACCAAGTGAAACCTGACTGAATGAGAGGGAAAATATCCTCTTAATTATTTCATTAGAGAGTATTTACATTGTTCTGACAGTGTCAGCAAGGGAGTATGGAGAGCAAGGTTTTTTCATGTTTAGTAATTAATGTGAAATGTATAGATACATAATTACATATACTGCTCCATATTGCTTTAAATATTAATTAGATATTTTTAATTATATCGTTTCACGTGAATGACATCCCACTAGTTTGAAACATTGAAAACATTGAAAACAGGCGTCAATATTAGTTTTATCACTATTTGTATCCATGGTATTCCGTAGGCGGCTCTTTTCCTTTCCCTGCACTATTTTTTGGGTATGGTTCTAATTTAAACGGTTTGCTTTACATGTTCATGGTATCGTAGTGACATATGCAAAACTGTTTTTGATTTACACAGTCGTAAATACTCCAATGATTGTATAAAAATTTTATTGAATACTTTCAGACATACATACATATGAAGCAATTTATATACATATCCATTCATTTTATATGTGAATATATACATAGGCCAATGGTAAATTGCTAAATAGAAGAAGAGAGATACGAGTTTTTACTCAATAAATCATCACTTGTTTTTTTATTATTATAGCTGGGTTCTGGGAGAGTTCCTCTGCAAGATGTACCAATTCATCAACGCTTTGAGTCACACAGCATCGATTCTAATTCTGGTGGTTATTTGCGTGGAAAGATACTTGGCAATACTACACCCATTCCGATGCAAGAGGATGCTCACTATCAAGCGTTTGAGGGTAAGGAATTTATATATTTTATATTGTTCAATATTTTACATACAGATGAGAAGCCTGAGTTTGCATACAGGTGTCCCAACCCCAACTCCCGAGAGATACCCTAAATCCTATGCAACAGAATTTATATTCCTGAAAGGTAGATACATATATAATTATATCTATACGAGTCATTTTAAAACACTTTCCCAAAATGAGCTCGTTTTATAGCGCCTGATTTTTATCATTTCGTACCTCTCAATGAAATTGTCACAATGCTTTTGTAACCCTATCCATGAATAAAGTTGTTGAGTAATTATAGAAATTATTTAGGCGTGGAAAAAAGCTTCTGTAAATTTAGCCTGAATCCTTCCACACCCCCGACTTTGTACACGGGGATAATATAAGAGTGTCTCCTGAAATTCTCAAACTAATAAATCCAGATTAGAGAGAGGAAGCAACATTAGCTGGGACCCATTCAGTGTTCTCAATGGGAAAAATATTAGATTGGATGCTCTGAATTGGCTTCTATTAGCTCCCCCATTAGTAATTACAAGGGCAAGATTTAATCAATCCATGAAAATTTACTGCAGGTATATAATTATTACAATTCACCTTTCCCCGTAAATGTTCACAATACTTTAGGAAAAGGCGGAAAGAAATTTAGAAAGTTGGAATTCTATAGATACATACCTATATTTAATTGTCCTTACGTAAAATTAAGAGCTAAAAAGTACCATTCAAAAAGTAATTGATTGCACAACTTGAGCTGCAGAAGTAATCGGTTAAGCCGATGAGGAATTTCTACCCCAGCTTGTGAAACACCGCCTTTTGAAGTAATAAAATAGCGTAAAAACAACTTGGAATTTCAAGAACTTCCAGGAAAGGGCAAACCCATATACTTGAGAGCACTTTGCATTCAATTTCATGGATGAAAAAGTCAACTGTGTTTCTCTGGAGGATTCTAATACGTAAAGTAAAGAAAATACGGGGTACTTGAATAGTAATCTGGAATGGTGTTGCTCCGATTTAAAATTCCAAGAACCCCAGTCCTGTTTGTCTGTGAAAGACTTACCAATTTCAACCACGAGGAGTTTGGAATTCGAAACCATCCTCATAGCCAGATTGAGATTGAGACTTGACGTTTGGAAATGTTACCGGAGCTTAAATTTGATTACCACTCCTAGTAAACATTGGACTTAAGCATTGAATTTATTTCTTCTTTGTAGGGCTGGTTATCCAGTACAGTGGGGATTAGAATTAAATGTAAATAAATTTGATCCAGGAAGTCACATGGAAGAATTTTTATTACCAATTGTTTTTGATTTCCAAGGAAGGAACGACATAATTTTCTCTGTAGTGCCCTCCTGACTTATATAGCTGCTATAGAACCATTCATGTTGACCGAATTTCATCTCAAATCCTTAATTCTGGCAGGGGATGTATTCCTTCTCCCACATCTTAATTAGTCTTGAAAGCCAGTGACTTCATCCGGATAATTTGTGGGGATTATTTATGTTCACGCATGATGCTATTACTGTATAATTCCCCATGTCTGTATAATTATTTAATTACATATTACACTATAGCATGGATTCTTTTTGCTTTCAGGATGGTTGCTTTGACTTATAATTTATTCATCGAAATAGATATTTAACAGAGGGTGTTTTGTTGGGATAACTTTTTGAGAGCATATGCAGTGCGTACATAAGGCTATTTCTGTTTCTTAATGAAAGGGAGACTCCCGCTCTTGATAAATTGGGTAGTTTTGAATGCCTATTCAAACTTACTGGGCCTTATAGCCTGAGGACGTCATGAAGGCTTTCATTAGTTCTTGTCAGTTTTTACTCCTCGAGCCGGGAAGACGAGACAGGCAGGAGACAAGTGTCGCTGAAATACTGGTCCTTAAACTTAAATCCAGTTACTGAAAGTGTAGGAATGCAGGTAGGGATAGAGGTATTAAAGTGAGTACTAAAAATAGTTGGCAATAGAACTTGTACATTGACTTTACCGCATGGTATAAAGGATTCTTTACGATGCCGCACAACATTTCCCCCTTTGGCCGCACGGACTCAAGTGCAATATTAAATCAAGGATTTCCTCATTTTGTAGCAAATTTTACCACGGATCTTCTAAAATTTATTTCAGGGTCCCTTCTAAGTACATAAGTAATCATGTACACGAGCAGTTTCGGTCTGGGTGAGGAAAGAGAGGAGAGGGATGAAAGGCCAAAGGAATCTTCGTAGGGGATTGCAAATCCTTTGATATATCAAAATCCCAATTTTCTCGAACACAATATTTTAAAACTCGTATATAAAATATTGCATGGGGATAGAATTTTCTGTATACTTCCCTACACATGAAAATAGGCAACCCGTTAGGAGAGGGGGAGTAGTAGGAGCAACGGAAGTTCCTCATTCGATTGGTAAACTTTAGCTGATGAAGGGATTATACAGCTTAGAAATCAACTTTTAAGTTTATAGATTAGCTAGTAACAGGCTAAAATCTATTTTATTTGCTTCTGTCAATATTTGTGGTTATAAAGTTCATAATAACAAGTGCCAATCCAGAGGGAAAAGTTCTCCCAAAATTTTTTAATCCTCTAAGAAGTTTTTCCCTTAGCATTAAGTTCACTTTTCCGCCTACAGCCAAAAATAATGAAGTATAAACTAATTTTGGGCAGTACATAGTAGTGAGGGATGTCAAAATTAAAAGAGCGAATTTCTTTTTTTCGGACAAATCCTTGCCTTTTTATTTCCTTCCTTCAGACTCTCAACTCTCTTTCTCACTCGATGTCAGGCGCTATACATATATGTTGAGTGCGGTCAGTTTTTAGAAATTCTGAAGGAAACTTTATTGAAAATAAAATGCTGAATATTTCCAATTCCGATTGGTTCAGTAGTCAAGGGGGAAATTCATGGTGGTACCCTGTGGATTTACTGAGCATAAAATTGTAAGTGCACTATTGGAGCCATAATAATATGTTTGTATAAGTATACGACTGGTAAATGGTTGGAGTAATGTATGTTCACCATGTGGTATTAACTCTGACACTTTTGCTAATAATTTAGATCGATGAACGCTTCCATACTATACAGCGCTACATATGATCCGTAAATTGGTATAAGTATAGGATTCATGCATTATCCCAAAGGTTCATTCTAGTTCATTAGTCATATTACATCCAAGGTTTCTCCCTTCCTCATGCACTACACGATCTTAATACATATATATATTTTGCTTTCTCCAACTTCATTTTTCTCTTCCATGCGAGATAACTTATTTCTTGTTAAGCTTGAGCAACGCGCCTGAGAAAAATGTCTCGGATGTTCATCTAGAGTGGAAAGCGTGTGCATAGCTATAAATACACACTAGACACAGAACTACATCTGTAAACCCAGCCTGCATCATCCGGGCCGACACTACTGTAAAGAAAGAAAGAGTTTCTGTATATAGATGCGGAAGATTTTGAGTAAATGCTCTCATTCATCTTCGTATGTCTGGACTCGGAAAGCCTTTGAATGGAGGAACCGTGTGGTTGGAACTTGGGCGACACAAAAAAGGAAATTTTATTTAAGTGTCCCAACTTACATACATACATATCAGTGCACGCATGTATGTGCATATGTACATGTGCGCTCAATTTAGAGTTCAGGAGTTACAGACGACCAAAGTGATTTTGATCCGAGTCTTTCCTTTCTGCCGTAAGCAAGCGGAAAAAGTTCAAAGTTAAAGCAAAGATTTTTTCTCGGAATTTTCCTTTATGGTAGTCACATACTGCTGACGGGAATAATGTAGATTTTTAATGTAAAAATAAAATTATTCCAAAGGAATTTGGACACAAAGCAGCTCTTGATTTTTGCGTGGACTAAATCCTATTCTAGCAAGCTGGGACTGGAGTGGACAGTATCACAAGTCAAATTAGGGATGGAGAGTTAACTTCCGTATTCCTCTGATTATTGAAGTTCAGCCTTGTTATGGCATAATGCTCCCGAATCAGGAATCTTTTGAATGAAATAATTTGATTGGACCTTACGAATAATTGTTTCAAGACATCCTCCTAATAATCTTCACTTGACCTTTTAGGGGTAGATACATGTCAGAGTTAGTTTTCAAATGTAAGATCAAAGGAAATTGACAAGGGAGATCCAAGCTTTCTCTCTCCTTGTTCTTCTCTGACTTTCTATTTAAGCCTTGCTTCTACTCGACTGTATCTACAGTCTTTAGTGCTCACAAGGGAAATAAATGTATGAAGCTCTTAATCTCAACCTTTTAAAAGCTAGGAAGACAACGTACAGAACAAAACCTTCCATGCTCCGTAAAATACAGTAGCTCTAGTTGTAATATTCGTTTTTGTATTTGTGTATGAATATAGAACATACGTACATATGTAATTACATATGTTTATGCTTACATATGCATGTGAAGATATTTCCACCCTGTGGAAGATCAAAAGGAACTTACTTTGTTCATTTTATTCATATGTGATTCCAAATTATAATTTCCGACTGACTGTACATACTACACAATGCCGAAATATAAAATTACTTTGAGATTTAGCTGCAGCTATGGGAGATTAAAGTAAAAATATATGGAGGGAGGAGTTACTCTTGAAGTTTATGACCGTAACTTCCTTAAGGTTGTAATAACGAGAGGGAATTTACAATGTCTTTTAATCTAGTGTGTAGATATATTTACATAATTAAATACTAGATGCACAATGCCACAAATCCCTGTGTATTTTGTCATTACAGTACTTATGTATGTAAAGACTGGGTTCCAAGCAATCAATTACATCTCTAAAAATTGTTTCCTCAAAGTTTTTCCCAAACAAAAGCCATTTTTAAGCAAAAATGGATCCTATCTTTTACACTTACCATAAGTAGTACACCAGCGTTAGAGTTAAGAATAATGAATCCACATGGGGCTCCACTGGGAGGGGAAATGATGCGTTCATCCTATACATTTCCCTATGAGTATACAAAAAATACACTCACATATGGAATGTAGCACCTCAAAAAAGTTCCAGCACCTGTGGTTCCTTAGTCTTTTTGACATATATTTACAGTGACAGCGTCGGGAGAGAATCCCTTGGCTGTATGTACAGAGCTGAATTAGTGTTGGAGTAGGACAATCTACAAATTGAAGTGGAAAAGTTAAATTTAATTTTTAGTTTATGGTGCAGAGCCAATTCTCATGAAATTTTATCCTCAAACGTTTCTCAAAGAACCGTCATCAAAATATTCCCATGAAACAAGTGGACTTGTGGTAGCCTCCATCCTTATACTAAATCTCGTCACAGGAAATAAGCCTCAAATAAAGTTTACCTTTTGTGTAAATTATTACCAAGCGTCACAAAACTCCAGATGTACATACGTAAAAGTCCGAGAGTTTCAGATTGTCAGGAGTATGAATGGCTCATTTTTTGCTGGTACCTCAAAATATATAGTGGCACTCCACAGTTGAGAGTATTAGTCTATGCTTGCATATTATACACTGTGTCCAGAGCAGTACAGAAAATTAGGTTTTGCAAGTGAAAAGTTTCTCCTGTTGGTTACCATCTACAATAGTTTACGGCTCCAATTCTTTCCATGGTTGTTTACTTTATCATAGGACAGACCTTGTCATTTCAGTACTTCCTACTTTGCACAAAGAATTTCTCATTGTATGTCCTTAGACATACATATCTGTCTATATCTGGTCTTAAATCCAATGAGAATATGCTTGTCATGAAAGTGGTCACGTTTTACGACAGTCACCGAGCCCGCTGATCAAGTTTCTGAAATTGCATGCGGTTATGAACCTTGATCATGCAACACAATCGCTGAATTTAACCTACAAATATAAACCCTAATTTTGTTACTCCCTCCAGTCCTGCTTACGCAATTCTTTTTATGAGCGAAGCTACTATTCCAAGAATACACACTATATAGTATCTACATACAAAAGAATTGCTAGAAGGCAGCTATGATTTGTTTTTACTTTGATTGGAGATCCGTCGGAAGTGCAAGGGCACGAATCGATGGATTCAAGTTTATGAGTTTGTCCCCCAAAGTTAGAGAATTATTTCAGAAAGAGGAATGCAATGAGAGAACAATGGGAGTAAAAGTGCATATGAGGAAATAGAACTTATGCTCATATTTTTACATAGCTCAGATATGTAAAAGCTATAAGTACCTTGAAATGCACAGTTGGCTCATCTTTTATGGATGTATATGGGCATCAAATATGCATAGTATGATTGTCCTAGACAGTAATAAATACGTATTTTTTGTTCAAATATGTATATAGTTCTTGATCGTGGCTGTGTGGATGGTAAGTGCGGTGTACTGCTCCCCCCGACTCTACTACATCACCACCGTGCGGGTGTTCAACTTGGAGGGTGAAATTGAAATTATTTGCACTGCCAAGAGGATTCTGTACGATTCGAAAACATTCGACATGATTCATTTCTTCATGCTATTCCTCCTGCCCCTCCTGGTTATTTCCATCCTGTACACGAGAGTGGGCATCACACTGTGGCAGAGTAGCAAAAATCGACTCCCCTGGACCACAAACCTGAGTCGCTCGACCAGTGAGACATTTATGGAGGAGACACCGACCAACAGTCGACCTGCATCCATCAAAGTAAAGTCAGTTCGAGACGGGGGCAAGACAAGGGCCAAACGAGAGTCCGGGGACTATTTCCAATCCACTGATGAGTGCAACACGGAAAAACGTGCAAACGGATTTCAGAGAAACCGGAATTCCCTCAAGAATGTCCTGCCCAGCTCCCCCTCCTTTGCTGTCACGATTGAGAATAAATGTTATGTGGTCGGACCAAATGAAACTAAGATTGTGGACGTTGAGCCGGAACCTTCCCCGTCCTCAAGTGAAGGATTGAACGACAAACTAAAGAGCAATCACTTGTGTCCGGCATCCTACTCCTTGTCAGCATCAGACAGGTACAGTCCCGAGCCAGGTATTTCCTCCTTGACCAGGAATCCCTCCATGGGTGGGAATTGGAAGAGAGGTGGTTCCACCTACAAGAGCAAACGCACCAAGAAATTGTCCAGAACTAAGAATTTAAGGGGGGGACGGGAAGCTCTCAAGTCCCGGCAGACTGTCGTCAGAATGCTGATCGTGATTGTGGTGACATTTGCTGTTTGTAATTTCCCATTCCATTTAAGGAAGATGTTCCAGTACTGGTGGCCCAATTATGACTATGGAAGTATTTTCAGTACCCTGGCAACTCCCATCACTCATTTGATTATGTATGCGAATTGCGCCATCAATCCTATAATATATGCTTTTATGTCGAAAACTTTTCGATCCAGTTTCAAGGATTTACTCTGCTTACGCTTGAGGAAACCTTTTGAGTCCGTAGTATACAATAATGCGGAACAATCCACAGCCACCCAGATCATCAGTATGAAATCCTTCCGTAATTCAAATACCCTTGAGAGTAATAACGTCAGCAGTAGTTCTGACAAGAAGAGTGCAATCAGTAGTGTGAGTAAAAATTAGCTGCCATAGTTAAATGCATATCGGGCTTGGCAGAGTGACGCACTTTCCGCATCTCATCAGTATTTGCAGATGAGTTCGTCTCTGGCATAAATGTATGCATTCATCTGTGTTCCTCATCCTACGGATGATACTCAATCCAAACAAGGTTCTTAGAATTCAATCTTCTTCGAAGATTTCCTTTAGGTTCCAACCCCCATAGTATGTATGTATTTACGTACCTATGTATGTACGTATGTATGTAGAGTATGTATATCTATGGACAGACACACAAATTATGTAAATTGTCAATACCCGCATACATTCCAGTCCCATAAATTGGTTGTATTGTAACTGTAACCGAGTGAGAGAAATGCAACGTATTTAGTAAAATGCTTAGAACCAGTAATTCGATATTTTTGAAAAGTGGCCGTACATGCATCCATACTTGTACTGTAGAACCGTGCACGAGTGCGAGAGAAAATGTAACCCGTAAGTTTAGATATATGTATGTTCATAGATAATCCTCTAGCTGTAGGATGTGGAGCCCAGCGTAAAAATAGTTTCCTGTAGTGGGAAGCAATCAATAGTAAGTATACTACACAGACATTAGAGTGATTACTCGAGATGGGAATGTACTCAACTTAAAAAAATAACTCCTCAGCCAGACAGTATTAATACACGTGGAAAGTTATAGTTATAGTTACATTTTATAAGAATGCATATTTCTACTACTTCTTATTAATTTAAAGGCAAGTTCCTTGCTGAAGTTGTAGCATGGGAAGTAGTCAAAACTTAAACATGAGATATACCTGGTACAAAATATTATGAGAACATTATAAGCAAGCATAAAAGAGAATTTATAATCCCCAATGTGAAATTTGGTTCAAATTTTATTTTTGCAATATTTTATTTGCATCTGTGCCGTTGTCATATATGTATGTATACTTTGAGATAAGGACAAATTAGCATGACCACTTTGAACAGTCTCACTCGAACTTGATCTCTCAGACGTACATATTACAGATTTTATAGGATTATTTATAGGTTAAAATACTGAATGAGTGAGATTTTCAGGGTTCTGAAAAACACTGATAAGATCTTAAGGTAGATGATAATATTATGGTTCTATTTTTAAACATTTTGAACTGATTGCGTTGTGATTTGGAATGGTATCCTTGAATGCTTGTACATACATATACATATAGATTGCGTCAAGTTCTTGAATTGATGAACACATTGCCACTCATCAGGCGTTTCCGGCTGCGTTAATAGGATTAGACAAGTTTTCTCGGTGTCTGTGGATCGTTTGTTTGCGTCATCAGTTTTAACTCTAAATCAGATTTGACTCCAAACTTTGGAGGAGTCTGTGCGTATTCACAAGGGTTTGAGACCTGCACTGTACGGATGAAAGTTGAAAAGATGTGATGTATTTAATGATTATTGATGTAAGAGATTAAAGTTTTAAAAGACTAATTATATAGGAAGACATTTGCAAAAGGAGGGAGTGTTTTTGCTATTGGAATTCCTGGAAATTCAAAGTGTGGTAGTGAACTAGAGTAATTCTCCTGAGGAGACAAACTCTTGGCTTGACTCATTCAAGTTAAGACAATTTAATTGCATATTTTGCTGTGATCGTAGCTCCGACTCTCACGAGCGAAGAATTCAGGAAAGCATTTACAAGTCAAGGGGTTAATAACGATGCAGGGTTTCCCTCGAAGCAAGTCCTTGGACTTTATAATCCTGCGATCTCTTAATTACTTCTAGTTATCTTAATGGAGTGAGAATCACAGGGTTCCAAGATTCTTGTTCCCCCACAACCACTCGACCACAAAACTTGCTACATACTGTCCTATGTATGTATGTGCAATATGCCCGAAGAGTTAAATGGGATTTTCCTTGTGGAAAATATCGCTTCTAGTCAATTTAATACCTCGACATCCTTACTTAAATATTTTTTCATTTCTGGAAAAATCTGTTCTCTAACAAATAATGAAGTGGTGCCATGAAACGAACTTAACCCCTTGAGAGGCACAACTCAGACTTCCACCGACACTGTATCCAAAAGAACTCTTTAGGTGAAGTCGGAACATCTTTTGGAAATATAAATTTGCCGAGATGATAAAGAGACCATTAGAGTTTTCCCGACCCAGTTATTGAACGTAATCTTCCCTCTTTACCCCTTCCGTTGCCGGTGTGAAACAAATGTGTAAATAGAGGCTATACCAGAACCAAATAGAAATCTTGTGACACACAGGAGCACAACATGGTAAACTCCAGTTTGTATTTCAAGTTTGTACAAACACAGCTACTGCAGACTAAAAACTCATTGACGTATTTTTGGGAGTTGAGATCTCTCCGAAAAAGCTTTAAAATTTTAAAAGCAAAGACTCCAAAGTGCAGAAATGAATTTTGCATGTGAATTTTGCTGTTGTGCGTTTTACCATTTGGTACATAATTATTCATGTACGTTTTCGTTTATATATAGTTACTGCTTTGACATTTCTTGTCCCTGTACTGTAATGTGCTCATGATTTTTGTGTGTGTATGTATGTATGTACATCAGTATCTAATTATATCACGTACTGAGCTTACTATTAGGTCTACATGTTGTAAGTTTAGCTTGGAGTAACTCGTCAAATTGTAAATACAGTAAACTAAACATTTGAATTAGCTGAATGATCGTGCTTTTCATGAATGAAGTAATCAATGGTTGAATTAGCTCGATATCAGAACAATAACCCGAAGGCTAGTTATTTAATCTGGGAAATTGAAAAGGAAAGATTTGATCTGAAGATCAATAACTGAAAATACAGTAAATGCAGGTGGAAGGAATAACTCTCAGCACAAGACTGAGAGTCTCGGAAATTAAACATTTCTATAACTATGTAATAATTATATCTAACCATATAAATCAACTACTCACGATGAAATACGATGTAATCATCAAAAGGAGATGAAAAGACTTTGGGATGTTTTCTTCTAGTGAGAGCGCGTTTATTGCTGTTAAGGGTAAAACAGTGGCGTGTAATTTTTTGTAGTATCTGTAATATGTAAGAACGTAGGATTGGCGGAACATAATACTACTATACCAGTGAAAAAAATAATTGGTTTCATTTTGAAAATAAACTATACCATAAGTTGGTACCAATTGCAGTTTATCTCACTTTATGTAGACTCCAATTATACACTGGAATGGGCGTGAAGTTTCTTTTTCACTTATAATTAGAGCAGCTCCGTCATAGACATGTATGTAAGTTATGTTGGAGTTTTATTCCCAGTTTTCAGTTCACTCAGCCACTGAATTTCTTCGCTTTCATTTCGTAGATGTACATACATACGTATGGAGGAGATGCACTAGCAAAACTTTCTTTCAAGCAGATTTCTCCGATATTTCCATCCCAAGTCAACTCAACTCCTACAAAATGTTTTGTAAATGTTTACACTCATTAAATTCACTCAGGAGGAAATTTTATAAGAGCACCCTTGCAAATATTTCCGACGTATGAAACCGAGCTTGAATGATTTTTTTTCTATAGGTAAAGCTTATTCTATCCACGTTGCTCCATTGTATCCACATCAACTGTTGTGATGCATTGTTTTGTAATAGGTTTAATTTAGGAGATAATTATTGAGATCTAGGATTTCCAAGGAAATCCAATTTGGTATTTTCTCTGTAAATTTTTCTGTACAAAATGTAATTGAATGATACAAATGCCAAGTATAATATCCTTAAGTACATCTACTACCTTAAATATGTACATGAACTCCATGTTTTCAATGTTATCTGTCACAGTACATATTTACAGTGTTTGTTAACAAAACATACTATGTAAGTACGATCATTGTAATTTTATTTATGCACATATGTACTTTCCCCATATGCGTATGCAACGTTGCGTGACAGTAATAATTACATATTACTATTCATCGTATTTGTACTGTTCACAGTACTTAATTCCCGGTCATTTAGTATAACAAATGTACATGTAAGTATTTACATTTAAAATGCTCAAAGTCTTAAAACTCAATTTCTTTAATCTGTATGCATGCACTTGTTTAATTTGTGTACATACTTGTACGTAACAAATGTATGTAATTATGTAAATGTACTCTGTATACCTGGAAATTACGCTGTGTTTTATTGAAGCCCTGTTAGATTTTATTACAAGAAGGATCGGTGTTACTTATAAATTCCTTGTCGTTTTTATTGTTAGTAAAATTAAGCAAGTATGCTGGAATAATTTAAAAATGTACAGTGAGATTTTGAAGTCTTGATTTTGGTAAAAAGATTTATAATTTTTACTGCGTATTTATTAAGTAGTTATTCTTACAATAAATTAAATTAATTACTATAGAATCCTAATTTAAAATATAAATTACTCATTTTTGCCATGTGATAATGGAGGGGATGATGGGAAGTAGAAAAGTTGTGTCAATATACGAAGGGTGGGAAAGCAACTGAATTAAGTCATGGTGATACAACAATTTACTATTGACAACTTTATTGGTGCTGGACTGATAGACTGCAGCAGATATATTACGTAATTTAACTTAAAAATTAGCCCATTCATGATCTAACAATTTTTAGTTTATTTTTATTTTTGAAATCATACTCATAAATGAAATATAGTGTGGACCAGATGTTTTGATGTAGCACTGTCCAAATTGGTATCCATAAATAAATGCCGTAATTTTCCAGAAATTATGCGACCATTAATCTAATTTAACCCATCAAGCTTATTTATGCATCAAGATGAAATCATGCAAATTCTATGATTATGCTCATAACAATGAACCTTAACTGGAAAATTCACACAGATTTACGAATTATGTACATAATTAGCCTGCCTTAAGACACTGCCCAAGCATATGCAATACATTTACTAAAAGAGCTCTTAAAGGCTTAAATCATACTCGGCATTCATTTGCTTTACAATTCTGGAGTGTCTTTATGCTCTTAAGTTTTGTGCTCCGTCTTTCGTATACCTCCAAAGTTTTGTGGGGAGACAGCTCATTGTCAGCATTTACTAGGACAAGGTTACCATTTACCACTTAAAGATTTCCAAGTAATTTACACACAAGTTGTATTTGTGGAGCTGATTCGTGAATTTGGAGTCGGATGTCCAAAACTAATACACACGGTCCTTTCACACCAAAATTAGCCCCAAAATCCCTTTCCGCTTCGTGGCTTCCTCAAGAGTACATTATTCGTTACCAACATCATCATTCCACAAGTATAAATATAATTAACTCATAATGTCTACACAGTACATAAATACTTTGTGAATACTGTTTTACAAATTTTACTCTTGCAAGTTTTAACTACATTATGCACATATGTACATACGTGAGCAGTTAGTTACAAAGGAAAGGGCAACATTTCATAAGAAGGTTCATCCGGCTGTAATAAGCAAGTTCAACCACAACAACTGGAGTAGAATCTATTTCGAAGTGCAGGTTAACCTTTCAACGGGGAAGGAAGATTTTTCGTAATATGTAGATACTCAGAAAAACTATTGCACTTAAACCTAATGGTCACATATGCAGCCAAATGTCAGAAGTTCAAAAGTAGGTGAAAGGCTTATATTTGGAACCAACAACCAACGTAACCTTGCGTCATATTCTGAGCGGAAACTTGTTGAAAATTGAACAGTACTAATGCATATGTGCAAATGTAAACTTAATCACGCTTCAACGGGGTTGTAAACCTTTTACCACGGTTCACAAATTTCATTTGTGAAAGTTTTCCCTCGGCTCAGAAACCCAGTTCATCAAGACGTGAATTTATCTTACCTTATTGCATCTACATACAGTATGTATACAGTGTGTAAGTACTTGCAATTAGTGCAGGAACTCTTGAAACGGACTCATCTTGAACCGAGATTTGCGGTTGGTATTTATGTATACGTACGTATGTAAATATTACTCCGTGTTCGCAAATTTTCCACACATGTACACGTACACACACACAGGTGTCTACACGTTTTTATAATTTCGGACTAGACATAATACTGGCAAAAAGCGCTGAATGTTTTATAATAACTTTACAGCATTTAACGTGCTGGATAATAGAGTACAAGTCTCATATTTCATTTCCGTATGGTATCCAATCGAAATGAAACAAATAATAGCTGACAAAACGCCTGCTAAAACAGACCTTTTTCTTTAAAAGCCATCCCCCTAACCCGCTTTACGAAGTGACTCAAAAATATTTGAAACGCCCAGTTTGATAGCAAATTCAGTTGCAAATTTTCAAAAATTTACTTCTTGACCTGGGTCAATATTTAAGGTCAGCCCTCAAATATTAATCCAGGTCAAGGAAATAAATTTTAGAAAATCTGAACATTTTGCTGCAAACTGGACGAATCAAATATTTTACTGTATGAGTCACACTTTTATGTGGCTTGGGGGCCACAACTGATTATGGACACCTTGTATATAGTTTACAAACAACTCCTGCTGTTGAAGTACAAGGTCAACTTAATGTCAGAAGTTTCTTACTCGACACCGGAAAGACTGATGAGATGCAATTTCAAACTATTCTCCATGCACTCAGTCGATTATAGTAGTATTATACCCGATGCTCCAACAAATTTCGCAAATGTTATTTTAAGTATTTGCCTAATCTTTCAATTTAGTTTACGGCAATACGATTATTTTTCAACTAATCACCATCCGGAAATTTTCTTAACCTTGAAAAAAAAGTAGTTTATTTTCCAAGTAGCATTAAATCATCTTAAATTGCAATGTTTAGGAAGGTCATTACCATCAAAGCAGCTATCACAAAGGATTGAACTTTCAAATATTCATGTCCCCATTGTCGTATC
This sequence comes from Allacma fusca, assembly GCA_947179485.1. NCBI lineage: Eukaryota > Metazoa > Arthropoda > Collembola > Symphypleona > Sminthuridae > Allacma > Allacma fusca. Next base: position 21,740,961 of record OX359247.1, read on the forward strand.
AAATTGTCTCCCACAATTTAAAATTTTCCACACGAAAATGTAAGATTATAGTGGTCAAACAAAGGAAACGAATTTAGGGTATTTTTAGTTATTTATAAATGTTAATAAATAATCCCGGTGTGGGAAAAAATTTGATAGGATATTAGTAAATTAGTTGGATTTAAATATTCAACCTTTACTGCTCTTTATAGTTCTGTCAGGAATAAAAAAGAATATACACAACATGATGTGCACATAGGCTGATTTATTTTCCCGGACACAAAACCATCTACCACGAACGTATCACCCATAAAGAAACAATAGAATACATATGTTATTGCCACCAAAGTAACACAAACCACCAAGCCACCACTATAACCTACTACCAGAATCTACCACCAGCACCAGCCTACCACCGTAACCATCTTATACTTAATATATGACTTTTTATATGGCAAGCATGGTTAGGCAATGTACGCATTAAATACTTAAGAAGCCTTCACTGGCGCCATTTGCAGTCACTCCGTCATGCAATTCATAAGATCAGAGAGCAAACATCCCCCATACAACAGTACTTGTAATGGAAGTTGACTTGGATTATTTTCAGGGGACGAAGTTTAGAGATGTGAAGAACTTCATATGTGTCTTCATCACGGTAAATAACTACAAATAAATAACCACAATTATTACGGACGGATTTTTTTGGGTGAATGTCTCATTTATGGTCTGCGAATGTTTTCACTTTACTCGATAATTGTTGCATTTTCTAATATTGCCCGCGTTGAATATATCTATCATTAATATTTCTGGACAAATAAAGCGAAAAAAGGAAATGACTGATTATAAACAAGACAAATTATATTTAATTTTAATGCATTTAAAGTAATTATATTTAATTTTAATGCACTTACAGTATTTATATTTAATTTTAATGCACTTACAGTAATTATATTTAATTTTAATGCACTTACAGTAATTATATTTAATTTTAATGCACTTATAGTAATTATATTTAATTTTAATGCATTTACAGTTTGTTCGCCAGGTCTTTATTTGGTTAGCAAACGATGTTTTCGGATATGCTCCTGTAGGTTAGTGGTAAATCACCAACCTACCACCTAACTACCAACGTAACCTACCACCACCACTGCTGGTAATAGGTTAGTGGTAGGTAGTTTTGTGGCCTGGAAAGTAAAAATTAGCCGTACACATAGATACATCTGTAGTAAATGTACTTTTTTCCGTATGGAGTTTTAATTTCATCATGTCTTGTATCTTGCAGAGCTCTGTCAGACATTCTTGAAAAATTTAGCATATAAGCTCCTTCCTGGAGAGCACAGAAGTTGAACCGTCTGTACTTCAAACTCTCATTTCCTATCCGATGTCATGCCTCATTTCCTGCTCATTCTCTTGTCAAGACGATTCAAAAACCCAAGATCCAAAACCTACTTACTTCCTTACTTAGGTAACTAAATTTTGAAGTATGACATACGTATGTATATTAGCATTATTATACTTGGTATTTTTGACACTAAGTATTCTGCCAACACGCAGACACGACATATGTATGTTGGGGGACCAAAAAACACCGTGCCTCAAGTTATTTACAAACTGAGACACTTCAAATAAGAAGCCAGGTGCATAATTTAGCTGCATAATAATTGACAGTGACAGTGATGTAAATAGCCGAATCTTGCGTCGCCTGTTAGGAGAGTGAATTAAATCTTTTCATTAGTAATGAATATCAAACAAATGCAATAGCATCAAAGAGCGAATGTCGACGTAACAAAATTGCAAACGAGACGTAATCAGGGTTTGATGGTAATTGGAGGAACGACAGTAATAAGGCTAAACGCATGTTTGGCATACAGGTACATATCCCGCATAGCAAATAAGGAATTCTATCTTTGCATAACTTAATGTATGTACGTAACTACAACTCCCCAAAGCGTTCTAATTGCAAGATTACTGTAAGTAAGGGAAAAGTTTGTAAAGTACAAAATATCGTATTTTCTGCCAGCTGTATTTACAGTCAGACAAAAATTTGTTCAGAAGAGTTCCTCACATTTTTAATGTGGTTGCATGAATAGTTTCAAGATCGACGTACACCGAAAACAAGTTTTTAATTATGAGGGAAATCATACTACTGTATTGTCTCACAGTCATTGTTTTGACAATGAGACGAAAATGGTAACTTATGGATTAGTTAGTGAAAGTAATTTTTTATTTAGATAAAATCAGAAACGAGGTTTACTACAAAATTAGGAACCTGAGTATTTTATACCGTCGTGGATCCTCTGTATGTAATTGGTATCGGGGCGTTGACAGAGATGTTCGTGACACTCTGGGCACTCAAGAGTTTGAACTTCATTAGCATCACTTTTCTTTTCCAGAGAAATTCAGTTCCATGCTTTGATCTATGTTTTTCTCACCAAATTTTCATACTGTGTGTGTACATGCCATTTGAATCACCCTAATGCAATAATTCTGGCAGAACATAAAAATCCTTGTTAGCTCAGGACTCCACGCAAATATTCGCATCCATTCGTGACATACGGGCCATGGCAAACCCTCACATTAGATAAAGAAGTTCGAAAAGTCAACTTCCGTGATATTAGCGACTTAACAATTTCTCTTGAGGACCCGCTTCGAGCACTAGATTTACAAACTTGCTGCAGTGAACGTACATGCATACATATATCAACCAGAGATGCAGATTTTACCTACAGATTGAGAAGCAACTGTCAGTGAAAGAAAGTCCTTGGGGGCAAAGTACTGATAACCTACGGTGGATGGACCTCGATACTGGAAACCAAAATGGGTAAGAAAGTAAGAACTAAGAAGTAATTGTAAGCGCTGAGGCCTACATTATTTCAAGAAGTTCTAAAATACATTTATTAAGAACTACATAAGCTTGAGGGACCTGTTCACGCTAGCTGGAATAAGTTATTAAATTCTTAGGGGGCTCCGTTCCTAAATCTGCAGCAATCTAACAAGGAACTTTCCCTGTCCCAAACATATTTTTTCCCAAACTTTGTTCAGTCAGTTCGTACCTAATACGTATAGATAGGTGACTTCAGTGACACAGTCACGATCCTTCGCTATTATAGTGGTAGTGGAATAGTTCTATAAGGCAGCACAGCACAATAGACTTTAAGCGTATGTACATACATACTTGCCCGTATGTATGTACGTCCCTTTGCGCCATTTCTCTTAAACTATTGGACGGAACTCATTGAAACTTTTTACAGTTAATCAAAAGACTTTTGTGTTACTGTAGTGAGGCTCCGCGTCTACACATAGGATTATACTACACACAAATTCTGCGAACTCATACATGCACCCCAGGTTTTCTAATATTTACATAATCTGTTTTATGTATTACGTACAGTAGCGAGTAAGTCTCGTTGTAAATTGTCACCTGGTATCACCACAACTTTATTCTCTAAACTGTATGTACAATGAAGATGAAAACGCCATCAAATATTTTACTATCGAGACTCATAATTGCTTTGGTGGCACATGTAGTTTCCAATAAAAGAATTTCTTCTAATTGCTTTAGGAGCTAATTTTAGGTACTTAGAACTAGAAAGCTAGCCCTCTGATGTCGATGTGTTCTGAAGTTTAAAATAAAGAGTCAAAAGTGTAGTTTTTCCCTGTCATGCCTTCCATTAATTCATTGCTTTTTTCGCAACTGAATAAATTAGGCTACGCCCACTCTCACGAGTATTATTTTTCATTTAAATTGCTGCTGAAGAAAGTAAATGGGTATTATACAGGGTACCATACCGCATGTTTATTATTCTCTGTGCAATAGGTCTTGTCTAGTAATAATGGTAATAAAAGAAACGGCATGGACTGGAGATGACTGTACCATTGGAATAGTCAGTTCTCAACAATGGCCAAGAAAATCCAAGTAAATAGTCAGAGCCATCTAATTCTGCCCGCACCGGAAAAAAATGAAAGCAAATATGTATGACAGCAAAAGGTCACAGAAATAATCACTGCAAGTCTGAAGTAGTTAGAAATACATATATCTCCATGGAGTAAAAAGTAATATATATGTATATAGTTACATCAAAATGTACACAATTTCAAAGAAATGAGACACATCAGTTCAAAGTTCAACACTCGTAGTTCAGTACCAGCTGAGATTACCAAGCAGATGTAAATGACGAAAGCCACCAGAGGAAAAATTCACGTTGATTACACAATGTGGGAGATCGTAGATGTTTTCTTTGCCTACAGTTTTGCAAGTGCAGAGGTAATTTGTTTAGAATATTAAGTAGTTGCACACCACAGTTATTGCACAAGAACGGCAAAAAGCAGTGTTTGCAATCGCTCTTCAACACTTGGAGGATGACTATTCCATGTGTAAGGCCTTTGGCATTTTAAGTTAGGGAAGATTTTCATGGAGCCCCAAAACATGCCGAAGCTGGAATATGTAATTATCTGTAGCTTTAGATGACTGTACTTATTTATATTTTTTAATACACGAAGTTTCTTATTGACAATGAATCCTATAATAGTTCTTAAAATTTTCTTATTTGTGCAAGGAGCATACTTGCATCAGTAATGGAACGTGACAAAGCCGTTGAGAACAAGTTGTTTTTTAAATCAGGATATCTTGAAACATTTTCACACCCCATTCCCGTTTCAAACTAACAAGTGCGTGTCAAATTATTTAAACATTGCTAAGCAAAATAAATTTGAAGTGAAAACGCAGGCTTTGATTCTTATCCCGGCCACAAATATTAGCTTGGCCTCTAAAGTAAACATTTGTAAGCTCACTTGCTTGCATTGGATACCCTTGGGGATCCAAAACATTTGATATCAACATGCGAATCCTATGGAGAATGCTGAGAAATTATGCAGCCGTACTTGCACAAACATCTGGTCTGCCGCAAGTAGGAATCATCCCACCGGTATGTGTAACTACTTTAAAACCACAAATAATTCTCAGACCGAAGTAAGATAATATAATGCAGCCGCACTTGCATAAACTTCTGCTCTGCGGCATATAGAAATTATACCGGTAGTATTATGCTTATGGACTTTGTACAGCAAAACGGCAAATAATTCTCAGACCGAGGTAAGATGATGTAAACAGTATTGGCACTTTCCGCAACCAATCGAAACACAATTTCTCAGTTTCAAGTGCGGCTAGTAACACCGAAAGTTATTGCTATGTAGTACTGTTCAAAGTTACGATGTAAACTTTGCTCAGTATTTACCAAGCAATAAAGATATCCTGTAGAGACAGGGACTACAGAGACAACACGCGGTACGTACCTCTACAAAACTGAGACACTGTGAACAATACTACACTATCTGTCAAACTAATTATTGTAAGATGCCAACACTGCAGGCATACGAGGTTGAAAAGAATTGAATAGTTTTTCTTGATTCGATATTAAAATTAATTTAATTCAAATTGCACAAAGGTTTACAATTCTGAGTATTTGAGAACATCACATTTCTTGTTTAGCATTTCGTTAAACCCACAGTTATTATACAATTGTATAGAATCTCAAAGGACTATAGTAATGAATCTGCTTATTGTTACAACGATTGGCTTAAACCAATTAAAACCATTTTAATTTCAAAAAGTTTCAGTTACGTACAAACTATAAACTACACGACCAGTAAGACATATACTGTACAATACATTTACAAATATATACATTAATAGATTAGTTCTACCAGTACGTTCGTATCACATTATGAACAGTCAATTTTTTCATGTTGTCCTATTTTAACATAAAGTTCGTAACCAATAATCTACCAACAAGGTGGGGATACAACAATTTTGTATTTTTCATTGTCAAATCATCAAAGTCACGCATAAACTTCACTTCCGTCAATGCGTCAGTAGCCTCTTTTTTTAAGGAAAACTTTTTTCATAACCAACAGAATCTCTCGAATGCTAGGAATATTGAAAACCCGTCGGAAGCCCACGTAAAAACTAACAGAAAGGAAGACGAGGAAAAATTTGTACAGCTTGCTCTCAGCAATAAAAAATTTATCGAAATGTTTGAGGGCCAAGCTGAGAAATTTTGTTTTCTGAAGCGTGTATGGCGGATACCGGCCCTCGTGTGATTTCTCGCTCAAATAAGAGAAACCCCGGTGAAGAACACTTCGACGGTGGGAAAAGGTGTCGAAAGAGTACTTGCCGTGATATGCTCCCATCCCAGAAGTTCCAGTCCCTCCAAATGGAAGTAAGCTCCCTGCAAACGAAACGATTACAACTCAAATCACGTTTTATCGTTACTTACACTCGTGCCATCGTAATAAAAAGTATCGATTGCATTTTAAAGTCACTTGGATTGCCCAAATATGAATATGAAGTACAGAAGTAAAACTTTCCAAGTCCTTGCCAACTTGTTCCTTTGTAGGAAGTAAGATGTAAGATTGAAAATCAACATCGTGATGTTATGTTACTGAAAACTTTCTTTAGAACACAATCATCTCTACCTCCCACACTCCCACCAACAAAGCCCTGTTTTAATTAATGCACTCCAGAGTATTCCCTGAGTAACTTCAAAGACTGGCACTTAGCAGTAACTTACACGTAGCCTGCACAACCACGTCATTAATGCAAACTCCGCCGGAAGTAGTAGCTCCAATAATTTTTTCATTGATTCGATCATCCTTGGAAAAAGTATAAAGGGCAAGCGGGGTTGACCTACGAAAAGGTAAGTAAAAGTTACGCCGATTGTACTCAATTAAATAAACATGTACCTAAACCTAACTTTCACACCTTAGAGTAACTTACTTTGAACGAATGAGCGTGATAGCTTCATCAACAGAGCTGACTGTAACAATAGGCAGAATAGGACCAAAAATTTCATCCTCCATGAGTGGGTCGGTCGCATCCACGTCAACTGAATAAAAAGAAACCAAATTGAAATTTTGTCACTGAACTGTCTAGATTACATCTGAAGTGAAAATCCCGGAATGCAAGTATGTACGCATTTTCAAGTAGGGTTGTAAACATTTCTTACAGTTGAAGTAACCTTACAGAAGGCAGTAAAGAGCAACCATAAAAAAGAAAAAATCCACCACATATTACAAATGAGGAGGGTTGGTTTATACGTACTGACAACGGTAGGCTGAATCCAAAGTTCCCGTTGGTTTACATTTCCACCCAGTATAACTCGTCCTTTGGTCTCATCCAAAAGATTTGACAAGCGTGTGAAATGCTTCGCACTCACAATGCGGGATAAATTGGGACAAGTCCGGGCAGTCGTGCCATGCCATTCATTCAAGAGCTGGTACGCAATGCGTAGAAATTTCTCGGATACGAGTGGGGAGCATATAACATAGTCAATGGAAATGCAAGCTTGTCCAGCGTTAAGAAATTTCCCCCAAATAATTCTCTTGGTGGCAATTTGTATGTCCGCCGAGTCATGAATGTAGCATGGACTAATAAAAACAAACATAACCTACACTTACTATACTGTACCACACTTTCTGTTTAACCAAGAAATTACAAGACGAAATCTGTACATACTTCTTTCCTCCCAATTCTAAAGTCACTGGGGTTAAGTGTGGAGCTGCTGCAGTCATAACCTTTTTCCCAATAGTCGGCGAGCCCGTGAAGAAAATGTAATCAAACTTGTGATGCAGTAGCTCTTGAGTTTCCTCAACATCTCCCAAAATAACGTGATAGCATTCCTATTACAGTTACATTACAAATCAATTATTAACATTGTTTGATTTTACAAGGCGTACCACAGAGGTTCTATTGACTCTTTGTACAACATTCAACTCAATCACCTATACCCCTGGCTCATTAGTGTAAGTAAAGTTGTAACCATACACTAGGACTACAAACTTAGTAAAAAGTTTTATACCCTGTCTAAATATTGCGGTATCAATTGAGCTAGGGTGTTCGCGGAGAAGGCAGATATCTCCGAGGGTTTCACTATTACTGAGTTCCCAGCAGCAATCGCTCCAACCAGAGGCTGCAAACAAAGCAGTATCGGAAAGTTCCAAGCACCCATAATTAAGACCACACCGTAAGGTTCTTTCCGAATGTAGCCTCGATCTGTGGGCGTCAGCAAGTTGATTGGTAATTTCTCTACCGAAGTATACTTTCGAAGGTTGCTCAACATTGACCTAGCTTCCTTTTCTACAACCTCCAGCTCGCTAAGAATTCCTGCAAGTAAACTCAAATCATTAAAACAACTGCAATTAACGTACTCCAAATGATAGTATTCCAAAACTTTTAAGATAAAAATATGCACGAATAGTCCATTCAATTGGCTAACGCGCATTGATGAAATATGATTTTAAAGACACCTTCAGTTCTTGGTTTTCTCAAATCTCGTTCCAATGCATTAAGCAGCTCTCCGCGATTCTCCCTCAGCAAGTTAATGAGCCCTTGCAACTGTTCTATGCGGAACGAAATCGGTAGAGTTTTGCCAATTTGAAACGCAACTTTAGCTTTCCCAATCACCTGTAACATTCCCGCAAGAATCAAACACCTTTCATTTTTACTCGACCAGTTACAAGTAGCAGGTTACCGAAGCATTAAGACTAACTTAGAAACTGTACTAGCAGAAAAGAATGTAAGTTAATCATTGAAAATTACACAGACAACATTTTTTGGTTTCCGTTCCATGAAATATACTTACAGTATGTATTATGAGCAACAAAGATGGCGAATCTGTTTTGTAAATATATTCTTTATTGCGAATTAGGAAATACCAAAATTGAAAAAATCTTACAGAATTTCTAAACTTTTTATGTATACATTACAAGTTACAAGACATAATATGTTAATTTTGTTTCTTACAAGACACTTGAACTTTAGCATACAGTCACGATTTAATGGTACTGATATTGATATGGACTTTATTTGCCCGGTTAATCGGTAATGATTAATAACTAAATACTCTGTCTTTAATGATTGTCTTGATTCTAATACAATTTTGGCACGATAGGTAAACTTGTGTGACTGTTTACCCAGTATCAACAACTTACCAACGACAAGTTAAGGAACAATTGATATAAAAATTACCGTAATTAAGAAAAAGCTTCCGGACCAAAAGCCAATTATTCATAATTTTAGACATCAAAGTATGCTAAATGTACATACAAATTCGAATTTATGCACCTACGGAGTTGGCATACATAAATCGATAGTGGAAATTCGTTCTGTAGAGAGGTACGTTGATGAACCACCTATTTACACCATCAATGATACAGCCTAGAAAATAACATAACCCATCCTTACTTACTCCTTACAAATTGTAATTACATTAGCCTGAAATATAGCTACAAGTAAGTATCGAGCAACAAGCAAACGACTACAACGTCTAGAGAACCGACCAATTTCCTGAGTCCTAAATTTGACATTTAAAGTAAATTACAACTAATATGTTACAGACGTACAGATGCACTTGATCCCTTGTAGAAATACTTATGAAACAATAGTTGAAACTAGTAATTTCATGGCAGCACCAACATCAAAGCAGAGTTGTTTCACCTTCTGCACATACAGTTCGGACCCACTGTCCTTTTTCTTAAAAGCTTCGGAGTTGTAATTCAAAGTAGCTGCATTTAAAAGCTGCGAGTTACTCAACAATGGAATTTCAGACTTCATTCTCAGCACTTGCACAATAACATTATGTAAGCCATTCTTAATATTAGTATCAGCCTCTTTCTCCATTAGAACGGCTGCCATGCCTTGAGCTGCATCATAGACTTTATTAGCAGTGAGATGTACGCCTTGGTAGTCATTCGCCCCGGCAAATTCTATTAGAATCTTGATAAGTTCAACAATATCACGAGTTGTGGCTTGAACTAAGGCACTGGTTTCATTTTCCTTTCTACCTGTTGGAGTAGACTCCCCTGAAGTATTCGGCCTTGCCACTACTTCAGATCCATCCGGAGGATTGATTTTTTCCGCATACATGGACACAGATCTGAACTTTTTCAAATGTGAAGATAATTCGGAAGGCGAATGTTGTCTCATTACAACGTTTCCACTTGAACGAAAATTGTTCCTCCCGACTGCGTCACTTGACTCCAAGTTATTCGAATTTAAATGATCCATTTCTGTGAGACTTGGTGGTAACCTTTGTGATTTTTCCATACTACTCTGAATATAACTACTGAGCATTTGTTTAATTACTTTGAGTTCATACTTGAGCATTAAGTTGCTCGTTTCAAGCTGAGCGATTCGTTCTTCCGCCAACCTGGTGAGGTAAGGACTGTCCGTTGTATTTCGGGTGACACTCGAAGAAGTGGAATTTAAATTCGACTCTTTACTGTCTACTTCCGGTTTATGAGGCTGAATAGTCTGTACCTCTGACATTACAATGTCATCATCGGAAGCAACACTGTCGTAAAGAGGGAATTCGTCATCTTCATTGAGAATGGTACTCTGAATAGCATTTTCACAATGAGGTAAATTATTATCCAAGAAAATGTCTTGATCAGGTTCAATAATAGTGGGCGCATTAAGATGTCTGCGTTTGCTCTCACGAAGAATAGCAATAATTAGGGACGACATTTCCGAATCTGTGAGACGAGCGAATTTTTGTCGAGTTTGATTTCGTACTGAAGGGAAGTTTGGATTTACCGGTAAAAACGCAATAGAAAACCGAGCATGTTCCGGGGATGAGCTGATGAGAATCTTCTCCGCCTGACGACGGTCCACTTCATCGTATAAGTCAGATGTGAGCTGTTCCAACATTTGCGACGGGAGCAGCTTTATTTTTTCCTCCTGCCCAGACTTTGAACTACCCATTGAAGGGATAAGAACATGTTTTGAAGACGCGTGGTCCGGAGACTCGCCACAGGCAAACAGGGACAGTTGATCAGTGAGGTGATACTGCAATTCTTCTATTCTAACAGCTAAATCCTTAAATCCAGCAGCCTTAGCGTGATCAGCGGGTGTTTGGCCTAAATAATCCGGGGCATCAATCTGAGCTCCATGAACGAACAAAAGTTCTACTTGCAATGACTGCCCAGATCTGCAAGCCACATGAAGAGGCCTAGTACCTCTCTCAGGATGGAAAAAGTTTGGATCTGCTCCAGAGGCGATGAGTCGCAGAGCCGTACCGATATCGGAAGTTCTGACTGTGGAATGCAGCTCTTCATTTCGAACATCAAATGTGTCTTGTTTCTGTCTTAGCACAAACTGAAATTGACAATGCTTCAGGGTGATGAAGCGCTTTTTAACAACTTCCAGTGAGTCCCCCGCCACGGGCTTTTTAACCATCAAGTCCGATTTCGAAGGATTCAGAAGCGTATGTTCCCACACATTATTTGCAGGTCCTAAAGCTAGTGTTCCCACCATCTGTCTCAGATTTGCGTGCCATTTGGAATGTTTGAGAGATTTAATTCTTGAATACTGTGGTCCAAGCGTTCGATGGATGAAACTACATTCATTACAAAGGTATAGTCCCCTGCTGATAGATGCCCAGTGACAATCAGCCGACCCGCAGTCCCCACATGCGATGTTTACTACAAGACTTTCGCCCATGATTTACAACACGTATGTACCAGACTCTGGTCTACGACTCAATCAACTCCAAATGCGCAATCCGTCAGGAAGTCAAGTAATAGCTGTATGGCACAACACAAGACAACGACATCATTAGATACAACTTTACTCTCAAGTGTTTGAATACACAACTATGCATTTGTTTTCAAGGAAAAAATATTAATAGGAAAGAATTACTACAATCAAATAATTATTGTTAAAATAAATTGGAAAGTTATTTCAAGCAAGCTTTTACTCATTTTATTCCACTAAAAAGTCAATCCACGATACTATTATCAGAGTAGCTGTTAAAAGCCGCTAAAAAAAGTTACAAATTGAAAACATAATTTGAATAAAAATCAAACCTATTTTTCGAAGTTGAGTAGTAAAAATTGTATCGCGGTCAGCTTCAGCACATATTCACATCTCACCAAGTCGTCCTTGTGTTATGCAATTACGAGCTACGGATGTCAACAAAACAGTCACATATTACTAATAAAGACGAACACCCACTTTCTTCCGACGCACTCTTCAAAAACAATTCTACAACTACTATCATTATTACGTGATTTTGAGTAAGCTCAAGTACCTCCTCTTTCAATGACTGTCAGTTTATTATTTCGAACTACAATAATTCAAATCCCCATACTTTTGCACTCTACAATAAAGAATGCGCTGTCTTCATCGCAGTATCGTACAACTATATCTTACATTACACACACACAATTGACTCCCATACAAAATATCAGCTCAGAAATTAATTTTAATTTATCTCCCACACAAGAATGACGTATGACTTAAGAATTGCGAATGTGTCACATTACAGAGAGAAGTAAAAACGCAAGCCATTTTAAACTCAATTCGAACTTCGAAACTCTCTTTCACATTGACACTTTCAATGTTGAAATCCAACAGTTGAACAGCAATCAAATGCTTTTTTAAATAAAATATACCTCAAAATTAATAATGTATATACATACAAAATCTGATGGCTTACAAATATAATAACTAAACAATAAATATCCCACTTACCCTTTCATGCATACTCCGAATAGTTGATGATTCATCCATGATGGACATCATTTAGACAGTCTAGTCGTAAAGCTCAAAAAAATTATGATCCTGTCCTGCTGATGACGATCAACAAGTCTTTAAAGGGATAACATGTAAAAACTTGGACGAGCCCACAATCTCAAGTATCACTGACGGTGCGGAATTATTCCCGGATTAAGTGCATGTATTATGTAATTACGAAGCTCCTAATAATTATACATATTGTCCAGGACTAACAATAAGTGCACGATCACGTTCATTTAACAATTATTCATAATTAATTTCAGGAAATAAAAATGACGTGACAAAAATCAATGGTAATGATATGAATGAATAATTAATATGGATGCAAGAGTTCACTGTACACAGGAGACAAATATAAGGGGAGTAGATGAAGGATGAAGGAAGGAAGATGACACACACAGACACACACACGAACACAATCACTATAGTCTTTACTACGGAACGAACGGGACGGAGGAATACTGAATTATTATTACACACGTATAAGAGTGAGTATGCGTACGTGCATACTCCTCATGCTGTTTGCATCTTCCGCTTCAAATGTATGCAGAATGGATTCGCTATGTTTAGTATTGTGCAATGGTTCACTACTCTGCAAGAATGTTTTTGATCTTCGCTTGCGGGTTTAAGGTTGTGGTAGTGCGGTCAGGGTTGTAAATTGTTGTAATTTATCTAAAATTAGTAGCATACTCGTACTGTCTCCATTACGTTGTGTAGGTTGTTGTTGTTGTTGTTGTTGTCCTGATGTGGCAGATGTGACAGCTTTTAAATCAACAATTTGTTTGTGGCAATTATTACTTTGGTCACAGGCAATTTTGGTGTCTTTACTTGCATCTGACTACACCGAGGTTTACTGCAAAGTGTATAACGTGTAACAGACTTTTGTCCATGAATACATTTTTTTCTTCATGATGTGTAAGGATGTTTATGATATGGCCCTATTAATAATTTATGCTGATGGAGTCAGAGAACAAATTTTTTTTTTATAGGATTGTGGTTTTATTTTTGCTGTTTTAATTTTGTAGTGCACCGTCAATATAATGGTTTTTTTCTTTTCATATAGGACTCGAAAATTGGAGTAAATACTTTAGACAATTTTTTACAGTTTTAAGTTTTAAGTTTTAAGTTTGTTGCGTAGGGGTAGGGGTAAGCTGAGACTGGTAAGAATACAGGGGCACCTTAAACGTGACCGTCATTGGCCCCAAACAAGGGGCGAAACGGCCAAGGCTGATTTTTTCGCCAATGTTAATTTGGAGTATGCTTAATAGTTATGTTTAGTTTCAAATATTTAAAGTTGCCCCGGAAAAAATTACCGAAGTTGTTATCCGTAAAAAGGGGTTTCCGAAGTTACAGACCAGTGCAAGAAATTCAAGAAAATATATTTGGGTAATATGTTTACATTTTCGGACACAGGGTATATTTTAGTATTTATCTTAAAAACCAAACCCCTGGAAACCGAAGGTCAGGAAAGACCACGACTGAAATACAAAATATACTTTTTGTTAAAAATTCAGGGTAACTTCGGAAAAAATCAAAATTAGGCTACAGTTGACAAGTATATGAAATATGAACCAATTACCGATGGCAAAGACAGTGCATATATTGTTGAGGATAAGAAAATCAAATCCTCCATACATATTTGCACTAGGTTTGTCATATTCTCAAATTAAAGGGCCACCCTAAGAGGAACTGGAATACAAATTCCCGGAAGCGATACGATCGATCCTGTACGGGTATTTAGTCCCAATTTGTGGTAAACTTTTAAGAGACATTCATCTGGGTCCAAGATTTTAATTGACAGTGCAGGATCTTTGATTTATCTGAAAATAATTATTCCAATGTCCTTTGGTCAAGGCCAGAGAAACGTTTGTTGCAACGTAAGTGTGGGCAGCGCTACCGTTAGACCTGGTGTTTGTTTCCATAACAATGGTACCTCTTAAGGTAAAAATTATTGCACACTATCTTTTTACGGACGTTTGAAAACCTTGAGTTGAGGCTATTACGTCCCTTACATGCGTTTTGAGGAGACCTGGAAGGTATTTCGCCATGGTGATTTGACGTTTCCTGTACTACCCGGTTAACACTGGATTATCCCCTGGAATTGTAAGACGCCATCGGGGTAACTTAAATTCTCAAATCGCATAACCATCCTACGTTACTTAATGCTACATTCCTTACATTTTATGCGTTTCGATTATTGCAGTACAAAATGTTTGTGACAAAGTGGTACAACTGCAAAAGCTTCGGAAAAAATTGATGGAGGAGTGTAAAAGGACGCTCCCAGAAAAATATCCGCAGACCGTTTTTTCTGAAAGGGAAATCAGTTTTCACATCAAAAAATTGTGGTTAACAGTGTTAACACGATAAAAATGTGAAAAACAAATTTTCCCCAGTTTTACCTCTTCGAAATAATAGTTCAAACACGGTCACTTTTAAGGCAAACACCCGTGTAGGAGATCTTTATGTGGTGGTGCGTGGCCATTAAAAGGTTTACTGTAGTTTATTTTTCTGACTGCTTTTGATTTTTGTTTGTTTGTTTTGAGTCATTAAATTTGTATAAGTTTAATCCGTAGTAGTAAATCCTTTGGCCTCAGTAGTGTGGAAACGTCGACCAATTTTGAGTCTTAAAATAGTAGTTGGCGTCAGGGTTGAAGTGAAATCATAAATCAATAAGCTAAATCGGAATTCACCGTTGTTTGTGTAAAAATTTAGGTGAGTTGAAGGGGAGAGTTAAATGAGTCACATGACAAGAAATGTTTTGTTACCACACTTATAGTGGTTAAGATATTTGAAATATATATTTTAGACACAAGAGCGTATATATAGAATTTATTCGTTATTGAAAATAATTATTTTTAGAGTATATATAGATATTAATACTAGGTTTCAGTAAGAATATATTTGAGCATGTATCTATAGATAATTGTACGCAGACTTGTTCCGTTTCAATATCTACACAAGAACTGTTTAAGTCTGATTAAGAAATAGACTTAGGCTCGACGTTTAAGTTATTTACGTAAAAATGTGGGAATGAATGAGATGTATATATTATATGTAATTGTATGTACAGTATAAGGAGGTTTCATATTTTCTGTCAGTCATGTATTATTCCGAAGTAAACTTCATCGAAATAACGGCTGTTGGAAAAACTTTTTAATTCAGTCCACTTTTTCTTTGGTGAAGCTTGCCGTAGTTCACTAGTAGGCCGTATCGATTCCTGTAAACATTCAAGGCATTTCATTAGTGATGTTAAAAATAAGAATCAAAAATAGTGTGACTTTAAATACTAATTTTTGAGATTCCACCTCCTGCCTTTGGGACTCTAGGAATTTAAAGAATTTATGAATTGTAATGTAATTGAAAATTGGATATATCTCTATTGATTTTTTTGGTACAACTTAATCCTTGCTCTTGAAAACGTTAAGTGACAAAGTAAAAATAATAAATGAAATTTACGTCCAAGCTTCGCACCGTGTTTAACTTTATCCGGCTCCCCCTATAATGTATAACGACATTCCTCACTTCATACTTAAACCATTGTAAGAGAATGATTGCTGTTATAAGGATTCCGAAAACAAAATCAGAAACAACCGTAAGGTTATCTCGAATGCTGAAAATGATCACACCGATAATAAAGAAATACAAAATGTAACAGAACCTGGATCATGATTGCATAAGCAACTTTTCCTTTAAGGTTTTTCTGAATCGTTTAAATTTCAAAATCACTTAATATTGAATCTGAGCTCGGGAAGTTCTGGTGCTGAAGTGACAGAAGTAATAAAAAGGCAATCAGCTTAGACATTGAGATTATCAGCTCTTGCATGTGAATAAACTTTTGCTAGATCTTGTTTTTGTGAAAATATCTTATCGACAAAAATAATTGGTTTTAAATAACTATCAACACAGCGTGCTTCATTAATTTTAACATTAAATCCGAAATGCTGTTTGAAATTTGCAAGCGCCATCTGGATCTCACAAACTTTGTGTTTTATGCTAAACTACAGATCTGTCGATTCACTGGCACATCCATTCTATAGGTACATACTAACAATAAGATATGTTATTGGTTTTAAAAAAATTTCACTCAAAATTATTAGCATTTTAAATACACGCAATTTTACTACAAATTGATATACATGATCAAATACTCATAATGGACTAACCTGGTAGAATTTTACGGTAGGTTTATAAATCATCTCGTAAAAATCTTGGTTCCATAGATAAAATCCATTGTTTTCAACAGGAAGGTTACTTTGACTCCCGCACTATTCAGTATACATACAAATATGAACAAAGTAATGTGCATGTGTTACGAGACTTGGGAAATTTTGAGAGGCATAATTAGTGATTTATAAATTACCTCATATGTCTCCTCCATCAAACAAGGTATCAGCGGTGGAGAAACAATGTCGCAAAGTCGATCTAAGTAATCTCCAAGGTTCAAGAGTACGACTTTAAACAGTTCGGCCCAAATGTCAAGAATATTGGCTTTCGTCTCGGAGGAATCCATTTCAGTATATTAAGGGCGCTCGAAGGAATAAAAAAACAACTTCCTAAATCCTTCTCAGGAAGGCATGACACTTGTCACTTTCACTCTTAAGTAAGAGCTCAAACTATTTGAATGGATGAAATATGATGCCTCAAATTGTATTGTCAATATATTGAAGTGAATTCCAAAATTACACTGATGAAGAGCACGTTAGATGAGAAATCAGTGGGACCTGGGTGGGCTCACTGTAATAATAAAAACTAACTCCAGGTGTGTATTCGCAGAATGTGACGCAGAGAATATATTAATTTATAGTAGTGTTCATATCTTGGATTTATTTAATTATTAAATATTATGCAATTTATGCGTTACAGGTCAATAAAAGTTAATCTTATTTCTGCTAACTAACTCTGCCAACGTGAAAATAAGCATTAAATAATGCTAACCTACACAGAGAGCTTTCGTGCGTCCACTTTGTTCCTCACTGCTCAACAAAATGTGCGTCAGGAGATGCTTGAAGCCTTTTCGAAAACAGAAAAGCGAAGCCTCACAAAGTAAAAAAACCAGTCAGGAAAACCACTTCTACAGTAGACTCATATTTAGTGATATACATAATACTATAATTATGCACATACTACACACTGTACTTAGTTACTGCTACTGCTCAATTCACTTTTTCAGTCCTATAAAATACCTCCATCAATATATCCATTGTTATTCTTCCTATTGAAGACAATTACACTATGATCGTAAACCCCTGTGGGAAAATGTTTAGTAGCTTCCTTAAATTGTAATTAATAGAGTAACTTTATAGCGCAATAAATTGTGAGTTGAATGCGGTAATGTCCTGGAGTGGACCGATTTTAAGTAGGCGAACTAGTAACTGGAAGGAGTGCTCTTTTATTTCCTACAAAAATTAAATCAATCTAAATTTATATCTAAGGAAACTGGCTTTTATTTTCTGGAACGGACATTTCTAGAGAGAAATGTAATTTTGTTCCCACATCACCTCCGATCCTTTACCCAATAGAATTTCAACCATTGTATCCGTTGGCTCATGTGAGAAAAATGTGTGATTTTTCCCATCGATAAATTTCACGTATCTTGCTCGTGGATCTTTTAATGATTTCAAACAAACTAATACTGGAAATATATGGATCATTAAAATGTAATAATAATTCATACTTTTTGCACGGAAACATTGCTGCTACCGAAGCTGAGTAAAGCTATATTACTAAAACTACAAACTTGCAAGCATCTGGAAAATAATGTAATATAATTTTGAAAAATGCAACATATCGTTTTTATAATGGGGTTTGAATACGTCTTGGACTGCCAAGAGACAATCTCCAAAATGTAATGATAATGAATTGCATAACCTATGGGGAACCTCTAGGAACGGAATGAAATCTGCTTAATATTAAGCATATACGTCCATATACGTAAGCTGTTACGAGATGAGACCATTCACAATTTCACAACTATCATTTGTTCCACTTATTGTAACCCCAAAAAATTAAATTAGGCCTCGTCCTCAGGCCTCACTGTACAACTTGTGTAGATATTTATTCTGCAAGGGATCTTTTTGAAATGTGTACGTACATTAACACGTACGACGACTCCTCTTTCGATCTTTAGAGTATTAACAATAAGAATACATTCTTCTCGGTATCTAAAACTAACCAAGTTGACTCTGTGATGCGATAAAGTGTAGACACAAAAATTCAAAGACAAGGGTGTACCTGGCTCTTGTTGTGACGTCAACAAGGAAGCTATTAAATCTGCACGTTCATAAATACATATTATTTCAACTTTTACAATCACGGGGCACGATTTGATGCTTGCACGTTGATGGTATGCATACATTCCTACATACATACATTACAAGTTTGCAATACATAAGCATGCCAATATCTTAGTTAACTTTAATGCAATCTCAATTCTCAAGTCAAAGTGAATGTACAGAAGTCCGCACACCCTTTTGTATCTGTTTATGAAGTGGACACGCAATATACAAGGACAACCTCAAAATAATTACCACCCCTTAGTCCACAATAGGGAGGGAATCTGAAAATATTATTTCGATTCCTTCAATTTACAACAAATGTTTCTCCAGATTGTTTTATAAAATTTGTTTTAGTGACCTAGGTCAACATTATTTGTATGAACAGAGGACTCAAAAAAGCGAAATATTGTAAAGTCGATTATTTAAGGATTTAAAAATTAACAATATTGTTCCGATACAAAATTTATTTTTAAGGAAAAAAAGTTGAAAAATAAAATTCTTTCAAAAGCTTTCAGCTTCAAAATAAATGTTGTAATACGGGCTTTCGAACGAGCTCTCTGGTAACTCTCTACACTGAGAATCGTGGGCGTGAGCGAACGTTCAAAATATAGAACAAGGTAGGGAGAAATTGAGTTTCAGGAGCGAAAGTGATGAAGACTTGAAGTAGGAAGAATTTCTGATTGTGCAGTTCTTTCATGACAGATCCAGGATCCAGCCGACTTCCGGAATTGTGGCCGCAGGAGGTGTGACACACATGTGTTGTAAAGTTTAAATAAAACAAGAGAAATTTTTTATGAAGAAATTTTTTTCTTAGAATGAATAAGCTTGTTTCACTTATTATTTTACTAAAAGGCACACGCATTTCACCGTCATCGACACAGCAATAAACTCCAGGCACTCCATTGAGATTTAGTAGGAACATTATTTATGTTTACACATACGTCACTCTTATTAATTGAGTGACTTTATGTAAAACTATTCAGATAAAGACTGAAGTTGCTGGTAGCACCGCCTCGGGTTATTTAATTTAATTTAGACTCCAGTTCATACACTTCCTTCATATTTTTGCATTCAGAATGAAAAATATTTTGGCTTGGGTTCAAGTAGATTTACCTTTTGGCCATTTCAGCACATCTTGACTTTAAGATTGCATGTAAAGTTTATTCAACGACTGAAATTATAACTTCCTCGATCCTAGACACTTACACATATGCCACAATTACAATTGTTATATTCTGATGTCCATTTGCAACTTCTTCCTGTGTTTACAGAGGTTCTGTACGTACCAGTCATGCCGTCATTTTTGTGTATTGTGTTTAAGAACCTACACTTATGCCATCAATTATTATAATATCTAAAACTAGTATTATCCCATGGAAAATTGGGGGAAAATGGGACGGGACTGATTCTGACTTGAACTTACAACAACCCTAAGCGTGCTGAAAATTCGACCTTCGACCGCACAGCCAGTGCCTAAAGTAAAGCAGAGTAGTAAAACATCCAAATTAATTTGTAGTAGTTCCAACAATTCCATCCCGGATACATTATAGCAATGAAGTCATACCTGGATTCCCTCGGAATTTCCTGCATTAATAGCAACGTCAAGGAGCTGAGAATGTGAAGTATTTTAATTGCATTGAGAAAGAATTGTAAAGAATATTTTTGTAGGGTCAATGATTGAAGTAGATTAAAACAACGAAAAAAAAATATTATAATGTAGATACGTATGTGAAATGTCTTCAGATTTTTCTCATCCAAAAATGGTTGAATAGATCAATTCAAGATAATTGCGTACATAAAAAATCTTTACTCTATTACGATTTAGTGAGTTTCCCCAATAATGATAGAACAGGGAATGTTACTGCGAGTTAATTAAATAAATCTACTGGCTAGACTTTGACGTGATTATTTCATTTGTTTCTTTTCCTCATTGTGGATGTCTTTGGCCAGAGAAGGTCCGAATAAATCCTACTTTATTTACTAGCGTACAGTGGGAAAAAGTGTCATTGCGGGGGTGTACTGTACATGGGCTGCATGCAATAATGCGACTGTATTGCTGAGTAATAAAACTGATGCCTATATATCTACAGCTAGGAGAATTACTTCCAGCACAGTAAGCTGACCAAGTGTTGTGCTTTTATTTTTAAGTTGCGTAAAGGTTTACCCTATGCCAGTACCGTACAATGCAAAAATAATTAGAAAAACTCATGGAGAACAGAACTCATCCGTGATTTTGATGTTTATTCGTGTATGAATTAAACTTGAGGCAGTAACAGCAAAACAAAGAATATTTTTCTATCATTATAGCCATTGTTGCTGATCTCTACCGGCGGTGATCACTGTTCGTGAAACAGACGCAGGGACTCATACACAAGTATGTACAATCGACAGGAGTAACAAATTTGACCCAAAAATAAAATTTTTGTTAGAATACTACTTCCGAAAGTCCCGAGTTCGGTAGTGAATTCTGGTTAGATAGTTAGATCGGAAAAATAAAGCACTCCAGCATATTAAATTCCCATTTGTCATTGCATTGGTAAGCAGTGTGAAATTGAATTGACAAAGGTTACATTCCGTTCTAACATCTATACGCAATTATACATGACTGACTAAATGTAAGTTTGACAATTGCAATAAGGGTGAGTACATTACATTGTACGAATAAAATAAATAGAATTGTGACAGCAGGTTCAGCGACTAGACTTACACTTGCACGTGTGAAACAGCAGTAGTAGCAGCATTTGACATTAATATCTCTAGTATTTTGAAATAATGGCACATTACAGCAGGGAATAGATTTTATTACAGGTACACTATATACTTAATTATACATATAGATATATGTATATGCTCCAGCGAAGCAAATTATAGCCACACAAACTTGCATGCACACATATGATTAGATGAATCTATTTTTTGGCAGTGGTTTCGTGAAGAATAGGAAGAGCTATGCTGTCATTGCTTTGTTTCAATGCTGAATTAATACCCGTTGACGGCTCCGTTTCTTTCGGCATAACGACACCAAATTCGTAGCCAAAATCGTATTTAAAATAAATTAAACCAGGATCTTGGCTTTCACCTGAAAATATCCAAAATAAATATTAAGTTTAAAAAAAAATACTATGTACATAAGTGTATTTACATTATTTACACTAATTTACATTAATTACTACTCACCCTTCTGAATATTTCTCTGCTCATGACTGTACGCTGCAGGATGAACCAAATCGTGTGAGAATTTTTCCGCGACACTTCCAGCCTTTTCCGCAAAGCTTTGTCCTAAGCTTTCCAAAGCATCCGAAGCAGCTTTATTAACTTTTTTATTCCATTTAAACTGGGGCCTAACACTACGATAAACGGGTTCACTATCCGTGTCACTCTCCACTGGTGCCGGGGTCCATTTGGGTTTAATTCGTGTTTCTTCAATGTCGCTCGCGTAGTCGCTCTCGTAAAAATCCCCTTTCACAAATTTCGATGGGACATATCTAGGTACATTTTTAGGACCCAGGGCATGGGTCATGGAGGTACTACTTGTACTTTCGTAGGTATGTTGCATCTGTTGACTCCCACTCCCGCTCATCAACTGATGCTGGTTAGTGGTACTGCCCGCATAAAAACGCATCTCCTGGCTCTGTGAGAGGTGTTGTTTGGACGGAAGATCCGTATAGAATCTAGACTCTTGAGTATGCACTGAACGCTGCTGGGGCGGAGGAGGGACCGGAGGAACACTAGGAGTTGTTGCTGTTGGCACGGGACAATCAAATTGTAAATCTTGAATAATATGGTAGATTGTTCCCGTATGTTGGAGTTGCACAGGACTCCCCGGATAGCCCGTTCCCTGTCCGCACACAGATCATAAGTCATTTCTTTAAATCCATTGACAATTTCCAATTAATAAGTAGTGACTACAAAACATGCAACTCCTAAAACCCCGTACTAAAAGTAATTATTACTCTTTCATAATTACAGTATTCCAGCTTGCTTGCATTGTTTAAGAGTTAACGCATTTATCATTCGATACTGACAACTGTAATTTACAGCAAAAACTATGTCATTTCAGCCAGAGTAGTATAAATAAATTATGTTAACAAAAATAATATATACAGAAATAATAATATGAAGCCCCAAATCATATGTGCAGAATTACAGACGAAAAAATACATAAGTACATCCGTAGTCAGCATGTGCTTATCCCAGCAGAGTGTATTTACATACATACTTACACAGGAAATAAATAATAAGATAAAAATAAGAGTATTATGCAAAACACCTTTTAGACAATCCAGTGTTAGTACCAAATAAAGCAGCAATCTAAACTGTATAGTAACTGGAAATAGTTAATGGAGTCATTACACAGGCTAATTAGTCACAGAAAAATCCGCTAACGAGGACCGACTATAGACCAGTCCACAATAGGAAAAAAGAGTCTAAGAGACCAAAATCCGATTAAACATTGAAAGCAATACTCACCTGAAGTTGCGAGCGAGTATTAGTCGTAGAGTACTTTTTTTTTTGCAATCAGTTATTCTTGGGAAATTCACATGAAGTTATATACACAGCTTAACTTAATAACATATGGTTATTATTGATGGACCTACATCAACTATAGAACTTACAGGAAAATAATGCTCACAGAGGAAGGCAGATAGTCTACGTGAAAAAACTAAGAGCTACAGCATGTCTACAGTAAAAGTATCAATGCAAATAGTATGACTCAGTCAGGAATTTATAGTAGTCATATTCCAACAGAAGCAAATAAATAATTAAGAACAATCATGAAATTTGGCACAGGTAATTACAAATTATGTGTCTCGAGGGTACTACAAAAAGGTATAGATATGAATAACATAACATCAAAGATTATCATCATGACGGTTTTGGAGAAGAAGTTTTTAAACGGAGCAGACAACAGAGACTTTTTTGCTGAAAGATGTGTTGACAGATGACGTGATGATTTTTTTTTATTGGAGGACACAAGAAAACATGTACATTTTTGCGTTACTTAAGTCTACGTAATTAACATGAATTGAGAAGGAACTATTCACGGTATAGAAATGCACGACAGTATAGAACAATGAACTCTAAGGATAATTACTTAAAAGGTAGCTACTAACTACAGAGATGTTGAGTGCTAAGAAATAATGTTTCTACAGGATAAAAGGAAGTAGTAAGTGGTCAGCAATGAGATATAGACATTGTAGTAAGATTAAATAAAATTAATATAATTATTTATATATGAGAAATGAATAGAGAAAGGGATGAATATTTACACATAATGTAGAATCTTCAAAATACATTTTTTTTTGTTCACTCAAAAAGCTCGTATCTGTATTTTATACATCCTCATCGTATACTGATTGGTTCTTATGTGTGTAATTATATCTGTTAATGAAAACAATTTGAAGTTGGAGCACAAGGCTTGATATATAGTGCTAATATTTACTACAGGAGCATTTCTTGAAAACTACCAAGGAATTTTGTTAATAGTAATTAATAAACTAATTTATTTCTATTACAGACGTTCACATGGGATCGTTAAGGTAACGAAGTAGCACGTAAGAAAAATTTATAAATCAGTGACATTCGAGCTCACCTCTTCCACGGCTTTATTACTTTCAAAGGTGGTTGACGACGACGATGTAGTGAAGACTGATTGACTATTTACTTGACTAGAAGATGGCAATGGAGCAAATCCAATCTCAGGTGGGGAACCTGGTTTCAGTAGAATCGGTGGGTCTTCGGGTGGTAGGGGTGAAGTGAAACTTGGGGTACTCGGTTTATCTTTAGGTTTCATCCAACCTGGCTGAAGCTGTTTAAAAGGTACGGCTAAGGGGGGAGAGAAAGGAGGCCAGCCTTTCTTAGCATCCGAAGGCTTGATGCCCCTGTCAGTTATTACCGTTGGGGATGGTGTTCGATGAAGGTCATCAGACACCTGCAGGGTTTGCTCTTCATACTGGTAGCTGCTGCTGGATTGGGTATGGGTCGTCATAGTAGTTTTCCGTTGGTAGACGTCATCTAAATTAATTGGGGTACTTCTTGGTGTGGATACGGTAGAGATGTAGTAATTAACGGGCTCACTGGAGGCAGAACTAGATGGCGGGGGTGGATTGGGGGGTATTGGTGTAGTGGAGGGACTTGGAGATGCAGCTCCTGGTGGCCAGGCCTTGGCTAAAGGACGAGACCAAAGTTTCTCCATTGAAACAGCTTCTTCAGATGGGGCTATCTTACCCTGCGATGTGACAAGTCCTGAAAGCCTGCTATGTCCTTGCCCTTCGAAGAAACTAACATCATCCTTCACACTTCTGCGCTTCACTTCTTCAGCAGTTGTAGTAGTACTCGTTATGATCTGTTCTTCTAATAGTTCCTGAGGTTCTGGTGGTGGCCAGGATTTAATGATATTTTTAACTGACTCTCGAGACGCCAAATCAACTTGATCTATGGAGCTTGTTACTTGAACAGGGGCTACAGTAACTGCTACTGGGGTGCTCATCGGGGCTGTAGTAACTGTAGGTTGCGGAGGAGGGAGTGCTGGCTCAAAAGGTACAAATGGATTTGTAATTGGTGCAGGTATCTGTGGAGCTACTGTTGCAAAAGCTGAGGTGGGTTGCCATTTTGAAGGGATTTTACCTTCAAAATCACTCTCATAGTCACTCTCACGGAATTCACCGGGAACGAATTTTTTGGGCTTTGGTGGTGGTGGAGGTTTAGATTTTGGCTGTGAAGCAATATTCTCTGGTTTGAAAGGAAATGGCTCTAAATTCAACAAAGGATTCGGTAGAGTGGGCTCGGGTGTGACTGACACAGATTTTGGTTTAGGAGGTGGAGTTGGAGCCGTTTTCCGTAAGAAAGTTGGAGTGTCTCTAACCGTGGGGGGTGGTGAAGGTTCTGGAGGTAGGATTCTAACAGAACCTGGAATCTCTGGGTTGGACATTCTCCGCTGTTGTTCTTCCAATTGCTTGACTTTCTCTGAAACATGAGATTTTTTAAATGATTCTTCAGGGATTTTCGGAGTGTAACAAATTTCAGGAGGGGGCTCTGGTACTAAATCGGGATAGTAGGTTGTGGTCTGGGATTCGGAAATAGTCATCTCAGATGATGCGGTTGTAGTGCATGTTTCATAAAACAAGGGAACTTTTTCTCCTTCGATTAAGTAAGAAGTTACTACGGCGGTTGATGGTTTCTCAATTTGAGGGGGTTTATTGTCCTTGGTAGAGGCATCGCCCCCGGAAGAGGGTAGTTTATCAATAAAATTAATAACTGATTCGGAGAGGACATTCTGAGGTGTGTGTGGTGGGATAGTCTCCATGAATTTCAGGATGGTTTCAGGCAAGTTACCAGCAACTTGATTTGTAGAGGGCTTTGCAGGAGGTTCAGGGGTTGATCGGGGTGCGGGGGGAGGAGGAGGAGTGATGGAACTGTCTTTCAATGATGTAGTTGTTTCAGATTTAATAATCGACTGGGATGAATCGCTATCCTTTAATGTGGTAGTCTGTATTGAAGGTCCTTCAGAAGATTTTTCTGTAATAATTGGAATTGCATGCACTTTTGCGGTAGTATTTGGAGCAGATTTATAAATTGAAGTTGATTTTTCATGATACTGTGACGTGATCTCCTGGACAATTTTCTTTGGACCTGTGGATGTAGAAATCTCCGTAGTACTGGAATAACTCTTCTTCTTATCCTTGGCAGGTTCGGAGGTAACAGTGATACTTTCCACTTTCACTGCGACAGGTTGAAGGGGTTTTCCGATAGGTGAGACCAGCCTGGGGGATTCTAGCACAGGGCGTGGGATTGGCTCCACATCATATGAATCCGCTGAGGGAAGGGTAGGTTGTGTTTTAAGGATAATTGGAACATTTTTTGGTGACCTGATAATTTCTCGAGTGGTAAAGTGGGATTTTTCAGGCGGCGGACTTGCAATTGAGCGGGTTTCGTAAATTATGGTGACTGGCTTTTCCTATTTTAAAAGCAAATATTCCCGTATTTTTAGCCCAATCACCAACCGCAAACCCATAAGCATTTTAAAATTACCAAAAAAGCTTTTTTTAATGTTAGTTTTGATCAAATATAACCAGTAGTACGATAAAGTCAAAATTAAATAGAACACCACACTAACCTCCGTTACTCCAATAGTACTTTCAAAAATAGTAACACCAGCTGCTGGAGATTTTCTTCGGTCATCCAAAACTACCACGTCAGCAATACTTTGAGCATTTCCCGCTTCGTTAGATGCTTTCACCATATACTGACCACTTTTGTCGACTGTTGCTACACATGAAAAACACGTTGACCTTGGTTATATCTACTATTTAGGTTTTTAAGTTTTAAAGATTAGCACAGCAAATGTGTCGTAATCAAACAAAATAAAGCAGTTTAGTAAACCATAGGTAACCAATAGTAAAACAAGAAATTATTTCCACACCAAGATTTTGCTTACCATTTGGAACAATTAGAATATGACGATTGCCTTCCGAGCGAAACTGGTATTCTGGATTTCGAACGTCCAATAATACCCCGTCCTTGAACCAAACAATCGTTGGAGTTGGCGTTCCAATTACTTCTACCTCCATGTAGATGCGTTTATTTCGCTGCATGGTTTGAGCTTGAAGACGCTTACCAAACACAGGTGGGAAAGTTTTTTCTGCGATACAATTTTTTGAAAGTCCATATTCAAATTTTCGTTTAGTGTCCAAATGTTAAGCTGTTATACTAAAAGTTATTGCTTTCAAATAGCTTCTTACTTTTGACTATGATGTCCGCAATACTGGTAGCAATTCCAGCATCATTTTCAGCAATACAGGCATAGCGACCCCCGTCGCTGATCTGAACGTCTCGAAGCTCTAAAGTAACTTTACCGTGTGCGAATTTCGAATAGGGCTCGAAGTCAAAGTCTAAATCGTTCCTAGTCCACTTGATAGTTGGGTCAGGATGGCCTGGAAGTCAAAACTTAAATATAAGTAACAACGTAAATATTGTAGCAACTGTAAAACATATTTTGTTACTACAGCATACCGTCGATTTGGCCTTCCAGAACAACAAGAGCTCCATCGTCAGCCATGACACTTGTCAATGGCGATATGAAACGCGGAGCGGTGTATGATCTGGGCTTTATTATCAATGGCAGACTAGTTGACGTTCCTTTGCTGGGTGATTCCTTGGATTTGAAAAATGCAGCTCTATCATGTACCGACACGGGCTCCACCTACGAAAAATTAGTGCATGTAAAATCACTGTAATTGAGCTCCAGATCTACTTATAAATTACTCTAATTATAAAAAATTCGTTACCTCTTGACTAACATCACCAGAATTTACGTGCTGCATAGAAAGTTGCGAAGTTACAACAGAAGTTTGGACGGTCGTTTCAACGACATCAGTTTGCGATACTGATGAAGGAAATAGTTCCTCTGCCTTCTTAAGGGTTGTAGGACTTTCTAATGGCGCTTTGACTATGAGGCAACCAAAACACTTGGTCTCTCCAACAGGATTCGAGGCTTTTACCATATAATTTCCGCGATGTTCTGGCAAAGCTTTTATTATTTTAAGCTCGTGATCATCCCCATATTTCGATATCTGTAAGGCATGTTTTACAAATTAAAACTACAAAAATGTAATCAAAATAAGCACAACCTAATCACGAATTAGGAAACACACTACACAAGAAAATACAACGTTTGAACAGCGTCGTTCAAATGTTTGAATGGGATAAAAATAATTACCACATATCCAGGTTTATCCGTAATTTCCACTGCATTTTTATACCACTTCACAGCTGGAGTGGGATTGCCTTCACTTATTGAGCATTTTAAGATAACCTCATCGTTCTCATTCACCATTGTATCTTCTATTAATTTAGAAAACTTGGGAGGTACTAGCACTTCAGGTGTCACCTCCTTCTTCCTCCCTCCCTTTTCTTGTGGTCCTACGTTCAAACATTCATGATTAAAGGCAAATAGAGAAATAATTGCATTTCTACAAAACAAATACGGACCAACCTTGGAATTAAAAAAAATAATTAAGTGGATGGATATATCGTCGGTGAAGAGGCAAAATGATCTAGGTGCATAATCGATTAGAATCAAAATGATCTACATAACTTTTTCCCTAAAGGCAAAATGAACTGGGTGCAAGCCTCTTTAAAAGCAAACTGATCTACATACAATTTTCCTTAAAAGCAAAATGATCTAAGTGCTGGTCTAATTTTTTTTGTGAGAAAACTAGCATCTGTAAGGAGGACACGTGGCTTATAAGGGCTAACCATGACTGTAATTGACCTAGGGTTGTGGGTTAATATTCTCTGAAGGGTTTGCTATTACTAAGGATCATTCCGACAACTAAAGTTAATTTCACTTATCGCATCTAATACATTTTTAGTTACGAAAACTGCAACATTCATTTATTTAAAAATCGACGAATTAAAAGACGAATCAAAATCACAGTAAGCTCATGTGTTAGTGTGCACATTGAATTGGTTTTCCCTTTATTAATAATTCTCAACGTGGAGTTTTTTCAAATCGTATTCTACGATCATCACCATTATCATAACATTCGGAATCATTTTCAAATGTTAAATCATAATTGACAACTTTTTTTTTTCAATGTTACTGAAAGAAAGAAATGGAGGCATTGGGGAATTAAATGCATATATAAAAGATTTTGAATACCTCGCATTTTTGTACACCGGCATTTGAATGTGTTTACTTATATTGTTTTTATTATAATTTGTATCTAGATCATTTTGCTTTTAGGAAAAGCTGCATCTAGATCATTTTGCTTTTAAAATTCAATGCAAGTAGATCATTTTGCCTTTAGTGAAACTGCAAGTAGATCATTTTGATTCTAATCGATCATGCACCTAGATCATTTTGCCTCTTCACCGACGATATGTAAATAAATCAAATGTCTAGTCAATGAATACCCGAAACAGTCAATTTACAGGAGCTGTTTGCCTCTCCGGCAGAATTTATAGCTGTTACACGATATTTTCCTGAATCTTCTTGGAAGGCTTCCTTGATTACTAATGAGCACTTATCTCCATGAAATAATAACTGAAAGTCTTTACTTTCCTTAATGGGTTCATCTTCATGGTACCAAATAACCTACACAATTAATAAATTTATCATCTTTTGAAATTATGCTGAGTTTTTCAATCAAGTGCAAAACGGTTCCTCACTTCTGGCTCAGGCTGTCCTGTGATAACGCAATCCAAAACGACTCTATCCCCATCATTGACTTTGGTATCCTGCAGTGCCATTTTAACCTTAGGTCTGGTTGGTTCCATATCCGAATGAAATTCAGAGTCAGAAGTTTCATTTGGCAATCGTCCCTTTTCAGAACCAAATCATAACGATTATTAGTTGATGTGACAGAAGGATATATATATATATATAGTACAGTGTACATCAGACATTATGAGATAGGAAACATACTTTCACCACTACATTACAGCTGCATTTATTTTCACCCAGCCTGGGATTCTTAGCGATGACAACGTAATGACCCGCATCTTTAGCATAAGCTTCGGTTATCATCAGAGTTGATGAAGTAGCATCGGTCTGCATGAGAAATCCCAACCAACAGGTAGCACATTAAACACCATATTAATTTTTTAACCATTTATCTGACAAAATTTACAATCCCGAACCTTAATATTATCCTTGACCGGCTTTCCATCATGGAACCATGAGAATTCACAGGGTGTGTTCGTTCGACATTCCAGTTTCAATTTGTGCCCCGTTCGAGCCATTGTTTTCTTTGATAATGGCTCAAGGAAAGTTATACTACGAGCTGGAATTATACAAAACAAAGCATTTATATAATACCCCCACACACTACAGTACAAGCACATGATCACATGTAATGGGAATGCAAATTTGAGGGGATGCAAATGTTTATTTTGAAGATATCTGTGTGTTGAGCTTAGTTACCTTCAACTAAAAGTTCAGATTTAGTCTCAGCATCCCCAGCCTTATTGGTAGCCTTGCAAGAGTAATTGCCAGCGTCTTCCAAGATAACCTCATCAAATTTAAGAATGCACAAGCCATTGTTGAAAGTAATAATGAATTCGGATGATGTATCAATATTCACATCATCCTTGAACCACTCAACCGTGGGTAAAGGATTCCCTTTGACCAAGCAAGACAGCTGATGATTCACAGTGCCCTCAATAAGCGTAGTGGAAGGTGGTAAAGGCATCTCAAATCTGGGTGGGGATAACATCCTATCCTGAGATTCTGTTTCAAATAACACAAAATTTTTAGATATGCAACTTTCCATCAGCACCTCCAAGGAACACTGATTTCGAGAATGCTGCATTTCGGAAACTGAGGATGAGTGAGCACAAGGTCTTCTTCATGCACTCTTTCCTCCACATGGAGCCCCATCGTGCACATTGCATAATAAATGATGCGTCCCATATTTATTACACTCGACAATGAGAGCAGGTTTTAATCTACCTTTAACAACAAGCTTGGCACTTGTCTCAGCCGTGCCGGCCTCAGTGGCTGCCCGACATGTGAAAATGGAGGAGTCAGCGGCGAAAGTCTCATCTATAGTCAAGGAGCAGACTCCATTCTTGAATTCGGTCTTGTAGTCTAAATTGGATGATGTGACAAGAAGGCCGTCTTTGAGCCAAGTTATCGTTGGCTCGGGTGTGCCTGTCACTCTGAAATTCATGTAAAATACGAGCCAGTGTTACAGGAATATTCCTATGTGTATTTTGTCCTGGTATGTACATACATTCATATGTATGTACATCCAAATCATTGAATAAGTCCAACTACCCATATGCATTTGTACACGCACACACACACACACACACAGCTCCAGTCAAACAACAGGGATATTGTTTTTAAACTTTCATTCTCTACCCAGAAAAGTCACAGGAAATTAAACAACATTTCCCGATACAAATATCTTGTAAAGTCAACATATTAACAGCTTCTCTCGTCAGTCTCTCTAGTTTGTGTGTACAAGTTTAAGAAAATAATGAAAAATAATATAGTTATTGCAGACGACTCCGGCCGTACAGTAGAGTACAGTACAGTACACTGCAATTCCTAAATAAACAAATATTGCTCCTACATGCGAAACAAGCCATGACTTACATGCATTGGAAGCGTATCTTTTCGCCCTCATTAATAGCAATATCCTTAAGTGGGCTGGTGAAAGAGGGAGGAATGACAACTACTGGCTTCATTTCCACGTCCGTCTGGGTTTCCTTCTCGAACAGTTTCTCGTCGACTGTCTGCGTAACCGTATCTCTCTCTCGCTTTTCAGGTGCGTTCGATGGCAAGATCTCAAACTGCGTCTCTTTCTCCAACATTGTGGGAGTAATTGGTCGGATGAATGAAGTTTCAATAGTATTCAAAGTTGTCACAACTGTTTCTTTTATTGTTGAAGTACTCGTTGATGACGTGGTCATGGGAGACTCCTTTTTGAAAAAAAAATTATGAGTCTGGGAGTAGATACATATCTACGTCTAGAATTAATGTACCGAGCATTGAAGGTGGTTAATAATTTATTAACCTACTCCGATGCTCAGTACAGGACTGTATCCATCAACCTAAATAGAACAGGCTAAAAAAATTCCACTATCAAAAACTGACAGCAATTTGTACAAAGTACTTGTTCCTTTCAAGTTCCATTATCATATGTTTAGAGCAACAGTGACAAGATCAGGAAGAGCATCCTTGTTGTGCATGAATCCATGAATGTAGTATATATGTCAACTCATACGTGACGTACATATTTGGATACTAGTTATGTAGCTATTTGTACGAATATATGTATGTATATGTATTATATGCATGTACATATCTAGTTTCCCTTACCGTAGGAGCTGCTTTCACCGGGCTGGAAGTTCGCTCTACAACTGGAGCCTCTTCTGATGTAACACTAACAGTGAGTTTGATGGGCTCTTCAGCAGCTACAACGGCATGTTTCAATCGCAAATTTTCTGCCAAAACACTTAGTTCGTTGTTCATAGAGTTGAGTGAGTCAAGCATCTCGCGGTTTTCCTTCACCATCATTGCATCGTACAGCCTCCTCTTCTCTTCGCCTACGTAATTATTGCAAATAGAAAATATTACCCGTACAAGAAATCCCTGCCGATACTTTACCTGCTTTTTTTTTTGTCAAGAGCCTTTACCGGCTCAATAATCCAAAAGCAACATTTTTGTCACGGTATAGGAAGTTATAATAAATAAAAATGAGAAAAGATTTTGTTGTCAGTAAATACACATAATTTTCCCTCACGCCAGGGAATATTACTTTCAGACTAAAAGGGAACACACTCATACTCAGACAATTACAAAAACTTCCTTTCCTTCAAAACTACTTGAGTTTAAGTATCATTGATGCTCACACCGACTGTCATCCTTCGGAGCATCGTTTTTCAATTACAATATCCGACAGACTGAATGACGGAAGATAACAGAACGTTGGGTAAGCGGCCTAAACTTATTTAGCAACAGATGCTGTGGATGGATACAAAAATAGAACCAAAAATAGTGTAACCTTAAATACTGTCCTCATTTTTGATACTAGCAGTAAAATATATTTATTAACATAACATATTTTTTAAATCTTTACCAAGATGTTTGATACTTAGTTATCCTCCTGGGCTCTTTTAAAAGCTTTTGATTTTATTTTCAATTATGGAATCTTATTGGAACATGTACGTGCATACATATCTATTCCGTGTAAGCATACGCATATGTACATATATATCTACACAAGCATAACTATTGGGAAGAAATATAAGACTCGAGAATTTCCGAATGATTCTGATACCATGAAATATGTAAGCATGGATTGATAGCTAGGATTTGGAAATATGGTATGGGATTCGTTCACGCTGACGCTCCATCGATGAAAAATGGTAATACCCGTGAGAATTCAGAATGTATGGGTGACTAACGATAAGTAACAACTTGCTCTCAAAGGGATGACGACAAGCTCAATGAGCGCTTTCAGGGATGGGAATACCCCAAGGAGTATACTGTATATGTACATGAAAACTCATGTGAGAGTTTGTTTACCATGTTATAAACTTCAGCTACTTTCATGATCATTATTAGCCTTGGAATATAAAAAAAATATATCTACCATAGAGATGCGAAGCAAGCTGTGAAATTTTTGCGATTCGTTCGTCCTGCTTGACTTCCCCAGGTTTCACAAACGACTCAAGTTCACCCAGTAATTCGTCTGCTTCTCGTGGACTTTTTACACTTGCTGACTTCCTTGCTATGGTAATGAGAAGCTTACTACCATCTTTAAACCATGTTTCCGCCTGTAATAACAAACCAAAGTTGTAACCCAGTTGGACATGGGTATGTACGCACGTGCCAAAGGTCAATAGTAAAAGTAGCCATTTGAAAACTATTTTTAAAGGCGTAAAAACAGAACAAATGCCCAAAATGGGGCTAACATTACATAACTGGAAGGTAGTAAAGGAAACAGACCCACTGTGGCACATAAAATATTCCATGTGTAAAATTTGTCTTTAACTTTAGATTCTACTATAATATACGAAAACTATGAGCCCACAGTTACTAGGAGATAAAACGTTTCGGATACAAACTGTCATCAAAATTCAAAGAAAAAAGCCTGACATCTGGTGACAAGCTTGAATGCAAAACCGTTCATTAAACCCACACAGAGAGACTATTTTGAAAGCGGCTTGTCACCTCATTGACTAGTGTGAAGTACTGCAGACTCAAATCAATCAGCCTCCTCCGTTCCCTCGTCATCTGTAAGAAAGACGCCCAATTCTCTTTCAAGGTTGACACTTTGCCCTTCATGTCCTCATCCACATGTTGGATAAATTTGTCAATCTTTGTGCCCAATATCTGTAAAATATCATGTTTCAATTATTTATCATCTTTTCCTGTGCCCTGACGTATACAATAATTAATTTCTATTTGACGTCAACTCCGCTTCAATAAATAGTCAGCATAATTGAATCATCCCTTCTCTGTAGCTGACATCGTAAGGATTAAGATTTGAACGTGCTTAAGCCAATACAAAAAGTATATACACAAAAGATGAACTTCGCTCCAGTTCCAATTAGTAGAATTAACATAGATACTATAATTAGGTTCGGGCAAGCAAATGCATAATATGAAAGCCAAGGATAAGACTCACATCAATTGTTTCTTCAAAGGCGGAGAAACTTGTTGAGCATTCACGTGCAGCCAAGAGACTTTCACCATATTGTCCTCTTGTGATTTCTAGATGCTTCTTTAAGTCCGCAAGTTGTCTCTCAATTTGTTGCAAATCTCTTGCAGCAATTGCTTTGGCTTTCCGTCTCATTGCCTCATCCCATTCTAGCCGCTTTTCTTCTATCGCCGCCAACAACCTAGCCTCGTCTAATTTCCCCGAGTCTTCCGGTTCCTTTGAATAAAATTATCATCATTTCCTTACAATCTATCCCCACTCCATTACCCTCCATTCATATTGGTTTAGCGTCAAGTTTCCTTCGTAAATATTTCTTGTGCCTTTGCATCCACTTGCTTTAAGGCTATTCGGGTTCAATACTACATGAAGAACAAGGCTTCCACTTTTATGTAAATTGCATATACTGTACAAACATTCCTTGAAACTATACCCAACCCGTCTATACTGTACACTCATAGCTTAAGTATTATTTTACACAAGTATACATATAAACGAGATCCACATCTCGCACCCTAAGAGCAACCAAGTATGCCAAATCTATCCGGAGGTACTCCAGCTACTCCCATCAAAGGGTAATAAGGAATTGTGCAACCTTAGCAACGTCAACAGGGCTTCACATCCACACTTTAGTTTTGACAAGTGAAAGAAATATTACATGAATCTCATAACACGTCAAAGGAGAAAGCTTTTAGATATTCACGAAAAAAAAATAGAATAAAAGAGTGACAGGAGCAGTTAACTGTAACGTAACAAGAGGTAGGCGTAAACATATGTATATACATACATATGTTGGTATGAAAGATGTTACGCCTACCCATCAAAATCATCTCCAGATAATTATTAAAAGGGTGTTTGAATCTCGCACGTATATGTACAATAGTAAGAGTAAGATTCAAAATAGAACGCAGCAGTAAATAATGTACAGTATTATAAGAATACTGAGTTAATTAATATATGTAATTAGATATTTCTGCAACCATTACCTGCATCAAATTTGAGGTTTTTGCAAAAAACTTGTGCGAGTGGCATTAACTGAATAAATCGAACGAAAGGATTCTAAGCTTGGATGTGCCCCTATGAATTTATCAGGGGGCTAACAATAAGTTGTAGATATCTACCTATATCTATGTATGTATGTATAGATATATGTACATAGAGGAAAAAAAATTAGACAAGGAAAAGTGCACTCACAATCTCGCGAATATTCATCACGATTTCACCGGCATGGTCCCGACAAATTTTGAGGATCTCATCAGCTTCTTCATAGGCCGTACTCTCAGTCGCCATGGGGTTTCTCTCCGTCTCGTCGTCAATGAGTACGTCAACTTCACGTAAATTCTTGAAGAATGTTGTGAAATTCAAGCTCAGCAGCTTGTAGTTGATTGCAAAGGCTTTCAACTGATTCAGCTCTGACTTCAAAACCTCCTCGTTTTCGGGCTCGTTCTCTGTTCAGGCATGATACAAATGGGAATAGGTCTATTGGTTGATGTGAATGCACATTTATTTGGCAAAAACATTGAGAAAATATTACTTCAGTGGCAAAGTAGACACAGAGACATTTAAACTCACTGAAGCTTCTCAAGTCTCATAGATTTGCTATCCTTAACCACGGTCAAGAAAGAGAGAGAGAGAGACAGGCAGAGAGAGAGAGAGAGAGGGAATTCGCACAAATATTATTTTAGCATTTCGATATACCAAGAAATCGTGTAGTTTATAATGAGTTGTACCTAGGCGGCCTCATCTGTGATCTATCAAAGTTGTCATCTATCACCTTTGAGGTTACTTGGATGGTTCCATTGAGTAACAAGTTTTAGAACGCATTTCTGTTTTCTACCCAGGACCACTACAAAACTGTTCTGAGATAAAGCAGAGCTTTCAGACACAAAAGCAACAATTATTATTTCAGCTGCAGAAATCAAAATGCCCAGAAAGTATTTACAGATTTATGAAGGGGCATAAGTTCCGAACACGTACCCCAGGTTCGTTTGAGACTAAACACGATCGTAGAGAACTCATCGCAGTCACCCCACAAATTGTACCAACACCAAAATTCAATCATACACTTGCAGTTTAGTAACCTCTGATGAGTCGAGCCCTACAGAGAGTTTTCCAATCTAATAAAGCTTACAAAACTTGGAAGGAACGGAGGCACACAAAGTAAATAAACATGGGAAAGACCAGCGTGCAATACCAATGTTTTAGATCCACAAGCAGCCTCACTGCAGTGGAGTTCATAGGAGCAGAATGGAGACTGCTGAGAAAGCGACCTATCCGACAGGGAAATAGTTTCAGTAAAATTGTAGTAAAGAGTAGCGGAAGTTGGT
Source organism: Allacma fusca (assembly GCA_947179485.1). Taxonomy (NCBI): domain Eukaryota; kingdom Metazoa; phylum Arthropoda; class Collembola; order Symphypleona; family Sminthuridae; genus Allacma; species Allacma fusca. The sequence goes on from OX359247.1 coordinate 21,778,291, forward strand.
TTTGAGAGAAAATGAGGAATTATTACAAAATGTACAGACAGGTTCTACCGTGGTCTGTCCTCTCAACCGTCACACCACACAGTGACAGCATGGAATTAATGGAAAAATAAGGGGAGCACATAGAAGCACACACACACACACACACAAACACACCACCACCACCACCAGAAACACATCAAGATAAAACCAGATGATCCCCCCGCAAAAGAACAACAACCGATACACTTGTGAAATAGGAAAATCCAGTGCTATTAGGACTGACACAGAGAGACAGAGAGAGAGAGAGAGAGGGAGAGAATATTTTCTGGGGAACAGTAGAATACAGAGAGATGGGAATGGATTGAATTTTATCGTTCCATCTTATCTCTTCAGAAGTAAATTCAAAAGACGCAAGGAAACGAAAGATCTGAAGGAACACCACATTGGTTCTGAGAGATAGAGGTAGCAAGCTTGAGAGGAGAGATGAAACAGCGTAGGAGAAAGAGACAACGCGAGCCAATGCCGCAATATCTAACACAAAAGATTAAAAGTTCTCTTTAAAAAAAAACTCTGTGAGTCAGTAGATTTTGAGAACTCACTGACTAAAAAGAATATTAATAAAGATGAGATGAACACTTTCGAGGTATTCAAAGCCTTGGTAACATATACATAAGCGTGTAAGTTCAGACGTAACTCAGTACGAACTTTCCCTGGGTATTCATTTAAAACACTCTCACACATACTCACTCTCTCTCTCTCTCTCTCTCTCTCCCCACTTGCTCTCTCAATTTCTTTTCACCCAATAAATAAATTTCCAGGTGATAAGTACATGGGAAATATAGATCTAATGAACTACTTGAAGGGAACTGGCTCGTAAATGAAACTACTAGCTGCTCTCATGACAACGACAAAATACGTCCGTTGTGAAAACATTAGATCAGGATATGCAAAAAACTTTCGGGAAATCCCAACTAACCTAGTAAAGCTTCGAGATCAAGCTCCAGTTGTCCCACTTGAGTCAAGACATGGTTTAGAGTCGACTCAATGTGTGTTAGAGCCGCGTCCGAGTCGCTGGCTTTGTGTTGTTGAGTTGGCGGCAGCGGCGGTGATCCTGGTGACTCTTCTGGCAGGATTGGATAGGAGGACTTGATCAAATCCGCACAACTATCCATAGTCTATTTATAAAATTTCACCATCATATTAGTCAATCTGTCATGTCGATAGGAGGACTTCATGGCATTACTCCATAGTAGAAGACAACTTTTTTTTATATAGGCCCAACCATACATGCATAGATGCGTATATGTAGGTAGATACTCGGCCAACAAGAAATCTTTCAAATACAAACTTTTAGTATCATTTAATACTTGGCTCTTTTGACATCTCCAAAGTAAGAAATTTGACGTGAAACACTTTCCAACTTTTTGGATATACCGCTGTGTATGAGAAAGCTTGTGGTCTATTTGGAACTTCCTCCAAAAAAATTAGCCTTCATATTTTAACTATAAATAGGGACATAGGCTATAATTAACATTATCAGGGCGGTATACTTTATCGGCATCGGAAACTGATCTAATTTCAAAGAGCGTGAACGTACCGCATAAAATTACAGATATCTCTGTAATGGTGGCGCATTTCCCTACCAATAATGTGTTTTTAAAATTACATGGCACCTCCGTCACCAGCGTACTAAAGTTTCCCCTTGGCGTATGTCTAGGCTGCCTGGAAGAAAAAGTATGGGAAAGGAAGCCGTATCATTACATTTTATTTCTCTTGCAGAAGAAATGAATGTAACTGTACATGTGACGTCGATCCGAACCAGAGCGTTTGCCATAATCTGGTTTATATTTTCTAATCACCACAATAAATCTGAATCTACACGCATGACATAGATAAAAAAAAATTGCAGGGTAATATAATGCAGTGGGTTAGATTCTTTCGAATTTAGTCAACATCATATATCTTACATCATATACAGTATTTATATATACACTTAATGCAGACTTAACTACACTAAACCTTATAAATTCAACTCAATCTTGAAAATGTTGTGTACAAATAATTATTATATGTATGCATGTATCTGTGTGCATGTATGCACAATTATGTACACAGTTAATTACATATAGGTAGATGTACATGTAAACACATATTCTATGTATATAGCTAATAGTGAAATGTGATGAAGACTACTTGCATGAATACCTACGAACATGCACAGTGTTCTCTGGGCAAAATCACATGAGGTGTACGGGTGTGTAACTAATAACCTCCAACGGGAGAGATAGTGAGGACTCATAAAAATTGCAAGTAAAAATTCACGTAAAGTTTGTCACGGTATACAAGAGAATCCTTTAATAGAAGGAAGTTCATCGTATAAATACAGTGGAATTGGCAGACTGACAGACAGTGTGTCACACACTGAGAACACATGTTGACTTCGATTCTGTTCTAGTTTTCCAATTTTTATATCCGACGTGAAAAAAAAAACCTACTTCACTACATATAGATACTTCACTTACCGCACATCAACTTCCCCTGTGACTCTAATTTGTGAATGAATCTATTATAATAATAATAATGTTCTCCCTGAGATTACGGTAATTTTCGTGTAATGGGACAACATTGGCCAAAACGATTTATAATCCAATCAAAATACAATAGTCGATTTTACAGTAGAATAAAGTCTATTATTGTCAGTAATATTGTACACTCCAGCACTGAAAATACTGTCGTTGGAAATAATAGATATTGTTTTTTGAAAACAAGGAGACGTATTAATATGAAAGCGTATGTAATGTAAACTCGTTGACAAAACTAAATATAAAAAAGTTCTGGATGAGAGATGAGAGGCGAGAGACACAAGTGCAGATGCAATAATGACTCGGAGTTTCAAGGAAACAAACAGATCCGACGTTTTGTTCTCAGTGTGAACCGATGTAGGGAAAAGTGTTTAAATCTTACTTTGGAAATTTGGCGAATCATCTCCTCCGTCGCTTGCTTTTTTGCCTCGGCTGCTTTGTCAAGTCTTCTGTGGATATTGCTGAGAATTTCCTTGATTTTCAGACAGGCTTGTTCCGTTCCGAAGGCGGAGTCGAGTTTCTCAGCCTGTACATACACATAGAACAAAGTTGGTTTAAACTTGATAGTTTCACTTTTATTTTATTATTATGTTCTACAAGGCGTTTCATCCCTTACTATAGACATTCTACCATCTGGACCTTTTTATGTTTTCCAACAAAATGACTCAACTGTATACACACACAAGGAGAGAGAGAGTATAAGTTATAGAGGGAGGAAACCCATGGATGTGTCTACTCCGTACTAATCGTAGGAGGAAGAAAGGAATGGAAAAGTAAAAGGCTTCTAAATGCTCCAGAATTATATGCCTTCATAAACCCTGTAGTTACTAGTATTTATTGACGTGCATATACACAGCCCTGACATTTTTTATATTTCCCCCTTTCTTGAGAGCAAGAGTAAATACATTATTTTTCTATTAGCATTTGATGATGACAAAAAGGAAGCACATCGGTTCCTTATCATTTTACTTTTCATAAACTTAAATCAATTTTCCTTCTGAGAGTGTAAAGAATGGGAGACAACTTTGATCATGTGAGATGGCTAATGCAATCATAATGGCTCTTGTGTTGTTCCTCCAATTTCCTCAATATTCGCAACTATTTTAGGAGGAAATGTCTGCAAAAATCCGAGACACACTTTGACAACCTCCTTCCTGAGGCTTTCACCAAATAAGAGCAACAGCTTTGGAGAACACTACCGGAAGCCAATTATGTGAAAGCAAGTGTGTATGTAAACCCAGAGGTCCTTTTACATTTACACATGTAAGTAGAAGTAGAATACATCTATAAAATTAAATGCTGAAACGTTCAAGACTGGCAACCGGAGAGAGAGAGTCAGAGGTTCCTCAAAGTCGAGGTTTTCGGAAATGAACCTGGAATTTTGTAAATTTTGCGAGCGCACCTGTCCGAAAATTTAGTCAGTTCTTACACTAGGACTACTATGTAATCCTGGAGTTATCAAAAAGCGGAAAAATTATACAATTGACAAAGTACAATGGAATCTCTTGCCACACAGGGTGACTTCCTTCCTGTGACTGACTAAGCGAAGGAAAATCAGATTGGGTGATAGTCACATTTTTATACTTCTTGTAACAGAGGATAATCAAGGAGATTGAGAGAAAATACGTGTAATTTGTCAAATTGACAGTGTCATTCCTAATAAGACAAGGTAGGGTCGTTTTTCGCTTATGATGATGTCGTGTAGTTTTTGAGTAACGAAGCCTGTTTGCGAGAAAGAAGGTCATGGGAAAGGAAGGTGCGGGGATGAGACTAGTCTCCAGATAGTGATGATGGGGAATGGTGATAGACGGTGAAATGTTGGAAATGAATCACTTTTATCTCCACGATACCTGTGGAGCTTCAATAGAGTCCTGAATGCTCAGGCATGTAACTAAATTGCAATTTGCTTGGACTAACTACCCCTACTTGGATAGAACGGGGAACTGCTTTGAAGATATGGAAAGGGTTATGACATGCTCTACCATCACAAGTTCTTATGTATATACGTATGAATATCTATGTCCTCATGTTCCACGTTACGGACTCAAGCATGACAAATAATAAAAACTTTTTTCACTTGTAGTTTCCGCGTCAGCAAGAGATTTCCCTCTGACCTGGCTACCTTCATTAGTGGGGCAAGATAATGTACCACATCATTAAGTATAAGTAGATATATCTACGTTTATACTATCTACACACACTATAAAAATTGGTTTTCATAATGGATATGTACGTGTGGGTTTACAAACGGGTCCGTGCACACAAATGTGTGTGCTTATAACCCAGGCAAATCCTACTTTTATACTGTACAGTACAGTTACATGACAACATTTCCCGTGGTACTTTGAGTGTTACTGAGTATACGGGAGAAATTACAAAATGATACTAATGTTGAGAAATTCTATGTGTGTGTGTGTGTAAAAGAGCATATAATTTACACGCTTGTGTGAATGTTAGTATTGTGCTCCAGTTTTGAAAATTAAAGGTAAAAGTATAGAGTTTGCAGTTTGTGATTTAATTTCCCCGTCTCTCTCATCTTCCGCACAAGTTTCTACGCTCTTCGTGCCGTCCTTCACTTCCAGTTTATTTCAAAGGCATGATTGAGCACAGTCGTGCTCATAGATGGGTAGTGAACACAAGAGAGTAGATAGAGTCAGGCAGGATGGTTAGTAAAAGCCTTTCGAGTGCAGAGTGAGGTGGGATGGTTAAAAGCTTTCGAAGCACTTTTGGGGAAATGGAAATTGATGATTATTTTCACTACGCTTTCACTTCTAAATAAAATATTATCAGTTGAGAAAAAAATATGAAAATCCAACGTGGGTAGTACATGGTACATGTCTCGTATCGCCTACATGAAAAAAAAATTCTCACTGAAATGTAAAAAAAAAAGGATAGAGAGAGAGAGAGAGAGAGAGAGAGAGAGAGAGAACTTTTCTCAAAAAAAAGGACTTCCTACGGGACAAACATTTTCAATTGATTTCTCTTTCATAATAGGTTTTGTCACTTGTTCCATACAACAAAGCAAAGACTGTTCATTTGTGAACAGTGTAATATGCTGAGAATTCAAAGTCTACCCGACAGAATACAGTGTCAGAAGGAAAGTAGCGTTTTGTGTACATTTGTGTGTTTACACACCTTACAATCCATCCAATAATGCCATCTTATTCTTACATATATCTAAGTCTGTAATCAAAAACATGTTTGCACATCTGCCCCATTGTATAGTTGTCAGTGTGCCAGTAGTTTTTGAGCAGGTTTTTTTTTTATTTGTTACTTGGAAGGGAACCTATATATAGGGAACAGATTAGTAGTCACTGACAAAACAGAAATGTTTACGATTTTCTGGAAGAGCTTTGATTAATTTCCATACTCGAAGCTAAAATCAAATGAGAATTAGATAAATGGAGAGGGGTAGAAGACTTAATTCACACAAAGAACCAATGGTTTGACAGATTAACATGATTAACCATTCATGAAGTGATTCATAAAATGACATACCTCTTTGCACGCCTCCAGGAAACCCTCACCAAAGTCATCTAATTTGATCAACTTCTCCTGAAAAGGCATCTCACTTGGCTGGGCTCCCTTTGGGCCGTGTGTTTTCCTGAGTCTCGACTCCTCATCCGGCAGTAAGTCATGCTCAATAATTTGAGCCTGTTTACGAACTTCCAGGTAGTACTCTGTCAATGCGAGGCGCCTTTCCGTCGACTCAATCAGTTCTTTCATGAATTGATTCAATGAGGAAACTTTTTCTTCTAAATCATCACTTCTGATTTCTTCATCCAGGTCGAATACCACTTGTTTGCTCTCAATCTCTGTTAATTTGCACCGGAGGGTGTCACGGAGGGCTTCTGCAGATGACAGCCCTGGACCAAGATTTTGGACACCCTTTAGAGAAGAGTCCACATCGATCAGATACGAGTAGAGCTGGGAGAGTGGGGAGTATGGGAGAGAAAACAAGAGTAATCCGATTACTTCACAGCTACATATATAATTAGTCTCAGGAAAGGTACACACGTACTTGTGACCAAGTATACATAACTTTTGTAACAACTATACGTACAAACAGCCCAAGGCAGAGAATTCTACACAGCAAGTTTTATATGATCAAATCTTTATTTTGCTGACACTGCCTTTAACACCTACCTACACACATATCCATATGTAGGTATATGCAAGTATACGATTGCACATTATCACAGAGTGGATTATAGCGTCCATGTAATGCAATGCTATTCTGAAGTAAGCAATCACAATCTACAGTAAGATTGTTTATACTATACTTGTATACATTCTATACTTGCATAATCAGTACAGAAGTATCTGTAATTTATTACAATGCGCCTTTAAACAGCTACAATAAGAAATGTCTTTATTACTTGATTGAAATTCTTGAGGAATTCATTCAAAATCGAGGTCTTGTACATTACATCCTCAGTTTGAAGAACTTGATTCTTTCTTCCTAGTAATTCATCATAGGCTGTCCGCACTCCCTGCAATAGTCAAGAGATGAGATTAGACAGAAAGTTACACAGAAGAAACTATTATTGTAATTATTTACAATCAACTTCTCCTGGTCATATCATCTACTGTATAGATACTTTTGGGATACTCAATCACTAATTTCAATAGGAATATCTTATTTCCTTACGCTAGCATCTGGGTTGTCCCAGCCCAGGTTATTTAGTAGGAGTTGGCCTTTGTTGAGCGGAGTGATCGTGATCTCGTTCAACCGCTTTATCAGCTCAGGTTCCTCAGGTCCAAGTTCATCAAGTTTATCGTGAGCCTGCAGAGTTTATTTAATATATTAGTCCATAAATTATCACTTGGCTTCCTCCCTTTCAATAAAGCCACGGGCCTTCATGTCAATGGTGAACTATTTTGGGGATCTCCATCACAAATGAGTGGTTGCCTGGATCGTTCACACTTTTGGACGTAGTTTGAACTCGTCAGAGCTTAACTCAAGTCGTGATTAGACTTTCGGTTTCTACTTTGAAATATTAACAGGGGAAAAGGTAGATATTCCTTCTTTGTAAGTACATAATTCCGTCGGAGTTTCCTACATAAAAGTTCGGATTTTATTACACCAGCCCTAATATAATTACATATTTCTATTCATAGTGAAAACGGAGCCTTCTTTGAACTAGCAATAAGTGAAGGTACAATCCAGCGGACTTGTCTGGTGAGGATCATATTATGTGGTGTGCTTATAGCTAATAAAGTACCATGATGAACAATTTATTACAAATAGGAACAATGATTCTCTATACATGCATAGACTTTAGTTTTACCTCCGCGACAAGCTGGAAGAATTCCAGGCTGAGTTTCAATTTATATCTCATTTCCTCCGCGTGACTGATAATTTGATTGCAGTCATCGATTATTTCGAAAGATTCATTTTTCAAACTCGATTCTTGAATGTGTCGGAATTTTGTCTTGTCCACACTAGTAGCTACTTGAAGGGATTTGTCTCGCAGTTCCTGGAAAATGAGGAACAATATTTTAAAATTTAATCAGTTGAGTGTTTGACTGTAAGTCGTTTCAGTTAATTTTTGTCAGTTACTATACTCATTGTTTAATAGACATGTAGATAGCCTTTAAGACATGATAATACTAGTCGACATGATATATGTACGTAATTATTCAAAACTCACAATTAATGTGACAATTGAGAAGAAATAAACGTTACAAAATATTCGCCTGCTTACAAGGTCTGATTACGAAAACAGCCTGCCATCTACATAATTTCAGTCAGAGCTGTTTCAAAAGTGTGAGCTTCCGTCAACAGACTTATGATACGTGCACAAAGACATTGTATCTATATTTAGATCTTTTGTATCCTGCAAACGTTTTCGCACATGATCATTAGTACATATACCTAATTACATATAGATATATCTATGAGTAGTGCTGAGTGAAACATCGAACCACTTATTGCTTTATTGCTAATTTCAACATGATTTGTAAAAATGACTAATAACAAACAAGGATTGTTTAGAGATGTATTCCCTCTCACCTGAATTTTAAGGACACGATTATCTAAATCAGTAATTAGATCCTTGACAGATGTCACATCTAAGCCGTAATTGGGATTAATTGAACGATGTTCTTGTATTTCACGTTTAATCTGTCTGAGATTTTTCTGGATTCCCAGAAATTTGAGTAGCTCATTTAATTTTTCTTGCTTAGTCCGGAATCTTTCCTCAAGGATTCCCCGTCTGTCGTGAAGTTTCTCCAGCCATCTTTGAACTTGGGATATGGCTGAGTAATTGTGAAAAAAAAATTACAAATAATTATATGAACTACATTAAATTCCCTTGGAAAATTGAATCATATGTACGAATAAATAAAAGCAGGAAAATAATGACAACTTATTAAGCCAACTCACAAAATTGAGCTTGGATAGCACCGTAATCCGGTCTTGAGTCAATGGTTCTCTGCTCCTCGAGTTTTTCAATTAAAGTTTGTCCTTCTTCAAGACATCGGAGGAATGACGATAACATTGATTTCCGGAGTGATTTTGATCGGCTAATTAACTCTTGGCAAGCTTCGATCGTTTCGGGATTCTCGCAGGACGCATTCTCAACTTGAATTATCTTTGCAGAGCATTCTTCTAATTCTCTGTGGTTGAACATGGGAGAAAAACATCATTAGGCATGTACAAACATGCATTAGTACTCGGGATCAACGACAATGAGCCTTGTTGATGTTGAGGATTAATTTGATCGTTGGGAGTACTACAACTACAAGTACTTACGTATATACATAAAGGTAGGGAAAAATACTTAAAAAATTCTGATTGGCTACATGAACTGACGTGTGCAATGATGTATTAAATTTCAGGATAGTTTTTCGTTGTTCCAGCTGGTTATTTAAATCCTTCCAGGCTAGTCCCAATGATTCCGCCATAGCAGCGTAGACTTCAGCTCGGGGCTTTTGTGTGGATATCAATTGATCCGCTTGTCGTAATAACTCCTCCACAGGACTTTGTTTACTCTGTATAAAGACAAACACATCTGAGAAAGTGTAATTTCACAACTGGTCGCATACGTGGGCTTTCATCTTAAAACTGCTCCAAGGAACTTTACCTATACTGTATCTATGCCTATGTACTTATGTACATACTATTACAAAACAATATTTTAACACGTACAAGTATAGTATATGTTATATGTATGTATGTATGTACCTATCTCTGTACATGTTTAATAACATGAGTCTATCATATAGCTTCTGAGTGACTCAATTGTCAAGTAATTACATATGATTCCCTCAATTCCTTGTTTGCTCAGTTACACCTACTCATCATCATTACTTCGTTTGAAAATTAAAAGACAGTTTTCTCATAATTAAAATGTAATGGTAAAAATACATACATGAGTGATATTTATTTGCAACGTTAATGCTAAAATACTTAATTAGATTTTTGCTATATATAAATATGCACGTATCTATGTACCTACATACTGTATCTACAGTATCTCCAGTTTTTATAAAAATAGAAACGCAAAAACTGAGATTCCTCCATTGAAATTAAGTGAATGAAGAGTAGGAATTGTGGAAGTCAGTAACCACCCACTTTTGCATCTTACAGAGGCATTCTTAAATCTGGAACGAATCTTCAACTGATTCTTACAACACAAAAAACTCCTCTAATTGAACGTGGAACCAGCGTTTGCAAATTTTTATGACTGCCACATGTTGCTTTTCCTTGTATTTTGAGAAACTCGACTGGATATTTGTTTAACTATAGACGTGTGCGTTATGCTTGCAGACTGACAGGAGAGCTACATGGTTAAAGATAGAGATGGAAAATAAGGTCAAATGTTTTATTACCCTGATACGAAATTAAGCTCTCACGCACCGAGACGGAATTGACTACAGTTAATTTGAGTTTACAACGAATGAATGAAAGCGTCTCCGTGCATGATTAATTCCTCACGCATAAAACGACTGTCAAGGAAATTGATACTCTTATGAGATATGTTTCTTAATTGAGAGGAACGAAGGATACTACATAACAGGATCATAAGTTCCAGAAGCTTTTGCGAATTAAGTGTAATAGATTCAATAAAAAATAATAGGATTGTTTCTCTACTAACTTGAAGTTTTTTCAGCACGTCCTCATGGCTAGCCAGCATCTCGGCGGATTCTTTCAGTGTCTGCCCCAGTTGAGTTATATGTGGATCCATGTTTAGTACCTTGAGCTGCAACCATTCTTTGCTCTGGAAAAACAAGAAAGAGAAAACAATGTTGGAGGCTATTAGAGTCCATTTGAACCACAGAGTTTATGAAGGAGGATCATTTTCGATTTGACCATTATCACGTTGGCGTTATGTCATTACATCATCATTACAATGCTCATTTGAATTTCATGTGGAACAAACAAGACTATAAAGAACAGATATTCCTCCTCGTAGGTATACATTCTAGTCATCTCAGTGGTTGGTGTTTTTAAATGCCTCTAACGAGAGCACACATGGAACAAATCTTCCCTTGTTATTGTTTTTACAGCTTTATTAAATCCTCCCTCTGGGCTATTTCGTCACGGGACAATTTCCATTCTCTTGAGTATACATGTAAATATAACAATCTGTATGCACATACAATGCACCCACTGCAATGCTCACACATAGTAAAACCAAGTTAACAAGTAATTTCAACGGGCTATCATCTGTAATAATATTTTTGGTGCTAAAAAAATCCCCCTTAATTATTTTAACAGCTGAGAGTGAGCCTTCTAATACCTTTGATAAGTCCTGTATCGTGATAGTACGGTATTTTTGAAGAGCCATTACTTAATCCCCGGGTAATTAAGTACAGCACAAAAAGTGGCCTTGCAAGTTTCAAAAAAAGTCCCTGGAATGATTTGGTGCACTTCCAGTTACAAAAGCTATTTTAAGTTAAAGTCATTATTTTCAGCCAACCGTACGTAAAATTAGGAAGCAAAACTAGTTCAGTTCTTTGACAAAAACTTCCACAGTACATGAACTCTATATCTTACAATATATGTGCATATAGTATGTGGAAAATTACTTTCCCTGTACAACATGGTTGGGTTATAGTTTCTAGTAAAAGGTGGAGAATTAATTTTTTCCCCTGATTTTTAAACATAAATGAAATCTGATGTTGTACCTACGAAAGCTCTTCCAGAAGTTGGGAACACACTTGATACTGTAAGTACCTCTCATTGAGTTCTGGCTCGAGATAAAAGGCTCTCGATTGAAAATTCTTTCTGTGAACGGGCTTTAGACAGCATGTGCCAAGACTGACGGCACTTTAACCTAAAATCCCCAATCGCTGTTTTCAGTTCGGGTTTTTCCTTTTACTTCCACTTTTCACTCCCTGCCTCCTTTCAAGTGTGAAAAATTATTTACTTCTACAGCAATCTCAGCTGTCAATGACACACAGGCTGCTCTAGTACTAGTCATAAAAAAAATGATTACGACAAATAAAATATTGTTGTTTCAATCCTATACAAAAAGCTGGAACGATCTGCAAAACACATTATGTATTTGCTTTTGCTTGAATAACATAGAAAAAAAATTGTCGAAAAGTCACATTTCACATATGCATGTGCATGAGACTTGGTTTTTACCCTCGTCTACAATACAATTAGCATTACATAATTCACTATAGGATGTTTTTGTCTCCGTCCCAAGTCCCAAATGTTCTAAAACTTGAAGATTCTTGAGACGGGTCATTCCCCTTAACTCTGAATAATACATACATGCGTATTTACCTACATATGTACATGTTATATGTGCAGTTAAATTCAATATTATCGGAACGCTATCAGAATATAAAATTTTTACGGAATTTTATTAGTGTGACTTTTGACGCGTCAATAAAAACGATTGGGGGGGTGGATTTTATGTATGAGATGATAGGAAAATCCATGGATTTCCGTCAACAATGGAGGAGTCAAGCGTTTCCCTCTGGGCTTACTGACTCTGCTTATACAAATACTTGTTGAATCTCTTCACGTAAATTTCTTTCAAGAGGAAAACTATTGCTTAATTACAAATTCAAATCCCCATAATTGGCTTATCTTAATGCATTCGGAAGGGGAGGCTTCTTTCAAATACATGTGCCAGTCTCTACTGTTGACAGTGTACATCTCCTCCGTTGAAAAGTTTTTTTCCCCCCTTTCCCGTCAGTCCTTCCTGAACCGTTAAACATGAGCAGAGACACGAATCCTACCAATGAATCCAATATAATAATAATTCCAAATAAGGCCATGTAAATTGAAACCAGTTGCAGCTTTGAGCCCCGAGTCTGACAGACATGTACATACATGTGTATAATTACATGTACATAAATGAGTATCTATGTATATGTCAGTATAGTGGCGGACAGGAGTGTTTTTTTTAATAAATACTCTAGACAATTGCACGCACTCACAATGCTCCTGCCCCATTGTATTTCATAAGCAATGTGTTCACACCAAAGCTTAGAGATACACGACCGCAAGATATGCATTCCTTTCTGAAAAACCTCATGTCTAATTCTAATGTAAACATTCCTTCACACCCGCAACCTCTGCCCGGCTTTTTTTTTGCTCATAAACACCAACTCTACTATTATATATTTATTTATTAACGCAGAAACCGCACATAATGGAATTGATCATCAGCCAAGGAGACAGAAAAAATCTGAAAAATACGTAAAGCAGACCAAAATGAGTCTCACGTAATTTAGATCTTGTTATTCAACGTCAATTTCCCTACCACTTGGAACTGGAACCTGAGGGAAGGAGCGTCTCCCACAATTTTTTTTCGCAACCAAAGTGAGTTACCATTTCGGTAAGAATGTGGCTCCGTGTTACAAATACTGACACACTTTTGGGTAGTGCAATGTTTTAAATGTAGTAGACACAGAAATGCAGTTGAGTTCAATGGAGACGATCAGACGACCATAAATTCTTCTAGGGAAATACGATCGCCTTAAAAGTATATCTCTCTATGCATGTGATTACAAACTAACCACAAAACTTCCAAAACTGAAAGCAAATGCATTTTGATAAAGATAGATCTCCACATACTAAGCAGGGATGGTTACATCTTACACCCCATTATTCTTTTATAGACAAATTCGTCTAGACCGTAAATGCTACCTACACCCCAGAGTGATGCTTATTCTTTCAAAAGTATCGTATTACACCTTCCAAAATCTTTGCACTTCCTAAATGCAAAGGCACAAATGTATGTTTCCGTACATCCCTGAAAACATTAACATGCTTGCACAGTTACATCATTGAACGCAGATATTTATCTATATCTACATACATGTGCACTGACGTAATTACGCGTCGATATGTTTAGAATATCTACAACTCCTCAAGGAGTAAATTTGTATTCAGAAATGGATCCCTAAAAAAAAGTCTACTCCATCGTAATACTGTACTTACCCGGGCCGGGGCTAAATAGAAAAAAAAAACAATTTTGTTTACAACCTTTGGGTTGGGGGTCCATTCAGCTCTATACGAGTGAACGGGACGAATACTGTAAATTGAGTTGATTCCCAAAAATAAATTGAAAACTATTCGGAAAAGTTGATCGTTCCTAGCTAATGACTTTAAGTAACTGGAAAGCTGACTTTCCCGATTACCATATCAAAAGGTAGACATCAGCCCTCCAGATGCCATGAAGCACATCGATTTTCCGGCATTTGTAAAGGACATTCCATCGCCCCGCCGCCCTACTGACTTGAGTTTATGTACACAATTAGTACAGCCAGGTTCCATGGGCTCCTTGTACATATATGTAAATACTTGTTGTAAACGGAAGGGTTGTAAAAGTAATGGTTTTTTGGAAAGTATGAGTTACGCGTTTTTACGCTCATTCGCATTCCAAGGCAGACAAGTAGTAGCTCCAAGTCAATAGCCTATCCATAGTTTACATTAAAATTCAGCCATTTTCAAACACCCACCACAGGCGATCCTTATTATGGGAAAGAGTAGAGTATGCACTTGAGTGTCTCTAGATCAGAGGCGAAACATCCCATGTGGCCCATGTGTTTTACATAGGGTTTTAAAAAAATCCCATCATGTTTTAGCCAAATAGTGGAGAGGATTGCTTAAGCGGAAACCCGTCATGTACTTTGCACAAGAAAAGACAAGGAGGACAGAAATACAGCAAAAGTATTAGGATTTTTGAGCATGTCAAGTACACACAAAAGTAGATATCTATACAGATTACATATGTACACATGTATGATCCTCAACCGGAGTAGCCCGTCTCAATGGGAAATTCAAATCCACCAAGATAAATAGGTAGCAAGTTAAGGCCTACGAATAAAAAAAAAATCCAATTGGAAGAACACCGGTTTTATTTGGGGGAACTTCTGCTCTGTCTATTTGGTGGAGGGGAGGCATTAAGGAATCTGGAGTGAATTTCCTAACGTTTTTCCTTTCTTTCTAAACCTCTCAACGAGCAGAGCCCAATTGCTAATTTTATGGTTTCAAATGTTTATAAACTGTAAGAAAATAGATTTTAGCCCCAAAAATAACTATGACACATATGATAATACGTGTAAGCAGGTCAACTCTGAGTACTTCCCTATCTCCATTCCTCCCGGGAAGATTCTCTTAAGGAAGGAAAAAATGTGAAATATAAATAACACTGAACACTCCGTAATGCCATGAAATATATTTTATCTCCATTCACATTAAGTTTTAAAGCACCCGTTAAAAAAAACCCCCGTTATCAGGGAAGTTGATATTTTATTTGCAATCCTGTGTAAAACACCTAAAATGACAAAGTATTTTTAATAAAGCACAAATTAGCGTCCCTTCCTATCCTATCCCGTTGTGAAACCCAAGAACCATCCAGGATGAGTGGAAGTCACAGCTGGTGTAAGGTTTCACAAGAGATGTCAATTTATTGTATGTATGTGATTTTTCAAAGGGACGTTGAACATGAACCAGTGGCCTTGAGGTGGTGAATATATCCAAAGACTGACTACTCGCACTGAGAGAATATATGTATGTACATATGTATTACGTGGACTTTACATACACAAAAATAAGACTACGCCTGTCTGCATAATACATAGATACAACAAAGAGTGTCAACATTCAAAGTGCTTAGTGCAAGGATCATATTTGTTATTTGCCCAGCCTTAGTAATTCCTTTTCAGGATGCGTGCATCTTGCTTGAGCCATGCATATACAAGGAATATTTTTAGTATTCACGTCAATGTCCTCACGCATAAATAAATCCTGAGATAGATTTCTGATTTGTGCATACAATAGGTACACAATCAACACAAACATGCTTGCGCATTTTCCGTTGGTTCTTACTCCATTCATTTTCCATTGTTAGTCCTGATACGATAATAAGATGAGAATTAAATTCTATATCGGTATTCCATATCCGCTCCTGAATCTCCTAATACAATACATGCATTAACATTTTATTATCCGGTAGTAGTGCAGCTCTGAATATTCATCAAAGTACAGAACAAGTACATAAATAACCCTAGGTAAAATGCATTGTAGTAATAAGTAAGCCTTAATTAACACGTGTAAGCTCCTGCTCCATTCACTTTCCTCCCAGGATTTACATTTACAGTGATTGTTAAAGAAACAAAAATAAAGTTCATGAGGCACATCTACATATACCGCTTGCTCATGGAAACTTTATAATAATAATATTGATAACAACATAACGAGTAATGCACAAATAAAACACACGAATAAATACATACACAAGTTTAAATTCTAGAACTTAAACTTGATAATATCTCGATCCGGCTCAAGGTTCACGGAGCAATAAATGTGCATGTAATTATGTAAATGTTAGTTGTATCTACATTCACGCAAAGGGAACGTAAATTGAAATATGTGGTTATATATGTACATAGCTGAAGATTTAATTTAGAAAATACAAGGAAGATTTATGTCACAGTGTGTAATTACTATTTTAAGAGACAAAAGCAACCATTTCCGCCTCATTACTTCCACACGTAATCTACTATATAGAATCTTAATTTGAGCTTCCATATATTTTTTGTGTGTTGATTTCATTTCCATGGGAACACACACTACTACTACTACTATCACTACTACTGTAGTGAGCCGTGATGGAATGCTTACTTGTATAAATACAAGCACTTGAGCTGATGATAATGAGACTTCAACGATATCACCCCTTTCACTACTAATGTCACTCCGTCCTGGATATCCTGACTTAAATTTCCATTCACATTTGTAAGTACACAGCATGAAAAAGGGAGCAACACATCTGACGGGTAGTATCTTTACAAGGTTCGTTGGAAGGGCTTGGATAAAAGCTCATCTCACAATCACCAGTTCTTTCGGTACTAGAAAGAAGTACTTGTCTAAGCCATTACCAGAATCTAAATAATAAGTCAATTCAGAGCGCACCCTGCTATTCAGACAAGGGGGTATGTAATGCAAATGGGGCTCTGCATGTTTAAAATAAATTGTAGTCCTTTATTCTGTACAACTATATTTACTGGATTCCTCCAAGAGATTTGAGATTGATTGCGAGAGAATGACATACCCTTGCAAAGAATAAGATTTGGCATACAATGAAAGTACCTCCACAAACATCAATGTCAATTATCTGTGGATTACCACAACGGAGCTCTTATCCCTCTTCTTATACCACTTAAAGGAGAATTTAGTTTCAAGTGAGAGTTTCTCTCTGTTGGCAATTTGGCATAAGTATGTATCTATGTATATACATAATAATGTATGTACATACAAACGAATGTCTGATTGTATAAATCAAACAATGCTGCCTTCATTTAAACTGCCTCTCTTGTTTGTGTGCATTTGTAAATGCATCAATGGATTAAAGACTGTTAAGCTAACTATAATCCCTATAACTACATGATCTTGGACTTTGTTTGATTCGTGGCAGCAGTTCTCATAGCCCTGGTCCTAGGACTTACAAATGCATGTATTTTTGATTTGTATGGAATATAAATACTTGGAAGAAGCAGCAGGGTTCATTTTCACTTCCTCAATCTTATTACCATAAAGGAGCATATACATTGAAAGGAGTTGAACTTGTTCCCTTGGGCTTGACCTTATCATTTATCATCATTCCCAGTGTGATCTGAATGAGCAAAGCCCTTACGTTACTGCCGGGATACAATAATCCGGAAGGAGCTTTCAGCTCATATGATGAAAGATGAAAGGGTTTCATCTTCGAACTATAAGGACCTTATACAAAGCAATGAGAGTGACTCGATTAGGACTGGTTGAATGCTAGTGTCTTGTAATACGGGTAACGTTACACTTTGTGTCAGCAACAGAAGTCCCAATACTACAGTATTTGGGAGGGCGCGATGAGCAAGACACATTATACGGGTAAGTCACCGTTGGGCTCGAATTTTTCCTATTTTGTACGTGCTCAAGTTCCTCCATGATAAGTACCTCCGTATTCTTTGAGTATACAGTCAGTTACGCAGAAATATCAGACAAGGCAACGTGAGAGCTTGTACGTGGAGAGAGAGAGAGAGAGAGTGTGTGTGTGTGAGACACACATCTTTCAAACAGACTCAAGTTTTATTTTTAGGATAGGAATAATAAACTTTTCCACCAATATACTAAACTGACAGGACTACTCATTCCTTTTAATAGAGGACAAGGCTTAAGGCTTACATACACTACCCCGTTATAAATTGCTGGTTAAACTAACATTTACAATACTGAATTGGATGCTTTTCTATTTTCTCTTCCCCGGTCCTCCTATGTATGTATGTATATAATTATGTATCTACTAGATGTATCTACAGAAACCATCCTACTAGCAAGTGTACAGATACCTCCAAACTTTCCTTCCGGATTTCCCCCTTCCTCCCGGAAGATCCAACTATCTCAATAACTTGCTCGTGTGAACATTTATATTAGGATTTTGACAGGTTATACCCAAGGAATATAAAGTTATCTCATGCATAACCTATATAGACCACTCTTTAGAACAACTTTTAAAGTTTTCCGGGACAAACTGTCCTAAAAGAAATTTCATTGAGACCTCCAATCATCCAACTTTTTAATGAAGATGATTCGGAGAATTAGAATCAGACTATGCACAGAAAAGCAGGAATAATTGGAACCATTACTGAATGTAAAGTACCGGAAAATGAGCCAGAAGGCATTTCATTAAAAATCCTGAATCAAGTTCCTTTCTCTGTTTATAATAATAATGTCGGGCTGTCAGGGCAAGAGAGGATTTTTTTGAGCAATTTCATATTCAAGAGTATCTATAATACTGTAATATCATAAGGCCCTTTTTAGCTTAGCATGTATGCCTCCCGGCTTAGCACCATTAATTTCCTAAACAGTTATCTTCCTTAAATAACAACCAGGGATCATTTCAAACAAGCTTGTACTTATTCCGTTATCAATACACAATATTTAGTATTCGTATTATTTTCAGCGCTTGGCACGCGACATTCGAGACCTGTTCTCGTCCAAAAACTATATAGCGTGCATAAATCATAAATATGAGGAAACTTTTTGTATGGTAATTATTTACGCATTTGTGAGCAGAGTGTACCAGGGTAAATAATAATAAGGTCTGGGAATTTGACGGATGACTACAGTCAGAGTAGACATATTGTCATAGTATACTGTAAATGAAATGTGAAATCCTTTTTATGGTAAGTAATTTGTAAACTATTACCATGTTACACATCCAGCGACTATACGTCTACACATTTACGTAGAGGCATAATTACACACGCGGAATGTCGCCTCAAGTGTGCATTTGTAATTAATTGTACACTGATAGATCCCTATACTTATATTTGCCTATGTGTAGATATTATAAAAGTACGAATTACATGGAATTATACATGCAAATGTTAGGGCACTTTATGATATGATGTCATCAGCGAATTAAGATAGAAAACCAGATTTTGTGACAGGGCGATATATTTTAATTGGGCTCACCTTCCTAATGTAATTTTACATGCCTTCCATAATACATTCCGCTTAAGTACTTTAAAAGCTTTTGCTCTCACGCCTCAAAATGTCAAACTTGTTTGCGTTTGTTTGGGGCTAGGAGAAGGATTTATAGTACTACATTTGCATTTAGTGTCAATAGAATCCCAATCCACTATTACTATGTACTACATGCATTAGAGTAAATGAAAGATACGAGAACATGCGAATCGAAATAAACCAGTATTTTTTATTTTTTTGTGTGTGATCTTGCACTATTATTTCATTCACAAAAAATACATACCAGTCGTTCTTTTGCTACAGCTTGAATTCTCCGATATTATGTGTACATACATATCTACATATGTATGTGCATATGTACACAGGCATGTTCGGGATTATTTGTTACAGCAGCAATTTCAAGCAATTTATTTTTTATTTTCTGTATTCAACATTTCTTTTGCATAAATCCTTTGTATAAAGAAGTGAAATCTGATTCAAAGTAAATACTGCAAGATTGCAGGTCTCAGCATTAATAATTCTAGAGTTACTTGGTTATTATGCTAACTTGAAGGTATTCATAGGGCTTAGGAAAAAATCAAAGACATTACAATTTGCACAATCCTCCATCACAGAACCTATACACTTGAGAATACTATCATGTAATCTGAATTGAGCTTGTGAAGCAAGAGTCCATGAACGAAATGAGACATGCAAACAAAAATTAATGAAATTGCAAACACATTTCTTCACCTTGAATGTCAGTTTTATATCCACGACTGGTACTAACTAACTAACAACGAAGGAACCTTTTCTTTGTTAAGAATCCAATGCAGCAGGAAGGAGTGAGTAGCTCTTCACATCAAGGTAATCCTACATAATGTTCTTCACTGTACTGCGTGCGGTGTGCCGGCCGAGTCTTTATAAATGCATAGTGTTACCTCAAGCTGTAGTCAGGACGTACTACTTTGTAATTAAAGGGAAAAAACTGATCTGCAAGATACCGCAATTTCCATGCACTTGACGACGTGGTCAGTTCAAATAAACAAATATGTACTCAATATTGAAGTTCCGCTTGATTGATTACCCCATGGACCTGTTCCAACTGTCTCCACCTAATTCTCCTCAGATATTGGTTTCTGGTGGATATTGGGACTGGGTTTTTTACACTCAACAGATAGATACATATCTATACCCCTTACGGTCCGTAAGTTACGGATTCCTGTGAGTCAATTATTCAATCCATTGATCCTTCCACCCTTTGTAGCCATCATTCAATCGAGATACTTGGAAATATTGGTTTCTGAACGGATAAGCATTTGCTTAGAAATTCTTTTGAATTCTGGACACGTGTGTGAACACTGCCGGAATCAAAAGCGTATATCTGTATAATACGATTGAAAAATCCTCATAAAAATTTCCATTAGCGTGTAAATCCAGACATGAACATATTCAGGGCTCACAAGGAGTCTGCTAGTCTGATTGTAAAGATAAAACTTAAAAACGCAGACCATGTTTCAATTGTAACAGAACTAGTTTATAAAACAAGAGCTGTGTTATTCGCAGTTGTTGGAATAATTACATCAAAATATAAAATCCACAGGGACTTGGTGTATGTACCTCTGGTGCGGTTTCGGATCAATTTCATCCCTTCCTGCCAACAATAGCGCAATTATCTATCGCAAGTCTACTTGAGACTTGAACAAGGTCTCAACTCTTGAGACAGAAAAAAAGTATACACAAATTATTGCGAAACCGGGAGGCATTGGCCGGCACAAGCTTTAAAAAGTACAAGCATCAAATCCTTTTGCAAAATACATACAGATAAGCCTAAAGGTTTTGTGAATCGTAGGTAGTTAATTAACACTGTAGAGGCCAAGCCGGGATATGGCTAAAAGCAAAATCAATATTTGAAAAGTTTTACCATGTATTTACTAAACTTTCTCATCAAACTTAAACATAAGGGTTGAAATCATTCGATACTGCAACAGACAACTTATGCTCATAGTTTAATTAAATATTGAACTGCAGGGCTTGCCCAATGTCTGCACAATTTCCCGACCGTCTTAAAAACCCACAACCTTCATGCAAACAGAGATTTCTGTAGGTATACGCTCGTAATAATTGTAATAATGAGATCTTTGTATTGATATTTCTCACCTGTAAAAGTGCGATGACAATTTTCGTTTGTCCACTCTGCATAGCAATGGTACTAATTGTGGTAGTAGGGGTACCACTGGTGGCCACAGAATTTCTTGCGGACGACACAGCTGAGGAAGAGTCAGCCGACACACCGGACATTCTATCAGAGATAGACACACTGACACTGGTCGCAATCGAACTGGGCCTTGGTGTTGAGGACGTATTCTGTTGAACCACGTTGTCCGTCATGGTGTACTTTTTTTTGTCCCCCTCCCGTGTGCTCAAGTCTTTCCCAAATACAGTGATTTAAATGATGGTTGGTGGTTGGCGAATTGAAATGCAGTGTGGATTCTCCGAGATGTGGTTCTATCTATTTTTTGTTCTCTCAGATTCTATATTCACTTTCATTTTTGAAGCTGTAATGTATCTATAGATATGTCTTCATGCGTACATAGTAATAATTATATGTACAGTCAGTCAGGAAGGACTCCGCGGACAGAAAGACAACAACTACTGCATTCCGCAATTGTTCTCCATTTTTTCCCCACACTGTCTCTTTAATTCTTCTCTGTCTTATGCATGTGCTCACTGTCGTGGTCTTTAGTTTCCTCTAGGATCCTCTAAGTCCGTAAGCTAAAGTTACATGGGAAAAAAGGTTGGTTAAAGTTTGTTTTACAGATTATAAGCCTTTGTTGACTGTTTATACTTCTCATCTACTAGTCGTCGTCGGTGTAGGGGATTGTATCTACAGTACATGTGGGTCTCGTACAGTATTTATAATCTTCCACAGAATGCTGACATCTAGTCCACGAGTATTTTTTTCCCCCACTCATGAAATATTGCTCGGGAACGACAGACTTTAAAAATCTAACTTGGTCAATTCCTCTTGTATAGTCACACCAGTAATCCGAGTTTAGTTTATTGTAGGAAATTAATTTAGCTCTGGTTAATAATTACAGCACTATCACATCAACACATGTATCTATATGTACATAAATAAGATACGAGTCTTACAAACAAGTACACAAGTCGGTATCGTTAGCTTCTCTTTACGTTCCAAAAGGCTGTTGCTTCTGTCAGGGTCGGGGAGTGAGTGGCAATAATATTTTTATGCGATTTGGGAATATTCCTGTTTTGCTTTAAGTGTCTTGCTTGACGAGCGATGTGCAGAAGCTACTAACCTCCAGAAAGTTGAGTGTAACTGAAATTCATCGGACACTTGAGCCGAGGTTACATTACCCTTGTTTCTGTTTTTGTTTTATGAGACACAGGAGTTGTAGTAGTAGTAGTAGTAGTTATAGTAGGAGAAGGAACAGGAGAGATTCTCATGAAATCATGACAATGTTCAACACTCACAGAGTCACTCCTCATGTCAAGATGCTCAGAATGTATCTCACCCTTTAGATCTTTGAGATAAACACAAGCTACAAGTTAGGAGGACATAACTGGGAAGGAATATTAGCGTTCAAAAGAGTTTGAGAAATGCTCTTGGAATTATAATCTAATTTTACATTAAATTTCTGGAGATAGGAGGAGGAGGAGGATAAGAATACTTAGTAGTGGTAGTTGGAGCACTGACAATTGACAGGGAAATATTGTTGCAGAATAGACATAAGACCGGTTCGTGGATGTAGTGAGTTTCCCTCCTGTGGGTTGCTGTACACACAGTATTTGTGTGTGTGTGTGTATGTGTGTATATATGCGCGTACAGAAAAAAAAGAAGTGGCCACACGTTGTCGGAGAACCGGAAGCCGGACTGACTCGTTGAGAACTCAAAGAGAAACTAATAGGAGGACTGAGGGTGTTCGAGATCACAGTGTGTGTTGTGTGTGTGTGTGTGTAGATGATGAGTTGTGGGAGATACTCATATAGTATTGTTGGGGAATTGAGAGAATAATGTGAAAGAATCCGCCACCGAGAAGGGATCAATTAACACAAGGCCAATGTAGTTGAGTACTGTAGTTGCTTGGATGCATCTCAACGCTATGCTCACAGATACTAAAACACATCTTCTTGCTTTGCATAATCCACTGCTCGTGAGTGAGTCTAAGAATAAGCACATGTTCCCTGGCTGGGAGCCAACTTGGTTAAAGTCAAGTCTTTGCTCTGTCTCTTTCAATCCTTCCCTTCTTCCCTACTACACACCACACTGTACTGTACACTTCCTATCTTTTCCCTCAGTCTCACATCTCTCTTAACTGGCAAAATACACTATGTCTTCCTCACTCATACTTTCCTATAAACTCACTCGGCTCTTCCACAGCGGAGGGACCTCTCCTCTGGTGCTAGTCACTCATTAATATATCTATTATTTAAGTACATACATGAGCATAATTGCATATACTTATATGACACATTCCCAATTTCAAAACAAGCATGATTTTTTTAAATTGTACCTCATTGACTGTAAATAATAATAGTAAGGATCTAAAAATGTAGAGGAATTACTGAGGTTTATGATTCTATTTTACATAATTACATACGTACAGTATACTTATCTGTAGGAGAAACTTTATCGGCAAAGTTAAGATTAGAACTGTGTTTAGTGTATATCTCTGAAGGTTTGCACAAGGCAAAGCAAGATACAATCATCTGTAAAACTAGTGAACTAGTATTTGTACGTGGAAAAAATTGTCATCAGCTAAAATGTACAGTACAGTCTAATGCTATGCAAAAGATTCCCAAAGAGCAGTGACAAATACTCATGTTTACATCGGATTTCCTTACACACATACATACATACATTTGTGCATACACGTACTATTACATACATACATATGTGAGTCACAAGATTGAAGATACACTCTACCATGGATCCCTGAACCCATGAGTACCCTCAATATTCCATTTTGGTATAATGTAATACATACATACATATTACGTATATATAGAGATCAAACTTTTTTCCATACAGACTATTCTTATGCGGGTATCTATATGAGCATACATATTTGTACATTATTATGTAGCTCACATCCAGATACTTGGAATGATTACAGCTTTGTATACGTAAATGTTCACGGCTGATTTGTGTATCTTTTAGGGTTAAATGAATCACTTGGTTTTTATATGCAAATCGTGGGTTGTTTCTGCTGATGCAGTCATAATTCCAACGAGGGTTCTTTTTTCTTCTGTCCTGTGATATATCTAGTCAGACGATGATACCATTTTAAATGCGGGCAGAGCACGAACATTTTCCAGAGTACCATTTCTATTCCAATGATTGATTTTAAAAGCAAGATATTACGCTCAGGAATTGGAATGAGCTGTCGTTTTTTTAAACAAAAATGCATGGTTTTTAATACCAAATAAAAATATATTTACGATGGGTAAAACTGGATGTAGGGACTCAACTGAGCAACAAACACTACAGTATATATTTAGGAGATGGGAATTATGGACAAGGACTGGTGTACTGTGTAGTAGGTGCACGCGGGGCTGCTGTGTTGGCTGAACTAAAAATGTGTTTTTGAATGATTCTGCAGCTGTAATAATTTCTTTTGAGAATGATATGGGAGAACATTCCCAAGAAACAGAGTCAGAGTTTATTAAAAACCGAAGAGAGCATTACGTCACCGACTGACTGGAAAAACTGCATGTGTTCCGTCAAACAGTAGTTTAATAGTCTTTGTGACTTTGTCGGCTTGGCGATAGTGCCCCTTTCCTCCTAAGAAGATTTATTAAATGAATATCGCTTTCTGTTATTATAATGAGGTTATGAAAATATTAAGGTTCTTGCTTGTGAGGGGGACGCAAATACATACAGTTCATCATTGTGCACACAATTCTGTACATAGATGTAGATATCTACTGTAGCAAGTTTACGATCAACCTTTGTAACTACGACTTATGACTTCTTCCTTACTTCTTCCAGTTTTCATCTTTTAGTGCTCTCAACCATGTCAGTATCAGTTACAAGATAAGAAGTACGTAATTATTCAAAGTTTCAGTTCGAAGACACACGTTGTTTCAAATTTACATAACCATTTTTAGTTTTTTTCTCTCTCTCATTGTTTTGTCTGTTCTTTTTACAGTACTTACTATTTTCCTGTCAGTACTAGTACAATATTGTCGTACATACATATGTATCTCCTCATGGTATTGTGGGAGTGCATTTGACGACCGTCATTAAAATAGACTTTGAAGCGTATTAAAATACCATTTGAATAAATTAGTCTGGAGATTGTCGCTATTCAGTCCAATTTTCGATTTTAAAGAGCTAATGTAATCACTAAAGGTGAGACAAATGAAGATGGGATTAGTTATTATTATCCCTTGGAAACATTCACAGTAAATACATAGTAAAGGCTTAAATAACTCGAAAAGACTTACTTATTGTCTTTTCCTGTTGTAAATTCCACATGGCCCCCAGTTTTTAATACATCTGTAGTTGCAATACTTAATGACTTTTGAAACTTTATTGCTCCTTCAGATACTCTTGAAACCAATCTTAATACTGGTACTATACTATATCTGTACATCCATATCTACATCAAAAATATTCCTATATAATAATTATTATTACACTACAGCCTGCATTACAGCAGTCAAGGGTTGATCGTAAAATCATAATGCTTTACATAATGTGAAGAACATTAAATGACTATGTAATGGTAGCAGGGGAGGTTAAACTCCCTGCTAGCTATGTATGCATGTATGTACATGTGACGGGCATGATTTTGCTCATAATTGACTGGGGAACACAGAATAGGGTATTTTAAATAGAAAACATCAACTCCAACTAACAATTAGCCAAGTGTGCACTAACTTGACACCCAAAGGCTGGCTATTTCAATCTCTTCCTGAATGGTTCTGCTGGCCGAGTTAATTACTATAACACTCATATAGCCGCATACAGTACAACAGTGTATTGCTTTTAGTAATAAACTACTTTGAATTTGAAACATACATAGGTACCCTTTACGCTCCCATGTGTCAATGTTTGCATCGATGCTAGCGTAATCGTAGTTAATTAGTTTTGGCAGGAAGGCATGACATGTAAATAAATAGGTACTCTATTTTAATATCATTCCCCTACTTTGGACCATATTGTAAAATACATCAACCCCAAGCATAGTTTTCTGAGCGTAAAACTCATTAGACCACAAGATCTGCAGATTCACCTAGCTTTCTGCAATTACTTGTCTCGATGTATGGAAGCCAGCACATGGACTCCCCGTTGGTATCTCATCCTCACCGAACTGTGCTAAATTATTGATTTTATAATTGAATTAAATAGGATCCCTACAGGAACGTGCCGAATTAATTTGTTGGTTTGTTCGTCAAGTTTCAAACTGAACAGTAGTCTTAGTAGTATACTTGAGTTGAGATATGTACATATGTACTTCTCTCTTCCTCCAAGTTTTCAGTCTCCTTACAGTTTGAAAGTATTTACATGAAACAATCATTTCCGTCTCACACAGCTAGGGCTTTAGATTTGTATTCCCAATGTAATTATTATAGATACCTGAATTGTGCATTTGCATTCGTATAAATAAGTCTTTGCAGAGTTTAGTTTTGTGTATTTAACTGTCCCTCGCTATCATAAATATTTTACTGATGCTCTCTTGTTGATTTTACCGAGTCGTGCCAAAACGGTGGCACTGAACCGAAAAATAATATTTTTTTTTCCTCCATTATTTTTGATGAGTTTGAAATTTAATTGAATCGACAGAATCATATAAATTGAAACATTAAAGTTGCTAAATGATTGTTTTTTATGTATGTTTGTATTTTCCAGTACAGCAGCTGAGCTACATCTTGATAATATACATAACATTTATGTATCCTACCATATATTGGTAGATGTTGCTTAACAGATAGTAGTCATGTTTTTACGAAACTGAGCCTACGTAAGTATGTGGCAATAAAACATTGTTTGTTTCTTTTGTGAAACGTGCACAGAATTTTGCCAAAAATAAGCTATAAAAACTGGAAGTTTGGTTATTTCTCATTGGGAAAGCAGAACAACATAGAGTGCACAAATGTCTCTAAAGAAAAAGAGTTTGCATCTGAATGCTCAGGAATAGAGAGAGAGAGAGAGAGAGAGAGAGAGAGAGTGGGCGAATATATGGCGTTGCACAATTGATTTAATCCAGGGAGTCTGGAGACGGGGGTGAATTGTGCAGGAGCAGAGATATCATGGTCTTTGTGCACACTCTGAGCTCGACATAAAAGTATTTCTTGGTTGAATTATGACAGTTTATCTCCTCTTATAATATCAAGTTGCGATTTAGGGAGCTAATAGAAAAGTTCCCCTCCGGACTGGATTCTGACACAGGATGCGGGTAAAATATACGGAGGTTCCTGTTCCGTAATTTCATGATACGTCTGGGTACACACTGAAGGAGTTCCCCCCTTTTCGACTGTAAAAAGATTACTATTGAAAGGAGAGACGCGGCTCAATTTAATAGCAACTTGGGAACAGGGATATTCTTTTTTGTGTCACAATCTTTCTCTTGTTGTCTGCCCTCACGTCATCCTTACTCAGGGGGATCATGCTGCTTTCATTTATTCCTTCTGGGCATTGTTCCGTCAAACCATCTTTTGCCCCGGGTTCTATGTATAAATATATAGATACAGATATACTACACAGCTTATGGTCAGTAATTGTACCACTCAACACTCCAATTCCTCTTGTGGATAATTAAATTGTTTGTCGCACATCAAAACCATGGAAATCGTTCTCCGTCGGAATTTCCACGTTGATTTTATTTCCCAGAGAGTTATAAAGTTTGGTGAGCAATTACAGAGACACAAGGATCTCATATATATGTATGCACATGCGGTCAATAATGACATAAAGAATCTTTATTTTTTTCCCCCCACTACACTATAATAATTGGATGTGCTCAAGTATGATTACATCCTCAAAAATAAGAATTAAGAGTACAAAAGACACTTTTTCCAGTCTTGGGTCCCTTTTAGCATTCATGAATTAATACAATGATTACAATGCCTTTGTTGTAATCATTCACATAAAAAAAAACTCAATTACAATATTTTGTAAGAGATGAAGATTTAAAAAAAAACAGTGCTAAATTGCTACTAAACTAATGCCTACAGATGATACAATTTAGCCCAAGACTTGAAGTGATAATGGAAATATGCTTGATATGAACCCAAGTAATGTGTAAGATATCTCAAAAGATTTCCGTGAGAATTTAAAATGTGAATTACAGTACAACAACAACAAAAAACTGGGAAATTTATAACATTAGTCTTTTTCCAACTTAATTTGAGACACAGAGCCAATTAAGTACATGATGATTGGACCATGAATTTCAGCTCCTGTCAGAAAACGTCTTTCAAACGGTAGTCCATGTCCTTGAAGGAGATAATTCCGGAACTGCAGATTCTGCATACATGTACATATGTATTTGTTCAAATAGATACATACAAATGGAGCAGGTCTTTTTACACATGTGCAAGAAAACTTTAATTCCGTACTGAAAATTGTGATTCCCAAAGTTTGGGGCCAGTGCTGTACCTTCCAGGGTATAGCGCATTCTGAAATTATTCATTCGTAGGTTAAGGTACATACATAGATCTACTTCATAAATGAATTTTGCATGCAAAATATGACCACGAAATTCATACTCAGTACAATCAGTCTTATCATAATGTTACTAATCGGATAGGAATCTTATTAAATTTGTGACGGCTGAGGTTATAGGTGTGGAGTACATACGCAAGCACGCGTAATGTATGTGCACAATTTTAAAGGAAGCCCAGACGAGCTTCACTGTCAGCCTCCGCCTGAGGCGTGTCGAACAGAGTTAAAGAGTCTGGGGAATTAACAACTCTGCAAATGAGATAGGGAACAAAATCTCAAGCACAATTAGAAGCTGTTGATAATCCGTTTAAGAGTATCTCGCTCCCCTGAGTTCACGAGTCAGAAGCAGGTGTTGGTCCGAAATATGATCTGCTTGGGCAACGTGCATGCATGCAGTTATAATAATTGTAAGAGGTAGATACTTATGTACCTATATATGTATATGTACCCATGCTTATGAACACAAGTACGCCCTGTACATTTACTTTTGATACAGTTAAACCATATATTTTGTTATTAAAGTTTTGCTTGAGCTGTGTAAACATGTGCTTATTTGTAGTCGTTAGAAATTACATGCGTACATGTGTATGTACGTAAGCATAATTACATGTTAATATCCAATGTGAGGTTTTATGAATATCTCGACATCCTAAGCTATAAACATAAACCATTTTCCATTTCTAGTATCTACATACGGTTACTAATTATTTCCAACTTGAACTTGAGCAGATGTAATTACTTTGACTATGAATACACTCCTCGGGCTTTCTTCAAACTACACCCTTTGTCAAAGGATGGCGTTAATTTTTCAGAGCATGTATAATTTAGTATAACATCTTTATAGCTTCATGGTCTTCATGGGATTCTAAAATCTCATGAGAGGGAATATATCACGATGAGTTGTTATGTCATAGCATGTTGAAATTAGTGTACAAAGTATGTATGCACATGCTAGGAAAATGTCAGTGGCATCGTAACAACAGGAATACCCGTTGGTTACCTGGAGATTCTGCGCTTAGACTTGACTTAAACAAAGTTTCTTTTTCAGCTGTTTAAAGTATTCAACCAGGGCAAGAAGATAATCACCTTGATTCAACCATGTAGACAGAAATATAAAAAAAAAGTAATTTAAATGTATTATGTTAAAACAACACAGGGCATTAATGTGTGTACCCTAATTTCCAATGATGGACATTATACTGTGCTTGTACAAAGTTTTTTAGCCTTTTGTATATAACTCTTATATGTTCAAGTATTCAAATTTCTTGCACAGTATGTAAACCCAAAATGTAAAATAGAATCACTAGAAGAGGTAGCGGTAGCCATTGAAGATCCTTTAAACCATGGTTCTGATTCTCAAGAGAATTTTCTTCACTACAGATATCAGGTGCACCCAATGATCGAATACAAGGTGTTTTACATCCTTTTTCTCCTACCTAGTCCACATAAGGAAGTAACTCAAAAAATATTTGATTCTCATGTAGTAAATTGTTTCCCACATTTTCTAAAATTTGATTCATTTACCTCACTCAATTTTTGTAGTCACCGGTGTCACGTACGTGAATCAAAGTCGGGAATCTTAAAGGAATTTGAATTCAACAGTCGTTTATTTCAGCACAAAATTCTTTTGGAAGTATTTTTTGATGCTCGGTTGGAGGAAATTTTATGGGCTTTCCAGAAAGCTATCAAATATGTCTCTCTAAGTTGAGCAGTGTGGACATGGCTCGTAAGAACAGCGAGCAAGGTTGAGGAAATTCATCTTAAGAAGCGAAATTGTGGAAAGGAAAGTTTCTGACCTTGCTAATTTTTTCATGTCAAAAGTTGCTGTCTCAGAAACTGAAAATGTCAGGCAATATTTACGGATTGATTTAAGAAGTAAATTTCTTTTCTTTATTTCAATCTGGCCATACTTATTTGGTTCTCCTGATCAGAGCGATTTTTTATTTGGAAAGACCATGTTATGCTCTAATGAATACCCATGAAATTTGAACAAAAACAGGACTCGGAAATATTTTTAAGAAATGCAGGCCGTGCATGAGGAAATACAGTAGCAAGGTCAGAAACTATCCTTTCCACATTTTTGTTTCTGAAGATGAATTTCCCCAACCTTACTCGCTGTTCTTACGGGTCCTGTTCACGATTCTCAACTTGGAGACATGTGGGTTGGCTTTCTGGAAAATAAAATTTCCAAGCTTCAAAACATCTTGCAAAAGCATTTTGTGCGGAATTAAACCACTGCTGAAATCAAATCCGTAAAATTCCCGCCTTTGGTTCACATCCGTGTCCCCGGTGACTGCAAAAATTGAGCGAGGTTAATGAAACAAATTCTAAGAAATCTGGAAAACAATTGGCTACAAACTGGGGGAATCAAATATTTTATGATTTACTCCTTTGTGTGGACTAGGGGTGAGAAAAAGTATGTGAAACACCCTGTACATAGTTTACGAGTGAAACGAGTACTGTATTCAGGCTACATAATTCGAAAACGAGGGAATGACATCGTGAACGCTATTTAATTGAATTGAATATAATTATTATTGTCGGATGAAATTTATTAACTTGATTTTCAAAACTCAATTCCTCATGTGCTTTGCAAGCATTCGTTAAAAAATTCTTAAAGATGTATTATCAAGAGTATTTCTAATATCAAAAGCATATGTGTAATCTGTTACATATCGGAAATGTTACCTTCTCATATAGTTATTCAAATAAACAAATCAGCAGCATTCAAATCCGACAAACTCATAGATAATTCTATAATTCCTACACTAACAGCTCCCTGTCGTGATGGTTAAACCCGTTCTGTTCAGTAACCTCCTAAATCAGCTTAAAAGACATGAAAACACTGACCCCCTCTGATTCTGACCTCAATTCTGGTTATTTAAGCACATCATGGAGAGCACATTTTACATTATAGTAATTACTCTTATCCATGTACAACGTGTACACATGATATTATGACACATAATTACACATAGATAATTGTAAATACATACGTGTATTATAATCTTACCATCTGTTAAACCTGGATCTACCAGGTCACATATAATTATAATAATAATGTGAAAAAATATTTTATTTTGCTGATGGCAACTTTTGTAAATTACTTCTACCTTTTTGCCAAAAGGGCCTTTTTACCCTTTTCGTCGTCACTTTTGCTTCTGTAGCTCAAATTCCCAATCTTACTCTTACTTTTACCGGTCACACCCATAATTCTCAACGTACAGACCTTCCTGATAGCTCGTTGAAAAGCCCATAAGACTTCCTACAAAGGTATCAAAATGTAATTATTTGTTAAAATATTTTGAAATTCCATAAATTTGAAAACTTCAAAATTTTTGTTTTTCTAAAATAATCTTGACTTTGTTCCACTTCCTTTTCCACTGAATCGAGAGTTTTTAGATGGAAGATTAGAGGATGTAATAAATTTTGAAAACGAATTTGTGAAAGAAAATTGCCTAGAAAAACGTGGAGTCAAAAATGCTTGATAATGCCCCTTCTATTGACTGACGGGAGAGTAATATTAGGGGCAACCTGTATACTTTCAAACAACTTCCAGGCCTTGGTCTCTTTCATCTAACTGATAGGTACGAGTTTTTACTGCAAACATTTACTGTAAAAATACTACCATTTCCGTTCTAAAAGCACCTTTCCAAAAAAAATTATAATTACTGCACCTGAGCAAAAGAGACAGCGTATGGTGTACTTACAATTACGAGTGCTTGCATTTCCATCACATATGTAAGGAGTTTAGATAGTGTGTGCTCTGCTCTGATTGTGAATGTTCGTCATAAAACGTTGAGTGTAAAGGTTAAATGGGATGGTTGATGGTTGACGTAATTTAGACATAGATGACCATACTATATAGTCTTCCCTTCTTTACGGTATATAGCTGCACCTTTGAATTGAACATCAAAAGCATTAGAGGATCATCGCTCACAATGAAATCATGTGCTGCAGGCTCCACCATCTGTGTATAGGTAACTAATTTGGACTGAATCCATCCACTCTGTACGTACTTTGTTTTTAGTGGAGGAAGACAACAAATTAGGTGGTAGTTATATCAGGGGAGCTTTGAAATTGGAGCAATAAAACAACAGTATGATTTCCGCAAGTGAATAATCTCCGTAATAGTCATTGTCTCGTGGGTTGGATACAATTCATTCTGGAGTAATGATTTTCTGCTTACAAGTTCACGGCTTATGTATGTTCACGGTCACACTTACCGGTTCTTCATCAACATTTATCTCTTCACTTTGGCGTCAATACACATTGGATAAAAATTTATGGATTGTAATTTTATGACTTGCTCTGCATTAGATTTTGTCGAGCTCGACCAATCAATTTCATGCAATCGTATCAGGAATGATATGTGGTATTGGAATCTTGCTCATCCACAAAAATATAGTCTAACTCCTGTTTAAGGAACGAAGGATTTTTTCCTTTGATTTTTTTGGAACCCACATGATAGGGATGATTTTTTCAGGGCGTACATATCTACTTACGTACCTTTACATGGTTTATAACTTGCAGTGGTCTAAACTTATAGTAATACAAATCTCATTGTAGTGGACGCTACTTACGTTAGTGCCACAGTTAGTTGAAACTTGACTTCCGACTGGGTGTGAGGGTTATTTTTTTTCCTTGCGGACATCAATCAGGTGCATTAGCAATAGAGAGATATGTAAATCTGGCATATGTACAATATACAAAAACTCCTTTGGATCCTGGTTAGTCATTTGCTTACACACTCACAAATGCCATCGAAATTTTTACTTAATTGATGATAGGAAGAGGATTTTTTTGGAATCTGATTAAGGAATTGAATCAAGGGGGTTGGATGAATCTGTCCCAAGCAACAAAGGAAAACCAATGGTAATGTCACCTGCCTTTTAGCATCGTGAGGATTCCAACCCTTACAGACAACTCCAGACTTATTTATTGTAACGTTATGATGTGTCTTTAAGGATGTTTCCTCCTACCACAAGCATTTTTTCCCCTTCTTCAGCAACCATGTACTATTTCCTTAATACATTGTCCAAAAGTATAAAAGCTACTTGACCTAATTGTAATTTCATCAGTAACTCTTCGATCCAGTTTAAGAGCAACTATTTGCAACACCTATTCCAACTCCATAATCAACAATGAAGGTATACATTTGGAAGGTCCAACGAAAACTGCCTTTCATAGATTGCTTGTCTTTGAACATTTTTGTGATAAGCGAGATTTCACGAGATTTCACGAGATTTCACGAGATTTCACGAGATTTCACGAGATTTCACGAAATTTCACGAGACTTAACGAAAGCATTTTAAGTGACTGTTCAATATAACTGAAAAATTATTTTGTAATATTTCCAGGCTGCTTTGGTTTTCTTGGCTTGCGTCGCCGCCGCTTCTGCTGGCGTTATCAGCGCTCCTGCTGCTGTTGTTGCCCCGACTATCTTGTCCCGGGCTCCAGCTTTTGACTCTGCCGTCATCAAGTCTGATCGTCTCGGAGGTAACTTTGCTTACTCCGTTGCTGAGAGTCATGCCTACGCTGCCCATACTCCAGTTGTGAAGACCGTTGCTACTCCAGTCGCTGTTTCTTACTCCCCAGCCGTGAATGTTGTTGCTGCTCCAGCCATCACCAAGGTTGTTGCCCCAGCACCAGTTGCTGTTGCTGCCGCTCCAGTAGCTTTTGCTGCTCCTGCTGTCACTAAAGTTGTTGCTCCAGCTCCAGTCCAATACGCTGTTTCTGCCCCAGCTCCAGTCCAATATGCTGTTGCTGCCCCAGCTGTGACCAAGGTTGTCGCTCCAGCTCCAGTCCAATACGCCGTTGAAGCCCCAGCTGTGACCAAGGTTGTCGCTCCAGCTCCAGTCCAATACGCCGTTGCTGCCCCAGCTCCAGTCCAATATGCCGTTGCTGCTCCAGCTGTGACCAAGGTCGTCGCTCCAGCTCCAGTCCAATACGCCGTTTCTGCCCCAGCTGTGACCAAGGTCGTCGCTCCAGCTCCAGTCCAATACGCTGTTGCTGCTCCAGCTCCAGTCCAATACACCGTTGCTGCCCCAGCTGTGACCAAGGTTGTCGCTCCAGCTCCAGTCCAATACGCTGTTGCTGCCCCAGCTGTCACTAAAGTTGTTGCTCCAGCTCCAGTTGCCGTTGCTGCTCCAGCCATCAAGTACATCTCTGCTCCAGCTCCAGTTGCCGTTGCTGCTCCAGCCATCAAATACATCTCTGCCCCCGCCCCAGCCTACCAGTACATCGCTGCTCCAGCTGTTAACTATATTTCTGCCCCAGCCATTAAGTACATCTCTGCTCCAGCTGTGACCAAGGTCGTCGCTCCAGCTCCAATTCACTACACTGTGGCTGCCCCAGCCCTCACCAAGTACATTGGTGCCCCAGCTCTGACTAAGGTTGTTGCTCCAGCCCCAGTTACCTTCGCCGCTGCCCCAATCGCTGTTGCTGCTCCAGCTAAATTTGCTTACTCTTACGGAGCTCCAATCTATGCTGGTGGTTTCTCTTATGGATCCACTGTTTACACCCAAGGGCCAGCTGCCTTTACCAAGTTGATCTAAATGTCTTAAATGTTGAAACGGAACCGTAATTATTTAAATTTTTTCTAAAAATGTGTTCGATAATTTGGGTTATTTTTAAATGCAAATAGCTATACTCGTATCAGATCTACAAAATGGCTTATAATTCCGCAAGCAGTGCTCAGTCAGCCCTACTGCGCTAGTTACTTCATTTGGTTGAGTAAATTGCGAGGGGTTTTGGATGGAGAGAATAAAAGGGAATTTAATCGAAGTAAAGAGTACCATTACTTATTTTTCCGCATTGAAATTCGAAAGCTAATCCAACAGTTGCTTCAGATGCATGAATCAAATTAACACAGTAGGACGATGCTTGTAACTGTGAGCAAAAGGAACAGTTGCGCTTGCTATAGTTTGTCATCAAATAAAATTGAAAAACATGGAATAAGAATCATGTGTATATAGGTTGCAAAAATATAACCATGATTTATGTGCGCA
Organism: Allacma fusca; assembly: GCA_947179485.1. NCBI lineage: Eukaryota > Metazoa > Arthropoda > Collembola > Symphypleona > Sminthuridae > Allacma > Allacma fusca. The sequence continues at coordinate 21,814,480 of OX359247.1, forward strand.
TTATATTTCGTTGTTAGTGTCTATCAAGTATGACAACTACAAAAACAGCAATCTGCTTTTTTAAGTCATTACTTGTTTTGAATTTTATCCCAACAATAGCGCTAACATACATCTTAGGGTGTTTATACCTACATAGCTGGTTTAACAAGCTGGTTAATTGGGATTACAATGACAGACATTATAGTTTACTTAATTCCAGCCGTATACACAGTGACACTTCAGGAGTACATATATTTACTAGTATAACAATGAATATGCAAAAGAATTGCTCCCAGCAGCGATTCGACCTTGTGCATTTGCGACTGTAATAAAGTGTGCATTGATTGTCAGAAGTACGAATTGGGGCATGGAGGCCTGGCTAATTGTCAGTGACCATAACTAGATTCTAAAAGCTCTGAACCCAAATGAATTACACTGCTGATTTATTTTGTCAGCTCACCTTGGCTGTATATTTTGTGCGAGTATTTTCACATTTTTTCTAATTCATTGAATGCTATTTTCCCAAAGATTAATCACTTGAGTACATAAATTTGAAAAATCTTGCTATGAGTCATTTTGTTATACCCCACACATTTGGAATAATACGAATGGATATTTTTATTAGACATCAAAATACCATAGTTTTTACATATATATGTCTCGATTCTGACACTTCCAAAACACTCGGGAAAGATAGGAATTCATTCCTTCTAGTACGTACTTACGTAGACATAGCTATTTTTCATATTTCTATGTTCATCATTCAGTGAATTCCATTCACAAGGACGTTCGTAAGCAGCAAGATTAAAACTGTAGCAATGTTTGACCGTAGACGTAAATACTGTTCACAGGATCATCTCTGTAGTCGTAAAACCTCCTTGTCCGTAGCCAAACACACTGCGGAAATGAAGTTGACACAACCTTCAACCTAAGGACGGTTCGATGTTTGTAATTTTTGTAAGCTTCACGGGTATGACTGTCACTCTGCACTGGGTTGATTTGTAAGGACTCAGTGGAGAAGGTATTTACACAATAACTGTTTATTTCTTGTCAGTAAACTACCGCTACCGCATACGTTTCTCGTACTACCTTGTAGGGTCACATTTCTGTGAATAACCGTCCCGAATACAATCCTGTGTATCATTGTGCTTGAACAATAATTCCGACAATTTTAAAAAAATTCAGCCTCCTTACCTAATCTACAGTAACCTACAGTTGAACAACCACATGTATTTCAAATTATTTACATGAGTTGCGGTACTAAACATACCCGTCCGGTTATCCTCTAATACTGAAATCAGTGAGGAAGAATACAAACATTCACTCCGACAAAATCAATCGAGAAAAAATCTCCTGGAGAAAAACTTCTCCGACATCATAACCCAGCAGCAATTCACTGATTATACATATCCTTAATTGTTTATACGCTAGATTAGGTTAACAATGCTTAAATTCTGACTTGTAAACGCGTTGATCGGCCGAAGACAACAGACCTCCACGTCAAATCGGTCCATGGCCGTGTATGGCCCCTGCTCCTCAGAACACTATCATCGCCTATTGGACCACGATCTGTTTGATAATAAAAACAATTATTATTAATGACTGACTCGGATCTCGCTCCGTCTTATAAATGTAACCGATTTGAAATGAACATTCTTTTATAGATGGAGACACCAAAAGAAGTTGCAATCTTCATACTCACCGACATCCTCGCATTGCTTGCAATCTGCAATAGCTGGCGCAGGTAGCTTCCAGTTTAAGTATACTTTATCAAATAGGTAGGAACTCACAATTAGATGAGTTAAATAATATCTTAATGTATTGTAAGTGTAGAACTCGTAACTTTATTTAATTACTGAATTTATAAACATTTAAGGAGATAAGAATGCAAAATTGGAGTGGTACACAATCCTATTAAAACTTGTTTCACCTCAAAAATGAACCGAATAAATGGTCACGTTACACTCTTAATGTTTTTAAACACTGAAAACCCTATGTTAACATGTCACTCTCTGAACCTTGATTGAGTGAGCACCGAATGAACCAAGAAACTGATAATGAAGAAGGGACGCGGGACTAATATTTAGGGACAGATACCTTTCACTTTTGCTTATCTTTTCTTTAAAATTCAAGTGCGCAGTTTTTACACGAAGGAGTAACCTTTGACCAACCTTCAATGTGTTTTCAATTTTTCCTAGAGTTGGTGGATTGTTGTGGATAAAATATTTCCATATTTCCTGGATTATATTACAGAATTGATGATACTGTGTATGTATGTCGTAGGTCGTAAATTGCTTTTAGTAGTACTGAACTATCAACAGGTCACTCCACGCGCCTATCGGGTGTTAGTCTCTCAATCATTCTTCTAAGTATGATAAATAATGAATTACTACAATAATTGATAAACACAAAATCTTTTTTATTAAAATAAACTCAGACTCTGCCGCAAATTAATACGAGAGAGCTTCGCTTAAATAATGTGCATGTTTGTAGACACACCATCCACAGCATGCTGCTGGAGGATCTGTAAGTCAAAATTGCTACTTCGAAATTCTACCTTGTCCGGTTAACCACTTGTTCTACAGCTGATTTTCATTGGTGAATAGGAATGAGTGACATGCGGAACTTCCATCACAGAAATCATTTGACAGGAAAGAATGATTTAAATCGTCTTGCGATTGAGAAATAGGAGAAGTGGATCCGAAATATTTATTCAATTCGTTAGCCACACTGGGACTAACCAAATCTCCAAAATTGAATTTCAATACAGGAGGAATGGGTGATGATTCTGGACTCTGCCCTCCCTGAGATTCATTCAAGGCTCCGTCTAATTCTGCTAGTGCTGAAATTACTTCTTGGTGTGAGCTCTCCGGGGAGTTACTATCAATTGTTCCATGAAATTCTGGATATATCCCACCCTGGTTAGTGGTAGAAGATAAAGCGTTATTGGATCCATTGGTGCATTCATGAAGAAGAAAGTTTGGAGGTGGGGGGAGGTCATAATCACAAATGGAATCATCTGCTTCTGCAAGTGGAGTTGCTAACGATGGTAAGAAAAATCGAATCGATGCTGGCACACCACTTTCATTGCTGTAAATGGAATCTGGGCCCGGAGGTTTTCCATTTAGATGTACATTGTATAAACTGAAGTCCCCTAAGCCGCCAGGGCTCCACTCCAGAGGGAGTGGCAGTCTACGTCTGCGAATTTGACGAAATACTCGATGTCTCGTAGACTTGCGTTTCGTGCTGGAATGCTTGCAAGACGAAATCCTGGAAAGTTTTGAGTGCAGGTCTAAGTACTCCAACTTTGTTTCAATTGATTTGTTTTTACGTTTCAAGGGATCATCATTGGAAGTTTTGTCGGAAGTGACCAAAGGGGGAGTTGGAACTAAAAAAATGCGATCATGAAAACATGAATTCCGAACAGTTATCAGCTATCTGAAAAATATCTTGTACTTAAATTATTTTAGATACAGAAATAAACCTACACAAGCGGGTAGACAGTTGGATGCTACAATGACCAGTGGAATTTCCTTCCAGATCAATTTTGTTGTAATCTAATGTGGTAAATTTTGAAGGACTTCTCAACCGACTGGTATTGACTGTGGCTGTTGACCTTGCAGACATTTCCGAACTTGTGTAGGCATTACTTCGAACTTCTTGCTGCCATGTCTTCAGCGGATCTCTCATCTTTTTAACACGTGGAATACCATGACTTCCTTTGAGACTTTTTTTCCAATTAGAAAGACAAACCTGTTAGAAAAATAACAACATGTTGGTCTTAAAACAGATACTTCATGAGTATTGAATCCAGTGGATGACCTGAGGAACTTCAATTATTTACCTCCCAAATGACTGTGCATAGGAAGGCTAGAATAGGCAATACGTTTAGAACAAGACCGTAAAGAACTGGCCAGTCCTTACACAAAAGTGACGGAAATTTTTGTTTGTATAAGTAAATCAGCCAGGAACCTCCCCTCCATAACAGTACAGATGTTGATGCCTGCAGGTATCAGAAAAGAGGTTCATAATTAAATATCCATATATAACATAAAAAATGTATACACGCCAAACCAAAAAGTGCAAACGTATTAGCATTTTACCAAAAGCAATGCGAATGTGAAGAAATATTTAATCTGATATTTAAACATATTGGAGAGTTTGAGTCTGTAGCTGAGATATAGATCCTCCTCGAAAGCATTCACTGATTTGTAAACCGACATATATCCGATTTTCAGTAGGGTTAGTAGTAAAATAGGCAACAAACCGTCAAGTAAAAAGCTACTATGTAAAAGTTTTTCAGTTCCCTATTAAAGCATATAATTATTTCACAGACTGAAAATAGCCGAAAATTGAGTGCCAAAGAACAATTGGGTACACATTTATGTAATTATGTCTCTAGTCTTTGCAATACACACGTGGAAGCTCTGTACCTGTATCGAGTAAGGTAAAATCATAATAACTTGCATGAATATTATAATTAAAGCTTTAATGCAAAATCGAAAGATCTTTCGGTCCGAATCCAATATCTTGTTGTTCGATAAGGTCCGGAAAACACTCTCTACTGCTATAATCTGCACAAGCAAATAATGTTCAAATTTTCAACAACCAATTAAAAAAATTTCGTAAATTATGTATGTTTTTTAATATAACCATCTGTGCGTACAAACATGCACAGAAACTCCACCGTTACCTGGAAGTAGCAAAACGCTATTGATTTGATGACATAAAACATTCCGTAAAGACTTTTCATTAGCATACTCGAATTGAAGTGACAGAAAATGGAGGGAAATAATACAGTGGAAATTCCTGGATCTAGAGAAGGTAAATAATAAATGAATGTATCATATATAATTCTATATAATTACATATAATACAGTATTTAATTCAATATATTAAAAATTGTCATGCTATTATTAATTAATTCTAAGGTACTTACATTGAGAGATTATGTCTTTGGTGTAGGTTGATCTCGTGAACACAGTTAAGAATAACTCAATTTCTGCAAAAAATACGAGTGTGGAAATTAAACAAGTAGCAGTTACTAATATCACAAACATCCAGCTCAAGTTGTAGTATTTCCTGTATGACATTCGAGTTGATGAGGACACCGTAGTATGAAGACCAAAACCCACTGAGGTGGTAATCACTGCCAGGTGTAAAGCTTCTTGCCAAATCTGTTACATTTGTTAGTTTGGTTGTCTTCAAAATCGTAATTGAATTAGGTCGTATATATAATTATACATCATAATTGTTTATCATATTTGCCTCAATCCGTCTAAAATCCTCCCAGTTAAAAGATACAAACTGCATCATTAGTTCAACTCTTCCACTTGTATTTAGCTGGAAAATCAGGAGTCCTACGAGTGTTACAGGGAATACTAATATCGCAGCCCATAGTAATATCTAGAATAAGTGAGTAATGTGACAATCTGCATCATTATATTCTCGGGTGAAAGTGGTAGTTTAATTTATGAAATACAAAATTATAAAGAATAACAAACCTTTGACACGCATTGCAAGAATCTATTCTCAAGTGTAAAATATATGAGTATTACAGCGTAACCAAATCCGGCTAATAAAAGCTTCCAATTCACAGTCCCCCAAAAATGTACCTCCCCTTGTAATCGGAATGGCATATTTAAAACATGCTCTCTAGCATGTCATAGCATAAATAATTATTTATAAATCATAATATTGACCAACAGCCACAAATACTATTTCTCTATCTTCTTCCAAGTATAATATTGTATATTTTAGCTTTCATAACCTACCGGAGGAACAAACTCGGAGCAGCTTCTGGCTTTGTGACAATCATTTGGTTTGGATCATTAGTATCTGACAAGTTTAGTGTTAGCTCCGAAATCGGATTGATATCGCCAAAGTTATTTCTATCAATACAAGCAGTACTGTGATTGGTCAATTCTTCAACTTCTGCCAGACCGAATTTCTGAAACGCCGCCCAACTCACAGAATTACATGTACACCATTTCAGAAGGGTTGAGGATTTATTAAAGTCCAACAGTGTATTTCCAAAATGCTGGAAGATCGACTGGTTTGGAACAAAAAGCAAAACAAGAATAGCGGAAGTGAATTTGATGGCTGAAAGAAAAAAAAAAGCAATTATCAATATCACAATTTATACTGCTATTTACGTTCAAATTCTGGCAACATGAAAATACCTGTTGTCATTTTTCCAAATATGTATCGCGGTGATCGCGTGGGCAACTTTCTAAAGTACATCTGTCCCAGTAAAAGTTCTGAGTACACTATCGGCTGCATCAGTAAAACCATTATTATCACGTAAGCGACGATGATGGAACCTGAGGACCAGTTTGTTGTCAAATAAAATCAGCAAGTCTATGTCTGCGCTCTTTCAAGCCAGATTAAATAAATTATATCATATATTGGGGAATTCGTACCTCCATATCTATACACTTGCTCGGGGAAGCGAAAAACTGTCATGGCATTTATTGTAATACAGTATACTGCCAATCTAACGTACAGTTTGCTTTCATTGAGTAAAGGATTGAGAATGCTCCCCTTAAGGTTCAGACTCTCAGACTGCTTATGTGCAAAACTTGAGGATAAGCTCCACAGTGACAGAGACGGTACGCTCCATTCAGAGCCAAAATATCGCTTCATCGTGGCTCAATCTATCAAAAGTTCAAGTGAAAGAATTCTTTTGGATTGCTTGCTGGCACTAGTTCAGTAAACTCACACCATGCGCAGGAACTACACGCTTAGGTCTCAGACAGAAAGTTGGTTTTTCGTACAGAATAATTCAAGAAAGTTTTACGACGAAAAGAACCAGGTAAATGTAAAATTACATAGCGGTTGGCTACTCATGTTAGAATACGAAGATTATTCATTTTTCGGCTTAAACGAATAATGTTCGGGTCTACTAGTGACATGTGGCATGAGGCATGACAAGGCAGGGCAATGCCATTTTCATTATCACAAATCACAATGTGCACCTTACTCTGCACATGCATACAAATTAAATGGTCGGATCTCAGATTGTTGATTAAAAATGAAAAATCTAAGGGTTGGCTTTAGGCTCAATACAAGGTAGACTAGAAAGAGTAAAAAATAATAATTTTATTATTACAATGTAATAGTACGAGCCTACTAACCGTTAATAGAAATAACATGAAGTCATTGTTTTTCGATCAAATACATTCCAAGTTTTTAAATCATTAAATTAGGTTTTTTTAAAAATATTGCCTTGTCTTGAGTAGTAACTGTAACAACTTAAAATTCACGTTAGTTTCAAAATTGTTACATTTTATATTGAAAAAATTACACACATCATTTTTACTATTCTAAAATGCGGGGGGATGTTTGCGTCCGTCACAACCTTTTCACGTCTCAAATGGGGCAGCTTTTAGATAATGCAGAAGAAGCTCTTGTGTTACAGACAGTGCTCGGCACGGGTACGAAAAATTGGTACCCGTACCCGTATCCGTACCCGAAGTGCGGGTATTTCAATAACTTGTATCTATACCCGTACCCATACCCGAGTATCCGGGTACAAATTTTTCGTACCCGTACCCGCAATGTTATCTCAATCCATGTACCTGTACCCGTATTGTACCCGTACCCGAAAATACTCGAAAATAGTACCCATACTCGGGTATCTCAGTGTCGTACCCGTACTCGTACCCGGGTACTTTATCCAGATTTGTTTTAATGTAATACATAGTACGTTATATGTAATAATGTATGACACCTGAGTGGGTAATTTTGACTAGCTAGAGAGGTATTTGACATATATTTTTATTGAAGAGTAGAAAACTATAAGCGTTTTTGATTAGAAGTAAAATTATCCCCATTTGATTGTTTATGGGCTGATGGGCGAAGTATTTTATAGCACCCAGTCCATATGTACATGCATTTTTGGCTTGGGACTTGGCGACTCGATTTTTCACTTCTTGATTTATTCGGCCTTTTACATTAATTTTCTCACCTCAGTAGCTCTGTGTACATGTAACTCAATAATATCTTGTTACAAATATCCGCCTTTTCCTAATCAACTACCAATTACAAAAAATATCTGGCCATCCAACTCATCGGAACTCTAATTTTTAAATTGTATTCATTGTGGCTAATGAAGTATCATGTGCATACGTGTCAATCAGACTATTTATGCAATTAGTAACAAATTACTACATTATGAAAACGTTTTGTATAAAATTTCGTTGAATCCTATTCTCCCCTTATATTTTGATATTATTCCTCGTCTGTTTATTAATTATTCTTCCTAAAACCTGTTTCCATAAAAATATATATTATAGATATAAATATATATATTAGCAACACAGTCTGAAATACAGTTACTGCATGTTGTAAGGTTAAAAGGGTATTAACAATAAGCTATATGCATTCAGAATTACTAAAAATACCGACAGAATTTTACTATTATTTGACAGGTTTAAAAAATAGTTTTAGGTTACGGGTAAGGGAACTATTTATTAAGGTATCTTTTAGGTTTTGGACATCGAGAACTAAGATGTAGTTTACGGACAGGGGGAGCTTTGTTGGTTACAGAAAACGGCACGTTTTATACAGCAGGAAATGGGCAATGTTTAGTTTGACGGCTGATGTCTTTCTCTGATTATAGTATGTGTAGCGTACCCGTTCTAGGAAAGGCGTAAGCAGTATAGACTAGAATATTCAGAAGTTTGCAATTTTCATTGATAATACAGTTATGACAGCATTCACTAATTTTAGAAGTGAATTAGCAATGAATGCAAAAAGACTACTTATTCAAATATTGCACAGTTGCCCCCAAAAGTTGCAACGCTATGTCAATGAAATGTTAATGGTTATTTACACACTTTTACAGATGTTCGTAGAACGGGAGGGCTCCACTTGTAGTCTCTAATATCAACATTGTCTAAACTTTAACTTCGGAGTGCTCACGGGGTCACCGAGACTGTGATCAGGTTAAAAATAGGATATTTATACTAGAATTTCTGAATCATCCCTGTTTGTGAGTGTATGCTATAATTACTGTAGGTACCCCATTCCTCTTATTTTCCACCCTGATTAACAAAAAAATTGAGCCTCTTTTGGGCGAATCCGACGCACATGAAATCTAATAAAATCACTCACATTATAAAGCCAGTAGTGTTAATTGAAGTGAGCTTCAAAGACTTACAGCAGAGAGCGCCTTGAATGCTAGAATCTGCTTCCGGGGTTTATAAACATTAATGTAACGCTACGTGAAAATATATCGTACAGTTTTTATGCCTGCCATGTCCAGAAATTCTGTATGCATTACCTTGACATTTGGAATGCAGTCAAGGAATGCCTTTTTCCTCCTACGTGAACAGTTTGGGGTACCGTGAGACATCTAGCATCGCAGATTGAGGACGAGTAGATACATAAAATTTAATAATTGCAGTATACTCACGACAAGTAAGCACACCTACAGTAGTGGGAACCCTATGTCTATATTTACGGAGTCAACCAGGTGACCAAGTGACCATAATCATAAAATGATGCTTTTTGGTAGCAAATTTTATGGGTACTCTAGGGAGCTATTTGAAAAGGGTAAAGGTAAAGCAAATAGACCCACAGTACCAGGGGTGGATTTACTGGGTGGCCTACGCTGTTCCGGCCAGAGTACAAAAATTTAGCAAAGAGCCTCAGATATTTTGCGGGTTTAAAAAAATTAAATTATTTTATTAATCAACCCCTGCGCCTGCGGAGTACGGTTGGAAAAAAACTATTTCTGTTCTTAGAATTTCTGTGTATATATTTTTTCATTAAGCGGAAAATTTAGGGTTTTATTTTGAAATAATCGGCTCAAATTGGAATCACCAAAAATCTTTCGGTAAGGTGTGAACCATACTCGTGAACATTGCATGAACACAAAATTTTATTATATTTTACTGCGTCTGCTTACACACAGTTCAATCTATCAGGTTTATACAATGCGATTGCGCATTGCACGATTGCACACGCGTCTTGCTACATGAAGGTGGTGGGCGCGGTCAACGGGTACATGCGTACTACACGAACATAAAAGACATCAGACATCTCAAATCGCAAGGGCAGATCGTCTCAAAAAACTTAAAAGCATTACCTAAAAGCATTTACCTAAAAGCATGCTATTTCGCATTGTTTTGTACTGGAAACCTCACCATTTAGAGTTCTAAATATTTCCTAAATTTTAAACCCTACCACTTGTGCGGAAATTTGAGTTTGAACTGAATTTAAATTTGAAATGGGATTTACTATGAGATGTGGTGTCTGCGAGTTATTAATTCACAATTGTCTTGTTTAGCTGACTGAAAAATTCTTCTTACTTTATTTAGTTTGTGAAATGTTGTTACAAACGTTCTAAAACTTGGTCACGATTTCCGGGGCAGACCAAGGTGAGATCGACAAATTTCCTCTTCCGACATATGTCGAGAGATTTTACCCGACATGAATTTTTTCCCTCTTCCGACATATGTCGGGAGATTTTATCCGACATGAATTTTTTTTCTTCTCCCGACATGAATTTTTTTTCTTCTTCCGACATATGTCGGGAGATTTTACCCGACATGAATTTTTTTTCTTCTTCTGAAATATGTCGGGAGATTTAACCCGACATGAAATTTGTTTCATCTTCCGACCTGTCGTGAGATTTTAGCTGATATGAAAATATATTTGTGTCTAAACATTATTTATTTGGAGGAAGTGTAATTGGTCACAGCCATTAGCTCACAGACACGGCGTGTTTCGCAAGTTCTCCCGGCAACAACAGTCTCACTGCAGTCATGGATCTCCTGAGAGGTGATCGTCGTCCTCTTGTTGTAGTGAGCGAGTCGGGAAGATTCGGCGGCTGTTCTCTCGAAAACGTCGTTGACGAAAGAGTTCATGATGGACATGGCCGAGGTTTATATAGGGAGCGGCCGAGTAGGGTGTGATTGGTGGGGGTAACTTGGGTCTAACTTCACACTTTCAAAGCGACCATCTTTATTATTAAAGAGTACTTTCTGTCCGTTTATTTAAAATTTCGCACTTTCATACAGTCAACTCTCGCTATAAAGGATGCTCAAGGGACCGGCAAAATCTGTCCCTTATAAACACTAATCCCTTAGTGTTATGCATTATTTAAATAGGAATTGGCACTGTAAATCCTGATCCCTTATATCGAGAAATCCCTTATAAAGGTATCCCTTATAGTGAGAGTTGACTGTAGTTCAATGGCCTCACACAACGGCTAAAAGGTGGCATGTCAAGCACTCCTTATTATTAACGAGCACTACCTGTCCGTTTATTTAAAGCGCTGCTCTTATTGTTAATATAATCTCGCACGATTAGGTATATCTGTACAACAAGTTTCTACGACAGGGCTTGATTCGTAAACCGTTTGGCTTTTAACTTCTACAATCACACTACCACCTCTTCAAGTAATCATCCCAGTGAAGCACAGGGCTTTTACTAGTTAAGTTATAATCTGTATATTTTCCCGCGTTTTAATCCATTGCTAAGTCATGTTCAGTTGATGATACTTTTCTAACGCGTTACCGTCTTTTTGATTGTAAAAATGTTTGTTGGCACCAGAATTATTCATGTCCAAAATATTTTAAATAAAGCAAATCGTTTGTGTGCTGGAATTACCACCACCTATCACCGAAGAACTTTTGTATAATATTATTGAAAATTTGACGTAAACGTAGTATAAATATTTTACTAGCGTATTCTTCCAAATTTGAGCAATGAAAAAATAAGGAACATTTCATTAGATAATTAATGCTTTAAGGATTTTTAGCAATTTGTAAGCAACATGCTGCCAATCAGTGCCTGTCATGGGAACGGGTCACACCCGGGTGTTTGGGTGCAGGAACGGGAACGGGTATGATATGGGTGCAAAATGTTTTCTCCCAAAAGTGTGGGTACAGGTTTGGGAACCAACCTTTTCCATTATAGTATGTGGGAACAGGAACGCATATGGGAACGGGCAGAGATGCGCAAAAGAAATAGCCTTCCTTCAAGCCTTCGAAGGACAAAATTCAGTAAACATTTCCCCTTCAACATATCCTAGAATGAAGCCCTCTAAAAAATCTGCCTTCCTTCACCCTTCCTTCCAAAATATTTACGCTCGTTTTTGCCTTCAGCCTTCTTTTTAAAAATAGCCTTCCTTCAATTTTAAACTACAACCCGCTGAAAAACCTTTTTGCACCAGCAGGATTCAGTGCAGTGAAGACAGCGGGCACACATTGTCAGTTGTGAGTTCACGAATTGGCTGCATTGTTGCGCGAGCAGCAAAATGTCGTTTCATATGCTATGCTTACACGTTATAGATATGTCGTGTACCTGGAAGCCTTCACGGCCTTAGAGGGCTAATATTTAGGAAGCCTTCCTTCACAATCCTTCATTGCTAGTTTTTGTGAAGGCTTCCTTCAGCCTTCAGAAAAAAGTATCCCCATCCTTCCATTCCTTCTGCAACGTTAAGAAAGTTACCTTTCCGCCTTCAAGGAAGCCTTCTTGGAAAGCTAGCCTTCGAAGGCTGCGCATCTCTGGGAACGGGTGCAATACTGGCTGAATGGGATCTGTACCCAACGGGGTCGGGAACGGTATGCTTAAAACTCCGTTTCTGTTCATGCGTACCCGTGTTCAGAGGAGTCTTGCGAGCATACCGACAATTACGTGATTGATTTGTTTTGGCATATTGTGACGGACTATTTTTGTGTCGTTGTTGTAATTTAGAGGCAAACGATCTTTGTCTGAACAGATCTTCCCACGTCGAATGATGAAATGTGAATAAAAATTAATTATATGCATATGTTATGCTTAGCAGTTGTAAGGTGACTTAAAAATTACAAAATTAATTACCTAAGTAGAATGAAATATAACAAATAGAATGAATGCAATTGTGTGTAGCCATTGTTTGCAAAAATTGAAACAACAAGTATATATAATGTATAACTTTTATCCTTGGATATATGAACTTCCGTTTCGGGCACGGGAACGGGTTCCAGGGTTTTGGGTACGGGTTTGGGTGCACCCAAAATTAATTTTTGGGAACAGGAATGGAAAAGGGTTCGGGTGCTATAGTTTTAAAAATTTTGAGTCTGGGTGCGGCACTTTTGTTCACAAGATTTCGGTGCAATTTGGGAATTGTGTTCTGCCTTGTACCTAGTGCTGTAATTTGTACTTTTGTATTTGTTTTGTACTATGGCGAAAAGTACAAAAGTAGGACAACTAAGATATTGTTTTGTACTCCGAGTGTTGTTTTGTTTTGTACTTCTATCAGATTGTTTTTGTTTTTGCACAATCAGTATTGTATTGTTCTAAGGTTCTAGAAGACGCTAGAAATTGACTAAAGTGATAGTAGTAACGGAGTTCAAGAGCACGAAGGAATTGATTTGTGTCACTTTAGTCGTTTAAAAATTACGTGAAAGAACAAAACACAAGTCACTGACTCGTCTCCCATATAAGATGAATTGACTGTGTTGACGGTGGAATTTTGATGGGTGCAATTCTTGCAATTCTGCAATTTTTGAAGGGGGGTTTAAATCTTACGGTTAGCCAATTTTATTGATCAGTACCGATTCATTGGTATCATATCTTATGCCATTGAATTGCCATGAATAGCCATTAACCAGCATTGATTTAATTCATGACCTTTTTTATGACGTCTTTTTACTAACCCACATTAAAAGTTACCTACAACTAGTACATCTTATAGGTGGCGTCTAATAATCGGTATGGTGGCAGTCAAATTCATGTGTCTATTAGTGACGCAGTCAGGTCAATCTGAAGTCATGTGAATATTTGTGACACAATAAGGTAATGTGACCTCAAATTGACCTTATTGGGCGATCAATAGTCTAATGACAGATTAAGGTTTTAAGGGGCGCATGAACTATAATAAAACTTGGTGAGTCACTAGTAGTAAATCACCTATGGTTGACTTTATTGGCACATTAATGGTCACATGACACTAGAATGACCGTCAACGAACTCAATGTAAGTACATATTTTATATGGACGATATTAGGCGAATCTACCGACAATTAGTCAATACCCAGTGTTTGTGCTTTGACGTGTTTTTTCCCTATTCCAATTGCACAAATCAATCCCCATTTGCTCTAGAGTTCCGTTGTAACAATCACTTTAGTAAATTTCTAGCGTCTTCTAGAACCTTGAAACAGTACAATTTGGATTGTATTGTTTTTTTCAAATCCTGTATTGTTTTTATTTTAGCTTTGTTCCTCGAAAACGGATATTGTTTGTTTAGTTTTGTACCAAAGACAAAAACAATACAAAAGTACAAACTAAACGAGTACAATACTACAGCACTACTTGTACCCAAACCCGAACTGTGGGAACGGGAATGGGAACATGGACAACTTTTCTGTTCCCATGACTGGCACTGCTGCCAATGATTTTTGAAATTTTATTTAAAGAAGTGTACTTCTTCTGTTGTGCACGAGTAAATTAGATTGAAGCATTAATTTAATTTATACTTATTAGTTCTCACAAATATTTAGAAATAGCATACCCTTTGTGAACCAAACAATTACCCGAATGTATGATGATTGATTCTTAATTGAGAATCGCTTTGAAAAGTTTCTGTCAATTTTTTGGGGTTTTATTCTTTTGGGATAATCATCTTTGCCTTACCCAAGATTTGAATTTATCCACAACGGTAGCATAACGTAGGTTGCGATTTAATTTCAGGAAAATTTTTGTCGAGTAAAAATGTATTAAGGTCTCAAAATCACAAGATGGTAGTGAATTACGTTTTAGTTAGATACATTTGGAAAATATCTACCGAGTCATAAATTTTGATAAAAAAATAATTAACTAATATAATTATTAAATATATTTTCATGTCGGTTAAAATCTCCCGACATGCCGGGAGATGAAAATATATTTTCATGTCGGCTAAATCACCCGACATATGTAGGATGTCGGAAGTAGAAAAACATTTCACGTCGGGTAAAATCTTCCGACATATGTCGGTAGAGGAAACAAATTCATGTCGGGTAAAATCTCCCGACATATGTTGGATGTCGGATAAAATCAACATTTTGTCGGATGTCGGCTAGAATTGTAAAAAATAACATCACAAGTCGGCGAAAATCACCCGATATGTCGGCTAAAATCCATACAACTCCCGACAATGTCGGTGGATTCTGGCTGACGATGTCGGATGTCGGCCACTATCTCGAAATGTCTCGTCGGCTAGAAACTTTTCCGCGTCCGATGTCGGCCAAAATCGCCCGACATTGTCGGCCAAAATCCCATTTTGCCCGACAATTGTCGGCTAAAATCTCCCGACACATGTCGGATGTCGGCTAAAATTTTACTTCCCGTTGAAGCTGCTAATGTGGGTAGGTTGAACCGTAGGGTGTTTAATTTTAACATTTAGTTATGTTAGTTATTCTTATGTGTGTTATACTTATATGTTAGTTACATAGTTATAATCAAGCCACCTCTCGAACATTTCGTAGCTTCATCGGTTTGCTCTAAAGTGTTTCAAAAACTGCTGAAACATGGTCCTGATGATTCGAATATATTGTGCTCTCTTTACTGTGATCTTGCTGATCATGATGACGAACTGAAGAGAAAATTGTTGAATAATCAGAGGATGGAGAAAACCGACAAGGTTAAAATATTGAGCAACCTCATCTCTGCACTGTAGTGCACATAAGCTATTTGTGATTTCGCACATTAAGTTTCGATAAATGGTTGCGGTGCTTGTTTCATTAAAGAAAACAATGTATCCAAGCCGAAATCACATGCAATTAATGACTGATCAATTCACACTAGTTATTGCAAGCATATGATAATACATAATTATGTGTTCTCAGGTGGTCGAAATTTTATCTTGAACTACAAACAGCCAGAAGAAGATGATGACGATGACGATGATGAACACGACGATGAACACGATATACCCGGTCAAGCGCATAGTGCTTGATGAGCGTAGAAATAGCAGTGGTTATGATTTGTGACCGTGGCGTGAATTGATGCATGGATTAATTCCTATTCTTAGCTTAAATTTAACAAATCATATTTAAAGTTATACCAGCAGGTATTGAATAATAATCTTGTCTTTCGTTGTTAACTTTTAGGCTTTTTAAAATGGTAAATATAGTCAATAAAATTATCCAAGTTTCATAATATGAGAAATTGTTCACAGTTAAATCTAAAGTAAACTTTGTGACAAAATATGCAGTAGTATACTTCAGTCAACTGTCCATCCCGCTCATTGACATTACAGCTTTTAGCTGCAACCTGCAGCAACCAGTGCTAACTATTTTTTCTAACATCTTACATCGTACTTGGTTGAACCTAAACAACTAATAGTTATTCTTTTCAACCAATAACATCATTTTGAACATTTGGTTTTGTATAATAGTTGTAAGTCCTTCCGAAGAATTTTCCCTGCAGCTGATTTTGGAATTGAGTCAACAAATTCGATTCCACCTTTTAGTTTCTTGTACTCGGATACTTTATCCTGAAGATAGTTGTTGATGTTTTCTGCAGTAATATCCGTGTCTTTTCTAACCACATAAGCTCGAGGGAGCTCTCCTGCCCGATCGTCAGGAATTCCTATGACAGCAACATCCACTATTTGAGGATGTTTCCCCAATACTTCTTCCAACTCCGACGGTGCTACCTGAAAATTGGTAAATCATTTGGTTATCAAACTTCCTGACCTTTGAATTATGAAGTTGCAAGACCATTATGCGATTCCGGAAATATTTGCAACATACAGACAACCTCCGATATAATGAAGCGACGGCTTGCATACAGATGTTCATACCTGAAACCCTTTCACTTTTATGAGCTCCTTAGTTCGTCCAACAATGTAGAAATACTCTTGGTCATCATAGTAACCAATATCCCCCGTGTGCAGCCATCCATCCTCATCTACTGCATCTCGAGTTGCTTCTTCATTGTCCAGGTAACCGTTCATTATCTTTGCGCAGACAAAGTTTAGACTTTCAATTTAAACTCAGGATGATAATCAACGCAGATGAATAAATAACATTACCTGCTCCCCTCGAAAACAAAGTTCACCGTTTTTGTTAGATCCCAAAGGCTCTGCCGTTTCTACATCGATAACTTTACATTCCATTGAAGGTATCACCGTACCAACTGAAGAAATTTTAGTATTTTTTGTACCAGGGGTAACTGCAACAGATATTCCTGAAGTCTCTGTCAGCCCATAAACTTCTTGATAGAAAGTGTATTTTCCAGTCTTTTCAAGCAATCGATGGACCAAATGAGTCGGGGTGGGAGCAGCACCGCAAATAACAGTGCGAACGGATTCCAACTCCATCTTTGTGATTTCAGGGTTCGTTGCCACAAACGCCAGCAGTGGTGGTACGACGTGAACCATGGTGTACTAATAATAACCAGGTATCCAAGAATCATAATATCTATCCTTTTCCATATTTGATAACGTTCATTCGACAATACAGAATGTACGAATTAAATGTAAATAATTGCCTTATGATTCCTAAATGACTGAGTGAAAACCGCAGGATCCATCTTCGGCATTGTGACAATCGTGCCTCCCACTATTGAATTAAGCAATCCAAATGTAACCATGCCCGCAATGTGAAAAATAGGTGCCAATCCCATAAACGTATCATTTCCGTTATCATAATCTCCTAGTCCTGGCACAGTCATTTGTATCATATTTGAGACTATACCCAGCTAGCACAAGTTTGCTCTAAGATATCGTGAAACGGTCTCGAGTTTCGTGAAATCATCTCGCGAATATGGCGACGGAGACGCGTGAACTTAAAGAATTCTTACCCACGACTATACAAAAATTCATATCTTGATCTTTCGTCTAATGTTCGTGTAAACGACTGCGTGGTTTATTTTGGCGCCATTCTTTTTACTGACTGCATTGCTTCTGCAGAAGCTCATATACGAGACTAAGAATAAGTTACAAAGAGTGGTGAATTTGGAGAATAGCAAACGGTACGGTGTTAAGTTTAGTTTTTACATTTAATTAACATTTTGAAACACATGTTTCAAACACACACAATATTATTATTATTATACATTCACAATATCAAGGTTGGCCACGGGTGTCAAATGTTTTTCGGAAAGGCACACAAGAAGAAAAAGGAAATTCGAGGTCAAGAATCAGTTATCTGAAGTGGAAACCGTTGTATCAGTTATTGCACCAAAAATAAGTAATTCCAATTTAATTCAAGTGCTATTTAGGCTATTTGTCTACATTTTAAATCATTAATATTGGTTTGGTTGAACAATGTTTTTTATTCATTTTTAAATACTTAATCAGATCAATTGGGAATTTTCTATTGTAACTAGTTTTTGTCTGTATTGCAGCAGTATTTTTTAGATAACGTATAAATACAAGTATTCACCATATATGTATAATTATGTATCAATAAATATTGATTTAAAAAATACCATAGGATAATTTTTATGGTTTCATTTATTTTAAGGTATTGTAACGTAAATGCATATGAATTTATATATGTACCTACATACTAAACCCAATGCATGCGCAGAACCAAAATCTATTCTTCAGATGTTCGCTTGCGTATCCTGGTACTCTCTTGGTGCGAATCTTAGAAGATTAGCCGAAGACTGTTTTATGCGGCCAAATGACATTCTTGAAGATTACTTGAAGTTAACTTTGATGATAACTTACGATTTCGTGCGGATATCTTGTGTTCATGCTAAAGTATTCTTGAAGGTAACTTAAAGTTTACGTTGTGCTAGCTGGGTATTATTGTGCGTCAGAACGACTCCTTTCGGCAGACCTGTTGTTCCACTTGAGGACATAATAACTGCTGGTTCATTACTTGTATCTATCTTTGAGCCGTCTAGGAATTCTGCTTCTGAGGGATCCGCTTTGATCATTTCGAAGAAATTGTGAGTGCCTTCTACAGGCTTACCCGCTGATATTACATATTTGACAGAAGCACATTCTTCCTGGATAGCCCGTACTAATGGCAGTAATTCTAGTACAGTGACTACCGCCTTAGCCTTGAATCGAGCCGCAAGTTTTGAAATTTCCACTAAGAACAAAGGAAATTTCAAAAAATTAAGGTTAGTTATAAAATAAGTAATAAAATACCATCGCTGAAGAGGCAAAAGGGTCTACGTGCGCATGCTTTTGTATAGTGCTTAGACGGTAGTGGAAAAAGTTCGGTATCCTGGTATCCAGGATACTTGGGCAAGTGACCCTCACCAGTTGGGCAAATGGATTTGTTGGGCAAGTATGACTCAGTTGGGCAAATGAAAATTTTCATACATACTAGGGGTCGAATTTTTTTTTGAAATTGAATTGGGCAAATGAAAATTTTTGTATCTACTTTGGGTTCAGTTGGGCAAATGAAAATTTTCGTACCCACTAGGGGTTCAGTTGTGCAAATGAAAATTTTCGTACCCACTAGGGGTTCAGTTGTGCAAATGAAAATTTTCGTACCCACTAGGGGTTCAGTTGTGCAAATGAAAATTTTCGTACCCACTAGGGGTTCAGTTGGGCAAATGAAAATTTTCGTACCCACTAGGGGTTCAGTTGGGCAAATAAAAATTTTCGTACCCACTAGGGGTTCAGTTGGGCAAATAAAAATTTTCGTACCCACTAGGGGTTCAGTTGGGCAAATAAAAATTTTCGTACCCACTAGGGGTTCAGTTGGGCATATAAAAATTTTCGTACCCACTAGGGGTTCAGTTGGGCAAATAAAAATTTTCGTACCCACTAGGGGTTCAGTTGTGCAAATAAAAATTTTCGTACCCACTAGGGGTTCAGTTGTGCAAATGAAAATTTTCGTACCCACTAGGGGTTCAGTTGTGCAAATGAAAATTTTCGTACCCACTAGGGGTTCAGTTGGGCAAATAAAAATTTTCGTACCCACTAGGGGTTCAGTTGGGCAAATAAAAATTTTCGTACCCACTAGGGGTTCAGTTGGGCAAATAAAAATTTTCGTACCCACTAGGGGTTCAGTTGTGCAAATAAAAATTTTCGTACCCACTAGGGGTTCAGTTGTGCAAATAAAAATTTTCGTACCCACTAGGGGTTCAGTTGGGCAAATGAAAATTTTCGTACCCACTAGGGGTTCAGTTGGGCAAATAAAAATTTTCGTACCCACTAGGGGTTCAGTTGGGCAAATAAAAATTTTCGTACCTACTAGGGTTCGAATTATTTTTGAAATTGAGTTGGGCAAATGAAAATTTTCGTACCTACTAGGGGTCGATTTTTTTAAAATTCAGTTGGGCCAATGAAAATTTTCGTACCTAGGGGTCGAATTTGTTTTGAAATTCAGTTGGGCATTTTTGAAATTCAATTGGACAAATCAAAATTCTTGTTCCTACTAGGGGTCGAATTTGTTTTGAAACCTAGTTGGGCAGGTGCTACTTTCATTTGGCCACCCCTTTATCGTTGGGCAATTGGTCCTTCTTTTAGGATACTTGGGCATTTGGAACTTTTTCCACTACCATTTTGCCTCTTCAGCGGCAATATTCTATACTTAATGGTGGTTTCCATAAACTCAAATAAATGTGCTGCATCTGAAAGCTATGAAATATGAATGAAAACAACAAGTTATAATATGTACACCTTCATAAATACTTACAAGTTGTCAAAGCTGGATTCATGGGGGCAGCTATGATGCCCGTGTCAAGCATGCCTTGCAATACGGGAGCATATTGAGGACAATTTGGTAGCAAAATTATTGCTACATCTCCGCGCTTCAGTCCTAATTTGAGCAATGCAGCTCCGAAACCCTTTGAATATTTGTGGACTTCATTGTGAGTAAACTTGAGTCCGGTGACAGCGCATTCCTAATTGTGTTGGTGCAATTTCAACTGGTACATATTATATATTCCAAAAAGTGTGCTTTAAACTGCCTTGATTAAAAGGTACTTACGTAAGCAGTGCGGTTGCCCCAGTTTCCAGTTTGAGAGCGGATAAGTTCTGGTATGGTTAAACCTTTGCAAGAGGGCGCAGCTGCTAGCTTTGAGCGTAGTATGTTCTCTTGTGCATTTAATACAGGCATAGAAGAGAAACATGACTTCAGAAGTTTCCCCTTAATTGTGTCCATAGATTGGCGAAACCTTAGAAGCGGCGAATATTTTGGAAACATTTTATGAAAGTGAGTGAAAGATGCAATAATTTGGTTGTTTCAAGTTATTAAATACAATAATTTAAGCAATTCTCGGATTTCAGTTCTGTCCGGTAGTGAGTTATTTTGTGCCTGTGGTAGGGGGATGCTGATTAGTCTGTGAAGAAATTACACTTCTCAATACGTTATTGTCACTCTCAAAAAGCATACTTTGTCTAATGCTAATACAAAAATAACTTAACTAAAAAGATTTATCAAGTATTATTACTGTATCTTTAAAACTTACATTTCAAATGTATTTGTTGTTTTGAATGCTTTGTATTTAACCGCTGTACGTGTTTAATGTGTAATTGCGAGTATGTGTACGGCAGCAATATATTGAGAGTTTATATTAGTTTTTGGAAGTAATGTCTACATTGGATCACATGAATTTTATGTTAGCAACTTTTCTCGCTATTTTACTTGTGCATCAACACGAACCTAGAGACCTTCACTTTTAGTAGAACTGTAATGTTTCTGTAACATCAATGGATATACGACTTCAATCTACAAGTAACACGCTGAAAAACTTGTTTATTCTTTTGAGGTATCTAATTGTATGAGAGGCAGCATGGGTAAGCTCACTTGCGTATTTATGTATCCAAAGCAGACGTGTGATTCCAGTAACATTAAGTTAATCAGTAAAGCAAGTTTTTGGATTAGGAGCGATAACTTCGGGTGCCGAGAAACGCATGCCCACCCCGTAGCCCACATAAAGGACATTGGTAAAAAATATTCAGTTTCGCCAGAATTTAGCAAAACTTTTCCAGAGTTTTACAAAACGGATCAAAATTCTGCATTACATTATCAAAAATAGTTAGATAAAAACCTCCTGACAAAGTCTCTGGGAAAAACTGCAGTATTCAAAGTTTAAAATTGCTGATTCCCACTCCCACCCAAATCTTTTTTCAAAATATGTTTTGATTCAGTTTGGTAGCAACTTTTACGACTTTCCCCTATCACACAGTCCTTACGTTGAGAATTGCATTTATGACCCGTAAAACAGAGCAAGGTTGGAAATTTTTCAGGAGCAAAGACGCGGAAAAGAAGTATCTTGTCTCGTAATTTATTCACGGGCGGTCTCTCGCTTATAGAACTATTCTGAAACGTTGTAAATTTCAAGGGGTTTCATGTAAGTCTAATCAGCTTCCTAATTCAGAAATTACGATTTCAGGAAATTAAAAGTGAGTAAAGGTTTATGAATTGTTTTAACAAGTAAATTATTTGTTTCAACCTCAATTTTTGCAAATTCATTTTTAAAAAATTTGGTAAATTATGGGGGAATAGAATATCTTTTACATTTGCCCCTCATGTGAACTAGAGTGTGACAATTGTTTCCTCGCAGCCTGCACGTTGTTTATGGACGAAAGTAGTTTGTGGTTATCCCCTAAAGATATATTCATCGAAAGAAGTTTCATGAGTTGCACACCCATGTACAGAAACATACATAAATATGTAATACGGCTGAGAAGTTGAGGAGCTTATATGTTTTCATGGATATATGTATAAAAGCTCCACAAATATATCTTTCAAATTATAGGATTTTTTTTTTAAAAACTATCCGAAACCATTTGAATTATTATACACATACAAATATATACCAGAAGCATATAAATGTTTAAATTGAAGCCAATAGTTTACAGTTTTATCAGGGGGAAAATGTGCATGTATTATTTTACCTGACAAGTTTAAGAGCTTCGCAGCTGCAAAATGAAGACTCAACTATACAATAATAAAAGCAAATTATGGATGATTAGTTCAAAGAATATATTCGAATACTATTTGTAAAAAATCGGTTGTATTTGAAGCATATAGAGCGTACACTAGAGGGTATAACAGCAATATTTTTCATCAGTTGGAAATTACTAGTTCGCTTTATTTTTATACATTTGCATTATTTCACGCCTAAGGATCTTTCCTGACGCGGATTTAGGAATGGATTCAACGAACTCAACGCCACCATCCAGTTGTTTATGTTCAGCAACTCTACCCTTAAGGAACGCTTGAATTTCCTTGTCTGTTACCTGACCTTTGCTTACTATGTATGCACGGGGAAGTTCACCGGATCGCTCATCTGGGATACCGATAACTGCTACATCCGCAACGTTATCATGGGTTCTGAGAACATCCTCAAGCTCAGATGGAGCCACCTGAAGTAAAAAAAATAATAAACATGGCTTAATACTAAATCATTCACGTTACACTTTTGATTATAAAGACAATCCAATGACTTTTGCTTACTTGGAGTCCTTTAACTTTAATTAACTCCTTGAGTCTGTCGACGACGTAAAATAACCCTTCTTCTGTGAAATGTCCAATATCTCCAGTGTGAAGCCAACCATCCTCATCGATTGTATTTTTAGTTGCTTCATCGTTGTTCAAGTATCCTTTCATAACCTGTGTTTACACAGAAACATTTTGTATTGTAGAGGCATATTTTACATTTGAAATTAGGAATAATTGCTTTATTAATCATATTTTATATTAAAACATACATGTGGTCCCTTAACGCAAATTTCTCCGTTTTCACCCGGCCCAAGGGTTTTTCCTGTCTCTACACAAATAATCTTCGACATTGTGTTGGAGACAGGATGTCCGATGGACCCAATCCTTGAGTTGTGTGTCTCTCTCAAAATAATATGACTCAAGCCTGATGATTCCGTCATTCCAAAGCCCTCTTGAAAGAAAATTTGATCGCCTGCTTTTTCGAGTAGCCTGTTAATGACTACTGGTCCAGCGGCGGCAGCGCCACAAACTAAAGTATGTGTTGCTGCCAAATCTTCTTTCGTAATGGCTGGATTTGCAACGATGAAAGATACCAAAGGGGGAACCAAGTGCAAGAATGTTGGCTATAATACAATCATCGATATTATGTCACCATTTAGTCGATGCCATGTTTTTATTTAGTTTATAAAATAATCAGAAAAGCCCAGAAATTGAGGGCAGTAAAAATGAAACTAGCAATACCTTCGTAGCTTTTAAAGCCTGGGTGAACAGCGCAGGGTCAAATTTGGGTAGAGTAGTCACAGTAGCACCACCATACAAGGAACAGTACAGCATGGCTATAGATCCATAAATGTGGAACATTGGAATCAGTCCAAACAACCTCTCCTCACCATACCTGAAATCACTAATTTCTTTTTGAGCCAGAGACAGGACAGAGGTGGCAATATTTTCATGAGTTATCATCGCCCCTTTGGGCGGACCAGTTGTGCCGCTAGACCATAGAATCATAGCAGTTTCATTTGAAGTATCAATTTTTGAGCCTTCAAGGAATTCCGCACCCATAGGGTCTGTTTTTATCATTTCATTGAACGAGTGGCAGCCTTCTGTAGTTTCTCCAACAACAATTATATTTTTAATCGATCCTTTTGATAAACCCTGTATGTGCTGGGCTAAGGGGACGAACACTGTCAATGTTATAATTGCTTTTGCTTCCGACTGGGCAACCAAGGATGTTATTTCGGCTAGAATCAGTAAATATATTAGTTTTTAGAGAGCTGAATTTTAAGCCCAACGGCGAACATGCTGTAATGGCAGGTATTGATATTTAATCTCTGTATGTATATACTTTATTCAGAAATATTAATTTGGCAAGAGTTTTTACGTGGTGTATATGCCGGATTTATTTGCGACCCAATTATCCCTGTGTCCAGGAGGCCCATAACAACAACTGAGTATTGAGGACAATTCGGTAACAAAATAGCTACGATATCCCCACGTTTCAGCCCTGCTTGGAGG
Source organism: Allacma fusca (assembly GCA_947179485.1). NCBI lineage: Eukaryota > Metazoa > Arthropoda > Collembola > Symphypleona > Sminthuridae > Allacma > Allacma fusca. Next base: position 21,839,313 of record OX359247.1, read on the forward strand.
AGGGCAGCTCCAAATGATCTTCCATAACGGAGAACCTCATCTCGAGAGTACTTCAGCCCAGTAACAGCACATTCCTGGAACAATATGTATATAAAAATGTAAGAATGCAATACGGCTTTGGTCCTTTTAACATAAAAAAATACACCGGCTGACGGAATGATATCAATTGTATTAAATGAGAAATGTTTGCATAAACAATCGAAATTATGCTTAATTGTCACAACTAACTAACTTGTAATTTATTAGTAAAATTTCAACCGGTGTATAAGTACATGCCAATTTGTTTAAACGAGAGATCTCTACAAGTATAATGCTTACAAATGCTGTCCGGCTTCCAGGTAATACATTGCTCTGAGAACGAAAAAGTTCTGGCAAAGTTACATTCTTCACTGACGCTGTATCTGGAACAGTTGACTTCACAATGTTCGGGTCCAATACGGGAACAGTCGAAAAATTGTTTTGACGGATGCTGACTCCTGCCGTCAAATTCCATTGTCTAAACAACGACGTTGGAAACGAAGTCAATTTTGAGTGCACGCGTGGAATCATTTCCGTATTTATCAACAAATATATATTTCTGGTTTGCTTTAGTAATAAACCTGATTTCGCAGCGTTTATTTTTGACTGTAGTGACTTTGAGGCACGCCAATACTCTGCAGAAATATTTGCATTTTTCTGTATCTCGCTCTCTTTTTGTGTAATGCCTAGCTCTGGCTTATCAACTGGAAAGGACTGCTGTCAGTGTTGACCTTGAAGTCCTGTGAATTTTGTTTGAAATGTATTGCTACTACTAAAACTTTGTTGTATCTTCTCTTTATATCCTTAATATGCATATCCTTAAGGATACATACGTTGTGATAGTAAATGTTATTATATAATCGTTTCATCATTGATAATTGACGGAAGATAGTCATATAACACTTATTATTACGTGGCTCTATGTGTCAATTTGAAACTTGAGTCAAGTTTAACTTGAGTGTATTTAATAATTGTATGTGATGTGATGTGTAACTACATTAGAAGCATTCAGCTCTTTTGGTCTGTCCTTTTCTCTACGATGACCTTATACAAATGTATAAATTGATGCACGTGAAAAATGTAAATTGCAAAAGCACATGCTATAAAAAGTTTTACGGCAGCTCTCTATATAAGATATACTGATCCCTAGAATGAAGCTGAGGTATGGAAATAGGTAGTTACATCGCTATGTGGAGATGAACAAAAAGCACCCCTAATTGTAAGTAGTGGGATAGAACAGACAGGACTCCCGACCAAAGCCTTGGAAGTAAAGTAAGCTAAAGTTTGCTTAAGGATCATTCACAATGAAACTGATTTTTTACGACTATGGATAAACGAAACTCGAGCTACAGCTGACAGTGTCCGTAACCCCCTGCACCTCCGTAGATGTAAAATGTTGTGTACATTGAAGATAAATACGGAAAATAAATGTAGAGGGGTAATGCACATACACTCAGGTTTCCTCCTTTGCCTCCTTAAAATTCAACCGTGTTGAGTATGGGTGACGCCAGAAAGTTAACATTGAACGGGAATAGTATTATTGTCAAAAATTAACAGTAAGTTAGACAGCACAAAATTCCGTACCGTAGTAAAAGTTGAAATGCTCGGATGTCGTTTTAACGTCGTTTCCGGAGCGGTTTCAGCTACGGGCTATAATGTTTTACGGCTACGGAGGTGATCTTATGTGAATAGTCTACGTCTACGGACCTAAATTGCTGCGGATTGCTACGGAGGTCGAATTTTTCCTTATGGAAAAACGTCATTATGAATGCCCCTTTTTATGATACTCGAATGAACACAGTGTTGAAATAATTGTGCAGTGCACACATAATTGCCTGAAAATGCGAAATCCCTGCATGTACAATATATTTTTTAATCCTGACAACTACCAAATGTCCACGGTATGAAATTATACATTTGAACTATTTTTTTAGACGCCTTATAAATACATTTTGACCATAAACTATTACATGGCGCCACTAAAATGATGTCGTAACATAACATAACACCCACACTTTTTATGTATCATCATTTACACGTCTATGTGTGTACCTTGGAGTTGCATCAAGATAAACACATATTGAGATAATAGGGGTAAGTAGTAGGTTTTATTGATTTGTGACAGAGCCCCTTTAATATGGATTGGACAAATATAGCAGCAATTAAATAGATTAATCAGGATTTCGAATCAATTGTATACACTTCCACATACATATTGAGATAAATACATGCAGGTATCCTCACACACACAAGTATCCATATGTACTCTAGAGTTTGTTATAGAGAGCCCTTAAATCCTTTCGTAGAATCTTCCCTGCCGGTGACTTCGGTATGGCATCCACGAATTCAATCCCTCCTTTTAAATATTTATGTTCTGCTAATTTATCTCGCACATACTCGTTTATCTCTTCCTCTGTTACACTTGGATCTTTTCTAACCACGTAGGCACGTGGGAGTTCTCCTGCCCGTTCATCAGGAACTCCAATCACTGCCACGTCCGCCACTTTGGCGAAGCTGCTTAAAACTGTTTCCAGCTCAGATGGCGCCACCTGCGGGAATTCAAATACATATATAACAATACGTTTTCCGAAGTTATACCGTAAATGTTTCTCATCGATTGATGGTGAGAATGAGGAATTACCTGCAATCCCTTGACTTTGATTAGCTCCTTTAATCGGTCAACAATATAAAAATATTCGTCCTCAGCGTAATAGCCAATGTCTCCAGTGCGTAACCATCCATCCTTGTCAATGGTATTTCGGGTTGCTTCTTCATTGTCAAGATAGCCTTTCATCACCTACAAAAATGTATGCAATACATTTTCATTAATTTTACTAAACCAATGTTTTCAAAACACATGCACAGTCAACTTACAATTAGTTAAAGAATGCTATTGGTAGGATCGACACAAGGAATATCAGTTAATTATGTGTATAATTATTCTGCGAATAAAATACCTGTGGTCCTCTGACAAAAATTTCACCATTTTGGTTTGGTCCCAATGTTTCGCCAGTTTCCACATCAACTATTTTTGCCTCGGTTGAAGCAAGTAATCGTCCTATAGAACCAATCCTTGTATTGTTGCTAGAGGGCGTTAATTTATGAGTTCCACCAGTAGTCTCAGTCAATCCAAATCCTTCTCCGAAATAGATTTCTTTTCCAGCCTTCTTCCAGACAGAGTGAACAACATGAGGAGGGACGGCTGCTGCTCCACATGCAATCGTATTCATTCGTTCGAAATCTTCTTTCGTGATTGCAGGATTTGCAACCAAGAACTTCAGCAAGGGTGGAACCAAATGAGTTATGGTGAACTTTAATGGAATTAAAACACTCGTTTTATTTGTATTGTGTATTATCTATGACGTAGGACACAATTTTAAATTACCTTTTCGATTCAATTAAAAGCATCCGTAAGCACAGTACTTTCTAACCCTATACAAGCAAATTACCTTGTTTTCTTTAAACACTTTCGTGAATAACTTTGGGTCAAATTTTGGCACTGTGACTATTTTCATCCCGAGATGGATCGATGCGTTGCTTAGAACAGTCCCCAGAATGTGAAAGAATGGAATCAGGCCCAGAGCAATTTCACTCCCTCTGGTGGACAGGCTAACTCCATCTTGGGTGAGTTGCAACAATTGAGCTATGTAATTCTTATGAGACGAGATCACTCCTTTAGGTAATCCTGTGGTGCCACTTGACCAGAGGATCGTGGCGGGCTCTGTTTTAGTATCAATTTTTGATCCTTGCAAGAATTCCATGCCAGTGGCATCCGCTTGTATCATTGTGAAAAAATCGTGGACCCCTTCGGATTTCCCAAAAGAAATCACTTGAGCAATGGAAGCACCTGCTGGATTTCCTTGGAGTGCTTTTACAAGAGGGAGGAATTCTGGGATTGTAACTATGGCTTTCGCTTTCGTTTGAGCCACCATTGCTGTTATTTCGGCTGGAATATAATTTTTACTTTATTGACATGTATAAATAAAATATTCGGGAAAAATTCTCAGACGATTGTAAAATGAACAATTATTGGAAGGGCTTAAATAGTAGAACCTGGAGTTAACGATGGACTGATAGGTGACGCTATAATTCCGGTCAGAAGCATCCCCTGCAATGCAACTGGGAACTGCGGACAATTTGGTAGTAAAATGATGGCAATGTCGCCGGTCTTGATGCCTGATTTAATTAATGCTGCCCCAAAACTCCTTGAGTATTTGATTACTTCGTTATGCGTGAATTTGAGCCCTGTGGCTGAACATTCCTTCAGAAAAATTTTGATGATGTTTTAATTGACTCATAAATAATTGTTAAACAAGATTCTGTTTAAGTTAATGTAATAAACTTGCATAAGCCACTTGATTCCCCCAATTTCCCACTTGCGAGTGGAGGAACTCTGGAACAGTAACATCTTCAGGTATTGATATAGACGGCTGTTTTGACCGTATGACATTCTTCTCGTTATAATAGTTTGCAGATGTTGAAAATTTCAAAACATTGAACCTTGAAAGAACTCTCAAACTATTACCTGTATTGTACACACTTTTCAGAATCAATTTTGAAAAAAGCCGCAAGTATATCATGTTGCCTATGAAGGTTTTTGTGCTGGCTTAAGATAATATAGTAACTACCGGTTTGATGTGATATAGTAATACTATTCTCTCAGTATTCAAGTAATTATTATATGTATATGTTATATAAGCCCGTCGCATATTATTGTAATACCCCCTGCCCTTACAGCAACAACTCTTATTCAAGAGTAACTACATGTATGTTCTACAATTCCGCGTAATAAAACTGATGGGAACAACTAGTAGAAAATTCACAGTCGATTGCTGACAAGCAATTTATGCGCTATAGATATTCAACATGACTGGGAGATTCTCTATTGAAAATATAATTGTGTAAAGAAACGCTTGATAACAACTGTGAGCTTTTGCTGTTATACGCATAAATAACATGGGATGATTAATAACGTCCTTATCGGGGTGTCACTAAAAGTTAGAGTAGATATTTACCTAGATATATATTTTTTTTTTGGATGGGGTTTATACTCCGATTTCTTGCCCTTAAGGCCTTACAGAGTTTTCTTTACCTCCTTTATTCTCTTTAATTTATTATATTTACCTAGATATGTCACACTGTATAGCGACTTCACCCCTAAAATCATAGGATTCTATTAATCTTAGAATATACCAGATAGAATCAAACCTTCAAAATTACAATAAACTTATTTAGAAAGAGATACCAACTTGTAGGTCTCAAGACCAGAGCTGCGTTCAAGTCAAGTTATTTTAGACAACTTGACTTGAACTCGACTTGAACTTGAAAAAATTGTCTAAGCGAGGTATCCGCACTTGTACTTGATGAATCAAGTTTCTCAAGCAACTTGAGTATTCAAGTACTCGATTTTCAAGTTCATTTTATTGAACTTAACTTGATCATAACTTGACGTTCAAGTTGGGCGCATAACTTGACTTGAACGTGAACTTGAACTTGTACTTGAACTTTATTATTAAAGTAATTTTTTCGTAAATGAATAAACAATACTAAAAATTTCGTCCACAACTAATATAGCTAATAATGGCTAGGTCGTGATTAGGATAAACTAAACGGCATGCAGTTGATATTCTTTACTTTAAAATTGCTAAAAAATTTAAAATACTTGATCAAATAACTGTAAACATTGTAGTCCAATCTAATTTACTAATTTGCACTATTAAGAGCTTAGAAATCACATTACTGGCCTGTTCACATTAGTGTTGCACTAATCTGGTGAGTGTAACCAGCAGTTATATTCATAAATATTTGTCGTCGTTAATTTTATTTAACCAATGTTGATTTATAAGGTTGTTCGTCTGCGCCATCATGTTTAATATCAGCAAAAATTATTTTTACATGAAATAATAAATTATTCTTAAAATTCTGCTTAGCTTCAGAACAGGTGAAGTGAACAATCACTTCATTTTTATAATGGAACAAGAACCCCGAGCATTAAGAACATCTTTACAAAACAATAAGACGGAAATTTTAATTATTCAAAATTCAAAGTATGGAAACAGGACACAAGAATTATTCTCGACCGCTGGCCATCGTGGAGGCGACTTTAATGTCGTTGGAATGAAAACAAATACAAAGATGTTATTATTATGATGATTGACGCCCAATTTTATTTTTGGTGGAATGTAAAGATGCCACTAATTCCGCAATGCTTACAATGCTTTTCAGTGACAAAAACTCAAGTTATACTCAAGTTTTATTCAAGTACTTCCATTCATTGTACTTGAACTTGACTTGATTTTACAATCAAGTAATAAATTATTAACTTGAACTTGATAGAACTTGAACTTGAAAATTCAAGTTAAAATTATAATTTCACTTGAACTTGATGTTCAAGTTTCAAGTTACAAAATTGTCTGCTCTTGACTTGACTTGAACTTGACACGCACTTGAACTATTCAAGATATACTTGAAATTGAACGGAGCTCTGCTCAAGACTACAGACAGAGACTGCGTCATCAAATATTTTCCAACTTTAGATTTGTTTGTATTTTCAATTGTGATAGTTCTCTCACATGATGATACTCTTTGTGTACGGGGTGCTTCGAAACATTTTTCTCTCCCCTAGCCTATAGAAGTGGCAACGGTAAAAAATATCCTATTCCAATTTAGCAAATTGTTATGACTATTACCAATTCATATTTAGCACAATGTTAATTTTGTTACCAACTCATAATCAGCACAATGTTACCTTTTTGATCAATGCTTATTAGTGAAGAAGCATTGAAGAGGTATGCAACGTTTTGACCCTATGAGAAGGTAGGGAAGAAGGCAAGTTATTTACGATGATCGGTGGGGTCATGCTATTAACTTTACACCAATCATCTTAAATTGAAACAAACATTGAAGCATTGGCATGATTTAAATTTATTTATTTAATTTGTTATTTTCCGATTTTATTATGGAGCTGATTTGCATTTGAGGCTAAATCATACTTTACTGTTATGCGGCCCGTGTCTAAACTAGTTTGTGATATGTTTTTGTGTGTGTATCAAAGCCCTTTAAATTCGCTGCAAAGTGGCGTCCAATCCTTTAAAATTGGAACACTTTTGAAATGCTGTCTGCTGCTAAAATGGTTTCATGTAATTTTCACTGATTGTGATGGTCAGATTTTCAAATGTTTTATAAACGGTTTATTTCTATTCTTTTGTCACGAAACAAGTTTAACTTATTTAAATTCCAGATTTTCCACAAAGAATCCTAAATTTGCTCCGCTTTCCCAAGTGCTGAATTCAGAGTTTTTGAGATACGGGGTTTAAACAGATATTGAAAATCTGGAGAAAATTCGCCACAAACCAGGGGAATCGAATATTTTTTTTACAAATGCCTCTTATAATGGACTACGAGGAGAAAAATGTTTTGAGGCACAGCATACCTAGCATTTGATACACACCGTCCTTTTAAAAACCAAAAAGTGCAGTTATTTGTAAGGTTTTGGGCGCAAGGTATAATCTCAATCTTCTTTTCTTTTACTGTTAACATTATTTTACAAGAGAGTTTTGGTAGCATAAGCGTTAAGAGCATGGGATGTAATTGCAGCAACAGTAATAAAAAGTATTTCACTGGGAAACAAGATAACAGAAAAATGGTATAAGAATATAATTGTTTTACAAATCCTCCAGTGAACCTGTCACAGATACATGTGTCTGGACAAATTATTTTTTGTTGTAGAGAGCCTTTAATTCCTTCCGTAGAATCTTCCCTGCCGGGGACTTCGGTATGGCATCCACGAACTCAATCCCTCCTTTTAGATGTTTATGTTCTGCTAATTTATCAAGCACATATTCGTTTATCTCTTCCGCTGTTACACTTGGATCTTTTCTAACCACGTAGGCACGTGGGAGTTCTCCTGCCCGTTCATCAGGAACTCCGATCACTGCCACGTCCGCCACTTTGGCGAAGCTGCTTAAAACTGCTTCTAACTCAGACGGCGCCACCTGTGGGCATTCAAACACATATATAACAGTAAATATTCCGAAGTTATATGGAAATGTTTCTCATCGATTAATGGAGAGAATGAGGAATTACCTGCAATCCCTTGACTTTGATTAGCTCCTTTAATCGATCAACTATGTAAAAGTGTCCGTCCTCGGCGTAATAGCCAATGTCTCCAGTGCGTAACCATCCATCCTTGTCAATGGTATTTCGGGTTGCTTCATCATTGTCAAGATAGCCTTGCATCACCTTTATAAATCACACATAACTTTATAACTTCAATATTTTTAGCAAACAAACCGGAAGTGAGGTAGTGATTTAATCTTATGGCTGAAATTTTATCTCAACAATTACAAAAGTTTTCATTTCAAAATTAAATTGAAACATTAAATTAAATGCAATTAATGTATGTATTTGACTGATCATTTTAGATTTGAATAAATCCCAATAAATTTTACACAAACTCAGTGCATTGAAATTGTTTTTACAACGACTATCTGTAGATCTGCAATAACCTCCTCCTTATTCAAGTCTTCCTAACTTTCGCTCAGAGACTGAATTTCTACCAACTATGCTCCCAATGTAGAAACCTAAGAAATACATATCATCCTGGAAAGCCAGTGTTTCCCATAAACAAGGGTCAAAATATTATTTCAAAAAAGGATTTTGTAGGAATAAATAATAATTTATCGTTAAATTCCAAATTTCTACTTTGCTTCACGTTCCCGCTTTGAACATAACATTTTACCTAAGGAAATGAATTTTACTTTGCTATACTCTTAGGTACTTAGTCTTTGGTTTACTTTCAACTTTATAATGAAATCCATTTTAACGTAAAATATCTTGTTTTGGGTACTAGACGGTATGTATAATTACACATGAGTAAAATACCTGTGGTCCTCTGGTAAAAATTTCACCATTTTGGTTAGGTCCCAAAGCTTCCCCACTGTCCACGTCAACTACTTTGGCCTCGGTGGATGGAAGTACTAATCCTACGGAGCCTACACGCGTGTTATTACTTCCGGGCGAAACGGAATGCGTTGCTCCGGTGGACTCAGTCATGCCATAAGCTTCTCCGAAGTATATCTCCCTCCCGGCCTTCTTCCAAACGCCATGAACAACGTGCGGAGCCACTGCTGCTCCTCCACAGACAATAGTAGTCAAACGATCGAAATCCTCTTTCGTGATTGCTGGATTTGCTACCAAAAATCCCAGTAAGGGTGGAACCAAATGAGTTATGGTGAACTATGGAAGAAACATTGACTGCGCTCAGGTAACAGATCTGGATGACAATCTTGTCGCCATAGTTGTTCCACAAACAATTTAGAATAAAATGCTTCAAAAAAACTACCCGTCTAAAAATAAGTTACCTTATGTTGTTTGAACACTTTGGTGAATAACGTGGGATCAAATTTTGGTATTGTTACTACTTTCGCACCCAATTGAAGAGAGGTGTTGCACATAATCACAGCACCCAAAACATGAAAGAATGGCACCAATCCCAGAACGACATCATTCCCTCGTGAGAATAAACTAACCCCATCTTGAGTGAGCTGTAACATTTGAGCTATGTAATTTTCATGAGACGAGATCACTCCTTTGGGTAACCCTGTGGTACCACTTGACCAGAGGATCGTGGCGGGCTCTGTTTTAGTATCAATTTTTGATCCTTGCAAGAATTCCACGCCAGTGGCATCCGCTTGTATCATTGTGAAAAAATCATGGACCCCTTCAGATTTCCCAAAAGAAATCACTTGAGCAATGGAAGCACCTGCTGGATTTCCTTGGAGTGCTTTTACAAGAGGGAGGAATTCTGGGATTGTAACTATTGCTTTGGCTTTAGTTTGAGCTACCATTGTTATTATTTCGGCTGGAATTAAATTTCAATAATAATTTTACACATCATGGAAATTTGGTAATCCAAGTGATGCCTCCTTCAAATCAGATTTTGATTGAGTTCATAAGAATAATAATATACCTGGAGTTAATCCTGGACTAATTGGTGATGCTATAATTCCGTTCAGGAGCATCCCCTGTAATGCAACTGGATACTGCGGGCAATTCGGTAATAAAATTATAGCAATATCACCTCTTTTGAGGCCCGACTGTTGTAATGCAGCCCCAAAGCCCCGTGAATATTTGAATACTTCATCGTGGGTGAATTTGAGTCCAGTGACTGAACATTCCTTCAGGGATATTTTAAAATTAGTGAAAACGTTTAAAATTTGTTGTTGTACAAATAGTTATAGAAAATCATTTAAATCAACTTGCATAAGCCACTTGACTCCCCCGGTTTCCATTTTCGGATTGGATGAATTCTGGAATGGTGGTATTACTCGGGATTTTTATAGGAATGTGCGGAGAGCGAATGACATTCTTCTCGCTGTAATAATTTGTGGATGTTGAGAATTTCAGGATATTTTTTGGAGAGACAGTGCCCTGTGTATTGTATTTACTGAGCACAGTTTCTAGAGCTGCTTTGGAAAAAACCCTTGAACGAAACATTTTTTAAAACTGGCTTTAAGAACGGGAGTTTCAGTGACTGACGAGATTTATATTTTTATTTGCTATGATATCTGTTTGTCTATGATTCAAGTATGCTTGAAGCTTCTAGCTCCGGGTCGATCACTCTGCCAGCTTCAACTGCAGTTAGCCGCTTGCCAACAAACTTATTGAGGCTACGGAAAGTCAACTCGAGGTGAGTGTCTGGATAGAAATGGTTTACTTGTTTTGTTTTTATTTCAATGCATATGCAAGGAGTCATAAAAATGTTCATAAAAACATGTGTGCATACATACGTGTAGATACGCATGTAGGTACATATGTGCTCGCATCCCGCCAGCCCTGGAGGAAACTCGAGATTATCATCATCTATCTTGTCGATGTTCATGGTCAAACTGCTTTATATGTCTGTATATGTACATGAATTCCTTTCACAGGCCTTGATAGTTTTGAGGTTTCTTTTGTTTTGATACTGTATATATTTACTGGACCAGTCAAGTAATTTACAAATGGTCTGGAGTAAATAATCATATGATGGTGACCTTAAACTTGGTAAAGTCATTGGCTGAGACATTTTGTTGTTCAAATTTAACCTCGAAAAGTTTTCACGTAATGTCAAACTAGAGAAACAACATAGCTAACCGTACAGTGCACTCTATAGTAGAAGAATCCCTAAATGTTTAGTAAAATTGGGATATTAAAATGAGTATAATATATATGCTCTATTGGGAAAAAATATTTAGGCACGACACTGACACACATAATTGCATATTTAGATATTTAAGTTCTATATGCTAAAACTCTTACTGTGTAAGAGTGCCTCACAGGGAGAGTACATTACTTATTATGTATGTAGGTTTTTTAGTTACATACTACAGTAAAACCTGTATATAATGGTTTTCCGAGGGACGCCGAAATTTGACCACTATAGACAGGGACCACTGTATAAGTATATAGTGGTCAAAAGTCACTATATAAACACATACAAATCTAGGCATACGAGCAGGAATCCGACAGCTTGAATTGCATATACGTTATTGACAACCAGCAATTTTACACTTTTTAAAAATATTCACTAATTTACTTCTGCTTGAGACTTCGAATTTTCAACTTTGCAAGGGAATCTTGAAGAATACTGCAGTGATCTTCAGAGCATCTTATCTTTTGAGACATTCTCCATAGAGAAATTGGGTCAAAATATTTATTCGACGAAGTTTCGTGTCGAATTACCTCAGGAGGATTTAATCGTCTGAGATCTTTTAAAGCTGCCAATAATTTTTTAAGATGATTAAAAGTAACCATTAATTAATTTAAATACTTCAAAGGACTAATAATAGAGTCAATGAACCATCGTTTGATTTGGTACAAATACATGCAGTATGAAACGGCTGGAGATAAAAACGCCCCAAAATGCCTTTAATTGCACTAAACTCAAGCAGCTGTGTCATTGGTTCGGGTTTGCGCGAGTTGTATCCTTTCGTTCTGACTGGTTGACCACTATATACAGGTACTTTAAGCTGTATTTTGAACTGAAGGGGCATGCTCATTAGACCACTATGAACAGGTTACCACTATATAGAAAACCATTATATGGAGGGAATTCCATATGATAAAGGATAGGAGGTGGGACCGGGAAGCCAAATTTGACCACTATTGACAGGAAACCACTATATGAACGGCCATACAGGTTTTACTGTATAGTTTTGTTGGGGTTGATATAATTATTAGTTATCCTAGCACCTCCATATGTTCTGATTCTCATGCTCAACAGGTTTAAGTTACATTGATACTTGACGCTAACCAGCAAAGTATTTCCACGTGTTTAAACTCTGGATTTTACAGCACTCTTGAAATAGAAAATTTCGAATGTAATCTTATACTTCTAATTTAATTGGAAAGGAGTATATCGTCGCTGAAGAGGCAAAATGGAATAAGTGCAATTTCGTCTAAAAGCAAAATGGTCTACATGCAGTTTTACTAAATGCAAAATGGAATAGATGCATCAAGTTTTAAAAGCAAAATGGAATAAGTGCAATTTCGTCTAAAAGCAAAATGGTCTACATACATTATGAAAGTATACACGCATGTAGACCATTTTGCTTTTAGTGAAAACTGCATGTAGTTCATTTTGCTTTCAGGAAAGCTTGCAACTATTCCGTTTTGCCTTGAAGGAAAAAGGCATGTAGACCATTTTGCTTCTATTCGAAATTGCACTTAGTCCATTTTGCCTCTTCAGCGACGATATGTAGATACTTATTGTTAGTTTTTAGAGATGTCGTTAACCCTGCACTGGAAAAATTACTAAATCATCGCATGTAAAGATTTGCATAGAGAAGTGTTTACACGAAGCATGATCGTGTTACTTACTCGTAATCAGTGTATCTATAGATACCTACGTGGATATATGGCCGTGTGACTCCTTTGAGATTCTTTAACTGTGCTTTGAGGAAACGGAATAAAATATACTTGTACAGCGACTAGGTTCTATATAATATTCGATAACTGTAATCCTGCCGGGGAATCGGGATACAATAACGTCGGAAATAAACTTACTGCAGATTACAATTCGTTTATGATTTTTGAGGTGGAAGATTTTTAACCTACTCAGTCCAGTTGTTGCTTTTAACAAAGATACCTGAAAAGTATTTTGAATTTAGAAATTTTTTTCAGGAACAATAAAACAATAATGAGTAAAAAATCAATAAACTATTTGTTCAACACAATGGAAAACAGTCAATAAAACCTGGCTGCAATTCATGGAAGTCATATGTATAGGATACAGCAAAACCTTTGATGTTGTATCTTTTGCAAAACGGATTTTACGCTATAATTCATTTTGTAATGCATTGTAATTTATGTCGCGAAAGTAAAATCTTTATTACGATAGAACATACATGCATTGATTAGTATTGAATATTAAATATTTGCTTCACAATAAAAAACTGCAATTCTTTGTTGTGTCTGTATCAATTTACACGTTAGATATTTTAATACTAACCAGACTAGACTTTTATCTGTAGTTTACCCAGCCCTCATGCTTATCACTTGGACGCCGAGTTCAGTATCAGAAAGTGCAGTTGCTATCCTGTAAATATGTACAAGATATAGAAATATGTCATTTCTGCCAGGAGAGCAGTTAAGTTAATTGAATTTTTTATCTCAATTTTAGTAACCTCAGTAAGTCCAACCGAATAGTATAAAGATTGATTCTATGCACAAACAAATACGTGAATTTAATTAATTTGTATTAATGAACTTTGATAATTTGGAAGGGTTTTAAAAAATCTGCTCCACTTATAATTTGACCACTAAAACCAATTACAATACACTGGGAAAGTAGAGTTCTCAAATTAATACTTGGAGTCCCGTGACAAATGAGTTTAAGGATATTAATTCAAATTAATTGGCTCTTATTCATATTTTCCGAAGAAAATAAAACGTGAAAAGGAAGTCCTACACTTTGACTTTTACAGCATTTAATAGCAGGATGTGTATACAAGTATGTATGCACAATATGTCTCTCTCAAAGTTGCTTCAAATTCAGACAGAGCTCTAATTCTCATTTCAAACATAACAAAGCGACAAAAAACTCGGGTTTCCCGTTTCTGGGAAACTATACTTGTTTGGATATCATCAAGGGCATCATAATGTCTTATATCATTCAGACAGGCAAATATTGAGGTTGAGGCTTCAAATTTAGTTAACCATAACCAGTATCTCCCTAGAGAGTATTTCACAGTTCCAGAAAATCTCAGAACAAGCAAAATATTGCGGTTTAAATTTTCTCATCTATATCTTTGATACCATCTAGGTCGAGGCTAACGGTGGTATTCAAGTTACATTTAAATACTCACACTAACACTAGAACTAGCTTGAGTGTGAGTCACACAATGAGTGTGAGTACTAGTGGCAATGGAATACAAGTTTCCACCACTCAAAAATAAAACCAGCACTCACATGAGTGACCCATTACCGTTGGGAAACATACGAAGTAATTGTGTGTAAATAGTTACAGGGATTAATGACAAATTCATTTAAATAAACGAATTTCATTCTAAGAACACAGTTTATTATTTTAATTTTCACACACAAATGACACAAATTACCTACAATAATTCTCCCCAAAAACTTCAAATTCTGGACAAGCTAGTTTCCTCCTTTAGGTACATCCGAACGAGGATTTTTAATTTCCTTTGTGAAATCCCATGAAAACGTTATTGAAAAAAAAAACCAATAGTTTTCAACGATGCCAAAGAAAAGGTATGGAAAAAATTGTCAATAGAAGTCAACTCCAGCCTCCAACCCTTCAACCCACAGTTGTAAATATTTCGAATATGATTCGGGGAACGGATGGTTGAGAAATGAAAACTGTGTCCGCAATTACTGATTGGAATGACCCAGTGGCCAACAATCTTAATGCAAAATATCTGAAAAATAATTGGAACATGCCCACCTTTAGATGATAGTAACTGAGTTGTGACAATCGGTAACAGGAACGCGTATTCTTAAATCGAAATCTCTCCCGAAATGAATTGTTACTGAAAAGTTCGAAAGGATTCGATAAATCTTTTAAATGCATGCGGTTCAGTTTAAGCAGATTTTTGAACTTTTGGAAGAGTTCAAACCGCTTATTGGTTATAATCCGTTTCTCCATCTTTTATTTTAAATCAGTCTAAATTGAAGCACATATGTAAGTACATGCGAGTGGAGAATCTAGGGACCAAATTGGTGACTTAACGCGTCACTCACTAACGCGAGTGTACTCGCTGAGTGGAGGTTAAGAAAACTGAACCTGAATACCAAAACGCCACTCGCACTCAAATATTTGTGAGTTGAGTGTGGGTTTGAGTGTGAGTGTAGTAACCTGAATACCACCCTAAGTTATTATTGGATTTGAATTAGCTGGATTGAAAATGACAAAATAAAATTAATTTAACAAAAAATGTTATTGCATTTTGAACTGTCATGTGTCACACAATTGCTAAAATTTCAGGTACAACCGTATAACCCTTTGGTGGCAATAAAAATTGACATTTTTGAAACAAATAAGACAGTCCGTTTTGATGAAAAAAAATTATTCAGCGAAAATCCTTGTTCGCAAATTTCCCTATATTTTTATCTGTGTCTTACAGTTATCTAGGCTTGATCTGTGGACTTTTTCCAATTTGCATACATATAAAACATTATTGACCTACACTAGTTGTACTCATTTCCAAGGACCTTTTGTCCATTAGGATTTTACCCCTGAATGATCCTTGCTTTAAGACAAATTATTATGAAATAAAACGAATTTCGAAAAACATTGAACCATTTCCTTCTGCACCCCACCTCTTCATATATGAACCCCATGTACACCTTTTTCATGAAGTTTTGTCCACTATATCCGAACATCATAGCTACACAAAATAATGCATAAGTATTGTAACTGTACGTTCCAAGTTTTTCCGAATGGGAAGATCCGCTGATTTAAAATGACAAACATCCCAGAAATGATTTCGATAACATAACAGAAACACCCTTAAAATATTGCATCATAAAATTAAAAAATCCTCTGAAATTATATGATTTTTGTCATATGCAATGTGAGCAAGCACCAACATTTTTACCCTACAAAGCTAAACCCTGAAACCTCAAACATTTCTTTAGCAAAACTGACCGAATTCCAATTATCATCTATGTACATACTGTCTACAAAGATTTTTCCTACAAACCCTATTTCTCCCTCACTAACCCCTTGAAAGTTGCCATTAGAACAACGAATCCCCTGATTTTGCCGAAACCTTTACTTCCAGAATTGTTAGCCATCTCCTTAAATAATTTGAATTTTTATTCTGAAAAAAGATATTTTCTATTAACATCGCTACACCTTCCACAGCCTCGCTAAAATGTTTGCTCCTTCAAATATACTCGACGCAGGAATGTCAGGTCCTCCACGTCTTTTAAATTGCCTGTTTATGACCGTCATTCCTTTTTTAAAAAGGCTTTTCCCCAAAATCCTTGACTTTGCACCAGTTCCTTCATCCCCTCTGTTTGCATTATTTTGGGTCTTGGGAGATGGGAAATTTTTTTAAAAATTAGGGGGAAATTTATTTAAAAAATGGGGGAAATTTATTTACAAAATGGGGGAAATTTATTTACAAAATGGGGGAAATTTATTTACAAAATGGGGGAAATTTATTTACAAAATGGGGGAAATTTATTTAAAAAATGGGGGAAATTTATTTACAAAATGGGGGAAATTTATTTACAAAATGGGGGAAATTTATTTACAAAATGGGGGAAATTTATTTACAAAATGGGGGAAATTTATTTACAAAATGGGGGAAATTTATTTTAAAAATGGGGGAAATTTATTTAAAAAATGGGGGAAATTTATTTAAAAAATGGGGGAAATTTATTTAAAAAATGGGGGAAATTTATTTAAAAAATGGGGGAAATTTATTTAAAAAATGGGGGAAATTTATTTACAAAATGGGGGAAATTTATTTACAAAATGGGGGAAATTTATTTACAAAATGGGGGAAATTTATTTACAAAATGGGGGAAATTTATTTAAAAAATGGGGGAAATTTATTTACAAAATGGGGGAAATTTATTTTAAAAATGGGGGAAATTTATTTACAAAATGGGGGAAATTTATTTACAAAATGGGGGAAATTTATTTACAAAATGGGGGAAATTTATTTACAAAATGGGGGAAATTTATTTACAAAATGGGGGAAATTTATTTAAAAAATGGGGGAAATTTATTTAAAAAATGGGGGAAATTTATTTACAAAATGGGGGAAATTTATTTAAAAAATGGGGGAAATTTATTTAAAAAATGGGGGAAATTTATTTAAAAAATGGGGGAAATTTATTTAAAAAATGGGGGAAATTTATTTACAAAATGGGGGAAATTTATTTACAAAATGGGGGAAATTTATTTACAAAATGGGGGAAATTTATTTACAAAATGGGGGAAATTTATTTAAAAAATGGGGGAAATTTATTTACAAAATGGGGGAAATTTATTTACAAAATGGGGGAAATTTATTTTAAAAATGGGGGAAATTTATTTAAAAAATGGGGGAAATTTATTTAAAAAATGGGGGAAATTTATTTAAAAAATGGGGGAAATTTATTTAAAAAATGGGGGAAATTTATTTAAAAAATGGGGGAAATTTATTTACAAAATGGGGGAAATTTATTTACAAAATGGGGGAAATTTATTTACAAAATGGGGGAAATTTATTTACAAAATGGGGGAAATTTATTTACAAAATGGGGGAAATTTATTTACAAAATGGGGGAAATTTATTTAAAAAATGGGGGAAATTTATTTACAAAATGGGGGAAATTTATTTTAAAAATGGGGGAAATTTATTTACAAAATGGGGGAAATTTATTTACAAAATGGGGGAAATTTATTTACAAAATGGGGGAAATTTATTTACAAAATGGGGGAAATTTATTTAAAAAATGGGGGAAATTTATTTAAAAAATGGGGGAAATTTATTTTAAAAATGGGGGAAATTTATTTACAAAATGGGGGAAATTGATTTAAACAATGGGGGAAATTTATTTAAAAAATGGGGGAAATTTATTTAAAAAATGGGGGAAATGAATGTTTTTAAAATTCCTGTTTTACTCCGTCCCTTGACCAAAGCGTGTACACTGGATATTGAGGATGTTGCTGATCCTTGCGCACTAATCTGTCCGCTGTTAGTATTCGCTAGTTGCATTGCCACTTGCCACAGGTTCACTCGGTCAATGCTATGCAATAAAATACTTGCGGTTGTACTAATCCTGTGCTGTACGTACGATTATTCCCTAAGTAATAAAGGGACGGTCTTGTACTTCTTTCATTCCCAATGCTTGTGTTTACCTCTATGGTCTGGCGTAGCGTGCAGTTTTTCCCGTCGTAAGTTATCATTGGTTTTTCCGTGTCTGTCGGACCAATGCAAAATGGTTTTAAAATTATTACGTATTATTATTAGTCATTAATATTTCCTTGGAATTTTTAACAGATTTGTGTCACTGGTCATCATAGCTGGTCAGCAGTTATATTCACAAGTTCCATTCATGACTCGTTTAATTTTGTACGTACTGTTACTCTAATATACGGAAAGGGAAGATTATTTTAGTTGGACTTCAAACTTCAAGTTTGAAGTTGAAACTAGTAAATATATTTTCTGTGGCTCTGTCATCTCGACATTCACAAAAGTACAATAATTACATACGTGACTGTTCAATTGTGTGATAAGAGGATAAATATAAATCAATTATTATGGCTTCCACAACAGAGGACATTCAGAAGGACTGTCCGGTCTGTATGGAAAATTTTATGGTGCCAATTTATCAGTGCTTCAATGGACACTTATTATGTAAGAATTGTATTCCACTGCTGGACACATGCCCGATCTGTCGGGACGAGATGCCATCGGAGAAAATCCGCAATATAGTTGTGGAGAGGATCATCAATGCAATGCCCTTTGCTTGTACGAATATGGACTTTGGTTGCAAGGATCTTGTCAGACACGAGCCCCTGGACTGTGCATTTGCGTATGTGAAGCTGTAAAAATAAATATGTAATTGGGTAGAATGTTTTTTATCTATGGGAATTTGTTAAGTAGTAATATTATGGGAGGGTTTGTGGAGTAATGATATTAAAATGTGTTGTTTTTTTTAATTGAATAGATGTGATAATTTCTGTTCCTATTTGGGCATCCCCAAATGTCAAGAGCTGGTCAAACGGGAGGACCTGGAGTCGCATCTTAAGCTGAATCATGATATTGTGGGGAAGTTTATTAATGCGGGTGAGACTGTTCAAGTTCGACAGCATGGAGGAAGCTGGGAGGAAATTGAGGCAGCTGAAGTGGGGTGGAAACCGAATTTTATAGTACAAGGGGATAGGACATTTTTTCTCACGACTAGAATCACTTCGTCATCTGTAGTTTCCTGGATAGTTTATGTGGTGGGGAGTGACGAGGTGGCCCAAGAGTACACTGCGAAGATCAAATTATTTTCACCGGATGTGGAATTGAAGGTTTGGAGTTGGGGCTTTTATGTGTACATTTTTATTTTTTTCATTTCGAGGGTGCTAGAGGGTAGAAAAGTAGTTTTGAGTATTGGAGGTTCATTGGTTGTTGTTTGTGTTATTGGGATTATATGTTTTCGCTGGAATGTCACGAAAAAATGCATGAATTAATAGGTTTCTGAGGAATGAAGTTGAGACACCGGATGCGAAATATATTTGTTTGTATTAATTTCCAGGGAAGGTATTTCAAATGGAGTGGCCAAGTATTTAGTTTGAAGTCTAGAGTAAGGAAAGAGGATTGCCATACATTCAACCTTCGTGCTGAGCAGCTCAAACCTCTTATGGACGATAGTTTGGAAGGTAAAGATAAACATGTCAATGATCAGAGGAGTTGGGTTTTCCTTTACAAAAACTATGTTTAAGCAGGGAAAGGATTTCTTTTGAACGTTTTAATCCGAAAGAATGAAGCTGAGACTGACATTAGACATCCAGACCCCGTTCGAATAGATAGCCGAGCTGAAAAAGTACTTGGAGTTCATTCAACAACACAGTGTGATGTTTGCCTTATTAAACCCATCGTTGGAATGCGCTACAAGTGTGTTGAGTGTGAGGACTATGACTTGTGCTCAACTTGTGCACATTCGGAAAGAAATCATTATCGCCATTTGTTCTTAATGCTACACTCTCCTAACCAACGTCGAGAACTTTATGGAGCTTTCACCCAGTTACACGGGTAAATGCTAGACAAAATGCTAAATTAATTGTAGCTTAATAAACTATTTTTATGGTCATTATCGTGCAGAAAAAACGTATATCATATTCGTATGACTTTTCAGCTCATCTGCCGATTGGAGTTACGAAGAAGAAAGCAATCAGTTCCACGTCGGGATAACATGTGATGGTTGTGGCATGAGCCCTCTGGCAGGGCCTCGTCACAAGTGTGTCGACTGCAGTGACTACGATTTATGCTCGGCATGTGCAGGGCGAAATTCTCACGAACATGGTCTATTTTTGGTAGCTATAACACCAAATACTACTGAAAAACTTCGGAGTGCTTTTGAACAATTACTTGCAAGAAATTTCCACTCTGTAACAGCAGTTTACCAATATTTCTCTGTTGACACTTAAAATGGATTTAAGACTTAAATACAACTAAATGTACATGCTGAAAACACTCGCAAGTTATTCAGAACAACCTATATTGTAAATACGAGATTTATTCATCAAAGGCAACCGCTGCTGGATACGGCACACACGAAAATTGTATCCGGGTAGAATAATAATTTTAAATTATCTGCTGCCTCCAAGTATTAAAACAAACATAAGTTACGATGTGGTGTAAACCTTGGTAATTTCTTGTAGTATAAAACAGAACATATAATTATAGTGTACCAATTCGGCAATCAAATAGCAAAAATTGTGTCAAACAACTACTGCCTGTAGCATCATACAATAGAGTATAGGTAGAACTTTCTTCAAGAGAAAATATATCATTTACAGCCCTAAGTATACTGAACGTGCTGTCTATCTAATTTTTAGTCTTATATTCGACATGAACTTCACATTACTAGTCGTACATATGAGAGTACATATCTTGGTATTGCTGGATGTAAGTTTCTTTTTCGGATGGAGTCATTCTGCTTATTTCTGTTTCCGATATTTCATTTATTGGTATCTTGTGTGAACCAACATTAACTAGTATTACTTGGTCGTCGTCATCATCGCTGTCCATAACACCAACTGCAAGACGTGAATGTACCAATAAAATACTTTGTGGCATAAAATTCACTCTTGGGGATTCAATAATCGAATTATTTTTAACTTACCATCACCATCATCGATTTCCATGGGTATTTGACGCTGACTGCCGTTTTGACTAAAGCTTGACGCTAAATGACCCTCATCATCCGAATCAACTTCAGGTAGCAAAGATCTGTTAGCACCAGGCTCCTTCTTTTCAAATGTGAGGAGAACCGACATGATATCTTCACGAGATGCTTTGTCACCAGTTGAAACATCCGCCGCAACCGCACTCGACGCTGTATTTAGACCCTAAAATTAACAGCATGGTACATATAGTAGAACTGATACCGAATTTAACATTAATCCAGCCTAAAGATGCACGCAAAAGATTAGGAAAACCCAAATGAGTAGAAGTAAAAAAAAATCAAAACTGATCTTACAGATCCTTCATATTCTCCAACAGTAGATTCAGTCATCCAGAGTGGTCTCTCTTTCCTCTCCTGTGCTGGTTTTGCTGCAGCCTCGTCACCGATACTAACATCCACGCGGGTATCATCTTTCCCGGTAGAACGTGTAGCTTCTCCAGACCAAGTACCACCTCTTGCCTGTGCTTGTGCCGCCTCTTCACTATAAAAACAACAGAAGCATCAACTAAGTGATTTTACAACAAATCAATGTCATATATTTACTAAGCGCTCTTTCAATGAATACTTACGCTTCCTCACTAGGACTTTTCATAGGTTCAGGCTCTAACAGTTCCGGAGCCAATTTAATATTTTCTGCCTTGCGAAGAAGCTCAAAAATCGCTGCTAATTGATCGTTGAATCTAAAACAACGAATGATGAGTACTTCGAACCTTCAATGAAGTAATCTTTAAGTAATTATTTACTTGGTAGAATCTTTACTTTGCCAGCATGATCCGAGAATCCGTTGTTGGCACTCCTGATTTATCCTCCTCAACGGTATTTCTGCAGAAGGTACATAAGAACTGCGTCGTAATAGGATCAAATAATTCCCCCGCTTCAAAATCCGTGAAAGTCCTCGCACAATTTGTACATCTGAATGAAGCACGGTTGGTGGCATCTCTGGCTTGTGTTTCAATCCTCTTCCTTATATGGTCTAATTTGTATTTGATCACATTCACGAGTGATTTATAGTTTATGAAATAATAATTAACTTTTTGAGCCTTTCCGTCAAAACCCGTTTCCATGCGCAGACGAATCTGAACTAATTTTTCATTTTTTAATGTGGCCATCCGAGCACGCAGTAGTTTTAAATCAAATTTTAACAGTTCTTCTATATCCTTCTCTTTCATACCTGAAATTTCCACCATAAATATCCCCATTAGTATTACTGTAGTAGTTTCAAAAAATGAAGACATTTCCTCCAACAACACTTCCTTCAATCAGTCAATCTGTACTAGTTCAAACGAAAATATGTTAAGCTTCCATCACCACACCACTCCTGACATGACTCACACGTGTACAATTACCCATAGATTTATTATAAACCTCGCTTAAAAACCTTCACACTAACATGTGTTCCGCACCAACATATCCATGATAAGGGCATCTTCAACTTGGTAAAATCCCCGAGTAATAAGTCTAGCAAGCTGTTTGAGGTAGCTCGGGATTTCCGTTAAAACCTGCTCTTCCATTTCAGCACACCTAAAAATACCAGAACATACTCAAACTTAAAATTTTGCAGGACAGCACACTATCCATCATTAACTGCATTTCCGGAACTAATTATTTCCTTAAAATTTGCGCTCTTAAGGGCACACGAAATTTAACTTGGCTTTATGGGATAAACACAAAATAACAAAATTGAGGTAACTGAAGGGTAAATATTGCATATAAATAATAGAATTTGATTTACTGTACCTTATTTCTAAATATTAAGCTAATACACTTAAACTACATGAATCTGTAATATTTTCGAAATGTACAACTCATTAGCAGCAGTGACATTCCCTCACACACATCCTAGATATAGTAATGTATATGTGCATACTGTGTAGTGAATATGTAGTGAGTGAGTGTTGTGTTTACGACAAAGTCGTTTCACAGATATCACTCGATTGCTTTCACATGCAGAACGTCAACATGAGTCCTAATTATGTACTTCTATAGTTTTGGTAATGTTAATTTCATTGTCTAATTTTTAATTTTATGTAAAACTCCTAAAATGTAAGAAAAATGCACTTTTTGATATCGGCCGGTTCAGTACGTACAAAAATTACAAACGGAAACTTCAAGTCTCTTAAAAGTTCCCTCCACATTTCACATTATAGGGATGCAGCATATAGCACTGGACCTGCCTTGAACTAACCTCAGCCAAAAATCCTGAACTCAAACAGGCCCCTGCAAAAGGGCTAGAAAGAGGCCATGCACTACACAAGTACACTTGCCATACACAAGTACTTATTACTTAAGTTAATATAAAAAAGATATCAGATCAGAATATTTTGTTGGAGCTAAACGTAGCCATTAATAACTTTGTCAGATTTTATCGTAATTATTTTTAATGATTAAAAAATTAATTTAATTTAATAATTATTTTTGTTATTAGGATTCGAAAAAATCCACCCTTCACAAAGACTTACAGCTCTACACTGACTGGGGTGCATGCGAAGGGGTAATAGCGCTTGGTAATAGTAATAGCGTAATTTATCATTTTCATTCAGACATCAAACAAGGATTTTTCTAATGCCTGTTGTCGTTTTTAAAGTGACATATAATTATTTCTGAAATATTTTTATTAATGTCAGACCGTCCATTTTGACAATATCAGTTTCTCCTTTGATACATTTTTCTCGATGACTCTCCTCCAGCTGAATTTCTCTAACACTTCGACCTTGCCCTCTGTTTTTATGAGTCAAGTGGCCATGTCATGCCCATAATTCTGAAAAGGGGAACTTTTCGAAAGCTCCCTGAAAAGCCCATAAAATTCCCTACAGTCGAGAGAAACTTGAGGAAAAAGTTTATTCGGGGACACAATGGAATTTAAAACCTGACTTTTTGGCCTTTTCCAAAACAAATTGTGTCTTTGATGTAATTCCGTCAACGCTTTGTGCAGAATTTTTGGGCTAGCGGGATTAAACAAATGTTGCAAAACCTGAAAACAGATTTGCTATTAAACTTGGAAGAATTGATTTTTTTTACTATCCCTCCTTGTATTGGCTACGGTTGTGCGTAGGGTGTTTTGGCACCATGTGTAATACAGTAATACGAAGGTGGGGTCCTCGCCTACATGTAGGGCCTACAAGTAGATAAAATGTAGTCTGTCCTTAGAAATTTATGAAATCTGAGGGCATTATAGGGTTGGATCAATAGTACTACAAATTATTTCGGCGAAAGGAGGGTAGCCTGTACAGAATGACAACTGAATGTTTAGGCATGTGGGGAGGCTGCAAGTTTTGGTTGTTGTTTAAACCGCTTCTTTGTAGACAGCTAAGTCCGACAAGCCTACACGGCTGCAAAATTTACATTATCACTAAATCTAAGCTAGCTGACTACTGAACATTTTGTAACATGTGTACACGTTCAGCCACAACTAATGGTATGTTTTTAACGAAAGAGGGACATATATGTAGACAATTGGGTGGCAGCCTTCACTTGGTATTAATTGGCCTTAACGTATCATGGAGTAAAGCATCACCAATCTTTCAGAAGTTCGGATTGTCTTTCTAGTTTACTGAGACAAACATTTACATATTTTAAAATCGGTTTCATTAACTTTGGGGAAAACAACGTTGCAGCTTTAGTTCGAAATATTCCAACTCCATTTTTATTCGAAGCTTTGATAAATGAAATAATATCTAAGGAATGTTAATTTTCTATAGATTTAGACGCAAGAAAAAAAAATCACTTGCATTAGGATACTTTGCTTAATTTTTATGAAGATCCGGAAGAATGAGAGTAACTGTAAATTTTCTGTGACGGAGGAGCTCATTCAAAATTCTCAAACTAGAATCAACAAGTTTTTGGCATATGCAAGCCAAATACAAATTGCTTGAAACGTATGTGGTTTTTGATTTTTTTAAAACTTTATTTACAAGGCCTGATTTGAGAATCGAAAAATCCCCCTGCTGCTGACAGGTAATAGTGCAAGACAGTTTAGTTTTTGAAATACAAAACAAAGGTGCAAAATGAAAATAATAATAGAAATTGAAAGAATGAATAGATATAACGGTCATTATTGCGACAATACTTGTTGCATCACAATAATAATAACAATAATCTGCCATTTACTCAAGTATATATCACAAGGCAAATATTTTACCTGGAATGCACATGATTACGTAAGGCACTTATGAAAAAGATATACATCCCGTTAAGATCTGGGTTAGTCAAATATCAGTGATCTAATCCAAAAGCATGGGAATTCGGCGAACTAAATCTTGCAGTCAATAAAAATATTCATGATTCTAAGAATTTGACCCGGCGAATAAATAAAGTTATGTAAACTGTCACCCAGATTTTACTCCAAGCCTGGAAAAACTTAAGTAGTAGTAGAGTATAAATAGTCATGGATCCAAGTCAAATATAACATTCATCTGTATTCATCCTGGTTGACTACAAGTACATCATCCAACAAGAGATTCAAAGATTAATTTATACATACTGTGAAGATTTCCAAGTTCATTTTGTGAAGCAATCAAGATGAAAATCCTTTTATTTCTGTTAGGTGTCACGATTACGGCTTGTTTTGTCGAGTCTTACGTTACCCCCTACAAAATTGAATTTCTTCTTTCTGCCAGGTAATATTCTTTAACTATGAACCACGACCATATATAATTTCTATAACTACTTTAAAAATCCAATAATATATTTACCGTTTTTTTAAAAAATTTTATTCCAGCAAATTGCCTGCTAAGAATCCATACAAAAACAACAAAACGATACAACCTTATGCAAGAGTTTGGCACTCATACTCCCGAAGGTCCCGAAGGTTCGAACCGCTTGGTTTTGCTGAAGTGGGCCGGACACAGTTCCTCACAAATAATACAGACCCTGCCTGGGGAGAACTTTTTCAAATTACCCTCAACACAACCAACTTCCGTTATTACGATCAACAGGTATATTAATATTTTATTACAAACACGACTATAGTCATCAAATTACGCAATGCCCCTTGTATTCATTAAATGTAATCACTCAACTTAATACAACCATATGTATTTTTGGTGTAGAAAATACGAGTAGAAGTTTATGATCACGATCCAAAGAAATCCGACGACTTTATTGGCACAGTTGAATTCCTCCTTGACGACCTTATCCATTCTTTTGGAATCCAACTCAAGCTATTTCTGGACCATAATTATCTGACAACTCCAAGCATGATAATTGTCAAAGGTCGAGAGTACGGCTTAGAGGATGCGTATGTGGATCCCAGATTTTTCCATCCAACGGAAACCATAGTTTTCCCAACGTTAAGGAACAAGGGGAAATGAAGTAATTATGTCTGTTATAAAAATTCTATTAATTATCCTCTGTTACATTAAGCTATTATGTACCCAAGTTTACAGCAAATAAATTTATAAAAAATAACAAAAACGGTCTCTGGCACATATTATTTTGTTCCGTGCAATCATTCAGCTGTTGTTGATTATTGACTCATTTGCAACTTGGTTTTTCATTGAATGTGACAGTGTGTGTGACGACATTTCAATCACTCTTTTATCTCACCTGACACACTATAGCTGGGAATGGATTTGTTTGTACGCGATTAGATACAGCTTATCCTTACAAAACAAATCCTGGAATTCCAAGGGAAAAAATTTAATTCACAGTAATTAATGTGGACATTCATCAATTATTGTGTTGAAAAATAGAATGCTAGTCATTGAGATTTCTTGATAAATGGTTACTCATGACATGAGAATGATAAATAGAAATTTTCAGTATATATTTATAGGTGGGTTAAACGAATCCTTCATCCAACGCTCCATTCAGTTTTTGACCACTTTATAAAAACTATCTGGGAACTATTTCTTCCAAAATGTATTCTAAACTAATTTCCTTCCTTGGAATTGCCTTGATCAGCTTAGCGATAGCTGATGGTGCTTCACCTGTAACTATTTCTCTATCAGCGAGGTAAGAAATGATGTAAAATCAATCATTTGAAAACATTTTCAAATATTTTCAAATATTTGAAAACATTTGAAAAGCTTGAAAAATATTTTCGTATTATCCCAATGGAATTTTATTTTATACTGTCTCCTTATAAATACTAGGGAGCTCCCAATATCAGACCCCTTTGGAGGAAAGCCTGATCCGTACATAGTTGTATTTTATGCTTTTGGGTCGACGGGTAAATTTGAACAAATCGGAAAAACTGCTGTACTTTCGGATACACAGAATCCAAACTGGAGTGACGAAATTAAGGTTGATAATTTCGTCCCTGGAACATCTCAGGTTAAGGGAGAGAATTTTTTAAGTATTTGTAATTATTTTTGTGTGTCGTAGTAATCGTCTAAGTCTGAGTGTGCTTTATCTTGTTAATCAGGACCCCCTTACCGCTGAATTCAGTACTCTGTAAGGATGTACCCCTAAAAGGAGCAAAATCGTATAGGCGCACGTTTCTATGAAATTTATATAAATGATAATGCAGTGTTTCCTAACCATGGTATTATTACCCCTGTACGGAAAATGTTCTTATAAACAAGCAACAAGGGGGTCCTTTACGACTAGAGTACACAAATTGAAACTAGGTGCTTGACTACTGCTTCCAGCAATTAATGTCAGTTATATAGTTTGCATTTTTAAGTTTAATTCAAATTGGAGTTTAAAAATAATATTTCCGTGAACCAATGCAGCGACTCCGATTCGAAGTATGGGACGAAGATGTTGATTCGGATGACTTACTAGGAACAGTAGAGTTCTTCCTTGCGGAACTCAGTAATGCAGAAAGCGGGCGGTTGGAGAAGGAATTAGGCCTTCAAGAAAATGGCCGACTGATTGTACAAAACATTGCCCGTCAAAACCTCACTTCAAATAAATTTTGATGATTTGATCATGTTACGGGATAATATCTTCGGTTTACTTACAATTATCACCAAGTTCCTGTCCATAAAAGTTTACATAATACCTTTACAATTAGGTAAATATAATTAAGTGTTACTTTTTAGTGGTTGATATTGTTTACTGTATACATATGCTAAGGTTTGGCAGGGGGTACAAATTGGTCATTACATCGTCCAAACTCGATGTTTTTATTATTACTCGAATATTTTATTACGTATTTTAGAAAAGCAACTCAAGATAAATTAGTATTAATATACACATGTGGATAATATTTTTTAAAGTCAGAAACCGTCATGTAATTTTGAATTTGCAAAAAAACATAAAAAGTAATCAATGCTAATTATTGCGAATGATGCAAAAAATTCCTTGAAAAGCTCGTTACCATCGACGTTTTTCAGTATTCTTACAATTTTTGTATCCAACTACTCAATGTAAATACATAACATACATACATAGTCTTAAAAGCCCTCAGAAGAGAAAATGCATTCGGATCAGGGTTGCATAGTTGAATTACCAAAGTAATATGGCATTTTATACGAAACGGGAAGTTAGGAGAAAAATCATCGCTCCACGATTATTGAAGGCTGTAGCGTTAGAGGTCAGCTAAGGCCATCTCTCCTTATTCCCTTTATTGCATTATGGCTCATTTCAAAAATTTTCGTTACAAATTTAAAAATAAATAAAAATGAAACATTTAAAAAAATGTTTTGATAATTATTTTTAAGTACTGACTGCTATATGTACAGGTACAGATATAAAAATTTCATTGAAATAGGTGGAACAGTTCGGGAGAAAACAATGATTTTAGTCCTTTAATTTTTTTGCGTACGAACACGTGAACCAATTTCAATTAATAACGAATTCTTCTGAGATTTCGGCCTAAACAATGTTAACAAAAATTTTGAACGAAAACGGTCGAGTAGTTTCGGAGGAAAACTGCGGGACATACAGACCCACTGACAACAATATTTTATAAGGGGGCTGACGCCGCCCCAAAAATCTGTAACTCATAAAGGTCCTGTTACCCCTAGCTTAAAAAGTTCACCCTACATTATCCGTAAAATGGTTCAGAATAAACAGGCTCGGTTAAACGTCAAAAGTTACACGACTTCTCTATCGAAAATCTAGAACCTGTAATATATACATATGTAGCTTCCTGCCTCTATTAGTAGTCCAAAAACTGCCCCTATCCCTAACCCATTATATTATCCAAGTAGTAGTTTCGTCAACGTAGCTAAACATTCATCTTGAATAAAAACGAATATTTTTCAGTTTTGGCGAAACTTTGGTCCAACGTTGCTTGCGGATTGGGTAAGATCCTTCTATCCCTAATCTAAAAATTACATAATTACTACTATAATTAATTATACAACTGATAAACGAGAAAAAAATCTACTTGCTACTCTTTCTGATGTATATTATTTTAATTAAGTTTTAGTTTTAAGTTAATTTTACTTAACGTAATGATATTCTGCCGTTGTATATGGATGATTTGGGCGCCTAGGAAATTTTTTAAGTAATTCCCATAGTATCTTGGATTCGCTTTGCGTTTTTGAATTCCTTGATCATAAGCCCACAGCATGATAATTAGTCGACAAAATCTAAATTAAATTCTACTACAGGTTATTGAGATGTTGTGTCAAGGATAAATTCTGTGTATTGGCTAGAGGTAAGGTGGTACCTGATAATTAATAGTCGTTGTCCTGCATAATTATTGTGTACTAAGACGTCATATTTATTGAGCATTTTGCTCCTAATAATGCATTACCAGATGACGTTTCATTTAGAATCTTTTTAGTCTTCAAGAACCCGAAAATGCTTTTCCGAAATTTTGAACCCAGATGAACGATTTTTTTGAGAAATAAAAATGTGTCCCTGGTAGGTCCCACGTTTATTTTGAAAAAATTAATAGGGATCACGAAACGCATTAGACTATCGTTATTATCCTCTAATTGTATAATTTGAAACAAAAGTCGCTCACAATCAGTCTGTGTAATTCGTAATAGCCAGGATAGTGTCGAGCTTCCTCAATGCCGTCACAGAGTACGCTACTAAAAACACATGATGGCTGTGAATATTGTCATTGATGCAACACTGGCAGAGGTCGTAATTTTCGCAGATTGTACAAGAGTAGCAGGGTTCCAGCAGCGGATCTTCACCACAACCATCGCATTGCCTTTCAAAGTCTTCAATGCCTTGTTTGACTTCAACTCTAGTGATTCTACCAAGTATAAACCAATAATTTGGAAATATTACAAAATTATTCAATAAGTCTGGTTTGACTTCAAGGTTAGTATATAAAATAATATAAATTATGTATTTTACTCTTTAAATTTTGAGCACATCCTCTGAAGTTCACCCTTTTGATTGCGGGTGAAAGCCACCAGAAAAACATGCTCAGCATGGTCATGGGCCTCTACACAGGTGGAACACAAATCAAAATTATCACATTCAATACATTTATAGCGTGGTCCAACGATTGGTTCTGTCTTGCAGCAGTCACATATAATTCCACCATCATGAATCTCGTTCTGCTGAATCCCAGTTCCAAGAGTAACTCTTCGACGACCCAACCGAGCCCTTTTTAGGGCGACATCTGGAGCTAGAAAAGGTGGGTTTGGTAGATCCTGTCGTGCTTCAACACTAACGGACTCACTGACTAATCTCTGGAATTCTGGTGGAGGAGTGCGACTTCTACCGGGATTTCGTTTAATGGAAATATGAAGTTTCCAACTTTGCTCGCCTATTGCAAATTATGTAATTATCTTTTATTGACTCTACTTGCATAATCTTCCGTAGGGATGAATGAGTGAGTATGAAAAATACCTGGTCTAACTTCTTCCCAAAATTTCTGTAAATACTGAATGTCAACACTGAATGCATTTATTAAAGGGTCGATTTCCCAGTCCTGCTTTAACCTTAACACTGCGCCTTTCCAAGTGAGATATGACTCCTGCAATATTACAGACCATTACATTTTTAATACAAATTATAAAATATACCTTGATTATTATTTTTCGATTTGTCAATGTAGTATCCGATGATCAAATTTTTTTAAAATTAACTTTGTTCGACGAGGTCACCCATAATTTAACACCATTCAACACTTCGTCGTCAGGGTTTGATTACACATATTTAAAAAAATAAGCATATTTTTGTAGACATTTCTATGAGGGGTGGAATTTTAAATAATTTATCTGGCAATAATTGAAACAAACCTGAGGTGTACGTTGAGAAAGTAGGCGTATCTTGGCCTGAAATTTGCCAGCAGTCTCATCACTTCCGAAAGTAGACACCGCCCATGATATTTTTTCTGAAAATAATTTTGTAGTCAAGAAGAAAAGGGTATCCGCTTGAAAAATAAAATGTGGGTCCCACTTTCCCGTTCCAAGCTTCACTGTCGTTGCATGTGCCGTTTGTAATAATTCAATTGTCTCAGCCTCAGTTGTAAGCTTGCCACTAATGTTATGAGTCATGGTTACATGAGCAAGTAAATCTTTCTTTGGTAATTCGTCCTGACAGTGCTGAATTCCCAAGTAGGAGCAAAAATTTCGGGTCCTAAATATTGAAAAGGATGTCCAAGTAAATTATAATGAGGTCAGAATTAGATCTCAGGGATTAATAATAATTTTGCGTCATTTTGTATATTAAGTACTTGCAAGTCATAGTATAATTTTAGCTGTGCTACGAAACATACTCAAATTCACAATCGGATGGATGATGCCTATTGTTGTCCTGACATCCGTTGAACTCATTTGTACAAGAAAAAACTTTTGCAATGGCAATTTTTTCCATTCTTCTGTTTCGAACCGCCCGAGCAGGCATTTCTTCTCTACATATCGGACAAATCTTTATCATGAGAATACAATCCCTACAAAGAAGATGTCCATTATGACACTGGTATATCGGTGCGAGTAGATTTTCAAAACAAACTGGGCACTCAAGATCTATATCCATTAAGGCGTCCTCCTCCATATTTACTGGCAAAATTTCGAACTTGAAATAATTATATATTTGGAACTGTGAAGCTTAAAAATATATTTTTTTAAAACTTTAAATAACTATTCCAGATGTTTTCCATTCCGACTACTCCCTATCTCTAGTAAATGATTTCAAGAGATAAACCCTTTAATTTAACACATGTACTAGGATACTGGATACTGTACACATCAAGCATGCGATGGTCCCCAGCGACTATATCATATATTGTTCGACAAAAGGAGTCTTCATTTTGAAATCTAATCAATCAGAATACAGAGCATTTGTTAAGTTATGCAGGACCAGTAGAATGTAATTTTTGTTGGTCAAACCCAAGCCTTGGTCAAACCATACAAAGTACGGAATCATACGGAAAGTACACTTGAGAGTTGAATAAACGCTTGAGATAACCTAAATGAAGTTCGTGCTCATATAAAGTATATCATTAACCTTTAATCTGCATACGATGCAGTAAAAATTATCTTAGTGTGCAGTTGATTGTGTAACTCCGTGTCTACATTTGCGCATACCTCCGAGGAGATTGAAGAATCTGCTTATATAGTGTGCTTGAATAAAATATGTTTTTGAATTCCTTTAGGTCGGCTTACTCAATGATTTTATTGCATCTAGCATTGTTCAGATCATTATTAATAAGCACAATACCTTTAATATGTAATCAATAGCAACATCAAATTAGTAGCGATTAAGGTTTAGTGCCCTTATTTTATTAAAACCTGCCGTCAAATTTTCTCTGATGGAAGGAAATAAAATTACCATAAAAATATCATGAGAACCATGAGCTCGGGCTGATGCACAAACTAGACACAAGTCATAGTCATCACAATAGATGCATTTATGTCTGGGACCACGGATGGGTGAAGTTCCGCAAGCATCACATGTAACACCGCCATGAGTGGTACATGTCACGTTAAGATCTGGTAGCCTATAGTTGTCACTGCCAGGATATATCAAAGAAATGTGGTTAAAAGTTGTTACCAGTAAATATTACAATGTACATTACTGTAAGCCATTATTCTGTAGAACATTATTTTTAATCCGTAATTTTTTTTACCCGATTTTTAAAGCCTGAAATAAACTTCGAAGTCGCTCTTCGTTGCTGTCAGCATAAAACATGAGGAATATGTGAGAGTGGGCGTAAATTGAGGAAATTGAGTAGCTTCCTACGCAGGCTGAGCATACATTAAAGTCATTGCAATCAACACACTTGTAACGGTTCCCACCTACAAGATGTTTACAACCTTCACAGGGTATGTCTTGATGGTTGTGCAAGGGATTATTTCTAGGAAGATTCGCAACAACGTCAATCCCATATGGGATAGGAGGTCTAGGAAAGCTTCGGACTGGAGGAAACCCAGGAAGGCGATATACAGGTGCACTAGGCAATAAAGTAGGTCTCCTAGGAAATATATTTTGTTTAGCACTCATATAATTGATACTAGGAGGAGCAGACGAGAAATTAAAAGGGTTCCCCAAAAAGATAACGTCTGAGGGTTCCCCTGTTTTCATTTCGCAGTTTGGTCCATCATTGCTCATATTTATAGGAAATTCAAGAGGAAGACCGGCTACTGGAGAATCACGGAAAGTTGTGATAATTGTATTATTTATTCTTGGGTAGTTCACTTTGGCGGAGTCCCAAGTGAGGTGATCGCATTTCTTGAGAACCCGAATGCGCAACTTCCATCCGACACTATTGGCAGGCCCTTCATACAATTATTGAAGATTTTACTAAATATTGTGTTTATTCCACGGACAATAATAATAAATTAATTCTTTAAATTGGTTGCTTCAGTACTACCAGAATCTCCATTGCTGCATACTGATTTAATCTGCTCGACAGAAAGACTGAATGCGGCCCCCATACCATCCTTCCCTGTTTTGATATCATTTACGAGACCTTCATATTTGTAATACATCCCCTGAAAGGAAAATGTTGATGATGGTAATTTAATCATTGCATGTAAATAAATAAACAATTATGTTTTCGTTATTAATTTACTAGCGTTATCACAAGAAAGGTTTTAAAAATAACCTCACTACATTCTTGCATAGGCAGAAGTTTCATCTTGACAAAATATTTACTGGCGATTTCTCGACTTCCCAATATTGAAACTTTCCAAGAGATCCTGGAATCAGTCAACGTAGTTCTAATATGACATATTTTATCGTCTCGAACAAAAAATAAAGGCTTCCATTCGACTGCCCCAGTGGTTTTGGCAATCTTGTCCAAAGGCACACTCCCCTGACACATCTCAATTGTCTCTCCTACATCTAAGAGTTCACCTTCAACCAAATGTGTTTGCATTAAATGATGGAGTAAATTCTCTCTGGAGACAGCTTCGGGGCAGTTGGGAAAGCCTAAGTAGCCACAGAATTGCCGTACGCTAGAACGACATTAAATACCAAATGCATGCATTAAATTCCAGATGATTATTCTGCACATGTGTTTTTATCAGTTCCTTTTATATAAAATTATATATTTATAGTTTAGCCACATCTTTTTAGTTCAATACGTATTTGTATAAATTTCACTCTGGGTACTTACGCAAATAAGCAATCCATCGGGTCATGCTTTGTCTCAACCTGGCATCCATAAGTTTTGTACGGGCAACTCATCGACCGTGACTCTATTACTGATTCTACCCCTCGGTTCCGAATGTGTTTTGATGGCATGTCTTCGCGACAAATGGGGCATTTTTGTAAAATTGAAATACAATTTGCACATAAAAGATGTCCGTTAAAACACTGAAAAATGGGTGGGGACAGATCTTCGAAACAAACTGGACAATCCAATTCTAATAATTCCATCATACTACAATTAATCCCGGCGTAGTAGGAGGCTTCCGTGAAAAATATAGATCAGGCTGCAACTGAATCTTATTACTTCTACAGATGATTATTAAAATCGGGAATGCGTGTGGAAACAATTTATTATAAAAGCACACACCATACTAGCAATAGATTCAAGGTGAATTTGTTTCCGAACAGACGAAAGAGATTTGTACAAATCATCGCCAGATTCTAGCTTACTGTGGTTTGTGGCAAAATTATCACAACTTTTATGTTTGATAAGAGCAAAAAGTATGATTAGCATTGCTGATATTTGCATCCTCATGGGTAAAGAATTTCTCATGTGCGAAAAATAGGCATTGGAATCATTGTTCATTAAAGCACAGGTTTTCAAATATAATATTGTAGCTGGTTGATGTTAAGCACGTATGTATGTTAATTATGGACGCATGCATTACCTAGATTTGCAATTCGCACACGCTTTGTATAGTATCTGCAGATTTACGGGATAAAATTCTTTAGATAATTTTTATGTTTCCTCCGTAGTCATGTATGGCGCAAAACGGTTTATAAAAAATCTTTTTCCTACGGATGCATTTACATATGTAATTAAGTATGTATGTATATTACGGCTAATGTAAATCGCGTGAGCTGCCATTCTCTGCTTATTTTGCGTTTGGCTGGTGTGAGCGATTTTTATTTATAGTTGCCAACGACGTTTTTCATTTAAAAAGTGGGATTTCAAAAGAAAAACACCATTGGCAGTATGTAAGACTGTAACTACTGTAACAGCTTCATGTTTTATTGTCTAGTTTGCCTGAGTACATTTACACTAGCATACTCATAGATATAGATACTTTAAAACCGAAAGTAAAGTAACTGTATGTATGCTGCATGCAAAATTATAACTTTTTGTTTCAAGGCAAAAATGGAAGGCGTCCTGCTGTACCAGATGACTCAAAACCACTATCTAAAGATGTGTTACTAGTTGATACATGGGAACTTCCCGGTGACCACAGATGTGGGTGTAACCACGGAGAGCAATGCTCACATGAACATATGGAGCTCTGTTCGGAACGATTTGGAGTCGGGTAAAGTAACACTGCACATCGAGGGCATAAACACGGGGATTCCGGTTGCGGCTCTGGAGGTCCCCTTGCATTTTCAGGTGTTGCAGGATTGACGGGTATAGGACGATATCGCAAATTGGGAGATAGCAGGGCTCTTCCCTCAGGACTTTTACGGAGTTGGTCCGGGTTAGATACTCCCAGCCCTGCCGTTCCTGCACTATTGACAGCAGACTTCTTCTGAGCGTCTGAAAATATTTCATTATAACAGCATTTTGTAAAAGTAATAATTATTATTGTTTTTACTTTTGGTTTATCACTGAACAAAAACCTGCAGTTACATAAATACATAGATATGTAGTAATACTTAGTGACTGTCGTATTGAAGCTTTCACGAGTAAAATATCATACGGAATTATTACTTACAATTAACCTCCACTTCCAACTGAAGGGTGAGAGTATTTAAAGTTTCTTCAATACATTTAAATTCGTGTTTAAAATCCCCAATTTCCACGTTTGGAATTGGCAAACGATTTTGTAGTTGAGAATCTATTCTGCGTCCGGTCAATTGAAGGCCCAAAGCAGACTCCATGAGCCGAGTTCGTTCGATATTATACATGATGCTATTTGGAGCACAATTCTTGGATTCAATTGCAAAAATTGCAATTTTTTCAAAAAGGACTTCCACTTGTTTCGAATATTCCATTGTTATAGTTTGTCTTTAATAAATACGGTCTTGTAATACCCCAAACCGCACAGTTTACCAATGAACCTGAGGAATGGCACTGCAACTTGCAACCACAAATTACAGTATATTATAGAAATGTTTCAACTTCTGTAATCGTTGAGGAAAGGTGAATGAATCCCAATGCTATTGTATTTTAGGAGTCTGGTTTCTAGATTAAAATAAGAATACTACGTCACTTAAATACTTGTACATAAGGGAAGGCCGTCCCTTCTCTTATCGGTCTGTTTTTATCAATTTAAAGTTATTTAGAAACCTGAAAGAACGAAAAGTGTATATACTCCATACCTACTCAATGAAAAAGAAAAAGGAAAGCAGGTAAAGGAATTCACAAAATTTGCTCACATGCAGTTGCTATATGAATTTATAAGGCAATTTTAAGGCAATATATATTATATATATTTATGGCATATTTAGCGTATTAAGAGTTTCATTATAAAGTTATCTGATTGGATCTCAGGAAATTGTTCGCCTTTTGGATAACAACCCAGAGTTCCCATTACAGCAAACCCCATTCTACAAAACATGGGACTTATTTTTCCTTGCAGATTCCGCATTATATGTTAACAGAATTTTATACTTTCAACCTATATAGAAACACCCCCGTGTATATGAGTTTTTCATGTGAATAAATACTTCACGTTATATACCCTTAAAGATTCCTTCTAAATCAAACAATATATCAATTTATTAAAGATTCGATAAGTATTTGAAAGTACTTCGGAACCTCCAAGAAACTGGTATAGAAAAAGGTACATATATGCACACTCATGCATAAAATAAATGTTTAAATTTCGGTTAATACATATGTTATCGGATTTTATGGATGAGGCATTTGCATACACTGTCGCTTCCAATTTTTTTCTGGGGGAGACAACGTGCTCCTATTCCGGCATGCTATCTTTATGAATTAGGATCTTGAATTTAGAATATACAAAACAAAATAATTATAAGAACCAGCTGAAATCTACAGAAAAGAAAACTTCCGAACACTAATTCTAATGGCTGAAAATGGAGCGTTCTTTTCATTGTATAAAATGTCTATTGTGGCTGGAGTTCATCACTTCGTTATTCAAATAAGTTTACGGTTGAACATCCTTCAGCATCTGAATCTTCAGGAATGCACTTTTAAGTCTCTCTGCTGTGTTGGGAGAAGCAACAACTAGAAAGGAGGGATGCTCGTGGGTACCTTTTTTAAAGCAATTTCTACAAGAATCATAATCTGCACATATAATACATTTGTATCGGAGTCCCAACACCGGAGACATTTTACATCCATTGCACTGAATTCTGCGATGAACTCCGCTGAAGTCCTGAGTTACTCTGCCTTCCAATCCCTCTCTATAAAAACATAATTGAGTTAGTAAGAAAAGATACCAGCATGATCCAAATAGCTTCACTAGTACGACTTCTCTAGATATTTGTTTAGTGGGTCTAAAATAAGGTTACCTTCGCAAGCATTGCACAATGCGAGAGAATTCCGTTCTATATTGGACATTAGAAATTAAAAGAACATGATGAACATGCGATTTTTCGATGGTGCAGAAGCAAGAATTAAAATTTTCACACTCTAAACACTTGAAAATCAATTTGCTCGTTTTCGGACTACTCCCACTGCTAGAACATCTTGAATCGTGACTGATTCCTGAGACGCCTTCCGGTCCAGGAGGTGACACAAATGTTTCGTGAGTGAGACCTGCGAACATACTAAACATTGTATCACCTGGATGACCCATTTCCGGAGTACGAGGTTCTGAAGGAACATGAGGCGATGCCGTTGCCGGGCTATTGATCTGATAGTTTCCAGCTGCTTTTGATGAGCTTGGCCTGTTCCTACTCTTTGAAACTGTAACCCGCATATTCCATCCTTAAAAATTAATATTCATCACATTGGTATCCTCACCAATTTCACTGAAACAACCAAATAGTGAATCAAGGTCTGAAAGTTTCTACTAATTACCAAAACTATTTCCTATAGTACCACAGAAAGGATTCAATTGTTGAGAATATAAATTAAATAATCGGTTATCATCTTTCCCATCAGCTGCTAAACTGTGTACTGGGCCACTCCATTTTAAAAATTCTCCCTGTTAAATCATAAAAGATACCTCATTCAAAACAATCTATCAGTTTTTCAGTATCAGAAATAAGAGTAAAAACGAAAACATCAACCTGAACATCACGGCCTTGTGAAATCGTAATTTCCGATGTGAACTGACTAGCCAGCGTTTCACTTCCGAGGATGTACACAGCCCAGGATACATTTTTAGGTCGGACATGTGTCATAAAAAAGAGGATGTTTTCCCCATGAACAATAAAGCTGGGACCCCATACCAGGCTAGCATTGTCAATGTCCTCCAAACAACCACCAGTCTGTTGAACATCGATAGGTTCCCCGATTTCCGCAAATTCTCCCGAAATCCCATGTTTTTCCATCAGATGAAAAACAAACTCCTGTTTCCCAACTACCTCCCCGCAGTCTTGTAGACCCAAGTAACGGCAGAAATTATCAACCCTAAACATAATACAAAATCAACACAACAGTTAGTACTCACTTAGTACAATTCAATGAATAATGATCCATTCAGTTACAACCAAGCTCCAATCATATCTTATCTAAATTATTACAGTACAGCTACCGGCATGGATAATTTAAAGAACTGAGAGTTAATAGCAATTACGCAAATAAACAATCAAGAGGCTCGTGTTTAGTTTTATCTTGGCATCCCTTACTACTGTACTTGCACACTGGTTTCTTGGAGCTGGTTATTTTTTCTATCTCCAGATTTCGGATTTTTCGAAGTGGCATCTCTTCCCGACAAATCGGGCATGTCGGCGCATCCTCAATGCACACCTTACAAAGGAGATGTCCATTGTAGCACTGGTAAATCGGAGGGACAAATTCCTCAAA
The DNA here is from genome assembly GCA_947179485.1 of Allacma fusca. Taxonomy (NCBI): domain Eukaryota; kingdom Metazoa; phylum Arthropoda; class Collembola; order Symphypleona; family Sminthuridae; genus Allacma; species Allacma fusca. The sequence goes on from OX359247.1 coordinate 21,879,124, forward strand.
ACAAACGGGACACTCGAAATCACCCATAATCCAGAGCGAAAGTGTATGTCACAGTAAGAGCAGGTCAACTATTGCGGCACACAAGTCAATGTTCGCGTCCACAAGCAAAAAAGGTTTCAACTCACTTAAATTAAAATAATACGACTACAAACAACTAATTAAAATTGGTGCAAAAATTAATACTATGTAAACAACTTCTGATCTTCATGACTCATGGTATTAATTCAATGATTCACACATTAAGAAATTAACAAGAACCATCATTGAGCTCAAATTGAACATGTTAATGAGCAACGGAACGGACTCCAACTACACAGCACGGCGGACTCGGACACTAAACCCAGGATTATTAGATAACCTATATACTAACAGTAACAGTGCATGGGGCTCATGCTCATGTTCCTTTGGCTTCGTTCATATTGCTGCAGAAGTATGAGCCTGGCAATTCATATGGACTTAGGCACTTAAAGAGCTAAAAGTATATACATATTATGTACTGACAAGGTGGAAGGGCCTGCTTCTCCTAGAATGACCAATATTTTCTGCAATAATGTCTAGAGTTTTTCAAAATGTGTTTTTGCAAAATGTGTTTTTGCAAAATGTGTTTTTGCAAAATGTGTTTTTGCAAAATGTGTTTTTGCAAAATGTGCTGATAAAAAGATTTCCCTATGAGATGTCCACATTTTAAAAAAATTTTGCTACAAAAATTAAACAAATCCCTATTTATAAAACCAACCCCCCTCAAAGACTTCAACAATTTTGAGAATCCCTGCTAAAGAAAGGTGGACCAATTTCAAAATCCCTATTCACCAAAAACACCCCCTTTCATTACCAAATGTAACCTGAATTTTTTTCCCTCGCATAATTTGCTTTCCTTTGGAATAATCTCTGCGTCTTTTCACAAAAATTCTACCCATGCCTGTCATATTGTAACATAAATAATTGTTTTTACTTAAAATGTTTAATTTATTTATTTTGCTGTACATATCAATAGGATTGTATAGAATTATGAGGATTGATCTTGCCTATAGAACTTGATAGAAGTTGCTATTGAAGTAATAGATTGTTATGTAAATGTCAGTTAATGCCGGATTGATTGTATAATGTCATATTGTTTTTTCATGTCAGTAAATTTAGAATAATTATTACTCATTTTTGGAACACCACGATTCACATTTGTTCTGGTCGAAATTAATTAAATTAACTAATTATTTATTTAATTATTTTAATTATTTTTATTATTAAAAATGTTCGTTCTTGTCCCTTTGATATAAAAGGAGCTTTAAAACATAATAGATATGTTAGTAGAGTAAGAAGCTCAAACAAAAATAATAAAGTATGTGTAGAGAACACAAAAATTACATACTTTTGTCTGAAATAAATATGTATTATTAAAACTAACTGTATAATAATTAGATGGCACAACGAAACAAACAAATAGTATCATAACTGCTCCATGGATATGAATCTGGAAGCCATCCCTGAGCCAATTGATATCCTGAGAAAGGAAACATTGTGAGTTCCTGAAGGGATGATTTCAGCCCAGCCAGCTCAGACAGAGGGGCGGTTTTTTCTTGGAGGCAATGGAGGGGGGATGGGAAATGAGAGCAAATCAGTGGGTGGAGGAGACGGAAGAGGTGGCACCTCATCCACAAAATTGATCAAATTCTGCCGATCAGACAGAGCAACTGAAAGATGTGGAGGGCGGAAGCCTCTGCTAGAATTTCCACTGGGACAGGAGAGACGCTCAACAATGCCATCACTAATAGGGAAATATGTCGGGATGTTATTGTTGTTTCCATATGTTATAATGCTTCTGTGAGGCGAAGCTTTCCCATCGATTTCCAAGCCATGTTTGAACATTGTTTGAGTTGGAGGGGAAAATCCTGCTGGTCTGTAAGTAGAGGAAAAGACCGATCTGACTTCATGGATTTTAATGGTCAGGCCTTGCGGGTTGTTGCGTGAGCTAGAAGCACGGCTATGTTTCACATTTTCATCCCTGACTGCAGAGGAATGTTTCTTGGTTCTGAAAAAATAATGACGACAATAATAATAATTATTATTCCTCAGAATGTATGTACTACTGTCGTTTTTAAAGGCAACAACATATTCAAAATTGTGAATTCGAATAACTTAAATTTATCGAATACTGTTTTAAAAAAATGGAAAATGTTTATACCTTTTATGATTTTCCTTTTCAGTTGACAGTGAGATAACTTTTTCTATTTCTCGATTTCGAATCCTTCGAGGGGGTATTTGTTCTTTACAAAAGGGACATGTCGTGACCTTCTCGATGCAAATTTGACAGAGGAGGTGACCTTCGTAGCATTGAAATATTGGAGTAGATAGCTCGTCAAAACAAATTGGACACTCGTACTCAGATTCCCGTAACGTCATTTTAAGGACTACTTTTAGTAGAAGCTGGAGGTGGGGCGAGAATTGTTTTACAATAATGTATTCAGGTGGTAAAACAGTGGAGAGCTCAGGTTCGCTTATACTGATCTGAAGATGATTAAGAAAAATCCTGCTGTTTTTATACATTATCACTTCCTTTATTTCTTGTTGGGTTGATTGTGAGTGTGAAAATATTTATTACAATTTAGAGTGAAACTATTTCTGCAGAAATTACAAAACGGATAACTCTCCCCCAATGTAGCCCATAAGCGATTGTATTTTCGGGGAAAACAATTAATGGATAATTTTACTTTGTAAATAACGAATGGAAATTAATTTCAAAGTAGATTGAAAGTTGCAGAAATTGATATGATAACATCCAAATGTCCCATATTTGATGACTGCTTTTATCTTTTCTCAGGAATAATTTAGCGAAAATAACGCTCATGTAAAAAATATTGATTGAGACAAAAATGATTCATTGTAAACATTTATATCTATCTGTTGATACTTATTATTACATTTGTATCTGGTAATCGTATAATGACAACTGACAAGTAAACTTTGTTTTAATAATCTTTAACGTGTAATAATATTATATTAATAAATCAACATTTTATTGCGCATAATTTACAATGTCGAAGTATCAAAGAAGCCCTTGTTATGAACTATTTTTAGCACCGTACTGCAAATAGGGCTACCTTGTATTTCCAGTTTTGAGACTGTACAGACCTACTGATGATTTCCCCCTCTAGACCACAAAATTGATAAGTGACTCAGGTAGTTTGATTTCCTCGTCATCGCTTCGTGGCCGCATTCATATTTTTTAAATTCATAATTAGACTTAATGATAACCTATCAATATGATACTTATGATGATATAAATAAATTCATCTGAAATTTTCTACACACCATGTGCTTTAAAATATGTTTGTCGTGACCGTGGTATAAATAAATCACTTCAAACTATTTTTCTGCACTATTTTTTCCAATTTTGCCCCAGAAGATATATTTCTCCCATCTTGCTCACTATTTTTATCAGACCTGGCCACAATTTATTCCGAATCTATTGACTTATCAAATAGCTCTCGGGAGAAAATAAAATTCCCTAGAAACAAGAGCCAAAACATATTCTAAAAGAAATTTGTGTGGGAAAGGACAAATACTAAATGTAAAATTCGTAATATCATATGCACTTTACTTCACGTTTGTGACCTCTTTGACGTTCAAATTTAATCTAGGTCAATGAACAAAATTGGAAAAAATCTGGACAATAAAATGCTTGATCTCGGAGTGCTTTCGGAAAGTTCCAAGGATAAAATGAAGTAAACGCATTTACAATTTCCAGAAGCTTTCTAGAGATTTCAACCCTTCATACCCAGAGCCTCTATAATCTCGGCAGCAGTGCTACCCTGACAGTCTGTTTCTGACCTTGGGTTTAAACGCATGAGACAGTACTCTTCTCTCCTAGGTTACTCCATTTAGTAAAGGCTATATTCGTTAATTGAATTTTCATAAATTATTATAAATATATTAAACTACCTACTATTGTGTGTTAGGCAGTTTCAGTTAACATTTGAGGCATCAGAGCCAATAAAAAGGAGTGGAATTATGTGGGTTTTATTTTATTGAGTGGGTATTATTTTCAGCTTATTCTCAGATAGTTAAATGAAGTTGACAGCAGAATAAAGCAAATGAATACGGCTTGGAAAGTTTACCTCCTATTTTTCATCCTTCCAGTTGATGGATGTCCGATGTGCTGAAAAGGAGGAAAATAAAAAGGGAAAGGAAACCGAAACCAACCCACTTATTTCATAACATCTTTCTTTGAGGATTCCATATTTCATATGGGATTTTTACAGTCATCTTGAAGTCAATATACCTCTGGGATAAAAATCATGAACCGGAAGACTCGAATGTCAGTATGAAAGACCACATAATCACGATTGAGGCCAAGAAGGAAATCAAAGCTGAGGTAGGTGGGTCTCAAAGCTATCAAGAGTTCATGAGAAAGTTCACTTTGCCCGAAAAGGTAAATGCCTCGGAAGTCAAGCCAATGCTTACTGCCGAAGGATTCTTGAAAATCGAAGGCTCCCTTGCCCAAAGATGAACATCCTGAGCCGGAGAAGGTGATGGAAATTCCTATCAACCATGCTTAAATAGCACTGACTTACAACTTACAATTAAAAAAACTTGCTCTCAAGAACCTTGGATGTATTCCTCAAGACAGGTCAGGAGCATGTAATCATGATTTTTTAAAAATGCATGTATTTTTACTATGGTGGCTTGTAGGTATACTGTATAATCTACAGATAATCTAGTGTTCACGTAGTCATGATATTCTGTTGTGTATCTTAGTTTTAAATGTATTTAAAAATAAATTATATATGTACATTGCATTTTATTATTTACATTGTATTTGATGTATATAATAAAGTTAATAAGCAATCAGTGTAATTATAAGCAGTAAATGTAAGTGGATTTAAATCCTTGTAGTAATTTTCCTTAGTAAGATCATGTTTTTGTACTAGGAGCTTTTTAATTTATTTTATTTACTTACTTCACGGCTGATCTTAGAGAGTGCACAGTATCTTGCAACGTTTTAATAGTAGAACCGGTCAGGCTCTGCACCTTCGTGGTATTTAAAAATCTATACCATGTACATACATACATAGGTTAGGGGCATTTGTGTGTAGTAGACTGTATTGTGTACAGTACGTAATAATTAGTGAGTATAAGTTTGGGTACATAGTAATTAAGGTAAGTTATAAAAACCATGCAGGCTGATGTGATGTATGTATGTATGTATGTATATAATTATACTACACATGTGTATAAAAGCCATTTGATGTCATCTGATTGTGAGATTGGGAGACATAGGGTACACACGTTTATGGTGAAATGAACTGTCTTTACGTGACAGTTAAATGTAGTAATTATCTACATACCTAAAAAATAGCGGAACACTTGCTTGTTTGAGGAGCTCCTCTATCACATACTGATCTTGAAGGCACCTGTGATATTCCAGATGTAAATAAAATGTTGATTGAAGGCGTGTTTCCCAAAATTACATCTTTTGGTTCTTGCACGCAGATCCCCAAAATCCTTGTGCAAATGCATGTAATTACGTGTGCGTAAGCGTAAAAAACTTTTTAAAATAAGAACTGCAGCTTAGTACTACATTTTGGTCATCCAGACCTTTTCGTGAGTCAGTCGTGGTCAAATTGTGATTGCACAGAGACCACTCATAATAGAATCAGGCTACATTTACAACTTCTAGTTTAAACCCGTTTCAAAAAACAATTTGGGCTTTTCCCAGCTTATAGTAAAAACAAAAAGTTATTTAAATTTTTAAGTACTCACTGCGAGAACAATTGTGTAGATTTTCAAAAAACTCTCAAGCACTACAGAGCGTCCGAGTGATTGCTATTTTTTCTTGCGGAATGATTTTTCAAAAGCAATTTTTCAACGACTCACAATCAGTGCTAGCGCCTTTTGAATGGGAGAAGTATGACTTCGAGCGTAATATCCAATGGATGGATCGAAATTGGTACATAGGACTGGGATTTGCCAGTGTATATATTTTTTTAATACACTGGGGCCAGGAAAAAATGCAGAATCAGAGACCTTTTAGACTTAATTTATTGCTGTTCGGGTGGAATGTACTCCTAGCGGTGTTTTCGTTTATGGGATTTGTGAGAATATTTCCTGAACTTTATGTGCTACTCATGGGCAGAGATGGAATTTACAAATCCGTCTGTTCGAGGTTTGTTACATACTAACCTGATAACTATATCTATATTTTACGTATATGCATGCATAATTTTATCTGTACACCTACATAGGAATGTAGTGTACTTTACATTTTAATTCACGGAAGAGCCCATACGTGAGCCCAAGAAGTCTTCCGGTAATTAAAAGTGCCCACTTATTATTAGTACAGTCTGTACCCAAATACGGATGATACTCCAGACCTAAATTATATGAGCTTAAAATTTTCAAAGGGAACAGCAAACGATGACAACGGCTTTCTGGTGTCTCATGAGTACTTGGTCCAAAGTGGTTGAATTGTTTGATACCGGATTTGTTGTTCTGCGCAAGCAGCGGTTAATATTTTTACACTGGTAATGAATTTTTTTTCTTTTTATTATCCATTAACTCGCTATACCCTAATTATTATAGACTACTACGTAAAATGTTGCATATTTTAATAACCAATTGTATTAAGGTATCATCATACTACTGTTCTGCTCTTTGCGTTCTACACCTTCCCATCATTTGACCCTGCCAACAGGTGGTTTATTGGAATGAACTACTTCATCCACGGAGTCATGTACTCTTACTATTCCCTTAAGGTTGTCGATCATAAATTCCTACATGAGATTTTAGCCTTACAATTAGTAGCTATCTAATTTCAAATAGTATTGCATAAATAAATGTATATTTTTATATGAAATGATGGAGAGCTCAATATAAAATCCGAACGGTCAGAATTAGAAACACGACAATTAGTCGGATTAAAGTCCACTGAATCTTACCTTTTTTCACGGGAATTATTACTTTCAGGCTATTGGAATAAAACTTCCAAGAAATATCCCAGTGACCATCACATCTTTCCAGTTCCTTCAGATGGTTGTAGGTGTGGGAGTCAACATTTATACCTTAGCCCTATTTTGTAAGGTTCTTTCTTATTATGTCAAAAAGGTTTTTCTTGAACAATTTTATGAAGGCTATTTGTGGATTTCAGGGCATGGAACGGACTGTTCGAGGCAGTTGGACGATGTTTTGGTTGGCCTATCAATGTACTTTTCCTATATGATTCTGTTCGGAAAATTCTTCTATAATTCTTATGTGAGGAAATCTATAAAAACAGGATGATTCCAAGTTTACTTTTACTCATCACGTAAGTCATTTTTCACTTACTGAAGGATGATTTCCTTGATTAGTGTATTATTCTATGGAATATTACGAAAAATAAACAAATCGTGCAAATGAGGTAGAGATAATAAAACTTATTTATTCAGATTACTTAGTGTATACTTTAAAAAAATCGTGCAGTGGCAGATTTACAAGTGAAGATTAAGATATGACTGAGGAATTTGTTGATTTTGCGATAAAACATAACTTTTGATCGATGAATTTTGTAAGAATTTCACGCATATGTGTAATAAGTGCTTTCAGAAGCTATGAAAGGAAGTTTCGTTGGAAGAAATGGATACGATTGTAATATGAAGCCTTATAATAAAAATAATTATAGTTTTGTGAATAAAGGGGATGAATAAAAAAGTATTGCAATTACTTATATGTATCTATCTGTAATCAGATCAAAATATAATAAAAAAAATTAACTTAAGACTAATACAACAAACAGCAGTTTAGAATTGTGTGTAATAAGTACTTTCTAATCCATTTATAGTTTTTATCAGAAAGATTATACTCATCACCTCAATTCATCTGTATATATCAAGTTCCGGCTACCAATCCAGTGTCACTTTAGTAATCAATATATAGAGATCCCTCACGAAGCAAGTCATCTTTGTCGTGCTCTTGTTGACTTTTCCAACAATAACTATAAAGAGTCACAGTCACGACTGAACGTGAACATTGGCCGTGACATTTGGAATTGACTCCGTCCTCAGTAATAAGTCCATCTTCTCATTGTCAGAGCATCCAGTAAAAGAATGGGTAACAATGTATCAGGGACGTACAGGGACAATCACTTGATTTCGAAAGTCCGTTGAGGCGTGCCTTAAATTACAAGAAAAAAATTCGATATCTTACGCAAATGACTAACTAAGAGTGAAACAGTTATTGATCGTGTATCAAATCTTTTGAACATCCACACAAACCTGTGGGTATGAGTGAGATGCAAACACTGATAATTATAAGGTACTTTTAATTTCCTGTCTTTACGCACTATGACAATAGTAGTTACCGGGAAGAATCTATGCATACATAATTATGTATCTGTATACTTATTTATTAGCGGAATTTGCATGGAAATACACATGTAAGATTTCATCCTCCGAATCTGTATTTAGATCAACCTGCCAGCATGACATTCAGAGAAATTGGTCCAAATTTAACATCAGTCAAATCTTTTATTTGTAGTTTTCATTAGTTAATGAGAGTGCCTGTTCAATCCGACCTAAAAAATAAAACTCAATAATAGAGTCACTGTCACAAAGGATATTTTGGGCTGGGCTTCTGATTGCCCATATAAATACTGGGATTTAAATGTCATCGGTTCATTTGTTTATTCCGTAACTAAGGTGAAACATCAAGTTGCATTTAAGTGTTCAGAAATTTTGAAGTAATAATTAATTGTAGGAAATATTAAAAATGAGAATAGTATTTTTGGTGACTGTTATTGTGTGGAAGCATACTCTAGCCCAACACGAAGCTCCTTACGGAACCTCACATGGTAAGTCCATTGTCATTATTGTTTTTATAGTTGCAGGCGGAAATGTAAAGTAGAAGATTTACAAGGTATATAAAAAATGCCAATTTACCCTTAAATTTATTTAGCATACCAGGGACCAGTATCAACTGGGCAAGGATGGAACTCGGGACAGTCAGCAGGTTCCTATTACCATTACCATGTTCCATTAGTGGGGCAGTCACATTCCCATTACCCACCTGCTCAACCACAGTCAAATGATCTTCATCACACTTTACTGTGGTTACTGCCGTTACTACTCCTGGGGTTAGGTCCACTTCTTCTCTTGCCCCTACTTCTCAAATTCTTACTCTTACCTGTTGGACTGTCCTTGCTGGGGCTACTTGTGCCGTTGCTGATGATGGGAGGAATGATGATGATGATGATGATGGGTGGGGGCATGATGATGATGCCGATGAGAAACCAACAGCAAGTAACAAGTGCAAGGAGTTTGGGTGCCCTTCTGCTCAGTGACTGGAACACACTCGCTCTTACTGCCTCAAGGTAATAATAATTTTGTGATCCGTGTACTATTATCACATTATTACGTAAATGAATATTATGGTTGTTTTTATAGGTCCATAGACTTTGATAAGTGTCCTGAGAAGGTGGTTTGTGCTCTGGGAGCATACGCATTTTCTCGTAAATCTTCTGAGAGTGGGGAAGTGCTCATGGAATATATTGTGAAGCAAGCTCCCCGTGGAAAGTTCAAGAAACTTCTGCGGAAATACGAGCAAGCCTTTTGGGATGGTTCGAAATCTGGGGATTGCAGTGCCTTCACATGTCAACCTACGATCCGATATTCACAGGAATCTGTGAATGGGACTAATCACAGCAACCTGACTTCAACACCGTCATCAACAGTGGTGACCAATGAAAATAAACAGGAAATCTTTGCTGAACCTTAGGGATGTGAAGAAGGATAGTTTTAATACAAGAAAATATTTCCTTAGTTAAAGTACACATTTGATTATATATTGATTTTACATACGCGTAATGTTAATATGACCAGAACCAGCTGGCGAGCAAAAGCTTGTCAATGATCGTTGGGTTCCTGTGAGTAATATGCAAATACAAATTGGAGCTACGGATCGGTCAAAGAATTACTGAAATAACCCCATGAGGGTCTGCGTTATATGAGCAAGTAGTAAATTAAAGCGGCAGTACACAATTTTATATTAGTTTTATAAGTTTGTGTGAACTACTGTTGTGATTCTACTGTAATGGATAAAACTATTGTTAATTATGCTTTAGGGTAATAAAATAATTATGATCTTTAAATAATTTACTCCAGTGCGCTTAATAACTTTTGCAGCATCCTTATGGTCGAAATTAAATATTTTTAGGATTCCGCACAGATAGATCTGCCCACGAATGTATGCTTACACTAAGTTAATTTTTGTATTTAGAATTGATACAATCTGTTTACATATTTGAGTAGATGACATTAAATAAGAAACACTTTTGACACTATAAAATGTAACTTTCTATCAAAGTCATCATAGATATACTACTGAAGTGGGTCGAGGGCCGAGGGAATTACAACGATTGTAAACTTTTTGGCACATTTAAAATACCCTTTGCTTGCAGCAATTTCACTTTGTTTTTGTAGTAAATGATAGTATAGAGCAGATAATGTGAGCGTTAAGTTTGTATGACCAATAGTAGAATGTACTAAGTGAGTTGCTTTAATTTTTAAAGGAACTCCCTAATAAGAGCAATAATTTCTCTTTGTGAGCAAAAATATAGACGAATTTACGTTTACTACAATTTTAATTTTAATTGTAAGGTCTTAAAAGAACAATAGATCAATATTTACTGTTTTTAGACTGCACGCCTTGCACGGGGTAATTAACTGAAAACATTTTCCTCGTTCATGGTTCAAAATATACTTTAAAAAAAATTGGAATACAATTTTAAGTGAAACTTGTATTAAAAAAGTTCGCGGAGCTTTTGGGTAAGCCGTGTGAAAAATCTCAAAAAAGGTTTGCCAAAAGTTTATGAATATTTTTTTTTTGCCATCTCTCCTTACATTGACTGGAAGGTGCTACAATGTATGTATAATGGAAACACTAAGTAATTAATTATTTCTCATGTATTTTAAATGGTAACCATGCAAGACTTTCTCTAGCAACTTTTCCAAATTGTTTTTGAAAGTAAGATTTTTTTAATCATGGGGCTGAAAAAATCCCCACAAATACAATTTTGCACATCAATTATATTTTGAGCTCTTGAGCATCAAAATCGATTGAAGGGTTCGGGAATAATTGGGATTTATTCAAATATCCTTTAATCAGAGGGTGGGGAAGTTTTTTTTTCGCAGCACAGTTTTTTCAAAAACTTGAAAATAATTCTAAAAGTTGCGAAACGGGGAAAAGCATTTTTGAAATAGGGTTTTTACTTTTACAATGTAGTTTATTAAATAATAATTTATAGTTATTAGATTTCTGAGAAATATTTTTGCAAAAAATATTAAACATTATATTATATTTAAATTAAGAAAAACTTACTTGTAAAATGTATTTAAAACTGAACCGTTTCAATTTATTATTGAACCTACACTTTTCCCTTCCTCTTTCCATTGTGATTTGTGATGTTGCGGGATTAGCTTAATGAGCTACAGGCGTACTAAATTGACACTACACACACACACCATAAACTCAAACTCTCAAAGTCAAAACAAACCACAGACAAGCCGTAATAATCATTACTACATAGAATTACTGATTGTATAAAAACAAAGTACTACTTTAAACAATGATAATAATAATCTTTGTCATTTGTTTAATTTTACAACAAGTTGAACTTGAAGCTTCTTGTTTTTAAAGAATTTACTCCTAAATTATAATTATTCTGGAAGTATTAGATGGGTGTTAGAAGTTGAATGTACTAGTACTATTACGGACACATGTGGATTAACAATAAATCCAGTTCGCTCAGTTCACTAAAAACAAACTTAAGTATTATATTCCTATAAAATCATGTGCACAGAGCTGAAAAAATATCATAATACTATAAACTTAACTCCAACTAATAGTTTTGACAGAGGGATCATCACAGTTCCATTTCCATAGTCTCAAGAATGAAGTCCGTCGTCCTTTCAGCTCTAACCCCAATCTCAACAATTCTCTAATGCTTCCAAACAAGGCATTATCAACCCAATAATTACAACCCAATAATTACAACTCAATCGCACGTGAGGGTTTGCTTCAAGCAGACTATCAAATTACGAGTGTTATTAAGATATTGTAATGATCAGAAACTATTGTCCTCCTACGTTGTCAGTGTATCCCAAATGGAGTCAAAAGTCAAACTACAGCCTCAGGCAATTCATTTGTAACTTTACTTTAATGACTGGAAAACATCACCAGAGTATAAGTCTGAATCAATACGGATTTGATGAACTGAAAATGAATTATAGAATACCAGCCAAAGGATATTTGAGGGTAGGAAAACATACCCCGAAAAATAAAAGCATGTAAGGAATGAATGAAGAAAGCACATGGCAGTTCTAGTGCTAGTACTGCTGATGACCTTATTATCATTGTCTCACTGTCAACGGTCTCCCTCAAATGGTGACTACTAATTTGTTCAGTTGATCCCAGCATTCGAGTAGCCATTTATTTCCCAATGTAAGTGAACAAACTAACTGATTGGATTAAAGGTTTGTTATAGACACAGATCCTCCGCTGAAACGGGCCGTAACATGTTACAACTGCGGTATTATGATGATGACAACGGAGTGTGCAATTATGGACCCCCTATTTTTGACAGCACAGCCCTGTCCTAGGTCCAAGCCTGCTTGTCAGACAGCTGCCCGTCTTTACACCGACGGAACTGTTCTAGTGGCCCGACGCTGCTGGCATGGACGGGTGGGGTGCACTTATCAAAAAACGGATTTGGGAGAGGAAAAGATATGTTTCTGTGCATACGATATGTGCAATCACCGTGTTGTGACAAAAAAAGACTTTAAAAGACTCAACACTGGTACTATACTACCCAGTTGTTCATTTTATTTTTTATTAAGTTATGTTTGGCTACATCAGCTTGTACCCTAACCCTAGCTCTCTCCCTATTACTTGTACAGTGCAATCATTTCCTTTTCGAAAATATAAACAGTTTTTTTTTCCAAAAAATGTACTCCTTCACATTTGTATTTAATAAATTATTCCTGAAATCCAATGATATGTTGGATCAATAATAAGCTAAAGCTAAACGTATTTTTAGATTGATGGGGGGAGGAGGGATTATTTCCAACGATTTATGTTACATTTAATCATAATAATTCCAGTTCCGTTGAGGAGGTCTTGGGTTGTAGTAGTAAATTGACTGGTGGTTGTCCTGAGGCCATCCGCCTGCAAAAAAAAAAAAAAAAACAAAAATATTTCAGCAAATGAACATTGTCAAAAACTGGAGATGGTCATAATTAATTTCCGTCCATTTTCATAAAAATAATTATAAAATGCAATAGGCTGTAGCTTGAGCGTATGGGGAGTACAGTACAAGTCAACCTGAGGATTTTACTATTATCTGTACTCACATACCTCTTCGGTTGAATTGTTTTTGTTGCCTGGAATTTGACCGGATAGTGTGTTCATTTAGGATATGAAGAAATTTAAAAAACTCCACTACAAAGTTCTTGAGAGCATTTATAGCCCCTGAGTTGTTGCTCCGACTTGAACTTTCCAAAGATCTGACATTGAATGCTGTCGGTGTGGAATCTCTAATAATAATGTTCCTTGTTTGAATTTTTGCTCCTCCATTTTTTGTACATATCAGTAGGGCTAGTACTATAATTATTACAAAGTGAGCCTCCCCAGAGACTCCGGAACGTCTGGGATTAGTGTAGAACTTCCACATGTTTGATCTCTTATATGAGTATTCACATGAATAATTAGAAACTTACTGTATAGTTTGATTAAAATAATTCACAATTTTGACACTGTAATCTGTAATCTCAAGTAAAGTTCTGTAGTCTCAGGTAAGAATCAGTTCTGTGCTCTTTCTTCCTTCGGACTGATATGATATGTATCTGCTCTGAAACGGGACCTTAAGTAACTTCAGATATGTGGAACAGATGAACGATTCCTGCATGCCCTCACCCTCACATTTAGGGTCAACAGTTGAGGTAACCGCAATTGTGCTAAACCATCTAGGTAAGTACATATGATTCATGTTAGTGTTTTAAGTTGTGCACTTTAAGCCTCGGTTGAGGTATCATGGGCAGGATCTTTATAAAAACTGTCTTTTACTCGTTATTGGGACTTCAGGCATGTATGTATAGTTAAGGATTCTTTGAACTTGGATGGGAACAATAAAAAATCACGCACAATTTGACACAATGGAGACTGAGACTGGGATGTGTTGAAAAAGTGGAGCATATGGGTATATTAAAACTAATTTGAGACCACAAGCAACGATTTAATGGCTCTTCCGATAAGCTAAAACGTGTTTTTACCTACATACATGTACTTCGTATCTGTGCAAAATATTACTCAGGAATCATGTCATAAGGTATAGTTTATGTAATAAATTATTAGGACTTAATCGTGCCCGAGAGGGAGAGATATGAAATATATGAACGTCTACAGAGGAGTCGATTATTAGTATAGCAATATAACAATTCGGTTTAAATCGTGACACACAAATGTACTCATTACTTTGTAACACAACTAAATCATTCGCGCTACATCATTCACAGCTCGGAACTATCCTACTCTGCAAAATACTTGCAAGCTGCATTCTGATCTTTAGAATTGAGAAACCACTTCCTAAAATAGTCCTTCCCCCAATCTTCACTTCTCTTCCGATTCCACCATTGTCTAAAACTCTTACAGACTTTCCGACTTGTCCTCCTTCTGTCCAGCTCCCATAGCCTGTGACATAATCCACAAAGTACGGAGTATTTCAAATGAACTTGAATCCCAAAGGAATCTTTCCATTCAAAATACTTCCGGTATTCCTCCCCGTTTGTGCTCAGATGTACAAGATATTTTGCTAAATGTTTGAGGGAGGGGAAATCCAGCATGTTTATGTAGGAATGGTGAGGGGCAACTTGAGTGTAGTCTCCGAGCCCATAAGTGACGGGTACCATCCCATGCTCAAAAGCCGCAAAGAATTCATCCGTGATGTAGTCTTCACAGAGTGCATTTTCAAATGCTAAGTAAAATTTGTACTGGTCTCCAATATGTTTCAAGCAAGGGTCCCGATCTTCTAATGTATGAGGACACTTGTGGGAGCCACAGGCCCCGTAGATATCTACTTCAATATAAGTCTGTAACTCGGAGATTATCCCTTCTCGGAAACTTTTCGTGGTACATTTTGAGGTTATCATACTTGCAATTAACTTCTTTTGCCTGACGGAACCATTAATGAGGATTTACATAAATCTTTCCGATTTTCGAACTCAAATACAAATTATTGTTCATGTAAATTCAGAATGAATGAATTATGAATGTGCTTATGCTACCTACTTTGTCTTCAAAGGGGTAATTGTGGATATTGCTGCATTTGTTTCTCCACTGGAATTTTCAGGATTATTAGGCAAAGTGTAAAAATATCCGTAGGGCCAGTAAATATCAGAGTCGAGTCTGTAAGAAGCAGTCCAGTTGTAGATTGAGTCTGTTTCATCGAAGTTTGAATCAAAGTCAACATTTGCAGCGACCGTGCTGGCATAAGCTATCCATACTTGTTCTGGAGTTCGTACTTTAGGGAAACTGGGGAATCTGAAAAAAATTAAATGTCCTGTACATTTTTACGCTAATCTTTGAATAATCTGGAAAAGGGATTGATTGTGTAATATTTGATCTCATCTCTCACTCAGGGAAATAAAAGTTATCAACGATACTAAAAATAATAGCATTTGAACGGCTAGCCAGTCGCTTCTCATGAGTGAAGGTGCAATTAAATGGGCATCTATGCGTGTTTGTATTGAGACTATACATAATTCCGTCTCTTGTCATGTGCTCATCCATCCAATGAGCATTTCCTCTGTATCGAGTATAGAAAAGCACCAGCTTGCCTTTCAGGAAGGGTACGATAGAGGAATTCATACTAGATGTGAAGTTTGATTTTTGTCCCTGTAGGTCATGAGTACTAGACCCGGCCTGATAACCAAAGTATGATTGTTAAAATAGATCAAAAGCAATATTTATTAATAAAATCAAGTATCATTCAAGTGATATTTATTTTTTATAATTATGAACTCACGTAAAATAACGGCCTGGAAATTTCTAGGTAGTTGGTAACTTGCAATGATGCCAAGGCTCGCACAGATTTATTAGATTCTAGTAGCAGATCTTCGGGAAGGTCAAAAGGTTGTGATGCCTTTCCAGTCATTATCAACGCCTGCTGGGACTTTTGGTTTGTGTGAAACATAAAACCATGCGTCTTGGACTTACGGGATGTATTTTCGTAGAGTGTGTAGAGGAATGCAAGCCAAGTAAAGAGGAAAACTAATGTTATTAAGGCTATTATTTTATAATTATTACGGAACATTCTATAACTGAGAAATGTTTTCTTTTTGCCGCAGAGTTTTGATTTGAGACTATTTTTGTGGATCCAAAATCTCATTGCATTGTATTACTACAACTGGCCATATGTCGAAGAATACTTATATGCAGGCCATAATGCTGCAAATGCAAGGTTGTTTGCAGTTATGGCTTATATCAATTTTGATAACAATGCTGTCGCCTGTCAACTTTTCTGCAAAGCATCAGGAGTCACGATATAGTCACTTAAGTTTTTAATGTCAGCATCAAACAGGCAGATCTAATAATTATTTTTCCGAGTTGCTACTTTAAATCTGGATTCACAATTTCACAACGTACGTACTGTACAAATTTAATGGGTTAGCTCTTATAACCGGCAGTCAAAGCAATATAGTTGCAAGGGAGCCCAAATCATAATCCTCAAGCGTCCTCTTGCGGGCAGGCTGATTTTGTACAAACTTTAATTGTGTTCATTTTCAATAATCGTTTGCCCAAATGTGCCATCGAAATATATATCAGTGTAATAATAAAATTATTATTGTAATTTTTGGACACTCCCGTGATCTGAAGTCCTGTTGGTTCGGGATTCGGTATCCTGAAATCCTGATAGAGCTTAAATTCCAATAATCATTACTTCGTTACCTCTAAATCATAAATATTGCATTTGTAGGGACCTTGAATGAACTTTCTTCCATATTTTTCGTTAGAATTGCCGTTTTTGGTAATCTTCTATATTTTTACCTCAGCAGTAGTTAGCTTCCCAGCATTATATTTTTTCCTCTACCATTATTGACGGAACATATAATATAGAGACAGTTGGTCTCCTATCGAAACCGCTGCAAATCAAAATAGTGAAATATATTTTAATGCAAGAATAATAATTATTCGAACTGTGAATATCTCCTCTCCATACAAGGAAGCATTATTATTTGTTTGGGTTTCACACATTTGTGTTTGTAGACACGTTTTTTCCGAACAAAATTGACTCACAATTGACACTTTTCTTCATCTCCAAAAAATAGCTAAGTTTTAAGCAATATTTGATTTTTGGTGAATCTGTACCATGAAGGAATGATGTTGCTTGATTTTATTACAAACTTGTTACAGAAGGTTAGTTCACATTGCTTATCGTACAATTTCATAGAAGCATCTTCTCCTCATTATCTCCACAAGACCACATTTGTTTAGGTTAATACAAAATTGTTTCGTAATATTTTGTTGAATAAAACGCAACCCTTTTTTGCTTTTTGTAGTATTTGTTTGCTCAAAGTTCCATTATTCACATCTGTAGTTGAGTTTTTCTTGCTTATCCACCAAGCATCAAAGCCATCGCTCAGTTGTTTCGGTCTAATAGGCTCCCAGACTTTCATACACAGAGTACAAAATTGGATATCTCCTCCGTTATATCCCATTGCGTAATTCCTTCTCCAATCAAAATAAGCCAAATATTCCTCATCGTTTTTATCCAAGTGCAAAAGATATTCGGCCAGAGCTTTGGTGTTTGGAAAGTCCAGAGCATTGATGAATGAATGTGGCGGCGCTATCTCGTCGTAGTTGCCCAAACCATAAGTCACTGGCACCATCCCAACCGGAAACGATGCGAAGAACTTCTCCGTCACGTAATCTTCACATAATGAATTTTCAAATGCCAGGAAGAATTTATAGTGGTTTCCCAAATACTCCCGGCATTTTGTATCGTCAGGACAGGTTTTGTCCCCACACTTCCCGTACGAATCAATCTCCATATATTTCTTCAAGGAGTTCAATACATAATCCCGACCGCTCAAAGCATTGCAGTTTGAAATCAAAGACGCTGCTAATTTCTTTGATCTGAATTAAAATATCAAAATTGCAATTCTTGAGCAAGGTCATTATATTTATTATTAATTATCGGTATAATAAGATATATTTGTTCAAACGTTTGATAATTAATAATCATACTTCAAAATTGTTGCGTTTGGAATGTTCGTCTCTTCCAAGGGTTTTGATTGATTCAGCTTATAAAAGAACCCATAAGGCCAGTATATTTCTGAATCCAGTCTGTAAGTAGCAGTCCAGTTAAATAAATAATTTAAATACTGCAAATTTTTCCCATCATGATACAAGGCCGGCTCACTTGTTGAAGCTATCCATATCTGGCCTCTTTTTCGTTCCGAAGGTTCTGGGTACTTTTGCACCGCTCGTCTATCAATAATTTTAAACAAGTATTCTTCTCTTAAAATTTATTTGTATTTAGAAGTGTATTATTTACGCAACTTATGTTCTTGTGTTGAAAATACATACGCACTCACTTGCTGTGGTAAATTGTATCCAGAACTCCAAATAGCACTGCGTCGGCCATACTTGAGAAATTCTTATTGTCTGTGAACACACACTTCTTCGGACAGGTAAAATCCGGGCTATCCAGAAAGAAAAGGTTTCCATCAGGGGACCAATTCTCGGGCAACCATCGATTGCCATAGGATGTAGTATATATTAGGATCAATTTCTCTCTGTCTTGAGTCATGTTGTAAATGCGGTTTATTACGCTGGTATTGTTTACAAATTTTTTGTAATTAAAATTGGTTTCATTTTCAGTTTGTGAAGTAGGCGGCGTCTGTAATAATTCGAAAGAATGGCTATGGAATATGGAGAACGAAAATATACAGGGAAAAATATTTCTACATTGAGTTGTTATTTAAATAAGCAATTACATATATAAATTTTATATTTTGACTTACGTAAAATAGAGGTTTCGCCAACCGAATGGTTTCATTTCGTCCGATCTGGTTTTTATGACGGTGGATGTGATTAGTTACAAAAATCTCATTTTGGTAACTAAATTGGACGGTTTTAACAGTCTCACTTTGAAGCGTAGGTATAATGCCGGCTAAGAAATTAAATTGAGAACGGCTGAAGTATTTGAACCTAATTATGTAGCTGAGATGAAGAAACAATGATAAAATAAACGCAGTTGCTAAAACCAAAAGGACAGCAACGACTCTAAATGCGTTCATGAGCATCTCTCCTATCGTATCTGTACATGCTGATAAAATGAAGCCACCATGGAGTCACTTGCCTTTACTACCTATGTATGTATGTATGTGCACCCCAAAATTTATATCCTATTCGTAAAAATCTGAAACTCAGAGGAAAAATCTTCGGAACTGTTTTGTAGCGAACCGTGTTTAGTCATGTATGTCCACATTGTACTTTTAGAGCAATGAACTGCAAGGCCGAGGGCTGTATTTCTAGGCAATTAGGGTACCTACTACACAGGCTTGTGTAACAGGAGCAATCAGACAGACAAATAAAAAACACAAGTTTGTGAATAAAAAGACAATTTTGACTACTTATATGGCAGGTCTCATTGGAGTAGTTTACGATTTTTGTTTCCAAACAAATTTATTGTTGCCAACTTTGATCAGAGAAAACTGATTATGAAAATGAGCTTCAATCTCTTTTAGTACTACAATAGTCAATAACGTATTGTAAATTATATACATACATACATACATACATACATACATACATACATACATACATACATACATACATACATACATACGTACGTACATACATATAGATATACTATGTTCGTATTCAACTTCAAATGAAATCACTATCATGAAACTACTGTGAAAGTAAATTCGTGAAAGTGATGGATTAAATATTTAATCACTAGTCAGTTATATAATTTAATTAAAAGCCTTCGGTAGAAAAGCGTCGAAAACATTTTTTGATAAGAATTTTTAGCAGGTTTAGGGAAGGACGAAAGCAAATGAAAGCGTCAGTCAGTATCGTTTCATACGAATTACAGTTAAGAGGTAGTGATTTCAAATAATTTAACAGTTAAGGTAATGAAAAAGTAAACTTTTTTGTTTAAATCCGTGTAGCACCACACGTGTGTGCAAAAACACAATCTATGTTCCCACTCTATACTCACTCAGTCTGTAAAACTTGTCATGGACGATTGAGCCCTGTTTTTGAAGAGTTTCATTCATATGCATTCATGCGTGGACGTATAAATGTAGGTACTCATCGTTTCATTGCCCGTCACGTTCCACCGTGGTAAATTTGTAAGATGGATTTGAAAGACCTTTTAAAGCTGTTTTTTGCTTTGTTTTTTTTTTGTTTTATGGATTGTAAAGAGGAATCATATTTTAATTCATTTTGTAAAGTAACTTTTCGATAATATGTTTACCTCGCTTAGAAAAAACTCAGGTATTTTTATTGTCTCCGCTGGGAAACTACCTGTTCTCTTGAACTTACAAATATTTGAAGTATGAAACAGGATATCCAATTTGAGCTCATACCCAAATAGCACAAGACGGTTTGGGGACGTTTTTCTCACCAATCACCCGAACACTTTAAACTCGTCGCCCCGTTGTCTCAGATCGTCTTACACACATTTTAAAGACCATCAAATGAGACCCTGAGAAACGTCTCAAACTCGTCTTTCTTAACGGCACAAACTCGTGCGAAACTAGTCCATATATTTGATGCTGAAATTACAGTAATTAATTAATTGGCTAATTAAATGCGCAAAAAAATTTCCACAAAATTGTTAAATTCAAGTGTATTTATTTTTAATCTCAGAACAATGTAAAATGACAAACTCAGTGTTAAAGAAATAAAAGAAACATATACTCCATATCTTATCATATCTTCGATCAAATAATCGTATACTAGCGCTGTTCAAATATGAAGTAGCTTTGTTCAAAATACATTAAACTAGTCGCTATCGTCGTTACTAGTGCTACTTGCTTCACTACTAGATTTGGAGCTCTCTTCATCCGCCGACGGGTCATCATGTTGGCAGGTCTTTGCAACTAAAATATTATTTGATAAGTTATATGCTTTGTTCTTTCACTCTTTCACAATTCAACGTAAAAAACTTTATAATAATATTATTCAAGAATAATTGATAACGATTATTAATTTGTAACGAAATAAAAACTAATTAATAATAACACACTCTTTCGGTCCAATCGCTGCTTGGCTCTTTTAAGCCAATCCCCTATCGCCAGCTCTACATCAAATACTAGCGAAGTCTTTCGAGTCAGCGGATGTTTTTTCAAGCATGCTGTAATTTAAAAAAATAAAATACAATACAATATTTGATGTTAGAGTATATTTTATACAATACTCCATTTATCTTAATTATAATTAATCGCACCTGCAAAAATTGACTTTAACTGTAGATCCTCAAATGATTGCTTGTCACGCTGTCCCTTGTAGCTATAGTTCATTGCAACTTCATCAGACATTATTTCTGTCAGCATCTTAGTTAAAAACTTTGAACATGTTCTACCGCCACCACCAGCACGGGATAGGTGCATAATCTGGAGACAAAACTTAAAACATTTAAAAACATAAATTGTAATAATTATCACAAAATATGATGAGATACAATTTCTCACCAGTTTTCTCTTGTAATCTGGTTGTTCGCACACTCGTTTACTGATTAATTCCAATTCAACCACCGTTTCTGCTCTTTTAAACTCCTCATCTTCGAACTCGGAATCTAGCTCTGTTACAGCGGCCATACCATAGCTATCCATTTTCAAATGTATATTCT
Organism: Allacma fusca; assembly: GCA_947179485.1. Lineage (NCBI taxonomy): Eukaryota > Metazoa > Arthropoda > Collembola > Symphypleona > Sminthuridae > Allacma > Allacma fusca. The sequence goes on from OX359247.1 coordinate 21,901,007, forward strand.
TCAAAGATTCTTGAATTCCTGACAGTTGGTCCATCACCACTTCAAGTACTGGTTTTGATGCACACTGTCCTGTTAATTTTGTTTTGAAACAAGTTATTTAATTAAAGTTTTAAAACCGCATGAATCAAAATTATGGTTAAGAATCTGATGGTATTACAAACTGAACAGAAGGCTGAACCATGTTCGTAAAATACTGAATATATAGAAATGGAGTACTGGTTTAGTGACCTTCCAGGAAGCCAGTTGTTTCCCAATTTGATAGTGGGGATGCTGGAAGACCTGTAGTTTGTCTGTAGCTCCCGTCAAGGTGAAGTTGCATTTGGGGATTCTCGTTTCCTTCAGCCGATACAAGTGTATACTGGATGGACGAACTCAAAGCATCAATTTGATTTGAAGGTCCCAACGCCGAAGACGATGTAGCTACGGCTTCTGGGGTTATAATTATGCTTCCATTGCCGTCAAAATCCTCATTAGGTAATGGTGGAGGCGAAGGAGCCTTAGGAAGTACGGACTTCAACCGTCTTGGTTTTGAATACTTCAAAAGTTTTCTGGCTTTTGAGCCGGTTGTGGATGTCAAATATTTAGCTGGACCAGATATTTTACGGCGCTTGTTTGTCGACTCTCTGTCAGTGTCACTTGTTAAATCGGAGCGCGTTGTAGATTTATTAAGATGCTTCCTTGCTTCGTCATAATTAGCTGTAATGTACACATTAATTCGGTTAGCATGAAACATTTTACATTCAAATTAGAAGATATATGAAAATAAATTAAATTGAAATCTTGATCTATAACACCAGATCAATATTGGAAGTATTCAAACCAACCGAGCAAGTTAATATAAAGAAAATAGGATAAAATGGTTTTTTCATTAGGATAGAAAACAATTTTCAGCTTCGTACATACATACATGAAAATACTAATGTATGTACACTAGGCCGAATGGATAAAAATTATAAATCATACCGTATGATTTCAGAATTTTTCGCAACTTGTGCTTGCGCCAACTTTTACCAGGCGGTGGTAATTTTTGCTTCTTCACAGCAGCAATGATAGTCCCAGTGGATTTTGTTGAGGGCCACAAACACTTAGTTTTATCTTCTTGTATCCATATTGTGGGAACAACTGCTACTCCTCCATTTTTGTCAAACTCCACGATGCTGTACATTGTATCTATTCAAAACTGTCAATTAAACGGAATGAAACTTGAGTTCCCTTTCTATATTGGTAGTTTTGCCTCTTGAACCTTATTTCAGAAATGGGCCAGACCTGTAATTGTTCACCAAATTTAATTATGTATGTTCCGGTAAGTGATGATTTACAAGGGAAATTATAAAACGGTTTTACAATGTGACACTTATAGCCAACCAAAACTTGGTCTAATTGTTCAGAAGAGTCACAAAAGTAATTAATTACTACTATTTGTCCACACTGAAGCTCCACACAGTTATCCCGTTGAGAATTGTTTATGCAAATATGTTTCGAAATAGTAATTTCCTTGTAAAACGGCGGAACACAATTTCTGGGTACACTTTTAGGTGCTGCATCACACTGTACTGCATTTTTAATAACAGTTGAAGAATTTTGAATAAGTTCTTGCTCAAAAACCCGGCGATATATTTGCTGTAGCTCACAATTATTTTTCCTTAATAAAGATTTTAAATGTCCCAAATAATTTTCAAACCGAAAGGCACTAAAACTGTCTACAGGCCCAAGATGAGAAACATCATCTGCAAGGTGTAATAACGAATGAATATTGATCGAAATATTAAAATCCCCATAAAGTTCCCCGAAGGTTTCAACAAAATATGTTAGAAGCGAATTTGCATATTTATTGAATTTGATGCATAAATCCGGCTTAGCCAAAACTGTAATGGCTACATGCAGAACCAAAAAATGATGATAATAAGTTTCTGGAAGAAACGACTTCAAAACAACTGGTCCTGAATACAATAAGAATTGGCGAAACTCGGTTGCCTTCCATCTTCGAACATCGTTAAGAGACCTTGGTTTTCTATTGAAGCAGGAGCTTGTGGTGGCTCGGAGTTTTTCCAAATTTGCTGATATATTTTTAACTTGTAAAGATGACAATCTCAATTTGGACACATCACCATTTAACCATAAATATACTAACTTCCGTACAACTCCTAAGCACACTAAGTGCATGTATTCGACTGGGAAGCATTTTATCAAATCCAAGGGCAGTTCTTCAATTATACTTGTACCCGTGTGGTGTTGCTCGTCAGTTTTATTCCGAAAACTTTCGTCAGTTCTGATAGGCGATTTGACTTCCTTAAAAAATGTCCGACCATTCGCATAACTTCCTTCAATTAAACATTTCCCACAAGATGAGTATCCTGTGTGACCTTTCGTGCTTTTAACAAAAGCACGAGCCGGAATGTCGCAAATTACAGCTTGAAGTTCCAGTTTAAAACATTTCCCCTCAACACTAAAACCCTTTGTCATGAGAATTTTACATTCATCGACAAATTCCCTTAAATATTCATTCACACATTTCGGCTTATCTTTTTCGCCGCACCATAAGCCAACCACAAATGGGGTATTGTTGCTTTTGACGATATAAGCTAATATTGGTACTAATGTTTTACTCGAGCTTTTTGAGACTGGGATCCCGTCAATATTTATTTGCAACCTTATGCAAGAATCAAGGCCTGCTTTACTGCTTAGAATGTACTTTTCAAGGTGCAGGCGGAGTCCAAAGTGACAGTAAAATCCGGGCGGAATTTCGTGAATTTGTACAATTCTTGGTGTTGACACAAGGGTCCTAGTGTCCTTTGGCAGTTTGTCAAAGTAATTAGTTTTCCTTAAAATTTTCAACAGTTCATTCACATGAGCATGTGGTACTTTATTTCTCACAGTCCAATAAACCAATTGTTTTTTAAACGTTTCTTCAATATCTTTCACTTCATATTCACTATCACTTAAATCGGTATAACTTGAATAGTGCAATATTGCAGTGGTTGGGGAAAGGTCATCTTTACTTGCTTTTGTAACTGTTCGGGGGTTTGTGGGGATCGGAAATTCACTTTGAACGTTATTATGTGGATCATTATGATGGTTGGCTACAGAGTTATTATTTGTACATTGAGAACTTTCTAAATTTGATACATTAAATGAAAACTCACCCGTTGGTTTTTTGGCTCTGACGTTTTCAAGTAGGTCTTCAGTTTTTCGTTTTATAATTCTACGATGATGAGCCTTGGAATGGATCCTGGACGATAGCATCGGTAAAGTTAATGAGCAACTGTACCTCTAAGTACTGACACAACGCCAACGGCTACTACGGATACTTGCGGAGTTTATACTGAACGCTAACATTTTATTGTTTGCAAGTTTAGATTTGGCGCTCTTTTAGCTAAAACGTTTTATGAACGTCACAATCACGACAAATGGGTAGGAATTTGGAACTGCAGGTGAACTTATAAACGTATTGTGATGACGTTAGTGAAACGTTTTTATTTCGTACCTTTTGCGGGACAAGATTAGCCTGTTGGCGACAAAGCTTGTAATTGCGCAAACTCGTTTTATACTTGCCGTTGTGACGTTTATGAGACAGGCTAAACATGTCCGTTTTTAGGGACGAAGTTAGCCCGATTTAGACGAATTTTGTACGGTTTATAACTCGTCTTGTGCTAACTGGGTAATAGTGATAATTTACCCTCTCAGAGCTTTTATGTATACGTTTTTAATTCTTTTAGTGATAAACGAGCATAAACAGCCATCGGCTTCGCCAATGGGGAATAAAAGAAAGGCGATGAGCTTCGGCCCAAAGCTAAAAATACTAATCATTATTTAATATAATATTTTTAATCTTTATTAAGCTTCGGGCGAAATTCAAAAAGTTTATGACACGGCCAAATAATTATTGTTTGAAGGATTTTTTGTGCTTTTTTTTTAGTAATACGCTCTTTTACTTTTTGTACTAATTTTTAAATTAGATGTAGCTTTCTTATTGGCTCGTAGATTTGGCGCGAAAATTCAAAAAGTTTATGACATGACCAAATTATTGTATAAAGGATACTTTATTATGCATTTATTAGAAAATAGCAAAGCTGGGCAAAGTATTCGCATACCTCAAATCCTACATATTTTTAGATTCTTATAATGTTCAACCTACATTTTAGCCTACATAAATCACTCCCGAGACTTGACCCTACCTACAACCTACATATGTACATACATCCCTCCAAAAAGTTGACCCTACCTACAATCAACATACATCACTCCAAGATTTGTCCCTACCTACAACCAACATACCTCTTTGTTGTAATTTTATTGATTCATACATGCCTGCAAACTAAAATGAAATTATGCATGCATATGTATATATTCATTGTAAATAACTTCCTCTTAATTTAAAACTAAACAATACATACATAGTTCGCAATCAAAATGTTTGTCCAAGTCACATTATTATAATTTCGAAAAGATTCAGACATTGCTTCAACAATGTTTTATTTATGCTACTTAATAAAAATCAATTTATATTGTTTGATAAATAATTCACTGTTTTCAATTATGAATAGGGAAGAAAACGAATTTTAGTCAGTCAAATTTAGAAGACGTTTCTGTTTAATGCCGTATTACATTAATTTGTTATACAAAGAATAAAAATGTATTATCATGTATAATGAAATTGTTTCAAATATAATGTAAAAAGATTTAAATTCCTACTCATTCCCATGTTGAAACAACTTTTCACCTTGAACGTTATTTCGAAGGGGATAGAATTACTACACACGAATTGAAATCGTTTGCACTCCAGCACGTAACCAAAAGTAGAATAAAAAATGAGGTTTTAAAAAACCAAAACGAAGATGCTTTTACGGTTCTAAAAAAGTGAAAATGATGCTTTGTATCGTTCATTATTGCTCTAATTCCTCCCGCACCAAAAAATGCTAGTTTTTCACTTTTTAGAACCGTAAAAGCATCTTTGTTTTGGTTTTTTAAAACCTCATTTTTATTCAATGGTTTTAAACATTTTCTTGATTTTATGAGTCCATATAATAGTAATACATTATTAAAATGTTCATGAAGTTCAAATAATTTAATTAGTTGTTAGTATTGCAAAGACTTGAAGTTGCGTTTCGAATATTGAAGGTTATGATTATGACAACCATAGTTTGCATTTTTAAACAATTAATTTTTAAGGGTCCAAGCCCTTGGTCGCACATCATAAGATTTTGCACACTAGCTTACAATAATTAGACAGACATATGTGCAAATTTTTATCAAAGTTGTTGTGGGGGAAGACCTTTAAAAAAAACTGCAATGTATTAGGATAGGCAATTCCGTAGACTCAAGGGAAAACTTGGGTATAAATAGCTTCAGATCTCGTAAACTATACATGCTGAAGAGGTGAGTTAAACATTGGTGGTTATACAAATTCTGTCATTGACTTTAAGCCCTAAATATTAGGATTTGGTCAAAGGGTGTAGAAGTTATCCTCAAATCTTTTTTTTTTCATGGGGGGGTAAGTGCATATCTACGCTTTGCGTTTTTTTCCGCAACGAATTTTTCAAAAGTTGAAAATTCTACTTTTTGCGAATCAGTAAAAAAAAGCATCTTCGTAAAAAAACATATGTCAAAGAAATTGTAGATGGGGCTTTTATGGGGGGAATACGAAAGGTTCAAACGTACATACCTACATTTTCATACTTAAGTACCTATGTACCTTTTTTTTATGTAGGTACGTACTGATTTATTCCCAGCATACATAAATTGCAGATTTGTTTCCTCGAAATATACAGCCTACATACAAATGCCTACAAATATGTAAAAATTTGAGCATAGCCTACAATTTTGCCTACTTGTAGGCATACATGTAGGGTATGCGCCCAGCTTTGGAAAATAGATTGTGACTGCTTTGATGTTATTATAAATTAGCTTTGCTCGGAGTTTCGGCATTTGTACCAGGTACCAGGTGGGGTGACAATCATAGCTATGGTGCTATGGACCTTATAGGCTGTGGTTAATGCAATGCTTCATTGTGTTGCACTATCACATAAGATGAAAAATACGTAAGAAGACATCCCCATTAACAAGGAGTTTTACGACATATTTAGCGTAGGATTCTGTCTATTCTTGGGGCATTACATTTTCAAATGTCAGTTACTGAATGTTCCTGTAATCCTGTGGTGATTCTAAACATATTTATAATATGAAATATGTAATTATTTCAAAATTTATTTGAATGCGATTATTACGGTAAGTAACGGGTTTTAATAATAATGTATTGATTTAAATGTAATTTTTATTAAGCACCACATATCAAAGGTGTCCACCTATCCTATTTATAGGCCTATATATAGGATAAAAATAGGCAGGATGCAAAATCCAAGTAATTATAGGTAGTAAAATAGGGTGCAGTAATTACCGCTAAAATTAATCCTATATTATATGTAGGAGCTGCAAGAGTTCACTTTTTATTTAGGAACAAGGTAGGCAGTTTGCGAAGGTAAAAATAGGCATATTTAAAAATCTATTGACAAATTTGTCAAGCAATTATTTGATTTAACCTTAAAATAAATCTCAAAAATATTCTTCAAATACGTGACATTTTAGTAGTTCGATTTTGTTCATGTGTTACGATTGCACGTACTTACTTACATAGATGATTTTTAGTTGAAAAAATAAGCCTTTATAGGCTAAAATATAGTCCTTTATGGGTTAAAATATAGGCCTTTATAGGCTAAAATATAGGCAGAAACATTACAGTAGTATATATGTAGGCAAATAGGTAGGCAATTTATTTTTGATAATTAATGTAGGTAAATATGTAGGGAAGGCAAAGCTGCAAAAAATATGTAGTATTTTAGGTAGGCTGAACCTTTTGGACACCTTTGCCACATATACTCCGGATTTATTTCCTTAATTTTTAGTCGACGAAATAGTGAAAATATATCAAAAAATGTGAACACATAATCGAAGGTATAAGGTATTAGTGACATCCTCCGTTGATTGTTAGAGAGATACAATGATTTTTCCAGCTTTTGCTTCCAATTTCGCTATTTATTCAATTACTCTCAGCTAGTGGATATAACAGGACCTACACCAAACTCCGTAAGTATAGTGATAACGAATTTTCAAATTAAAGGTGGATCTCTGATGCTACCATTTGTATTGAATAAAATATTACTACATACCAACATACATGGGTCTCGCCCGAACTTTCTGATTATATTTTAAGGATGTATTTTTGTTGTAATTATTAATTAGGATTCTATGACCACAACTTTTTAAAAATTATTTGTATGTATGTAATTACATTCACCTTCACTTCTTTCACAACACCATGACAATTTATTACTTCAAGACGAAATGTAACGATCATTCTGAACGGCCTGTCCAGGAACGCACCCTAGGTTGTAGTCATGAAGTAACTTGTAGGTCAAAGTTCCATTGTTACCATCTACAGTATCGTTTCGCTTGTGTCTCCACCAAGTATCGAAACCTTCTGGAATTCGTTTGGGTGTAATTGGTTCCCAGAGTTTCATACAAAGAGCACAGAATTGAACCTTGTCTCCGTTATCCCCCATGGCATAATTCCGTCTCCATTCAAAATAAGCCAAATACTCATGGTCGTTTTTATCCAAGTGCAAAAGATATTCTGCCAGAGCCTTCGTATTTGGAAAGTCCAAGGCATTGATGTACGAGTGTGGCGGCGCTATGTGGGCATAGTTCCCCAAACCATAAACCACGGGCACCATCCCAAGAGATAACGATGAGAAGAACTTCTCCGTCATATAATCTTGACATAATGAATTTTCAAATGCGAGGAAGAACTTATAGTGGTCTCCCAAATATTCACGACATTGTGTATTATTAGGGCACTGTTTGTCACCACACTTTCCATATGAATCAATGTCCATGTATTTCTTTAAGGAATTCAATACATAGTCCCGACCACCCCAGGCCTCGCAATTAGAAATCATAGACGCTGCCAGTCTCTTTGATCTGAAACGGATATATGAAAATATTGATATAATAATAAATTCATATTTGTTTTTGGTTTATAGGCAATTTTGTTTTAACCTCAAAACTGTGGCATTTGGCAATTTGATCTCTTCCAGTCGTTTTGGTTCTTTCAACTTGTAAAAGAACCCGTACGGCCAGTATATTTCTGAATCCAGTCTAAAAGTTGCTGTCCAATTAAACATATAATTTAATTCCTTGATCCGGGTCACGTCATGATACAAGGCCGGCTCAATTGCTGAAGCTATCCATATCTGGTCTTTTTTTCGTTCCGATGGTTTTGGGTACTTTTGTATCTCGTCTCTAGAAAAAATTCAAGCCCCTTTTTTGTAGCTGCATTCTTACGTTTTACTTAAATTTGGAATTGCGACCATAAGATACCATCTGTACTCACTTGCTGTGATAAAGAGTATCCAGAACTCCGAATAGCACTGCGTCGGCCATACTTGAGAAATTCTTATTGTCTGTGAACACACACTTCCTTGGGCAGGTAAAATCCGGACTATCCAGGAAAAAAAGATTTCCACCACGAGACCAACTCTCCGGCAACCATCTTCGTCCATATGATTTTGTGTAAACTAAGATTAACTTCTCTTGGTCCTCGTTGTAGTTGGATGACACATCGTTCGGATTCGCTCGATTCTCCACGGGGATATCAGGCGATGTCTGTAGAGAAAAATGTAGTCATAAATATATTTATATATGTTTAAAAGTTATAATAATAATGTCCTTTTAAAACATCCGGTTCGAGATGCGCCATCTCAGTCTAGACGTCTAGAGTTATTTCAGTTTCTCGAAGGTGATTTGATGGTTCCCAAATTCAGTTTTTTCTATATTTTTGAATCCTTGTCAACATGAATCTAAAATCCTTACTGCGGGAAAATTTGTCCTGAGTGGAATGAAAGGTGTCACAATTTACATTCATATGAATCCTATTTGTAGGGGAAAAAATGTTTTGAAATATTGGTCGAAAAATAGGTACAACTAGGATAAGCTTCTGAATTTTTTTTACCTAATCGTTGTACCTCCAAATTGGGAAATAAAGATTGGAAGAGTCAAATCACTATATTTATCCGAATCAGGAAAAGATGATAAATGTTGAATTCTGGGAAAATAATTATCTACTAAATATAAATGCATACTTAATTCCAACCAGCGTTCAATAGATTATAAAAACGTGAAAACTCTCGTAGTTTTGAATGTTCCGTCAATATTATGACTAGAATTGCAAAACCAGAATTTTAGAGCAATTCACATCAGGTAAAAACAAAATTTGAAATTTTAGGTTATAAATATGTATTTTGCGCCAAACTTTGGTCTACGATTTTGAAACAGCCCACAAATTTTTCTTAGTAAATTGGTTTCAAATGAGCTCTTCACTACTAAAGTGTCCCCTTGCAGTCAAAAATTATTGAGATATTACTTGAGTACCACGAGCCTCATAATCGTTTTTTTAAAATTTGAACCCATTTGTCAGTTTCTGAATTTGCGTCTTCGAAATACGATATTAGACACAAATGAATCCCCATTGAATTTGCTACAAACACAGCGAAATAATTTTAAGAAAGACAGACTGTCAAAAAAAATTGAAAGTTCAGAAAATCTCATTTCCTCATCTTTAATACTGAAGATGAATTTACGAAAACTTGCTCTGTTTTTATACGGGTCGTATCCACAATGCTCAAAGTTGAGACATACATGATAGCTTCCTGGAATGTCTATCTATAAAAATTGTCACAAAAGAGCGTCAACAAATATTGGCGAAATAAATTTGTGCGAAACAAACAGCTGCTGATTTCAAAATACGTACGAATTGCCGACTTGGGGTCCACCAGTTCTGTGACTACAAAAATTGAGCGAGGTCAATGAAAATAACTGTATAATATATGGAAAAGAATTTTCTATAAATAGGGGGATCAGATATTTTATGAGTAACATCCTTATGTGAGCTAGGGTGTAAGAAAGTGATATAATACACCCTGTATAGTTCAATAAATATTTCTGAATAATAATTATTATCTTACGTAAAACAGGGCCTTCGGGAGCAACAGAACACCCTCATTTTGAGCAAAGGTTTTGTTTGGTTGATTGTAAATGTGATTTGTTTTGAAATTTCCATTCCAATAAATGTATCGATCAGTTTTGGAATTCTGATTAGAAGCTATAGGTAAAATAGCTGTTAGGAATTTTAGTGAGGAACGGTTGAGGTGGAGGTTGAAGTAGTTTAACTTAATTACATGGTCGAGATGAAGAAATGATGAGAAAATAAATACAGCTGCTAAAATAAAGAATACAGCTACAATTTTAGTGGCGTTCATGATCGTCTTTGATAATTTTGTCCTGCTCAATCATTGAGCAGATGTACTTTTATTATCCAAAACTCACATTCAGTCATTCTTTTCAGGAAATAAATAAACCACAGTTTGTCGGGAATTTTTTACATATCCTTTATGAAGATATATGTGCCCTCAGTAAATTTGTGGTGATAAATAGAACATGTGCAGTTTGGCGAGATATATAATTTTTGGTATACCATGGGAAACATACACACCTGCATAAGGCACAGAAGTAAAGATACCAAGTAACTAATGTAGTAGAAGTCGTAAATCAATACGGTATTCAAAGGCATACTTATGTTGCTAAAGACATACGGTAACCAAAGGCATACGTAGCTGAAGACATAAGGGTCTAAATAATATCTTGATGCTGGGGGTTACATGTATAATAAAATATGGTGTTACAAATTAACAATAATATTTTGTTACTGTTAGTCACCTCTAGGATTACTTGTGTGTTATGTAAAAATGTACTCACATTGTATATCTAAATAAGGGTCTAAATACTATCTTGATGCTGTGGGTGACATATATAATAACTGTTGGTAATATTTGGTATTTTAAAATATTTCAAGTTAAGAGTATTTAAAGTACATAAGTATGTTTTACTTACTTACATTGAATGTCATACTAAATGTTTTTCGAATAAAGTATTTTGCTCGGAATATTTGTCATCTAAATCATCGCATTTATGATAGTTTACAAAATGGTTTAAGCAATAGTATTTGGTCCTTCAATTGCAGTATTTTGTACTTGTATTTTGTCATTTTGGATTGCTAAAAATTTATTGCATCGTATTGTCAGTTGCGAAAAGAAAACGGTTGGATTTACAGATTTTGTCCGTAAAATTAACACAGACATAAAAACAAAGTATGCCTTTGGATCGTATGCCTTATGAAGTTATATCAGTAGCTTGTATAGGTCTGGAAGTGCGTATGTCACTTCAAGGATTTTGTGCTTACAATTAGTTAACCAGTTAGGTGAAAACCACGCGTGTAATTTACGAGTGACCAGAGAATTTTAACAATCGACATTGCCCAACTCCATCAATGTAGTTGACAGTCATTGCTTGCTTGCTTGCAAATAGAAAAATTAATAACATTGTTCTGACAAAACATCATATTAAGGTTGTCCCACTTCAATATCTGGATTTGAAGGTCTTTCAAACGTACTGTATGCATACAATTAGGTGTGTCACAAAATCATATATACCAATTATATTTACGGAAGTTACTTACTGTATAACCATTACATTTAAAGACTGAATATAAAAAGGCTATTTTGACTGCAATTCATACACACATTTTAAATTTTTATTAAAGTTTGTATAGTACATAAATTAATTTAATTATACCTAAACGATTGTTTTCGACAGTTCCTGTTCAGCATTCGCAATTGACACTGGAACAGAAAAACGTGCGTTGTTTTTCAGCTAAATCGTCACCTAAAAATAAATATATCGTCAGCTAAATGTTAGAAAGTACCATTTTCATTTGGTAACCTATGCTTTTAAACGGAATCTCCTGTGAAAATGGTATTTCATACATTTTAGCCCACGATATGAAATAAATATGTTTGAACACATTTCATGAAAACTCAAGTTAGAACAACAGTTCTTGTAAAATATTTCGTGTTCGGAAAATATTCAACAATTTTTAACAAAATGCCAGAATTTCGGGGAAAACGTTCGTGAAATTCTAGTCAAACTAAATGGATTTGAATATTTCTTCTTTTAGTACTACTCTTTGGAGTAGCTTTCTCAAATTCCAAATAGGGATAATGTTCATGCAAATAAAGTAGCATACATTTTAATTACTTATAATTAAATATTATAATTAATTAATACTGAAATACTTCAAACCTATTTAAAAATTTATTTAAATGCTGTTATTTGTACAGTATTAATAATAAATTTTAACATACTTTTATGTAAACTTTGCATTTTATTTTGAACTTTATACGTATCTCCAGGATTTGTTGTTTTCATTTGTAGTAGAGGAAATAATAAAAATATAACGAAAAACTAATTGTAAACATCATCAAAGCATCCACTAATGACATCCACCGTTTATGGTTCCTCCGGCACTATTATACTCCAGCCTTCGCTTACAACTTTGACATGTTATAATGCAATAATAATTGCTTCTAGCTGGTCGATAACAGGAACTAACAAACTCCGCGAGTACTGTACAATGTGAACGAATTTTCAAATTAAATGCGGTTGACTCTACTGCCCCATCATTTATGGTGAAGAAAATGTGGTCACACTAATCTAATAGCATGTACTGAGCTTCATGTATTGCTCCCAAAAATTTTGATTAATGCAGACTGCAGACTTTTTCCTGTAATTATTTTCTCTGGGCAAAGCACAACCATTTACAAAAGCATTTGTTCAGATAACAAAAGTGGATCACTTCCTCTTTGAACTCACACCTTAATTATTTTGGTCTCAACACAGTTATCCAGTTTTAAAGTTCTAAAGTTCGATCTTAGAATTGAATTCATTTCATCTCCATGGGTACTATAGGTACAGAAATATGTAATTTCCCCAGGTTTATATTCATATATCCTTTTCTGCAAGTCACAATAATTTCAAAACGAAAGTAAAGATTTCTGCAACCACTGCATATACATATACTCATTCCTCACATAAGACTAGGACAATTTAAGCTAATTTCGAAATGTAACGTCCTCCTAGTACTACTGCCTCTTTAGAAACGCACCCTAGGTTGAAGTCATGAAGTAACTTGTAGGTCAAAGTTCCATTGTTACCATCTACAGTATCGTTTCGCTTGTGTCTCCACCAAGTATTGAAACCTTCTGGAATTCGTTTGGGTGTAATTGGTTCCCAGAGTTTCATACAAAGAGCACAGAATTGAACCTTGTCTCCGTTATCCCCCATGGCATAATTTTTTCTCCAGTCAAAATAAGCCAAATACTCATCGTCGTTTTTATCCAAGTGCAAAAGATATTCGGCGAGAGCATTCGTATTTGGAAAGTCCAAAGCATTTATGTACGAGTGTGGCGGCGCTATGTGGGCATAGTTCCCCAAACCATAAGTCACGGGCACCATCCCAACCGGAAATGATGCGAAGAACTTCTCTGTCACGTAGTCTTGACATAATGAATTTTCAAATGCGAGGAAGAACTTATAGTGGTCTCCCAAATACTCGCGACATTGTGTATTATTAGGGCACTGTTTGTCACCACACTTTCCATATGAATCAATGTCCATGTATTTCTTTAATGAATTCAATACAATGTCGCGACCACCCCAGGCGTCGCAATTAGAAATCATTGACGCTGCGAGTCTCTTTGATCTGAAAAGAACGTGTGGGCGTAATAATATATTATTAGAATTATTTATTGTAATAATTATAATACATATTGTTAATTTATATGTAGGCTATATTGTTCAAACTTTAAAACAGTGGCATTTGGCAAGTTGGTCTCTTCCAGTCGTTTTGGTTCTTTCAACTTGTAAAAGAACCCGTACGGCCAGTATATGTCTGAATCCAGTCTAAAAGTTGCTGTCCAATTAAACATGTAATTTAATTCCTTGATCCGGGTCACGTCATGATACAAGGCCGGCTCGAATGTTGAAGCTATCCATATCTGGTCCTTTTTTCGTTCCGATGGTTTTGGGTACTTTTGTACCTCGTCTCTAGGGAAAATGTAAGCCCCTTTTTGTAGCTGCATTCTTACGATTTATTTGAATTCGGAATTGCGACCATAAGATACCATCTGTACTCACTTGCTGTGATAAAGAGTATCCAGAACTCCGAATAGCACTGCGTCGGCCATACTTGAGAAATTCTTATTGTCTGTGAACACACACTTCCTTGGGCAGGTAAAATCCGGACTATCCAGGAAAAAAAGGTCTCCATCTCGAGGCCAACTCTTTGGCAACCATCTCTCTCCATATGATTTTGTGTATATTAAGATTAACTTCTCTTGGTCCTCGTTGTAGGTTGAAGACACAGCACTCAGATTGGATCGATTTTTGACTGGTGCATCCGACGATGTCTATTTAAGATTAAAGGTTAGTAATTATCATGTCCCTTTCATAGCCCCAAAGGCTTGTAATTTTAAACTATAATAATTCAACTTTAAAAGCTTTAGGGAAATTTTGAAGGAATATAATTAGGAAGGAAATTCTGGGCTTGTGATGCATATCCTATATCCGTAATAGATTTTAATGAATGAAAATGGTTAATTATTATATTACGAAAAGGAGGGCCTTCGGCAGCCGGATAGTCTCATTTCGAACAAAATTCTTATTCCGACTTCGATTGTACAAGTAATTTGTTTTGAAAGTCCCATTGTCGTATTTAAACCGCTCAACTCTGGAATTCCGAGGATAAGTTACAGATACAGGTATAATATCTGCTAGGAATTTAATTGTGGAACGGTTGAAGTGGAGATTGAAGTAGTTTAACTTAAATGTGTAGCCGAGGTGAAGAAATAATGATAAAAATAATGCCGCTGTTAAAACCAAGAAAACAACTACAAATTTAGTGGTTTTCATCGTATCACTGATTCTCATGTGATCCTCGTATCTGCTCAGATATTGGGCAGATTTACTTTTGTTAACTAAAACCTCAGTCACATCCTTTTCTGGAAATAAGCCCATTGCAGAAGTCGTCGGAAATGCTTTGCACAGCTTTTAAATGATGTGTTTGCTCATGCTTTTGGGACGATGAACTATTATTTGTGTGTACTTTGAGGTTGGCAGTATACAAACTAAAGCATACATTACATATGTACGTTTTGACACTTACCGACATTAGTACTTACAATTAGTCGGATAACACATGAAAAACAAGGGTGTAGAATAGGATGTTATACTAATGTTGAGCAGACTATTTAAATAATCAATAGGGTCTAAGTCTAAATATTTCAATATAGTTTACAGAGATTGCTTGTAAATATAAAAATTAGCAAAACATTGATCCGACAGAACGTGAATGTGGTTCAATACAATGATATATCAAGACATCTTCGCCATCTGAATGTATGTACGTAATTAGGCTTATTGCAAGTTGTTCATACATTAAGTTAGACAGAATATAAAAAATGCACTTTATACAAGCACTTGCTACTATTAATAAACTACTACTATAATATTCTCTTGTCAGCATTAACAAAAATACTTTGATAGTTGATGGACCCATCTGAAATATTATTTAAGAATGTAAAAGCTAATCAGATATTATTTGTAATGAGAATTTGCAAGATCAGTGCCATGAGCTAAGCCCATGATATTGTCAGTTATATGATTCTTTCTGTAAGATTATATGCTTACTCTGAATTATTTTAATGGTACATAAACTGCAGAGAACTTCCAGAAGGACCTGCTCTGATCTGATGGACAATAATAAATAATCTGATAAAACAAACTCTTGGATGAGAACAAATACTGTGAAGATGAGCCTTTGACACATCTCTCACCTCAAGTGTCTCATTTGATCCCGTACCGTTCACAACACAGCGATTTCCCCAGAATTAGTCATAAATAATTATATTCTTAACACATTTGTAATTTTAAACATAAAGGCGGTAGGTATTGAAAGTTGATCCTCTATGTATAGTACACCTATACACTGTTAGTCTGTTCAGTAGTGGATGCGAGATGATGTGACTGGAAGTACCGGAACTCTGGTTTTAAAGTGGTTTAAACTAGAACTCTTTTTATCTTTAGTAACTCCACGAGGGGATTGGTGACGATACCTTTAGAGTTGGATGGACACGACATTTTTTGCGAGAACTGAACCTATGTGTACATACATGCATAATGTGACAACAATAATTGTCAGCATCAACAAACGTTGTTCAATGGATATTTTATTAATTATAGATGTACATAGTAATTATGTACTTATAAATAGAAGATACGAGACCTTGGTATAGTGGACACTGACAAGGAATGAAAAATTCATGATATCCCACTTTTTCTTCAACAACACACTTGTATCAAGTGGCGAAAGTATAATAAATAAAGTTTCCGGGAATGAAATTGACAACGAAAATGACCTTAACGTAGATATACAAATATGTAAATATTCGCATCTACTTTTTGCATATTGGATAATTCAGAAAAATATCTATACACTTGTCAATTCTTTATAGAAGCTTTTAGTTCCTATCCTGATAATGGAAATTGGAAATTGTCTGGGTTGTTTCAT
This sequence comes from Allacma fusca, assembly GCA_947179485.1. Lineage (NCBI taxonomy): Eukaryota > Metazoa > Arthropoda > Collembola > Symphypleona > Sminthuridae > Allacma > Allacma fusca. Next base: position 21,917,520 of record OX359247.1, read on the forward strand.
TATTTCAAAAACTTGTTAAAAGGAATCCATAAATTGTCCTCTTTGAAATGCAGCTGGATAGTTTGGAAGAGTTCAGAAGACGTACAATTTATTTTGAAGTGCCTGTCCAATTTCCAAGACTACATACTGTCAACAGTTATTGGAGGTCTTTCATTATGTCATGTTACATATACTGCATTATTATTATAGCTATGTACATATGTACAATAGGCATCGTCGCCAATTGTATGGTTAAAATAATAATTTATTTCTACGAGACTCCACTTATTTGGTTGGCTGACACTCAGCCTTATTTATCATCTTTTCTTAATTCTAAATATCCCAATTTCATTCTTTCACTTCGATTTGTTTTACAGGAGATACGCAGGAAGTAACTACAAGTACAAACTAAAGAGTAAGTTCATAATTTCCAGTGTGCTTACATGATACAGCAGTAATCTTATCTGTAGAGATGTTTGTCAATATTTGTATTCCTTTGTAAAACGATGCTGCCAGACATAAAAAATATGGTTAAAGGTATGAGTTTGGGATGAGGTATATGTAATAATTGCATATGTATCTCAGCCATATTTACTTATTAGTTGGAAATTGAAACGATTGATTCCGCCCTGCCGTTACTTTTGTATGAGTACGAGAATGTTAATTTACATAGCATATACATACATACCTGCGTATCCAAACATTACACAACATTGCATTGGCAGGATTTTTGTAAGTATCCTTTTAAGCATCTTTGAACGTTGCTAATAATATCAAACGGTTTTGTAACATAAGATTTGAGATGCAAATTCATATTGTGTCAATATGATTTGAAACAAATTTCCTCACATTGTTCAATCTCACAATGAGCACATCTAGCAACATAGTCGTTTCTTTATGTACGTCATTATAAAAATTGTGGGCGATGCCACTTGCATGCAAAAGAAGTTATTCTGGGCAAGATCCAAAATAGCAGTGCTGCAGAACTTGTTAATCTTGCGAACTTTATGTACGCTCTGGCGATTGGTGGTAAAACCGCGCAATATTATATATGTTTTTACATATAAACAGGCGCGGATCGTAGGACTTTATAACCTGTAGTTCCTTTCATCAATGGGTATAAGACATTGAAAAATAAAAAATACGCTGACTCATGAAATAAACACTACTCTTAGAATTAGTTAATAAAATGTTTTACTCAGATGACAAATGACAAGTTCAACCAACACGACTCCATTGACGCTTCATCGACTCCACGACAGTTGACACACATGATATTTGAAAATGATCCTGCCCACTGTTTATTTTGTAATTAAATTATGAAAACCAACTATTTGTCTTCCTACATGTTTTTATGCCATAAAAGGTACCCTTCCCTTCTTCTCTCTTCCTGTTTCTGTGATTAAGTCGAGATAAGCCAGCAAATGCGCAGTAACAAAAGGACTCACAAAAAGTAATTACTAATAAAAAAAATTAGCATTAGTAATTATTATTCTCCATTCCTGTTCAATTAATTCCAGAATAATTTTGACTGATGCTACATTACTTTGTAGTAATTCTCTAGAACTGGTACAAGTCGATACTCATAATTTGCTAAGAAAATGTTCGATCAGCTAGTCATCGCCATAGAACAAAAGTATCATAATGTTATATCATCAAATGATAACATCAAATGTGAGTCATGTGCCGGAGTGTGAACTTTACCTAGACTACTGGCTATGGGATTTATTACATCACTATAAGTTTCCACCGCTGTCTGTATACTTCCCATGTCTTATTCCACTGTTACACTTCTCTATACGGATATGGGCCTGATTGCCTCTTTTATATTTGGCCCTCACATGTACCCTTACAATTGGCCCAGTCAACCTGTTTATTTTTCTGGGTCATGAATTTTCGTCATAATTCTGTTCCTCTCTAAGCTTTCACTTTTTCTGCTAAATTCTTTTTCCAATCAGAGTAGTCATATAACAGAGTCGCGAAAACAAAATGTGTACTAATTGAGTGGAGGGTAGCATTTTATCCAAGTCCTTTACTGCAATAGGTATATGTATATCTAGCTATAGTTATGATAGATGATATAGTGTTCTGTGTGAATTAGCCTAATTTGTAATAAACGTGTTTTTTTTTGCGGTGCTTTTGCTTTTCTACTTATGTATACATTCTTATAAAATGAGTAAAAAGGATTGCGAATCGCTTGTAACTACTCCTGACTCATCATTTATAAAAGTATAGTTCCTTCCTTCCACTTAAGTAAACTTTTCATGTGGGAGCAGAATGCATCAGTCCATTAATCCTTTCAGTTGGAAAATCCATTTACCAAGGTTCCCTCTTTATAGTATGCATTTCTTTGGTTTTAGCTATTATTACATAATCGCATGTAACCATTTAAAAATGACTCAAGTTTTGACATTATCTCTGAAAACTTTTACATTTTTAAAAATTGAGAGATTTGAATTAAAGCGACTCACAATTCACAATACAATGCTGTAAGGATTTTTTTCCGTTTCTATGAAAGCTAATTGTAAGCTTTGCAGAATAAACGCCCTTTTACCTGCGCATCTGGTAGTCCCAGAGACTTTAATACCTGTGAGTGTATGATTAAATTCATGGATACATATGTGTGAGTGACAGTACACCTGGCAGGAGAGAAATGAAAGGTAAACGGTAAATAACGCAATAAAATATATAATTACATAAATTCAGACCTGAGCGAGACACAGAGCGTAGGATTGTCACAAACAAAAGTATAAGTTATAAGGAATGCATAAGCTTGTAAATTAGCATGTCCCTACAATCTGAACTACAAACTTCAACTTATAATCTTCTCGCATTCAATGAACAATATAATGCAGTCGGTTGTAAATTTTGTTCAATAATTATTAATTTCCTTACATTATTATATTTTACAGCCCAATAAATCAAACCAGGATATTTGATCTCTGGTATTCTGTTCAGAAATTAATATTTATGGGCCGATATTTTTGTAAATTTTTAAATAAATTTAATTCGTTGAATGAAACTCTAAACATTATGTTATTAAATACCAATAACACATAATCATTACAGTCTCTAATAATTCTACACGGAATAAACTTTGAAGCTATAAAAAGTTCCTTGAGCACCTAATATGTATGTAATTTACGATATTATTTTTTGTTTCATTCAAACTACCATTAAACTAGCTACTGTGGTATAACTGACACATGCACACACCCCAGATGTCATTACTATATATTAATTTACAAAGGAGCTAGTTTGAATGTCTTATTTAACTTGTGCAGTTTTTATCAGTTCCTTTCTTCAATAAATTTGGGTCATAATACATTTGATAGCTAACATCATTCTAGATTTTGTCTTCTCATACAAACATTTAACATCAATCCAATCTACGCTACTCAAAATTGCATTTATGCATGTAAATATACTGAAGAAGTCACAAAATAAATAAAATTCATTCAACTCAAGGTTACTATTCCGAACCGTAGAAAAAGTTTAGTGTTTTTTTTCTGGTGATAATTACGACAAGAGATGCAATCAAATCACTTTAGGACTTGGGCTGGGTGAAGGTATATACGTCCTAGGCTTGGAAGATTCACAGAGAAATAAAAGAATTATTATACTCACACATTTATCAAGCTTTCATAATGGAAGAAAAATGTAAATCTGTGACAAGGTACTGGTGATGAAATCCGACGGAGTAAAAAAAATCGCAAGATTAGAATGTGCTGATAACAATGCAAGTTTAGTTTCCAGAATTATACAAAAAAAATACTTGTTTTATATTTTGTCCATCCAAGAAAGATTTTCTGGAGGATTCAAACTATACAGAGAGAATACAACAATTTACATGATCACAAAATCCAGAATTTTATTAACTTCCTCATTTTTACCTTCCTGTTTCGATTTTAGGTGATACTCTCAAGGGCATGTCATCCTAACAGGAATCCATTAAACAGTTCAATAGTCCTCGTTTCTTGATTTTAAGAAAGTTGAACCCGCATTTACTTCCTACTACAAATACTTTTACGACGCAAAAATTCTATTAATGTAGGATTGAGACGCACATTTGCAGGGTGTGTGTATAATTATTTTTATTGTTGATGAATACTGTACAAAAATTAAAACTGGAAATTGAATTATTCATGAGTAATAAATAACGTATCTTAGCATACTGTTATTTTTTATCCCCATGATTTCCCTTTCGGTGTCAGGTGATCCCTTTTGTTAAGACACAGTGCAGACAATATGTACCTATGTACTGGAACATAATAATATATGTTAGTATATGACATAATGATGTTACTGGTCCCTTAGTCACCCTAAGCTTGTTGATGATAATTTAATCTAACTATTGTTAAGTGATATTTTATTTAATAATTTACTGTCGGTTAAAATTAATCCAGCCAATAGTTTTAATCTCCTGTGATAGTAAATATTTTTAATCTAATATATTTTAGCACTCTTATCTTACACAGCCTAAGGAACATTCTATTACGAAATATCTAAAAATGCGTCAGCTTATTACCCTACAATTTATACACTTGAGTAATGAGCAGTAAGGATGGTCAACTAATTTAGTGATTATTGTTTGTCTGAATATTTGAGAGGAGACGAAAGTTAAAGGCTCAAGTTGCTCAGGAATCTTGGTACAGTCAACTGTTGATTTTCAAAGAATTTGACATTGTTTTGATATTCAATTTACAAAATAATTCACCTTGACTCTGGCCTGCAAAAGCGGGCTGAGCTCTGTGCCTGCTACTCATGTATGTAAATACGACTCTTGATTGATCAATATGTCCTAAACGAACCAATGCAAAAGCATAAGAACCATTTGGAAATTCTTAGCTCAACCCCAACCTCTAGAATTTCTATTTAATTTACGTAAGTTACAAAACTGTTTCAAAATCGTAATTTATGGTACCGTAGGCTTTCATTCCCAATTCCCACATGTGAGGCTGTTATTGAAGGGTACGTATGTATATAACATAAATCTTGTGGGCTTTAACGCAACAAAAGATATCCACACCTTTGCAGGGGCTGCATCTGAAATCAAGTTGAAAACTTGACTAAAAATTGTATAGAATAGAACGGTCGTGCCAAATTCTCATGTTCATCTTGAATACATATCAATTGTGATCAATCATGTACGCATAGATATACAAATTAGAAAATTGCATAAGGAACTGGAATGCTAACGAACACTCACGCTATAGTCTGAATGACTCCTCAGTGCACATAAGAATGTATCAGCTCCGGAGTAGACATGTAATAGTACAATGTTAAACGTAGCTCTTTACACGCTTAAGGATTAATAAAAAATGTTTTTGTATGGAGCCAAAACCATTCTAGGGGCTATGAGGTATTTACATAAATGTTAAGATGTTCATTAACATATGCCTATGGGATTGAAAATGATATTTAACTGTTGCATGAAAGTATTAAAGTACAAAAAATTGCGTACTCTCTTCATTTGAACTCTGTTTGCATGCTGAGGCGTCCGTTCAACTGTTGAAAGTGAAACCAACATGTGTAAATACTTATACCTTGAAGTTCAAAAACATTTTTAGCGGTCATCGTTGAGTAACACTTGTTGTTTTCGTTGGTCTTTCGTAAAATCATAACTCATCCAGCCAGATAATGTATGCACGTAATTACAATTAAATTTGTAACAGTAACCATGCACCATGCTGTAAAAAAACTGTTTTCCACAGCAAGTGCAATGAACACAAATATTTGATTGAGAAACCAGAGTGGTGTAGGGTCACGGGGCACATTGATACACTCACTTCAAAATCCGATCCTCTTTTAAATTTACAATTTACTAAATGTATGGTCCAAGTAAAAATGATTACAAGATTTAAATGAAATTTTAAAGTTACTCCTTCGCTCCTACTCTGGAAGAATTGCTAATATCCCGGGCATATTCAGAAAACAATTTACGATTTAAACTATTATTCTTTCATTTGCTGAGCATTTAATTTTAAATATTTTAGATTGATAGGAAGTAATAAAGTTGTGGGTTCGATCATGGGTTATTAGAATTCATTGAAACCCGAATGATTAAAAATTGCTTTAAATAATGTCGATTTGGCTTCACAAAGTATAATACGTGCAGAGTAGGTATTATAGAAAGCAAAACCCAAGATTGTAAGGATCTCTCCGAGAAATCTCTATCCCTGGGAACGAGAACAAGTTTCGTGGAACCAGTTCAATGCCAGGGACGTTGGATGCTATCATTCTTCTGGGGCAACGTAGTACAATCAATTCTTCAATAGTATCTGGCAAATCACATAATAGTAAAATAACCATGCAAAGCATCTTTCAGTATGCTAGTGCTCCTTTACGCAATCATAGCGAGCTAGTTACGGAAAATGGTATATACACCTGTCAAATGTTTTCCTGACTACGCACCAAACAACTTAGGAATGTAAATGGTCAGATCATGTCCAAGGAAGATGAAATGGCACTGCGCATATACGTTATGGGATTTTTTACGTTCTATAAATAAAGAACTTGCATAACATGAATAAGTTAGGTACATAGGTTCCATCCCCCTGTGTGAGGCATACAGATCACAAGTCTATAGGAAAGCAACTGTATAATTTCCCTATATGCTAATAACTCATTTGTAGTGATTGCAATGGATTCAAAACTACTCACATGTATCTATTTATGATACAGAATATATACTATCCATAGTGCCAATTGTAGGCTAGGGTTACAAAAGACTGAGAAATCCTTTTTTCAGGTGTGGTATGTACATGTAATCATTATCGTCGTGGAAAAATGTATAGTTTTCGGAAGGTATGCATAATCTATATGTTACATATAAGGTTGTAACTTATTGTATGAGTAATGTGAGGATACAGATTCCTCCTACAGGGATCAGGACAAGACACCTGAAAATAACTTGCGTGTTATGTAAAGCGTGATGTGTAAGAAAGTTCGATGGGAGTTTGTTTTCTATTAAGTATTACTTATGCCTATGAACTGCATTGTATTTGTAAAGTAAGATAGCAATTACTGGGGCGCTTCTTGAATGACCTCTTACCATAAAACGAGACAGGGAATGGACACCTTATAAATGCAGTTTTCCTCGAGTCTCCAACAAAGTGAGGATAACAATTTACTCTGGGGATTTAATGTACCTCTTTCCAACCAACAAAATGCAGTGAGTTGCGGTTGTCAACGCTCATTCAGTATCCATGTGCTGAGGTGACTTGTTCTTTGCCCACGTGCTTTTAGTGTTTTGTTAAAGTGTAATTAATTTTATTACAATTTTTAATATCAATGCTAGATACTTGGTACAGTAGTCGTACAAGTTACGTGAGAACAATCCCTTTAAGTCACAGTCAGTCACGGGATAAATATCTATTTGTGAGGCACAGACTGGATAATTGATACCGAGAGCTACGATTCATTCTCGCTGGTGTGTGTTCCGGAGGCAATTATTATTGATTACAGTTTCTACTCACAAAAACCGAATTTTACAAGAGTTTCTCCGACAGGAAGAAAATCCCACTGAGATGCCGAAAATCGCAGCATTATTTGCAAATGCAAAAGAATACTCACCTACGCAGGGGCGCATAAAAGGTAAAGAAATATAAAATGTAAATTGGTTTAAACCAGTTTTCCTTTGAATGAGATGTTTTCCCTTTTAATACATGGTTTTGTCACTGAACATATTTAAGTATATGTTTGCTCCTTCATTAATGCCATTCACCCATCGTCTTCTCCTTACCAGATGATTTTTTAGGCTTGGTTATTATTGGATATAATTATTAAGGAATAATTGAAGATTGAAGCAATTGTTGTGTATTTACATAATTGTAGTAATTGTTTTCGTACAATTAACAGTAATTACATTATTGTAAATATTGAGGATTCCCTTCTTTATATTCAAGTCGTTGATAGATTCAATTTGATTAGATAAGAAATAGTGACACTCTGCTTGCAACGTCCTTAAAGTAACACTTTCCACAAATTAATTAATTCCCAAATATTTGCCCAATAGAAATCCTCAATTTTGATGTACTGTCATATCTGAAGGTATGTATCTACTTATGATTTATTTTCACAGGTAAACTACCAGAATGGTTGGAGGGCTCGTTTATTCGCAACGGACCTGGAATATTTGATATTGACGATGGTAACCATACAGTCAACCACTTTTTTGATGGGTTTGCAATGGTGTGCAAATTTGAGATTAAGAACGGAAAGGTACGTAGCATCCTTGGATGGCATGTTTGCTGTTATCACGAACAAAATACAAACATACAGTAGCTATAGTACCTATATGTAATTTGATTGTGTGGGTTCGGATGAATTATGGGTTTGTAGTTATTACTTAAATACAACAACACTTTCATTTTGACACTTGCAGGTGACATTCCAGCAACGTATTTTAGAAACTGAGGCATACAAGAGAGCAATGGTAGCCAAGAAAAATGTCTACGCTGAGTTCGGAACTCGTGCATACCCCGATCCCACCAGGAATGTCATCTTCAAAGTCCTAACCAAGCTGGTAAGTTTTAAGTCTGTGTGCTCCATGTAGTACATAGATCAGTTTGAGATTACGTTATATGAAGTGGAGGACTTCATTAGACTTATTTTAATACCCAACGTCAAATTACACAAGGAATGACACAAAAGTTTTATCTATGAAAAGCGCTATTACAACAGATTCTCAAACTAGTTATGGAATGGAAAATTGTTTTCTGAGGTTTCTACGAAGAAAAAAACATGTCATCATACAAAATAGGGCACTTCACACTTTTCAAGCTGACTTGAATACGAGAGTAGGGTTTGTGATCGTACATCCTTATTGGATGACAACATTCGATTAAAAAACTATTCCATTTCCTTTGAACAGCAAACAGTCCCATTAGTATAGCATATTGTAAATATTACGAAATATGTACAAACATGCAGCTCAAATGGTTGATCTACAAGTGTAGTAGCACATTGGACACTACCTTAATTTTTATTGCAAACATGACAAGTACAGTATGTGTGTATGTATGGATGAACACTAATCGGATGTAGATTTACGATTCTCACAGTGCCCCTACCATGAATTGTACATTAGACAGACTGTCAGTGTGAATAGTATTGCCCATTAAGCATGTTTTTCTTGTAGGGAAATATTAGTAATTTGCACGTTAGTTGCTGTTTATATTTAATGTGAGGAGGAATATTAAGGGAAAATTCGTGGAGGGTAAGTGCTGAACCAGGAAAAAACTAGGTATTAAGAATCTTAACGTCTGGGGTTATGCGTTGGCCCTTGCGTGCTTCCAGGATATTTACCTAAAGGAGGAAATAACATTGAAGGGATGAAATAATAGTCAAATTAAGGTAACCTCATTAAAATTAATTTAATACTATGTTTCACTGAATCACGCAGGTTCCCATCGATCTAACTGACAACACTGTTGGAAACTCCTACTGTCTTGAAGGTGAATGCTTTACTTCATATGAGAGCTGCTTTATTCATCGGATTGATGTAGATTCCTTACTGCCGAAAGAAAGGGTAAGTGACTTTTCCCTGTTTGTCTACATTCTGAATTTTGTATTCCTCAGATAATTTACTTCGGATAATGACGTGACTGATAAAGTTGGCATAGCTTTTGATGTACGTTACAGGAAATGTAATCGTTTGTTAAGTGAACATATTTTCACAATTTTATTATTGTAACTAAATTTCCATTTTGAAGCGTGGGAGTAGGATGTTCTGTGTGTTTGCTAATTGAAAAAGAAGTCTAGGAAGGAACATGCGAATAAAACCAGGAACAAGTTATTTTAAGGGAACGCTGGAAGTTTTAATTTGGTTGCAAAAATCCAAAAAGATAGAATAATAATTAGAAGACAAATGGAATAAGAATTTTTATTAAAATAGTTATTATAAAAACTCAAGAACATCACAGGGCACGTATGTAATTATATATGTGTGCACTTGGCATTAAAATATGCCAATGTGAATTTACATGAATTGGAAGTATTAACTTACTCGCATTTCCCATAAGTTAGTTCCAATAGTGTCTAATTAAATTTGTCAGGAGCATACAAACTACATGTTAAATGTATCTATTTATGTAGAGGATTATTTAACTGTTTTTGGCAACGCTTTAGAGCGCATTATGCATGAGAAACTTCCCTATCACAACAAATGCACACTGCTAAATTAGTGGATTGTGCAAAGCTAGACGCGTCTGCATCTGTTCTACTTTCCTGAGGGATTCACCAATGTCATGTGTTCCTGCCGTCAAAACAAGTTAATGAGGAAACCTTCAAGGAACGATAAACTTTTATTCTATAGGCATATAAAACCCTCATGCAGATTTTATTTGTGCCAGATGTCATCTATAGGGCTGTCGTTATACATATTCCCACAAATTTTAAAAAAAAAACAAAATAATCTTTCTAATTATTGTTCTTGCTGTTAGGACACCTCAAGTGAATGTGCTCCTGTTGTGTTCACTTATGTAACTGCTCACATGCACAAAATTAATTATTTACCCTTAAGAGAGAGAGAGAGTCATTATGTAATGAATTCAGTTGAAGGTTATCTATGCATGTTCAGACTGGTGTTTTTTATTTCAGTTCATATGTATAATTAAAGCAGTGAGTATACAAAAATATAATGGTAACTTACATACATGTGTGATTGAAAAATGTCTTGGTAATTTGTAGCTTCAGACTTTAATTTTTTACGCATGCCATGACAATAACAACTTCCATTTGGATTTTTATAGTTTGACTTCATGTCCTCCTTCGGCTCAATGATGATGAGTGCTCATCCAATCACAGATTCGGATGGGGTTACTTGGAATATCGGTGCGTCTATGCTCTCTGGCTGTAAATACCAGGTGATGAAAATCCCACCTTCCAGAACTGGAAAGGCTGCTGATGGTAATTATTTTAATCCTCGTTTTTGCAAAAAATCCCACACTATAATTTCTTATCGTCTGCATTTCACTGATGTACTTTCATCCCTACATTTATTTTATGTATGTAAATTTGTGTGCCTTTAAAATATTTAATAGTGATTGCTTCAATTATTACTACCTCCGTGGTGATGAATGCAATGTACAAGAGTTTAATGTCTTTCACACAGCTCTTAAGCACGCCAAAATCTTCACAACGATTTCATCCTCATGGAAAACATGTTCTTCGTACTTCCACAGTTTTGCTATGACAAAAAATTATATTATATTTATGGAACAACCAATGCTCATCAATTGTGTCAAGTTGGCTCAAATGGGGATCAAGGGCAAATCTTTACGTGATGCCTTTGAATGGATACCAACAGAAAAGGTATTTTTTCTAGGTTATCTTCTTAGTGTTAGTTCTCATAATTAATATACTTCAATTTCTTTTAATTTGCATAGAACACTCAATAACAACACCCAGTGAACAAAATAGAATTCCTATCTGTATTAATTTTGTATCCACTAGAATAACTTAATAGAATATCTTAACCTCAAACTTTGTTTCCAGAACCGGTTTTACATTGTGGAAAAATCAACCGGGACAGTATTAAAGACTAAATACCGAACGGAAGAGGCCTACTTTTCCTTTCACTATGCCAATGCTTTTGAGGTCGATAATCAAGTGAGTGTTTCCCTACTATTTTTATTCCTTGAGAACCTGATGGTCATTCAACCGTGAGAATTGAAATAATTTACGTAATTGTGCGTGTAGCCCATGAAACAAATATGTCTAACTTCAGTATGTTATCTTCCATTTAGATTGTACTAGACATAGTTACATACCCAAGTCCTCTAGTCCTGGATAAATTCAATTTATCAAAACTTAGGAAAAACATTTTTACTACTGAAGACCCTGCTCAGCTCAACCGATTTGTTTTACCCATAGCCACCGATTATAGGGTAAATTTGGATTTTTGTTTGGATGTAACTGTAACTGTAACTGTTTGGAGTAAAATTGTGTTGTAAAAATGTAATTGGTTTTGACTAAAATTTGACAAATTTCTCCAGACATTACCGGAAAATAAAAATCTAGCTCAAATTAATGGGATTCGTGCCCGAGCGACTAGACAGAAAGATGGAATAATGCTGGTGCCTCAGCCTGTAGCTCCACCGGGAATGGAGTTCCCTCGATTTAATCACAATAATCACACCAAGCCTTACCAGTTCGTTTACGCGACGGGGAGCTACGACGAGGGATTTTATAGGAATTCGGTAATAATAATAACTACCTGTCTAATATTTAGCGAGTTAATACATAAGTGTCAATTAGAAGTCAGGCTAATGCACACAGAATGGTTAAAAGGAAAAAATTAGCAATAATTATCACTAGATACAATTTTGCAATTATTGCTCTGTCGATTACTACTTCTTTTTGCAGACAAGTTTCTGACAGTGACCATTTTTAAGTCACGTTGACAGACTGAAGGGTCTGGCAATCAAACTATGATCTTCAATACCTTCAAATTAATTTTTAACTTCGTATGATTGAAAACCATTACAGATTTGTAAAATTGACGTTAACAGTGGAGATTTAGTTCAACACAAGACAAATCGGGATGATGAATTTTTTGGAGAACCTCTCTTTATTCCTAAGCCAGGCAAGGATACTAAGGAGGATGATGGAGTTATTTTGTCAGCAGTCAGTTGTGGGGATATCTCCCGTCCTGATTACCTAATAATGTTGGATGCTAGTTCGTTTAAAGAAATCGGACGGGCGGAGTTCGACGCCAAATTTTTACAAACCTTACACGGAACTTTTATTGGTTCATATCAATAATTATTATTGTTAGTGGAAATAATTTTATTTAATAATACTGTTGCATGACGTGAGTTTGTACGTGTATAATTGCAGTGATGCTCAATGTTTTAGTAGCTTTGTAATTATGTATATATTGTACGTACATATGTACGTGTCTACTTAGCTATTCTATACAGCGAGCGTGTTCGTGTGTGAAGTACATACATGGTTAGTTTCAGACAGTTGGTGAAACAATTATTACACCCTTTTTTTGAGATAAGTACTTTATTGTTGTCTACTATTATATTATAAATATAAAAAATATTTATACATTGTACGGTACCATGCATTATTCATACTTATTATTTGCTTGTTTCACATCTCATTTGTTTGCACTTTTGAATGGGTGCAGCATTTTTGCCAACATTCAGACACAATGGGACATTACTTACATGTATTGGCACATGTGTAAACTTTCTGTTTACATATCATCAAACAAACTAGTGTCAAATTGTCTCTATATTTTTAGAATATATTCACACTCATAGTGGTCTCTGTATAGTTGATGGAACCTTTTCACTCACGATTGAGGTCCCCTGCTGGTAACTTATGTAGTTTGGGGTATGGATGCATGTAAACGACCTATTTAGGGTCGCAGGGGTCCAGTCGATCCCGGTCGCGAAATTTACCATCTGGTGTCAAATTGACACACTTATGCCTTTCAGTGCGCCAAATATTTCTCGGGGACCTTGAATCAGATTTATTGAGAGCCATATGCTACTTCTCCGTACAAACTCAACCTTGTCATTTTATACTTACAATCAGAGACCAGGCTGGAGTCATTAACGGGCAATTCTCTTGATCTGGGACTGTTTTGAAAATGGTAGGCTGACTCGCGTGGCTTTTCGACACGAGACGTTATGAATTCACTGTCTGTGAATTCTGTCTTACTTGGACAAAGAAATATTTGACTCTCATCAGATGCTGGTGTCTTGTGCTGTGTGCACTCAAGTCCTTTTCAGACTGCTTTTGAAGTTTGGTCGGTGCGCTTATTATTCGGCCTACAGTAGTTTCTCAGAACAATCTCGTGCTTCTCTCCGATCTCTTATGTCAGACAGAGGACGCTGTTGGCTGGGGAACTTCAGACTTATTTTTTTCTTACAGCCAATGAGGAGACCTCCTGGGTATTTATTTGAGGATGGTCTTGACCGGTTTGTAACGACGTGGCGTAGTAACTTGATTCCTACTGTAGTTGTCTAACTTACTGCTGTAGGTACCTTGCTGGGTGAAATCGGTTTTTGCAGTTGTGGGCTTATCCGTTTCCATTTCTCTACTACAAGGTCTTATGATGAGCTTGAGTACCTTCTAGATGGTGCTGTTGAGGATTTCTGGGAGGATTTTGAAGCATTCGAATAGGCTCTAATGTTTTTGGGCAGCTCAATGAGGGATCTTCGTAGTTCAAATCCGTTTTGATAATATCGTCCAATTGTGAGGCACCCGCTTTTACCTTGACAATACTTAACATGGATCTGGATCTTTGAGTTGCCGCTGAAGGCCTAGCTGGACGCATGGCTTTTAAAGGTAGAAATGACCCATATACAAACTTCGGAGATGTCCAGACGTTATCAAGACGATAGTGTTTCTTGTAGCGGGTGTGTCACGGATTTATGGAGATTCTGCTTCGAGGCTCATATTCTTTGCTGTTTCTGGTGAATCGATTCGGATTGAAATACAGGATCTTGAAGTCTGTATTGGCATCAATTAGCTTCCCATACATGGAGGCTTTGGGATCCGTAATAGAAATACCGAACTCTGGCAGGATGTCTCCATCCTTAAAGAACAGCTTCCAGTATTCCGTATCCCAAGTAATGGGTTCCTCTTGGTGTGGGATTGGGTCTGTCGGGTAAATGTCATTTGCGGTGTATATTGGATGTAATAGCTGTGCCATAGATAGGGAATTTTCACCATCCGTCTTTAACGCGTCTATAAGGTTCTCTCGTCCGACTTTCGGTTTTGTTTGGCAAGCGAACCTTCTATATCAGTAGGTAACTCTCCTATCTCGGGTTTTTTCCTTTTTATTACCTTTGCGAATATAAGGGTAGACTATTCCCCACTTATCGATATTTCCACATTTCATTTACGAATTCCTGATAAGAATCCTTTTTTTTCAATGTTATCTTTCAGTTTCCTTGATCCTCCTTCACTCTCTCCTCCAAAAGGTTGCTCACCTTCCTTTAATAGTGTTGAAGCTATTGATAGCAAGCTGGGACGGAATTCTCAAAAATCTGGAAAAAATCTGCATTATTTCAAACTGTTGCTCATTTTGAACTTCAACCTGGCTGACACTGTGTTTTAATCCGGTACGTAGCTGTAGCTCTTTCAATTGGTCGTCCAAGGCTTAATTTCGCCTTTTCAATTCTGTGAGCTTCGTAGGTGAAAGAGAAATCATAATTTCTTATTAAAAATAAAAGAAGTGTTGGTACTTTTTATGAAAGCTTTTACGTTAATCATTCTGTAGATAAAATATAAATTTAAACTAGAGTCGGTACTGCCGGCAGTACATATATGTAAATAAATAAATAAACTATTTATTTTAAAATTTTCAGCCTCGTCAGTACTCTTGTCACACATTTCCGCTCTCAGATTTGACATTTCCGTAGCATGAACCCTATTTTCCAGAAATTCATCTAAATATTAATTCATATCTTTGTGTTTTGAAGTTATCCAATAAAGTCAATGTTTGTGTTGTCGACTAGATTCTGGTGCCCAATGCAGCATATAATCTTTTAAATAAAATAATTTATTATTATTATTGCTGCAGGGGCTTTTTTTTTCTGGTATTTCAATTGTATTTAAGTTTGAATAGGTGTGCAGTTTCCATAATATATTCTAGTACAATTCCAGAGAAACATGACTGATGAGAGGCTGAGCGATATGAGGCATGGCTAGTATTACGATCAATTTTTTATAGGACTAATTTAATTATAAAGATGGTTTTACTTCCATCAGCAACATTTTCAAATTTTTAGTAAAAAGTTCGTGAAGCGAAAAAGTCGCCTATAAATATGCACTTACCAGACCCTCTAAGAAAGACTTATGAATAACTTCATAAGTGGATTTTTTCAGCCCCCGACACCACACACATATCCAAGTGTGGGTCGTTATCAATCACTTTTTGGCGTTGTTAATGCCTAAAACCTTGCATGGCTACCATTTAGAATACATGGGATAAAATAACTCTGTGTTCCCACCGATCAACGTTTTTGAAAATTTTGATGGAGGGTAGAGCATCTCGGGCGGTTAAAATTTGCGGGTGAGCCCGTAAAAAGCCCGGCCCGGTCAGGGTTCGGGAGGGAACGGGTAAAAATTATTACGCATGACGGGTTACGGGCGGGTAAGGTGCTTTCAACGAGGTGAAAAAAGACCGTGAAAGCCCGTAGCTAAGGGTTTACAGGCTGAACTGGTATTTACGGGCGGGCTACGGGCTTTTTTAAATTTTGCGTGCCGGGCTGGACTTTATTTCTTTACTGCAATTTCGAGCCGGCGGACACCGGGTAAATATTTACGGGCCACGGGCGGGCACAGGCCTAAAATATCCCACGGGGATATGCTCTATTATGAAGTAATATTAATATTCATTTCCGAGTAGCGCAAGATGATTTTACATTATAACTATAAGCATAATGAAAACTGGAATAATTATTTATGTACCTTGTTTTTCTTACTTTTTAGTACACTTTTAAAAATCATTTCATTTTAAAAACCAGTTTTTTGGAAATAATGTCTCCTGTTCTATAATTATTAGTGCTAACAATAAAAATGTATCATGTGTACTGGTCAAGTAAAACATATTTGTCAGACAAAACACTAGTTTGTTAAGTTTGAGGCAGCATAATTATGCTTGACATTTAATAATCAACTTTAGCAGTTTAGCAGTACATAAACATTATTATCATCGATTGGACATCACAGTGTTCAACATTGCTTTCCACGGATAGGGTACACATATATAATAATGACACTTGCAAAAAACAGTTGTTGCTGATATAACACATGCGTACATCGTGGCTTCAGGGGGATCCAAAAATAATATTATAATGCTCTTACATATCTTAAACAGGCATAAAATGTAATGCTTTTATATATAATAAAGCGATCGTTTTATATTACACTGAAGTGAACGGTACAGACATGGTTGGACCATACATTTAAAGTTTACGCCATAATATTAATAATATTGCATTATACAAACTACATATTGACGCACTCTATACAAACAGGCTCCAGCCCAGCCAATTGTTGCAGATGATAATACTTTTACAAAGTAAGTACTTACGACGGAAGAAAATAATTTAATTGCCTATTATATAGTCAATGCCTAGTAAACTATGGAACTACTGAAAGGTATACATAACGACGCGCTACAAGACGACAGGCTGATTTGACAGAAGGGAAAATAGGAAACTTATTACAAAAAGTGCCCATATAAAGAATTTCGGAGAATGTATTAATATAATCACAACAGTAATAATATTTAGTATTTTTGGAAGATAATTTTGTATGCAAAATATTCCTTACGGTTAGGATTTTGGTTAACAAAGTTGTCTTCTCGAAAATGCTAAACGTTGTCTTTGTGGTAACCGGTTCAATTTCCGTCTCTATTATCATTAGAGCTATAACTTGCTACAAATTACAAAGTCGCATTTAAACAAATTATACATAATTATTCATGAATAATTATCGATACTATGCGACTTTCACTTAATCCATATAAGAAGAAAAACCCCATCCGGTCTCGGCATATTTCTTGTAATTTAAAGTACAGTGGTTTCGCTACTATTTAAAATATCTCTACTTCTACTTTTGTGCTCTTCTTTGAGGTTAGCAACGAAAACATAACAGCCAAGACATTGAGACAAATTAAAAGTTGCGCTGAACAGCATACAAATGTGCAAGTGAATAAAGTGGCTTGTGTAATTTAGTACATTTCTAAAACATAATGATAGTTTTACTACTGATATGGTCTACACGGAAAATAACAGATAAACATATGTAAGTTGGAAGTTGGAATACAGGAAAAAACTGAACATCATAAACGGTGAAGTCAAATAAAAGTTTCTTCTTTTTTTATTCATTACGAATATTACTCATCATCTCCACCAGCAAACGGCCGTTTTGTCGGAGGTATCAAGTGCACGGGAAGTTCTTCAGGCAAATCATGACCATCTAATTTGACGTTGATTAAATGCATGGCTAAGGCAAATTCTTCTGAGTCCAACATTCCATCTTTGTCCACATCAGCTAGTTTCCACACCTGAGAAGTTCCATAATGTTGTTCAAACTAATATTTAATTACTGTTCTTTTCAACTTTGGCTATACCTTGCAAACGTTTTCTAGACGGATACATGATCGATCTCTCTGCAATACTGATTATTGTACATGGTCGATTTTATCGATTTGAAAGAGCTACAATCCTTTTATCATTTTGTAATTTTGAACTGTTTGAGAATTATACATTAATCTGGAGTGCAAATATCACAGTATTAAATGTCAAATTATTTGTGCTAAAAAAGAAAAAAAACAAAACCTATTGCGACTAGCAATAATGGCTGTAAAAAAGCTGCTCAATCCAAGTAGGTCTGAAAACAAGTGCACTAGCTTAAGTAAATGACACAACAAATGCTGCATACCTTAGCAAGTACTGTATTTGGTAATTTGGATTTGACCATCTCTGCCTTAGCAGCAGATCCCGCCACGCGACCATCAGAACCTTGTAATCTCTCGAATATTTCGTCATACTTAACCTTTTCTTTAGCTACTATCCAATCCGTCTCTCCCCTCCCAGCTTCAATGCCTTCGAAGCGATTAAAGCCAAAGGGTGTACTTGTATCTTGAACCCCTGAAAATACTCCTCCTTTGACAATGGTGGTTTGTTGGACATTATTTTGGGTATCTTCAAGTGGAATCTGTTCCATTAATTTAGCAATATCATTTGCTAACATTGCATCTACCACTTCAAGTAGCCTTGGTTTGAGAGCGGCGAATTTGGTAAAATCGTGATTCATTAGTTCTTGCTGTTAAAATTCAAATTACGATTACATTCAGCATATTTGTTTTGCTTAAATCTTTAAATCGTCCTGGAAAGATCAAAAATTTTGCGAAAATTCATAAATAACAACCTGCATCTTTTTGATATCAGGGAAATCGCCAGGTGATATTTGGTGCTCACGTTGTAACTGGAGGTATATTTGATCTAAATTTTTGATCAGCTCTTTTTTCTTTGACTCCTTCCCAAACACTGACGGCATATCTTTGCGGAGTGAGCTAATGATGTAGGCATGGACCTGTCGAAGCATAATTGATAAGTATTCATGGTACATGGTATTTCTGCTTCTATTCACGAAAACTGTATTTTGCATAACACATTAAAAATCTGCACATAAATGTATTTAAAACATTCCGAAATATGTAAAATCCAAACATACTTTGGCAAGGCGAGCTCTTTTAATTAAGTCATTAAGTTTTCTCAAGGCCGCGTTTCGAGGTAACTGTTCAAGGTCCTTAAAAAGATCTTGCTCTTCTGCTTCAAATAACCTTTAATTGAGTACGTAAGATGAAGTATTATTAAGTGAACACAAAACCCAAATTCTGAACTAATAATAATTAATACTGATTGAGCTTACTTTCTGTTGGAGTCATAACGTAAAGGCTGGTCCCAGAATGACCCAATATAAACACGAGCAACCTCAGGAGTTTGTAGAACTTTACCAAGTGACCACATCAAAGCCCCGTATACTCTCATGAGTTGTTGATGATCGACCATATCAGCCTGTATAACCGAAATTATTATTAAACCATTTTTTAATAGTACAGCTCTATATTTAAAAGGTATATAATTTTTTACAATAAACTTCAGATATATTTGCAGTTCTTAAATATTTACTAGCTGCACTCACCTTATTTAAAATTATCCGGATCTTATCATCATGACCCTTCAGTGCCTCAATGGACCTTTTAAACTCGTCCGAAATATCCAGTTTGTGCGCATCAAAAAGCAGGATAATCCGATCGACACGCTCAGCAAACCATTCGAGTACTCCCGTAAAATCATATCCTCTATCCACTCGTTGTTTTTCTCCTGACAAAATACCTGGCGTATCCACAATGGAAATACCTTTCAAAACTTGAGAATTAACCAAGGAACACTGGAACCGGTTGAGGAATGCATTTCCGAATTTGGACAACGGACGAAATTGTTTCTTAGGATCAACCACCAATGCATTCCCAGGTATTATGCCATCCTTATCCGAGTGCATAACAGCAATAAAGCTATCTGTCGTTGGCTCCGGCCCAATTCGTATACCAGGGAAGTCCCTCTCCA
Source organism: Allacma fusca (assembly GCA_947179485.1). Taxonomy (NCBI): domain Eukaryota; kingdom Metazoa; phylum Arthropoda; class Collembola; order Symphypleona; family Sminthuridae; genus Allacma; species Allacma fusca. The sequence goes on from OX359247.1 coordinate 21,937,610, forward strand.
GGAGATACCGAATAAAAGTAGTTTTACCCGTTGAATATTGGCCCACTAACATTATCATGGGCTTCGCCTCAAAATCCGGATCATCCAAAGCTGGAGAGTGGAAATCATGAAAATGATATGCTGATTCTAATGGTAGTAATTTATTCTTGTATATGCTTCGGAGACCACAGGCCACATTTTCGAATACTTCTGCATTCTTTTTCTTGGTATCATCATTACTCAGCCAACTGAACATTTTGTTTTTTCGGGTAAAGTACTCTGTAAGGTAACAACATAACTGAATTCATTATTTGAATCACAAATCATTAATAAATTCATTTAAATGTAGAAACCCAATCGAACCTTGTTGCAATCTTATTTTACACACATAAATACATACATATAATAAATGTATCAAATGTAGCAAAAGAAGTTCACACAAAACACGAACTGTCCTATATTCCAAATTCTGTAAATACACATATGTAGCTGTTTTTCAAGGACATTAAGTACGCAGTTAATTATGAAAAAATAATTACAAGAATTTTCAAAATGGTATAAGTATTATAATTCTCTGTCAGTTTAGAAACTTTCGTCTACTTCTATCAAAATTTCACTCCGTTGATAAAACTTTAAACGCTTGTTAATATTTTGTCACAAGTTTAACAATGTCCAATTTTCAAGAACTGATGTACTTAATACAATGGTTATTTACAATTTTGTTTTAACGAACAAGAATTTGCTTATTCAATATTTCCATTGACTTTTCTAAATGGAAAGGAAACGCAACACTCTTGTCAAATTAAATAGTAATAATAAGGTTATTTACAATTTAAACATTCAGGAAAATCAACAAAAAAGTAAACTCCACTGGCAGAGGCGTCACTTTTGAATATGACTAGTCAATCAGAATCAAGCTAGCTTTCAAACGCCTCAAGCTAAAATTCTTATTTGCTATGATCACCACTAGAGTCAAGTTCTTGTATCAAATGGTAGATATTTATAAGGATACCATTAAATCAGAAAACCAAGAATTATACACGAAATATCAGGGGCTATCCAACAAATCATTTGGGCAAAGCTACTTGTTTCAAAAAAATATTGTAATACACGTAGCTTCGCTTACATATCATGGAAATCACGGACGGATTAATAGTGTTATTCACACTTACAAAATACTCTTTCATAGAGACCTGGACAAAAGTGCATTTACATATATGTAACAACACATTCGCGTTCTTCCCAAATTAATTCCACCCACACTAAAGCACCATAAAACCAACACTCAAGACACGCAAATGACTTGAGCTCCTCTCAACCAAGTCATGGACACAAAATAACTTCAACCATAATAAAGTTTGTACTACATGGAATCTTAGTTTCTATTTACATATGTATGCATCCCTATACAGTTAGAAACCGCAAAGATGCAGCTCTGATTGTGAGAGTGTGCTTATACCATATGGGGATACATTGTGGTAGAAAAAATAAAAGAGGACCTAAATAATAACAACCTTTTTCAATGGGGAAGTTGACAGATGGCCATGACCATGTTGAAGTACATCGTTACGTTGTGTCGAGTACCCACACCGACCAATGAGAGACACATTTTACATTTCCCAAACTGACAACTACAGTCAAAGACTGGCATAACCCCTTAAATTCAACTTTGGTTTTTAAATGGAAACAGGGTAAACCACACTGGCTCAATGGCTCAGTCAGTAAGTCAGACAATTTACAGTTGCAGGGATACATCCAATAAATTCTTTATGAAAATTATCTATGGGCAATAGCATCTCTTCATAATCTCTTCAATAATATACCATGGGTAATGTACTGGGTATAAACGAGAATGCACGTACTTCCTTCTGTAATACTTATAATTACATTTGTAATTTTCTTCGGTTGGGAAATCTTCAGCAATGCTTTATCATAATAAAGCATTGCTGAAGTTTACATGCTGTAGCATAAATATAATAAATATTATGAATTCAACGGGAAATTGCATGCACGTATATAAGTGCTGAAATTTGTTATGTACGTGTGTACATCGTGCAGTGTGTATGTATAAGTTTCCGAATGAAGGGTAATACATACTGTAAAAGTATACCGCGTAATAACATAATTGACATAATGTGCATGAACCCTTGCACTTGCATTTATATACATATATAAAAGGAGCGTATACTTATAGTGTAATACACGGAAAAAAACCTACACTATATAAACATGTAACAACATCCTTTATGCTCTACAATGCAGAAGTAATAAATATATTAAACTGTGTATGATAAAAATAACAAGAGTGCAGACAAGTATAGAGAATACACGTAAAAAATTACAGAGCATCTGTACAGAAAATGTGAGTCAGTGTAGAAAAAAGCGCAAGCTTCAGCTACTGTTTCAGTAATTCAGTATTTGAGGATGAAATTATTACTTCTCGTATATACCACAAGTAGATATCTATGAGTAAGGAAGAACATTAGAAACGCATATGTATACGTATACAACCCTTGAAATAAAGTAGGGCAGTTTTAACTCGTCCGTCTCTTCTTGCTTGATCATGAAGAGCGGAAAAGAGCATATCCCAACCCAACACAAGTAGAATGAAAGTTAATAGGCAAAATTTAAAGAGGAGTGATAAATACCAGAAACCAGAACCATACATAGATCTCTCCCTCTGTGTTTCAAGTTAAATGAAAAAATGTTTTTCACACAAAATGTTAGCGACCGGAATAACCATCTTGACGTCGCTGATGATGATAGATTACAGCAATGCAAACTAGACAGACTTGTTCACAGGCACAAGTAAACGCGCATACACATAATTACTTGTACCTTCCTAACTTTAAAAGTAATTTTGATGCACATTACATCACGATGACAATACTGTTTATGTTTATGTTTAGACTACATTGAGACATCCCTGGGCTGTTACTGACTGAGAGTATGAAATGCTGCTAAGGTATCTGAAATTTAGAGAATTTGTTGTAATGACAGCAAAATTCATTGGATTAAAAATACAGATTATCACATCTATTTATACATTATGTATATATGTACCCATTTAATTATCCGCCTATCTATGCATCTACTTCGTCTTCTCAGGAATTATATTCATCCTACTGTTATACAAATGTCGAACAAAGGGTTGATATACCACAAGATAAATTATAACAATATTTTTTGTATAAAAAGAAATGCATCATTTCTACACTTGGATTTACGAATCTGAATGGAGATGATTATATTACTAATGAGCGAGTTCAGCAACATTACTTGCATTAGTTTCACAATCGTGATTCGTGATAGCTATTATCATGAGAATGAAACTTGCATCTGCTCACCTGCTGCTATTGGTGTGGTAGTAACTTGTGAGAAAATTATCAGCTAAATCAGGAAATTAACGGCAGTAACAATATAAACACTGCGTTAATATACTAATACATATTTACCCATACCCAGGCAACTTACATGCAGACATATCACAAAGCCAGCGTTCGGAAACACAGCCATAAGGGAAATCAACTTATTTTTACACTACACACACACACATATTCTAATGCATATTCGCTCTTACTATTATTTCATTCCCCTTCAATCAAAAAATCTAATGTATAGGTAACAATATCCATCAGAGAATGACAGGTTAATTATTCTACACATATACTTAATAAGAAATTAGCTGCTTTCTAGTTATTTAGGTTCCCAAAAGAAAATATAAAAATAATTTACATGTAAGTATATATATTTTCATTATGTCAGTTCTACAGAGACAAGCGACTGATTGAGCTGTGAGGGAGTGCTATACTGGAGTAAGTGAAATTAAAAAATTAAGACCGTAACTTACTTCGATTTAAAGTTCCCTTACTCATGATTATTTGAACTTGTAAAGTTGTAATTTTGAAGTAAGAACACAAACTGTTTTACTAAATAATTTCTCTATAAAAAAGAAAAGATACTGTTTGGTATTTTAACTTGATTTACATGGCAAACGATGAAATATTACGAGATCAGCAACTTGGATTTGGGTTTCCAAGAAAATATTCAGTTTAAAATTTCGGCTACGACAGTATCCATTTTGTTAAGTAGATGAAGACAACATGAAAGCAAAAGCTAAACACTACACATAATACAAACACAGACAGTTGAAAGACGTAGATTTATTCAAATTTTAAAATAGACTGCCTTGAATCGGCTACACAGCAGTAGCGTAATTTCGGAATCCTTCCGATTTTTATACAAATCAGAAAAAGTATTAACAAGTCCAATCCCCAACCAAATATAAGTAACTGTAACAATAAAAATGAAACCACCAAAATCTGTATCAACTAGGTGCACTTAACACACTGCACCGCGCCGTCTAAATCATCTCACAGACTGCATGCAATTCTAAATAAAATTATTTTGGGAGGATAAAAAAAATCCCAAAAGGATGAAAAGCTATTTCAAAGGAACTATCCCTGCAACTGTGATTGGTCACAAAAGAACCTCTCGGCTTAAAAATAAAAGCTAATCCTACGCACACTTTTAAGCTCCAGAACATCTGATCAAATAAGTTTCAACGCAAAACTTGGCATGTTGACAATTTTTTTGGCGCATACTTCTGTCATACACAGAACAACTCTGGGGATACCGAGAGCTCACGCAGGGATCAGTAAATGCGGTTCGACCTGTCATGATTTGAACTTAATTTAAACACGCATTGTTCCAACGATCCTTACAATTATATATTTAACTACAAAAAATCAATCCACAAGAAAATGATTAATTACCTTACTCAACTATAAAGTCTTTAACAATCAGGTGCGCGGTGTGCAGATTTGTACACAAATAATAGGAGACAGATAACCCTCCAGATTAGTCTGTCACTTCGGTAATATCCCTAGAAACTGCCTCTTGTTCTTATATCACATATATGAAAATCCTGGGAACGGTAAACAGGCGGTGGGTGGATTCACTCCGGAAGTACCAGCAACCTGTAACAAAAAACAATTTACTCAAAATTTCACTCAAACTTCCCCTTTTTTATAAAATCACACTAAATTCAATTCTTTCGGGAGAGACCTCCTCTTCAAAGTCCCTCTTCTTACAAATCAAGACTAAGACAAATCCTCTTCCTCAAACTATCCAAGCTCCACAGAAACTAGGATATCCCATCAACTATATAATCTAAAAAGAGCCTCTCCAATAAAACTCCACACAAGCAAGTCAATTAACAATCTGCAATAAATAACAATATCGGTCAATCTTCCCGTATCTACCAATTCAAATAAAAACCCTTTCGAAATGCACCACCAACACTTCTCTTGGCTCTCCCCTCCAGAAAAATACAGTATCTATACTAAGACTAGTTTTATTAATCCAAGCCAGATTTCAAGTAAACAAGAGTAAAAGACTTGGCAGAATAAAAGAGAAAAGCTTGACATTTAATTCATAATCATAAAAATGACGGCAGGAAGCTTTATTCCGAGGCAGTACAATACCCCACCATATAGGCACAAGTCCCCAGCCACAAACACTGACTTCGACTGAACATTATATGTACATGCACTTCGCCCACATACACACAACATTATACGATAATGTCAGCAAAAACCTCATTAAGGATGATGACGTTGATAAATGGCATGACATGAGTCACGGGCTCCCAAAAAATGACTCTACTTCGCACATATTTTCTACACAGGAAACAACACTCACAAATCCAGGGATCCAGACTATCTATATAAACCGCAAGAACTCCATTATAATCCAATTTAAACTTTATGATTTCACAATTTAACCCTGAAAAATCTGGGACATCAAATTGAACAAAAAAATTACAAAAGTACAATATGCTCCAAATAATAAAATTATTTATTAATCCCACCTTCCACTAAATCCCAAACTTTTAAAAATTTAAGACTCGTCTGGAACTCCGACACAGACAACAATACAACAATTGAAATCTCAAAAGAACTATCCAGATTTTTACAATCCCAACTCACAATGTCACAATATACTACATTCCATTCTTCCCTGATTAAACAACTCCTACCAAATAGTCTGATATAAGGTTAACACCCTAAAAAAATGTTGTGCAAGACAGAGCAGTTATAAGTTATAAGCTCTAACCTTCATGCAATGAATAATAATTAGTCAGCTTAAACAAAAAAATTTAAATTACTCAATCATTATTTCTACACTTAAGAGACTTGTATAGTTAAATCAGAATATTACACATAAATGTTGAATGTATTCGATCCCAAATTAGAAATAATGAGAGAAATAAGCCTCTTGACTATACATTACCTTTAGAAGGATGTCACTCTGGAGACTTTGGACACTGAGGTTGAGGTTAAATTCCTTGGAATAACCACAATAAATATTTTTGCACTGATTTGACTCTTCGTAAAAATTTCCACTCCGTTCAGTCCCTATCAGTAATGAACATTGAACAAGAAAGTAATAAAGTCATATGTAAATAGACAGTCACTCACACTAACACTAAACACTCAAGTGGAAATTGTTCCGCAGTATACTTTCTCTTAATCGACATTGAATGTGACTGACGGAGCTCATGACTTCTATCGTATGCCGTAGTCGTAGTCAGTGTTCGAGTCTGATGTGGTCGTGGTGTAGCTTCTGTATCAAACGTGTAATATCCTACGTATGGCTCGGGCTCTATGTCTATACACTGTGTGAATGTGAAGTCCTCAATAATGTTAGTCAAACTCCCAGTTCGTCAGTCCCACTCCCGATCAGTCCCAGAAGCGCTGTGATACACTCACTCCACTCACTCCTATGCTATCAACAGTGTAAGTCCAACTCAGTCTCAGTCCCAATGAAACTCTTTGGTCAAACTCCCACTCAGTCCCTAAGGAGTTAAAACGGCGCTAATTTTCAGGCAATAACTGGAAACCACGCCGGATCGATACATCGTTTCTGAAGAAGTTCATTTTTTTCATAAATTGACTAGCGAAGCGATGGCGTCTGGTGCGAAGAGAACACGGGTAAGGTTTTATAATTAATTTAATTTGAATGATGTAAATCTCCGCCTTTAATACTGTATTATAATCTTTTATTAGTTCTTGATCACTGGTTATGCTAAGTAATTAGTCTTTTAGTTTTGTGTCGTTAATATAAACCTTGTTTGTTACTTCCGGTAACTCATTTACTTTTAAGTAATTTAGTGTGTATACCTGTGATTTAAGCACTGCTTGTAATGACCAGCTTCGAGTTCTAAATGCCAGCAACGGGGGTATCTCATGAAGGGCTAGTTTATTTTATGTTGTGGAAACAGCAGATCATTTCTATTATACAAATAATGAATAGGGATTAGGTGGACTTCCTTTGATTGTAAAATCGGTTTGTCTGTTATGACCTATGCTTAATTTCAAAATAAATGAAGTAGACCCATTAAATGATTCCAGGCCGAGAGTATTTATGTATATGTAAGTAAAAACGAGTCCTTATATCAACAACGTGCTTAACACAGACTCCTGGTCGTGTAAATACACCCTCATTTTAACATCCGTTATTCCACCAGAGTTACCCATAGAATTGTCTCTAGTGGTTAATTCTTCTGTGCTTTATCTATCCAAATTAGGAGGATTTTGCACAGAACCTTTTCGTATTTCATTTGCCGGTAAAACTGAGATCTGCTGCTTTGACAAGACGGGAACACTTACTTCTGACAATCAGGTTATCGAGGGGGTGGTCCTTGATGGGAAAAGTAAAATGAGTTTTCTAATTATTATGTTTGCCCATGTTAAATAATCACTACTAAAAAATAATCATCAGTGAAGGAAGAAGCAAATGAGCTAGATGCATTCCTGATTAAAATCAAAATGATCTATAGACAGTTTCACGGAAATCAAAAAATCAACATGTACCACATCTTGTAGTGTTTTGTATCTCTTGCTAATTTTGAATGTACTCAAACCTATAGTTAATTTTGCATTTAATGGAAAATGCATCAAGTTTATTGTGTCTTATATATATTGTCATTATTCCGTTTCAAATAACTTGCGCTAAATTAGGGCTGTTATTTATAGAAGGTAAACCAGAGCAGCTGGGGAATTTGGCTGCTGAAGTCATTTAAGTTAGTTATTTAGGCACATGTCATTCTTTGGTAACTTTGGATGACGGAACTGTGGCAGGAGATCCACTGGGCAAAGCGTCTATGAAATGGATTGAATGGCATTTAAACAAGGATGTCGTGGTTCCCAAAAAACAAAATAATCCATTAAAACATGTTAATGACTTCAGTTGGAAAAGTTGATAATTCTTCACCGTTGAATTTTCAATAAAAGGCTTCCTCAAATCTCGTTCCGTCCATTTCTGAGCTCTAATGCCAACACCACACTTGACATTTTTCTCTTAAGTTTCATTTTGTGACCAATTTTAATGTACGCTTTTCGTAGTTGATGTCATCAACCATTAACTTGTATTAGTTTATTGAGTTTCTATCGTTCAGTGTGTTTATGTATTTTTATTACAGGTTGAAAGACTCATTGAAGACCTGAATCAACTTAGTGATAAGGAATATCTTGATGTCATGTGTGGAACCTCGTTACGGAGACCTGACAACGTAATCAAGAAAGCCCAGAATTACTACCAGCTTCAACGAAATAAAAATAAAAGACCTGGAGCTGGCAGCGTGGAGGAATGTACACCTCTCACCCGACCGCGCCAGGTCAGCAGACCAGCTTGGGAAGTTAGTTGTTTAATTCTATTTAGTTTTTAGTTAGATACTCGTTATTTTGCAGGGTTAATAAATGTAGTGAAGAAAAACAATGCTGGCAAATTATTTTTGCAGATCGACTTGATTTATCGAGGAGATTTGGTTCCCACCAATGGATATCTCTACATTGATGTCGAAAAAATTTCTTTGATGTCTTCACATGTGAACGTAGCTGGAACTGTAGCAGTAGTGGATTCGCGCCGGGAACTCGTTCTATGGGCCATAATTCGACATGAAAATGTTTGCCAATTTTTCCCAAAATTGACGGGACTTAGTAAGGACAAAATATCTTCGGGCATAACTCCGATTCAAGTAAGTAATTGATGACTGTATGAATGCAATTGATTTTTAATGTAAAATCGAAGGGGTGAGAAAGTACTTATACTGTACAGTACTTATTATTGTCCACACAGCTAATTATGTGCCCACTGATTTTGTTTTGCAGGCAAGATGCATGCTGAAGAAAGTCCTGAAGGGAAACACTGTTGTCGGGGCTGCAGTGAAAGATGACCTCAAAAGTCTGGACTACGATGTTGTCAACAATGGGACCAAAGTGATTGACATCCAAGATTTCTTCAGGGACGAGAAGGGACCGTTCAAACTACTTGATCTTGCTGCACATTTTTTCCCGTCGAAACTCGGATTTCAGTGCGCGAAGCACAGCGCAATTTCTGATTGCCGTATGACGATGAAGATTGCGAAGAGGATGTTTGTTTTGAGGAAAGAAGGAGCTCCGAACTTTTCGAAAGGTATATCAAGGTCAGCGAAGTCGAAGAAGTTGGAAGTTGGGGACCGTTGTACTTGTTCGGTCACAAAAAAAAAAATAAACCCAAGCCAACAGGTCACAGAGACTGGCGCGATTTCGAAGAGTACATCAACGACACGGACCCCTACAATTACTGATACTGGACAGTACTAATTCCTAGGTTAATATTTAAAGGTTTGTGGCTGGAGATAATTTTTCTACATGCAATTATTTGAATAAATGAAGAATAACGAGTACTATTGGGATATTTATTAATTATTTATGTACTTTGGTGCCTGTGTGCGTATATTTACTTCTAATGTGTTCTAACAACATTTACAACTGCAGTACTGATATACTAAATGATAATTTCTCACCGTACATAGCCAGAGTCATAATCTCTGTTGCAGAAAAATCGACATTTAATAGAAGCGCAATAAAGAGTAAAGTTTCCCGGAAATCAGATTGGAAATGCTAAGAATTTAACTATCCCAGTAATACCGGAACAGATTTTCCAAAAGTGATTTAAATCATTGGCTCGGGGACTTGACCTTCCCAGAATTAATTTACCAATTTCAGACCAGACGACTCTCTATGTTTCAAGTCCTGTTGGCGTTCATTGGTCAAGCTGTAAATGCCATTATTGAATTCAATTGTCACGGAATTCGTACCCGATGAAATGGTAATTTTGTTTTAAAAAACGACTCTGTGGAAACACTTCAACGGCTTGTATTGTTTTTGGTTTACAAACAAGAAATTTGATTTGTGTGTGGACAGAAATGGGCAATTGAGCTCGATAGTCTCCCTTACTTGACAGGACCCTTGCAAGGGGTCCCTTTATGTGTCAGATGATCATAAGATGAAAGGGGCGGACAGGACTTTTGGCTACTCCCAAAATCGTTACAGACCTGCCAATAAGACAGCAACTCTAGTCAAAATCTACCAGGATTTGGGTGCAGTTCCGTGCTGCAAGACGAACATTCCCCAGACATTGGTCACTTTTGAGTGATAATCCTATTTTCGATCAACCATCTGAACAAGCGACTGGGGGTCAAGCAGTGGCAGTGGCTGTATTGTTGGTACTAAAACCATTCCTTTTACTACTGGGACGGAAGTCGTTGGTACTGGACGCCTTCCAGCTCACTTCAACTCGACACCCAAGAGAATCAGCGTCGAGGGACTTCAATCCTCAACTCCGAAGCTACTTGGATGCAAGCAAAATATTTTAATTCCAGTGAGTTTGCAAAAGCTTTTAAAATCATCTCACTGTTCGTACAAGTTGTCACGGTTATATATTATTTCCTGATGTTCTTAAACAGTGAATATAGTTCCAGCAATTTTTGAGGACAAACCAAACACTTCGACTACCATTTATGAAGCCCTGACGGAAAATAATATTCAGAATCTCAATGACCCCACTACAGTCCCTTTGCCATGTCGACCGCAGGTAGTTTTTTAATAGCTAGGACACAAGTCGGACAAATTTAGTAAATGGAGACACCTAAATTTTCATCGACATTACTTGAATATACTTTGAACTATTTGGGAAAGGATGCATTTAACAAGTACACATGGCCTCTATGATTCCACGAAGGGATGTGTTGGCTTTTCATTTGATTTGCTGTGCCACCTCGTACCACCGTGCTTTAATTACCAATATTAGGAGATATTGCATCAAGTAGTGACTCTGTACCACTAGAGTTTGATTTTACTTCATTAAGGAAGAATCAACCAGCGAAATTCTGCCGCTGGTATTACCACTTCCTTCTGTGCGGTTCCCAGACCACTTCCCAACCTTACTTCCGGACGTATGAAGCACAGGAAATAATTATATGTACCTCGAAATATAGAACTACGATGCCCTAATTTGTTATATAATATAAAGCACACGTCAGCCTAGGACGTTCACCTAAGCGATTCCTTCCGACACGTTCCCGAAACCCAGTATTCACTTGGTTTGGAGTTGTTGACACATTGGTATTCTAACATACAAAATTATTCCTTACTTATACAAGTTTTGCACTCAAAAGCGTAAAAAGCATGCAACCACTTAATGTAGCTAACTTGTCTTTTTTTCGCAGAATTATTTGGACGTCTGATAAGGTTGATGCATGTTTCAATTTTTAAAACTTCATCAACGAGTCCGGCTTTCTCCTCATCTGTCAGAGGAAGGAACCTGATGTGATGCGATGGAAAATTCTTCCAATACTTAGTAAATGTTCTTCTGTTATCTTGAACAGTATTTGACTTCACTATTGACGAATTAAGTAATGTTTTCTCTATCTTTTGCTCCTTTGGCCTGACAATTAGCTGAAATCGTAGAGCTATTCTTTGAGATACAATCTCAAAAAACACTTGGTTCTTTAAAAAATTGTGTTCGTAGTATAATTCATTCATTCTTATTATTTCTAAACTTGACAGTGACATGACGTGGTTCCCAGGAATCTAGCTGAACTTCCGGTGGGAGTGATCCCTATGAGAATCGAATTTGGAAAAAATGTAGATAATGGGGATACAAATGGAATTTTGTATGAGTTCGGCGAAAATTGTTCAATTTATGTTGTCAATAGTAAGTTGTCCTGTGGAGTTCATATTTCACGTTTCCAAATTGTAGCCCAGTCCCAGTTGTTTTTTCAAATTATACATATATTTACAGAACCTTCAAAACGCCTTTCCAAGAGGAATTGATTCTGAGGACGTTGCAAGAGCTGGAAACCTCGAAATAAAACAGCTTCCGTAACTTGTGATCATGAAACCAATCCAGTGTATGATGTTGGAGATATTGTGCTTCGTATTTATCAATTTACAATGTACACAGAAGTGCTGTTTTCGACCATGGTAAAAATTCAATAATTAGCCAAACGTGAGGTAATAGTGGATGTATTGTGAGCAGGGTTGCACAAATAAAAATGCCCTAGGTTTTATGCCTGCCCTCCTGAAAATGCCCTGAAAATGCCCAAAACGCCGAAAATGCCCTGAAAATGCCTTACTCTGAAAATGCCCGGCATTTTGGGCATTTTCAGCAGGCATTTTGGGCATATTGGGCATTTTTACAGAAACTTATACAATATGACCATTATTGCTCCTTTAACGAATATAAGGGAGTTTTTCATAGCATAATCAAACCCATCCAGTTTTAGAAAATGTTAGAAGTACTTGATTTAAAAAAAAAGAATTTAATTAGTCTAATTCGTTACTTATGGTCAATGGTTATTTCAATAATCCTTAAAAAAATTTAAGCCCCAACGGATTTTCAAACATTCAACGCTGTACATTATTAAAAACTTTTGGATTTGGAATAATCAATTTGCACAGTGCCAGCATAAATTCAGTAGTTTGATAATGGCTTGTAAAGTATAGGCACTTTCATAAAATACATAAGATGCGACTGTTATAATATATGTCAAAATCTCCGTAGAAAATTTTGTGTCGACTTTGAAAATTGCATTTAATTAGCCATAGTAAACCAGTGTAATAATTCTAGGAGTCCAAAATGTAACAATAAATACATTTAGATGCCGACGAGTTTTGAAACTCACAAACAAAGATATTTTTAATCTTTTAACAACTGTTTTATCTTTTTGTGTTGCATCTTTGCCCGCATATGTTTGTTCTTGAAATCTAAATAATTCCAGACACGGTGTACAAGCGAATTTTTACAATAAAATAAGGAAAATAGAATATTATTATTATTTTTCCATAAATAATAATAATTTTTTAACCTTCTTGGAAATATTTTGTTTCTATAATTTTATCAGGTAATTTAGTTGAATATTAAAATTATTTGTAACATACTGTTTTGTGACTTATTTTGCTAAATTAGCAGGTGGCTAAAGCCATATATTTACAAAATTGGTGTGAATATGCCGAAAATGCCTGCCCTAGGCTGAATATGCCCAAAATGCCCAAAGTGCCATAGATGCCCAAAATGCCATGAAATGAAAATGCCCAAAATGCCAGGGCATTTTGGGCAGGCATAATGCCGAAAATGCCATGGCATTTTCAGTTGTGCAACCCTGATTGTGAGTTACTGTACTCCTTATCACTACATAATATAAATTATGAAAAATAAAAATATTTTTGCTGGTGGAAGCAGTGCATGATTTCAGGAATGTTATAGTTTTCAAGCACTCTCTTGCGTCTACATCGATCTTGAAACACAAGTTTTAAATAAAGGAAAATCCTATTTGTACCCGAGGAAAACTATTGAAAATAATGTTTACCTTGCCTCATATTGTTGGCATTCCGGCCAAAAAAATTATTTTGACTAACGATTGAATGGTGCAACTGAGCCTCTCAGTCTACAGGCTAAGTGCTTATAATTTTACATCGGTCAGGTCTTTCATTATAAGTGATAAAATCAGGAATTCCCCCGTTTACAGACATGTAATATTTTCATTTCTGCTGCGGGAAATCGCTCTTGTGAAACACCTTTCTGAAAGTTAGACCATCATTCATTAATAAATTTCTTGTCGAGTTTATTTCATATTTCATTCGGTTTGTGACTATTTATTATAAATGACTTGTATCATTCGAGATTCCGTCACGGAGACATTTCAATATAAAAATTATTGGGGAAAGGCTTAAAATATTTACAATGTCACACTCATTGAAACTAAAATCCAAATGGATGTATATAATTGTATGGTCGGCTAATGCTTTCTCCTCTATTAGTCTAATATTCTCCTCAATCCTCCGTATCCTCACAATCAGTATTTCCGTTCTCTAAATCAGTTCCGTCATCATCCTCCATACTCTCGTTATCCTCCACCGGCCCACCAGCCTCCAACAACTTTCACGTTCCGAGAATGACACGGGTGAGGCTGTTCATCGCCCACACTGGTACATTACTGAACGCAAGTCTCTCCTGTCACCTCAATTAAATCTTCAAGCAACTTTTTATTCTTAGTCAAAAACACTCTGTTCTCCAAATTTACACCATCCAACCTATTACTCAATCCCTTCGTAAATGCCGATGCCGTTCCAAACGTACGCTCTGTGTTTGCTGTCGAATCAGGCACGGATAAGTAATCCAGAGCAATCGGGGAAAGCAACGGATATTCGTTGCTCCTTGATAACCAAAATTCAAAAACGTCGATATCCTCTGTATACTTGTCATACTCGCTGTTGGAAAGGTATTTGTTCAGCTCCTCTTCCAAAGTATCAACAGACCTGTTCGAATTACGCGATTCTGCTGCAAATAACGCTTGTTTCATTTCTTGTACTGTAAAACAAAATGTGACATAAAGCTTCTATGTTGTAAGTTAGCTACGTGGAGTTATGTAACACTCACTCGTCTGCAAAAAATCGAAAAATACTTACTAAGAGGATATCTGCTGTGAGTCTGAATTGTGGTTGTCTCGATGATTTTCTGACCTTCATCGTGAATGTCATCACTATCTTCTGAGATCATCAGTGAGTACTCGTTCAACAGATACTTTTTAGCAAAATTACGCTGAGAGAAAGGCATCATCAATCGATATCTTGGATCTAGTAATGTAGCAATTACATACGTCCCCTCAAAATCGTCGTTGGTGTCATGAAACCACTTCGAAAACTTCGTCTTTAGAGACTGCATGATATTTTGGGCTGCAACTTTTAAAAGGGGCACATTTTCGTATTTCTGTAAGTGGTAGTGCATAGATAATACAGCCACAATTACTTCTGATGATACTGCTTCTTTTTCTTTGGACACCATGCACGTGTAGTCATGAAAAGGCTTTAGAAATTCCGCGATTCGTTGAATTTTCTCCCAATCATCAGAGTCCAAAGCATATTTTTGTTTTTCATGCTTTTCCAAAACCGCTTTCACATGCTTCTCCACACGAAGCAGTCTGGCTAGAACCAAATAAACGTAGTTCCAGCGAATTTCACTAAAAGATACAAGTCCTAGCCCTGCTTGCTTAACTAAATCTGTCATTAATTTAGCCGATCTGGAAAATTTGCTAACTAGGGTCTTCACACGTTCAATTACTGCATTTAATTCAGGGTCGAGCTCAAAAGTTTTCAGACAGATTAGCGTAGTATGAATAAAGCAAGTAAGTCTTCGGTACGCGGGGTTCATTCTTGTCGAATCACCAATTACATCGTTCAGATGCAAATTATCTGCGTTTTCACTTTGAACTTCTGTTCTACGTACTATTGGATTATTTTCAGCTGTATGCATAGCCTCATCATCGGAAGAGTTTTTTTCAGTTTCGCTTTGATGTTGGTCTTCCACTTGTGTAGCATCGGTCTGGCAAAAAATGTGTTTGTCCATTCGATGGCTACAAATCATATTAGATGCACCATCAGTTATTGAACGCCAAACTTGTTTCGGTGATATTTCAAATGCAGCCATCACTTTTCTCATTTCACGAATAATGTCCGAAGATGTGTGGGTTACTGTGCTGAATTTTTGAACTCCTAGAATTACATTCACTTTTTTTCGTAAAGGTGGATAAAAGAATGTAGCTGTTACACCCAAAAAACTGCTACGGTTCCCCTTTTTAGTCCAAATGTCAGACGAAATGGTAATTCGCTTCACTGATTTTAGCATTTTCTTAACCTTATCTCGTGCTGATGCTATGGTTGCTTGGAAATCTTTACGGATGGTGTTGGTAGCTGGAATCTTTATTCTGGTATCCAATGCCTGGAAACATTCTCGGAATTCTTTTGTCTGCATCACATTACCGGAAATTGTTGTACACCCGTACAAAATGGCTAACTTCTTTCTCAAAGCTAGCTGCTTAGGATGATTGCATGCGTACGTTTTTTGAAAATCTAATTTCATTTGTTTCGGTTCTCGAATGTGGTTGTCTTTTGTACACATGTTATCCTTTCGCTCAACAGTTTCCCAATGACTTTGATTACACGCTTTTAGATGACGCTTGGCATTTGATGCATTTAATGATTTCAACCATACTTTGCAATGCAAACACTGACTTAGACCTTTAACCGAATCCTTGCTAAAATGGTTCCAAACAGCTGAAACTGAAGACTTCCTCTTCAATGAGTACCTCGATGCAGCTACAGCGGTACATTGCTGAGACAGGTCAGAGATACGTTGCTCGTCGGGTGGGTTTGCAGGCAAAAATATTGGATCAAGTACCGTATTTGCGTCCACTCTGTATATGTCGGGATTAGTTTCATCAAAATAGGATGTGTCTGACGCTGAAAACGAAAATATTTGATCTTAGTTTCAAATAACATCGTTTTCATACGATTACTATTAGTACTAATTTATTCGACATGCCAGCTTTTTAAAAGTAACTATATACTTACAATCATCATTGTTCATACGATGGAAATAGTAATCCAAGGTCCTTGTAGTTGTAGATCCACGACCTGGCATTTTGCCTCGCAAGTTCTTAAGGGTACCCTCGGTTTCGGGTGCTCCTGGCAGCATCGTAGTCGAATTTACAGAATCCCCTAGTTTTAATAAATATTTATTACTACTAATATTCAGTGTAGCCGTATGCACAACGTAATGTGTCATCTGTCTCAATAATTGTTGGTGTTTTCTTTATACCTGCTTCTAACCGTCTAGTCCAACCATCGTCATTGATTATTATTAACAGCTCCTGACTACAAGGTTTCCCAATATCTTCAGCTCGGGATGGCTTTTGCTTCCCTTCGTCACCCAAAGACACAGCTATTTCGGTGCATCGAAAAGACGGGTCATTTGATTCTTGAAATTGGTCGCTCATGCTCACATTTTGAATGAAACGTCTCTCCACACTATCTCTAGTTCCATTTAACTTTCCTTCAGTTTCACCCAAAGACGCAGCTATTTCGGTACATCGAAAAGACAGGTCATTTGGGTTAGTAAATAAGTCACTCATGGCCAGATCTCCAATACTTCGTGAAAGAGTACAACTTCACAAAAATGGATTGAATGAATTAAATAATAAATGACTCAGATTTGTATTACTTCCAGTGGGTTTACATCGCTACAGTGCAGTGCACGATCGTAGAAATCCAAGATGGTTTATTCGTTTATTGAATGCTGTATATATGTACATAAATGTTGCCGCTGTAAAAGCAAACTGTACGTACAGTGAGGCAAAGAAAACTTGGAGGAATCTGTAAAAAGCCATAAGAGGGAAACTCTGCATGAGAAACGAGAGTGGTTTTTGTATCAGTCCCGCTCAGTCTTTGGACTTCAGCTCGAAAGTCTCACTCAGTCTCAGTCCCAACCGTCTTCATGCATATCAGTCCCACTCCCACTCCACTCCCACTCCAATCCCTATGTTTTCGCTCAGTCCCAAAGAGCTGAGTCCCGTTTGACTAACATTAGTCCTCAATCCTCAAATGAATGACGAATGTATGGTATATACGGTATATAGGGCCATATATGTATACAGGAGCCGGAGCCGATAGCCCAGGAATTCCCATTGTGATAGTACAGGGGTAACCAAATGAGTCCACAGAAGACGGATATTTATTTCAGATTTTGTTTGAAAAATAATGAAGCATAGATTATTTTCAAGTAATTCAGAATTCGGACATTTCTAAACTGAATTTTTAATGAGGACGCGTGTATATGTAAAATGTAAGCAATGAAGAAATAACTATAGAAGGGAAACCTTCTGGAAGTATAGTGTGAACGAATGGATTGACTTTGATTCATCATAATATATGTGGGAAATTGTCAAATTAGCATAATTAGATATTCCGTCGAAAATAAAGCAAGGACAATAATCATGATAAATAAAACCTCTGGAAGGTTGTGGCTACCTATGCAGTTATTTAACGTGCTCAGCAATGACATTGCTGAAGGCTCAATTTATGTGTTATGTTATGCAAAAAACTTTGAAACTTCCTCATATGTATAGAAATTGTAAGGATTTCACTGATATTTTCAATATTTTTAAAAGTTCCTATTACCACTAGTACAAATGTACAAAATCTTTTATGGATTTGTTGACTATGAAATCATTTTCAAGTTGGTGGTCAGAATTTAATTAAAACAATAGTGGCTTCAGATATATTTTTAGATATATTTTATTACATAGTCTGTAAAGTAGTCCCTAAAATATACCAAGTTGCATTTTATGAATAAAAAGTGCTTTACGATTTTAAAGTTCTAAATGTTCTTGTAAAGAGTTTTTGTCTAGCTACGCTTACAATTATAGGCGAAACAAAACTGACAAATATGGTTTTTTGTCATCAGTGTGTAAATTATTATGATTTTAAGAGCATGGGCCATTCTGTAGAAAGTTTGTAGCTCTGGGATCTCAAGACAAAATATAATTGGGGATTGCTCTCTTTTTTGAATTTTGTGGAATTTCTGACCAGATGAGTTCCAGCAATGAATTTTGAGGTGGTGGGTTTGCCATTGAAGTTGGTAAGTGAGCTTTTGAATAATGATGATAAGAATAAGGGTATAGTGGATAATATTTTGCCCACATGGTTTGCGCAGAGGAGTTAATGGGAACCCTGTACAGGAGTGTATACAGTGTACACCAAACAGTAGGCATTATTCCTCCTCGTGGATTAGAATGACAGTGTCGTATACATTCCCGTTTACGCAAGAAATTCCAAGTATAGTTGGCGTTGACACCCACCTTTTACTTCCTCCTCTTATTCCCGCGCCATCCTTGGACGGATCAATGCAAAAAAAGTTCTTCGTCCCGGGAAACCTTCCACATTCAAAGTTAGCACATTTTAAATTTTAAATCTTCCTCGGGTTTCCAACTGTTATCTTCATTCTTCTTTCCCTTATAATTGGAATTTGAATTGTTTAGATTTAGTAAATTCCTTCCGGTTACTGGAAATTCCTTCATGTGAGTGTTTTTGTATTCAATCACTGCTTTTAAAAGGTTGAAGATTTAGATTCGAATTCGGTTATTTTGAGGGTGGAAGGTTTCTAATATAAGATAAAGTATAAGGATATTTTGTTAAAAGAATATTCCAGGTCAATTCAAGTTTTATAAAAACGATTAAATTGTAGAGGTTTTTATCGGTAATAAATAAATTTGGAGTGAAGGTACTAATTATTTGTGTTGATTATTGTGTGTGGAATGATAAACAATAGTGCTATTATGAACAGATTAAGATGTCGAACTTGACCCTTCGGAGTATCCAGGCCTTGTACCGCTGGAGAGGAATTCATGGAGCCAGTAGCTACAATTGTTGTAGACGCCTCCACTCGAGTGCAAAGGATGGAATGAGCATTCCAGCGATCAAATTAAAGGCAAAACTAAAACCAGAGGAGCAGCAAGTTGTGTTCCCGGAGAGGAAGCCGACAGAGAATATTGTTCCTGGTAAGAAAGTGCTCAAATAGGGAGTCTGTTGATGAAGGCATTCATGTTGAGGTGTGTGAGTGTAGAAATAATGGGGTGTGGTGTATTTTGACAGTGCGGGAATTGGTAGCTGGAGATGAAACATTGCAAAATCCGGATTACTTCCAAGTCCATGAGCTGTTTACTGTGAAGGACTTATTTGATGCTCGAGTTCATCTGGGACATAAAATTGGATCTATGGATCCTCATATGAAGCCGTTTATTTTCGGAACTCGATTCGATACCGTTATCTTTGACTTGGACAAAACGGCCTTTCATTTAAGACAAGCTTTAAATTTTGCTGCTCACATTGCGTACAGGAAGGGTGTCATTTTATTTGTGACAAGATCCGCTGCCACAATGAATTTGGTGGAACGGACAGCCCTTGAAGTTGGCGAGTACGCTCATACCAAGGATTATGATACTAAGATTTTGACAAATTCTACGGTAAGGGCAGTTTTGAGTGTGGTTATTCATATTTAGTGGTTGGAATGAGTCACTTCAATTCGTTTCGATTCAATTCAGCTTTGAATTTCAACATTTTTTTTCAAGACAGTTCAGTAAAATTCAGTGCAATTCATTTTCGCCTTTTACAATTGGTGGACATTTATTTTTGACAATTTTTCCAATGGTGGATTGAATTGTTTGAAATGTAATTCAAAGAAAATAATTGTTTAATTCAGTAGTGTTAACTGAATCGTTCGTTCCTTTCAATTTTGAATTGAATCGAAAAAATTGTGAATAAAAAGAATAAAAATATTATGAAAAGGATAAACTGAATTGATTCAAAAATGTTTATCCTGGACTGAATGGGTTCATGCACTAGAAATTCCTTTGATAGTTTAAAATATGGATGCATGATGAAAATAAAATTTGTTTTTGAATTCAGACATTCTTCCAAGGATTGACAAGATTGCCGGATCTGATTATTCTGCTGAGTACATTGGACACGGTGCTTGCTCAGCACAAGATTGTTGCAGACGCTGCCAAGATGCTAATTCCTACTATTGGAATCGTAGACTCTAATTGTGTACCCAATCAAGTCACTTACCCAGTCCCGGGTAATGATGACACTCCCTGTGCTGTGGAGTTGTACTGTAAATTAATCAAAGAAGCGATTATGAGGGGGAAGAATAGGCGAAAGTTAAATGATTCTCAGCAAAGTAAAGCAGTTGAAACGAAAGAGTAATATAGCTTGATACTACTAACTAACCATATACTTTAAAAACTTTCAATAAATTTAGTGTTGCATTGTAATACTCGAAAATAAAATTGTTCACAATGTGTATTCTTACTTAACTCGGGGCAGTCCCACATTTTTATACTTTATTACTTTAAATTTGTCTTCGTGGTCCAAACGAAAGTTTGTTTATTTACATTAATTGTACTCATTAATACTCTGACCACTTGGTGTGGTATCAGAACTGAAACTCAAATTGCTGTCAGGACCAGCGCCGCCATTGGCACCCCCTTGTTTATCTTTCATTGACACCGAAGGATTTTTTTGTTCATGCATACCAAAGGAGGGCTGGAAGGATTGTCCCATTCTTGGTTTGCCATCCGATTCGGAATTACCGCCCGGTGACATTACTCCCGGTGATTTGCTAGTATCGTATGACTGAAGTAGGGAATTGAGATTCGGGAGATTATCAGGGTGCCCATACGGGGATTTAATAGGTGTCTTCGTCTTCGGAGAAATAACTGCTGTTTGATTCCTAGATCTCTCTGCCATCTCATACTGGTAACTTTCCCATCCTTTCTCTTGAGGAGGCCGTTGTTGGTACTGCTTCTCGGGATGAGTATTCTGCTGCAAAATCGGAGGTGACTCTGTTGGCTCTGGTGCGAGGCCCATCGAGTACCCATCATACACCATGGAACCTGCCCACTGATGAGGATTGTCGGGTCGTCCAGAATTTGTCCCAGGAGAAGCAAGTTTTGCCTTTGGCATCGGAAACTGTTGGGCATTCTGGTTCTCAAACATGGGTGGGGTTTTGAGAGCCGTGATGTCCTGTTGGTTTATAAGGGACGCCTTCCCAACCATGTTTGAATCGCGGTGCTGAGGGAGTTTTCGAATTGAAACGTTTGTATTTGAAGCAGTTCGTGAGCCAGTGTTTTTATTCTGATAAAATTGTTTATGTGTTTTTAAGTTTAGTCAAGTCAAAAAACCTACAATCTATTCTTGCTCTAGAAAAACAAATCCTGTACCTCCTCTTCCAAATTTATGATCTGCGAGGGAGTCAATGAATTCGGTCCAGACTGTCTCATGAAACCTTTCCCCGCCGTATTTCCTATTATTTCTGGAGCTTCGGTAGTGGAATGTATAGATCCTGTAGGTTTTTTGGACCCCGTCTTCTTACTCCCTTCTTTGGTCTCCAAGTACATCATGGCACCAGGTGGCGGAGGCTGAATTTATAATAAAATAGAAAGTTTGTATACAATCACCTCTCGTATATGTACACCTTCAAGTCCCATAAAACATGATCATCAAAAATAATATAATCATTAACAACTCACTTCTACTTCAACTATTTCAACGTCCGTCCTCCAGAAGTACCTGGACCCCTCGCCACTCTTCCTAAACAAGTAAGGATTTCGGAGCTCTTTGGAATTCGTTACGAACGCCAAACCACTGGAAACGATCTCATGAACTGATTTACGAATAGAATGAACTGCACCCTTCCAAGTTAGTTCTGCCATCTAGAATACACTCTAATGTCATTAAATACTACCCAAGATTCCATCCTAAGAGCCAACCACCTCTACCTTAAATATATCAAAATCTTCAAAAATTAACAGCAAATTACCTTCTCCACATTTTCAACGCGTGAAATGACTCGAAATCGTTTAGCATCTTCATCATTCCCGATTATCCAAACCCATTCCCACATACCATGAACCGTACTGATAGCCATGTAGAGAAAAACTTGGTTGAAACAGGTGAAGTAATATGGCGGCCATCTAGCGGCTTAAAAATTGTGACAAGAGAATATTAAAAAACTCCGAAGTTCTTTCACCAAAATCCACAAAATTATACGGAAATGAAAACCATCTTACTCGCAGCTGGATCCCCCTCTATCCACCATTCTACAATGTGCTTATTACAGTCATCGATTCCATTCACTTTATTCCGATGCGCCTCCTTGATATGATCGAAATATTGGAAGAAAGGTATTTTCTTCCCGCATCTGGAAATGAAGCACTCGATGGGCCTATCGGAAGGAAGGTCAAAAGTCATGGTCATTTCGAGCATTCTCATATTTCTCATGTGGCATTATTACAAATGCCATAAATTATTACAAGGAGTAATCGCATGTCATTTTAATGGCTATGACCTGACCTGAACGGGCAGGTATTTAAATGTGCTCGATACTCCGTCCCCTTCAAAATGGCTTTGCAACCCTCATGGTAATTTTTGCAGGGAAGTCTCATGTGCTCCATGCACTGTTCCGCAAAGAGACAGCGCTGGTCACAAATGGACGTTTTGCATAGAGGGCAGATTTGGACCTTGGCCCGACATTCCGCACAAAACATGTGGTGGCTACCAATGCAAGTGAAAATTGGGGGCTGGGCCACCTCATGACATACTGGACATTCTAGCAAGCTCTGCAACGGTGGTTGTCCATCCTGTCCCGCAGTGGCTAACCCAGCTGGTCCACAGTTACCTTGTTCACAAACTGCCATTGGTGCTACCTGCTACCCGTTTATATTTATATGGAGATAAATGTACTAATATTTAAATGTTTTTGTTAGTATGACTTGGATGGTATTAATGTGTCCTGTACATCCGAAGAGATTTAAATGAAAGAAAATTGGGAATTTTGTGCCCGGAAATTTTCCGTATCCTTACTTCTACAACGCCTAAAAACTACTAGAAAATTATTGGCTTTAATTGAACCACAAGCTGCGATCCTTTCAAATTAAAGCCCTATGGTAAAGTATATAGCTGTAGCAGATTGGAAGATAGGTCATCTTTTCTTTTCATTTATTTACGTAAAAATCACTCCAAGTTTCAGATTTTGTATTCTCTAATGTTGTTCATGTTGCTATGACATTAGAATACAGATCTAGGTTTCAACACTGATCACTATAGGTTATGTAATGTGTACTAACTGTACTATACAAGAATGTCTGCTTGAGTAAATGCATTTGAAGTAATGTTCTGTGATTATGTGTAATTATAGGTACATACGTGCTCCTCTTGATATGATATTTAAAGGGAGCTTATGCAGGTCACGCACAAAATATCATATTAAGTGTTGGTTTCCGATCCAGGTAAAAAATTGCAGAGGGATGGATGATAACTCGCATTTTTCCCAATCAAAAAAGAATCTAGCGGGTGTTCCTTTAACATCCATTAAAACTGTACATAATGTGGTAAGAAGCAAGTTGAAAAAAGATTGTGACCCTTTAATTGCTAAGTAAAAGAATTTCTGTAATTTTATCGTTTCTTGATGCTCATTCCATTGCTTGTATTTTATCTGTAGCGTACATGATCGTACTTTTTCAAAGTTAAGCGGATCCCAATTATTATTGCAGGTTGAGCAGTAATTTTATGGAGTATCAGATTCTAATAAAATCCTTAAAGGATTCAGGAGCACGCTTAGACGCATCACTGTTTACGTGAAATTAATTCCCTGCAGTCAATAACGCAAAGGATGTAAATACATATGCTTATTTCTAAAGTTACAGCTTTATTTTACAGTACAGAGTTGTTATATTACACTACTTTGTAATATCATCCCAAGTCAAAGGGTACCATAAAATTGGATTTGTGCTAATCTTACGGGAACGGCAGTGGAGGATCTATAGCTTTAAAAAATATTTTTCTACCAATCCCATCTGTAAGTTGTACACGAGTGAGTGAATATAAAATCAAGGGAAGTAAGTTTCACAATCCTCTCATCTCTTCTTCTACTTACTATACTACCATTATTAATCATAGTATTTCCACAAGACTCAGGTGCAGAATAGGAAATTATACTGCCAAGCAAAAATGACTAAAATGAGTGGGTGCTTTGGAAGTGAAGTACAAAAAAAGTAATTATGTATGTCTGTACTATAAACAGTCAGCGAATGGAAGCGAAAACATTATTTACTACAATAATGGTGAGGATCACCCAACCAGTCTGATTATAGTTTGTCTACGGTTAATTAATGTGACCCACAAGCGGAAACAAGTGAGAGGTGAGACACAGAGTTACTAAATAAACCAAGCTAAACGTTATTAATGTACACACTATACTTATACTTTACTTGTGCAAGTACAAGTCAGCAAATTATTAGAGATACTAGTACAGGTGTGAGAGCTGTGCAAATTGCTATTAACTTTTTAGTGGACGTCCGACCTACAAAGCATATGATCCGTTGTTAGTAAATTGTATCAAAAAAACTGGATGAGTTTGCTCAGGATTAGTTTATTTGTGTGCCAAATTTATGTAGGTACTTCCAAACCTTCACTAGATTATTCCTTGTATTAGCTACAATTTTTAAACAATTTCTAGCATTAATCCATTTTTTGTTTGGTGTGTGTGTACAAAGTACCAATTCTGTGAGTAGGGTATAAGTTTGTGATTGTTTACAAATTGCTCTTATCAGTCCGTGACAGCACACGATGACTAATTTCACCTCTAATCCCTCTGGCTTGTTAAAACAAGGAAAATACAATTCTATTTAATGGGACAATGTGATACGTTACATACAGATAATGTATACTTTTTTGATGGAAGCATCATGTTTGTTTATGGTATACAAGGGTAAAAGTTGTATATGTACACTAGCGTCTGTAATGCATATTTATAGATATGTACATATGAATATGAAGTATTTTAGTTCAAATTTGAGAAGAAATTACCAAATGACTCATGTGTATTAATCTATTTGACATGCATAACGTTCTCACTGATCAGTCAGTGAATAGTTTGTAAATATTTGTCGTTTTTCAGCAACCTTGAGGTATTTGCCTAACCCTTGCTGCAGTTGCTGTTGAACTCATTTTTGGCAATATACAACTCTTTCTTCCGTTCATCACCCCTCGAGGATGCTTCTACGTTGAATTACTAACGGGAAATATCGGTAGGGTTGACAATTGAGGAAAGTTAAAATGTCAGAGTCCACCAGATCACACCGGCAGCAACGACTTTCTACAGTGTCTTCCACTAGTTATACTTCCCAGAATTGGCTCGGGTCTGTATTTAAAAAAATTACCATGCAAAGAAGCATGGAGAGTGAGAAATCAAATGTCATACATCTACTCGGAGGTTCGTTTGTTCTGGACTTCCATTCCCATTCCCAGGAGTTGAAGAAAATGCAAAGGGAAAGTACTAGAGAGGAGAAAAATTTTAATGTGAGAGCCGTTGTGTACTTTCCCATTACATAAATTATACGAAACGATGTATACCTAAAATAATAATTAAGTATTACATAATGATGAAATTGCAGCCTGCTGAATTTTAAGTGTCATAAATATCTAAACTAATTAGACCTAGATATGGGTAATTATGTATGTACATATATTTGCTTGATTTACTTCTCAGGAAACAGTCACCAAAGGTGTTGAAAAAAGTTCGACAGTTAAAAATTGCGAAACTTACGTGCCAAGGAATGCAGAAGAGCAAACGTTTTTGAGAAGATCAGATGACCATGAAGCAATGGATTTTGTGGTGATTGGAGTAACCCTGTTTTCCATTGTGTCTTACATTGGTCACTTAGTCAGTGATGTAGTAACTGCTGGGATTCTATTCCATAGGGGTCAATTCTTATGGGCAGGACTCTCCCTCGGATTTACTATTTTACCAATAATCGCCATTAACGCTGCTAGTCTAATATGGTATTTATTAATTCTTACTCTATAATATTTTTTTACATGATTATTTTATAATCTCAGTTTATGGGGATTCGAAGGTTGACAAACGGAATGTGTACTCGTGTAGGTATTTCCAGAACAGTCTGAACCGAGATTCTCCAGCAGTTTTTGGCTGGCGCCTGAGAATATTCTCACATTGCATTTTGTTGGGAATGGTTTGTAGGTACGGGAATACATCAAGGCAGCTTAAAGTTATTAATTGAATACAAAATTTTTTAATGGAATTAGAAACGAAAGTTTAAAAAAACTACACTCCATTACAAATTTCAGAAACGTAGACATTCTTATCAATGGATTCCGAGCGAACAAGGAGCTGAAGAAGCCTCCGTCTTTTTTACGAGGACATTACTTTCTATTATACGTAATGATGTTGTGAATCCCTCCTTTCATTAACCCTTTCATATTACAGTTTGAGACTGGAAGCGTGAAATAAAAGATGTGTGTACATATGTGTAGCGTGAACAAAGACGAGTAACAGCATTTCTGACCTTGATCCAATGCTTCCTACAAGATGCGCCACAGTTCAGTCTACAGGTTTACATTTGGACGGTGCAGAACAGAACCTCTATCAGATTTTTTCTAAAAAATTTCCGTAGGTTACTTTCCAAGAGTTTCTTTTTTCCATATGTTCCAACAGATGTATAATTAATTGTTAGACTGTACTACACCGATAAGAAATGTCTTGGAAGGAACATTTTTTTAACATTAACATCGTTTTTCAGACTATATGCAATATGTGTCCATAGCATTCTCCCTTGTCTCGCTATGCTACTCAGTCGTGAGTTACCATCAGACGCTACGATATACGCAAAGACATGTTTTACCAATGAACTTCTCAGCTTGTATAGCTCAAGTAAGAAATGAAGTCATATTCTCCTATTTTTAGGCTTACTGTTCCTTCATATACTGACTCTAATTTAACAATACCAATTAATTTGAAAAAAAAATTTGTATCAGTCTTTACAATGATGGCAATTTTCTACAGTTTACTTGGAGATTGGGAACAACAGGATCAAGGCTTCTGGTGATAATGTTTTCTTTGACGGCTTACCCCTATGCAACTATGATTATCATAGCATTTCATTGGGCTCTCATGATTATCTGGTTAATGACTCAGCAGGTAATTAATATGTGCCAACTGGTCGTTTCCAGTTGTTATAAATAGAACCACAGTCAATAATAAGTCAGTAATATTTTTTCCATAATAATACCTGTTCAATCAGGCTTGACATTATGACTTGATAATGTTTCATTATTAAAAAATTCTAGAATACCAACGTCCTTGTAACAAAATTCACGAAAAAATGGACCGAACATCTCTACAACTTTTTGATGGCCGGAGTTCACATTTTCTGTTTCTTGAATGTCTTCGTGAATCAAACCCGCTACCGATTAATTCTTTTTTATGTCCTTCAATTCATTGAAGACTTTGGGTTCCTCTGCCTTTGGTACATCCAGCTCCTGACAGAGCCAGTACATTACCAATCCTGGATCTATCATCTGGGTGCAGCTATTTATGTCAATGCCTTTGCAATTGGTATATGCGCCATGGTAGCTTTCTACTTAATTTTACACCCAAACATGACTGAACCATTGAGAAGGGGTGTCTCACCTTTAAAAAAATCAACTCCATCTTTTTTTGAACTCTTTAAAATTAAATTGAATCCAACAAGAAACCCTCACATGTGTACCGAAGAAAACCCTCCCAATTCAGAGTGCTGCTCAGACAGCGAATCATCTTCTGATGTTGACATTATTGGTGTTATGGGAATAAAATAAATTTTCTTGGCAAGTAATCTTTCTTTCTCTTTGCTCTAAGATCATTAAACACCCTCTAAAACTCATGAGTAACGAACAGGAGCAAATTAGCTTAATTGGTTTATCTTTCTGTCAATTAGGCAAAGCATCTTTATGCATCCTTATTTCTTTCTCAGATCGTTTACCATAATGAGTACAAGGTAAATAAAGTGAGATAGGGAAGAAATATCACACTGTACTCACGTATGTAATTCTTGAAATAATATCCTATTTCCTTTTAATGAATGAGCAGAAGAACTGTGCGTTCCAAAACACAAAGTGTTCCAAAAAAAGTGTCACAACCTTCACGCACAAAAAAGTAAGTCAACTCAATTTATTTGTTTTGTCTACCTGCACAGATTCATTTGAACTTACAGCTCATTCAAAGTAAAATTAGTCTAATTCCGAAAATTGCCGTATATGCTACCTTGATTGCCACTTACACTAGATGACCTTTATTCAAACTGACAATCACACTTACGTGGATTAAGATGTCAAGATACATAAAACGTTTCTATATCTGTAATTTCTTAATGTACAAAATCGGATTTTGATAATTATACATACTTACATTTATCACCTCATAAATTGGACGGCATTCGGTGGTCTATAACACTTGAAGTAACTGAACCATTGTGTATATACATATGCATTCAGGGCTAAATATTTCCTGATATTTGACTGGTCAAAAAAATGTTGTTTAAAAGCTGTTCCAAGCACTATATCGAATCAGTATTATCATAATTGTCATTTTTTTGTTTCATGACTTTTGAAAGAAATGCACATCTTACATTCACATGTGAACACTCTGAGTTACTGATTTAGGAAAAGGAATTTCCCATGAAGTAAATTTTTTATAATTTGTACATTGTACAGTATTGTATTTTTAGGATCCCAACTTGTAGTTAGGGGATTGTTCCCTTCTCAGGCCTCCTGCAAATTTCCCTATTGCTATTCTTACATCTGGATAACAAGTTAACAAGTTTATAGTTAGCTAACAAACCCATCAAGTTGATTTTTTTGTATGCTCTTTGAAAGAGTAGAACGGGACCAGCAACCTGTAATAAAAACATGTATCATTAAGTCATTACATGCTTGCATTCCAAACTAATAAAGTCTAAAATCTGAAACTCTTTTTCTACAGTCATTAATCCATTTACGTACATACCTTTTCATTGTATGTACTTATTGTGTATAACTATTCCTTTACAAGAGAAAAGTGCCAACAATATACACGTTCCTGTCATGAAACATTACCGGGTTCATCATGGCAGAAAGCATTTTGTTATCATCCTCCTCAAATAGTAATTGATGCAGCTCGTGACAGTTAGTCAGTTTTTTGTTAAGGAAAGCTTGCATGAAATTCCACTATACAAGATGGGCTTTCCTTCATATCTCTCTGGCTATATTGCATTCGCTCAAACGTTCCGCATCCTGCGTCTTGTACATGTGTATTTAGTATAATTAAAATACAAATGATAATGAATCAAAGCAATGATAACTATTATGATTACAAAGTGACCCTTACAAAAGAATTTTATTAGGGGTAAGGAGTAACAATAAGCCTCTGTCTTGTGTTAGTTTGCCTACTATAAGTATGAAGTTGTTAGCCAGGGAGAGCTTTGCATTACAGCACCGTGCATATGAACGTACGTTATTATATTTCTATTTAATATTTTGATGTTTATCGTAGTAGAAAGAGAGTTGAGGGATGCCAGTTTTCAAAGTATTGTCTCGCTACTGCTTCTGCATGTATGATTTCCTACTTGGGAAGAGAAGAAGATGCAGGAGTCACAAAAAGCAAGTGTTGGGCTGTAGTCTGTAGTAATTAAATGGTTTTTAGGTGAGACGCTCTGCCTCATGACTTTTAGATGCATTTTTGATCTACGGCCAAGCATCAGAGTTATCAGAGCAACGATGACCATCATCTTGTAGACAGTTTATATGGTAAGCCCCAACCCCGATGACCGAACATTATATGTACGCACTGTGTGACGATACAGGTTGGCAGGATGGGATGTGACCTTTATTTTTAAAATAATGATTCTCCTATTACATGACTTAACCCCTCTCTCCAAACCACCTCTTAAAGGGAAGTGTTGTAGAAAAATGCGATCAGCCTTAAGTAAAAAGCTGCCGACAGGAATTTCTCTGTGCCATTCATGATTTGCTCCTAGTAGGTGTTCATTGTGGTGAGTTCATAAGGAATGGAAGCTCTCTGAAGTGTTCTTACGAGAAGAAGCTGTTGCGGGAACTGTAACCAAAAATAATTATAACAAAACTGAAACCGGTTTTTGAGTTTTTTGAGCTACCTGACATTGTTGGGACGGATTCGAGAATAAGCAATGGCTTGCAAAATTTTCTTGACAGCGGTCCTGTGTTTGTCCGTGGTCAGTTTGAGTGTTGGAACCCATTACCATCAGAACCACCATGGAAGCCAAGTAGTAGCAGGAGACGATCACCGAGTGGATGAGAAGGAATATGCTGTGGACAGTTGGTCACCGTACTGGCTCATATGCGCTCCAATTGTCTTCATTCCTTTGATCTTGCTCCTATGCACTCCTCTATTCCACCGACCTCACGAGGGTCATCATCACGGAGGTCACGAACATCACTCAAACCCAGGGCATGGATGGGGTACTTACAACCAGGGATGGAAAAGAAGTTCAGATCTTGACAAGGAGGAGGTCACTGGTCGTGTATTGAAAAGTATCTCAAAGAGGTTAGTATCTACATAATTAATTTTTAAAAGCAGCTCTTCACGAATTATTGTATCTTCGCTTGGAAATAATACCTGTAATAAATTAAATTAAAAAATAATGAATTATTCCTGATTGATTTACTTACAGCAGAAAAAGTTTGGAGAAAACAAAGCAAATATAAACTACATGTTTATATTGCAGGAATAGAGGCTAGGTCCGAAAATCTGAAGTCGTGGAAGGGTCTGTAAATAGTGTTTGCAATAATCTATAGCATAATAGTAAAAAAAGTATAGATTTTCTTAGTTCTTTTTGAGCTTATTGTATGGACCAAGCTACCCCGGCTATTTATTTATTTTTGTTAATTTTTAATTCAGTAATTTTTGCAAAGAATGTTTCACAGCTCACATTTTTAATATGTACTTAATGAAGATATATTATTTGATGGGGCTTGGAGTTCTACTGCTCAATTGTTTTTGATGTCGTTAAAAACTTTTCAAGGGTTATTTTAAAAGTGTAAACGTTTGCTATCAACACAGTAATGTGTTCATATCCACTTCCTATTGGTTTAGTAGTTAACTTACTGGAATAATTAATTATTAATTATTATATAATATGGAGATATTGAGAAACAGCACTGAGGTGTTCAAGGTTTTTAAAATTATACTAGTACTGGAAGGTCAGTTCCATGAAGATTAACGCTTGATAAGAGAACGAGAAATATTGGGTTGTAAACATTAAAATTAATTTATTTGTACGACACCACAAAATAATTGTTACTTCTTTGTTGTACATATTGTTATTTGTTTCATTGCCGATAAAGCCGTAAAGAATAAAGTTTGAATTTAAAGTTTTATAAGAATCTCATTGTTACAACTCAGTCTTTCTTTAAGGTGTCGCGATTGTCACGTATTTTCTGGAAGGTCTGCTTGCCCATGAGCTTTCCAATTCTGTAAAAATTGATTAGTAACAAAGTCAAAATACGGAGCTCTGCAAAACTGTATACATACATATGTAGATATACAGTTACAGTTCTGAAGCTACTGTAACAGTTAATAAAAGTGTGATCAACAGCAAGATCGACTCACTTCGATGCCAGATACGGTTGGTAAGCATTAAGATACAAGAATGGGATAACCGGAAGAGGAGACATCCAAGATTCATTTAATCGGTTGGCCATCGCAACCAAGCACAAGTATGCACATCGCTCTGCGGTCATTTTTTTATCGGTAGGTAATTGTTGTTGGTTCACTTTCTGTCAATACAAAGTATGAAAACAACAAACTGTATTTTGTTCTGAAGAATACGTTCAACAGCAGTCTCATCCTCGGCGTAGTCAAATGGAAAAAAATTATATTCATAATAATTATACCAATAAAACCACAACTATCTATACCTCTCCAGGTTTGCTAGTACAAGCATTTTGAAGTACTCCAGAGAAAACAGGGCCTGGGCAGAGCATTGTAATGTCAATATTTTGGCCATACGTTTCCATACGTAATCCTTCGAAATAGCCCTAGAAGAACAAAATGCAACACTTTTTAGTGATTAAAAAATGAAAATAAAAATAAAACATCACTTGTTTATCTGTCCGCAATAGCTACAAAATCAACACTTACATGAAGAGCATGTTTTGAAGCCGTGTAAGTTCCTGAATTCGGAACGCCGACCTTCCCAGCAGCACTAGAAACAATACCAAACTGTCCTCCACCATTCTGAAGGAAATACTTGAGAACAATGCGGTTCATATTTACAACAGAAAACACGTTAAGCTCGAACAGCTCCTTGTCCACCGGTAATTCAATATCTTGCCATAAGGCTCTCTGAGAACGCCCTGCATTGCTTACAAGTACGTCCAACTATAAGTACACAACAATAAAATTATTATCAGCATCCACAATTTAAGACCCCCATTACCCAAATCCTTCTAAACAAATCCTTCTTCATCATACTTTTCCAAACTGATTTAAAATCTTCTTCAAGGACGGTTCATGGGACTCCAAGTCCACCATATCCAAAGGAAGAACCAGGACATCATCGTCTTTTAAACTCGGGTTGATTCCTGTCATTACACACAATCAAAGTGATTACCAACACTTGGTCTACCACAAGCCCCCATACTCTTCAGCCTTTCTTAAAATAACATATCGTCGTTGAAGAGACAAAATGATCTACATGCTGTACAAAAACCATAGCATGTAGATCATTTTGCCTCTTCAACGACGATATACGATTTTAAATTCCCACTACTCCGATTTAAACCTCACAAATTACCTCTACACTCTGTCTTGACCCTCTCCAATTCTTCTTTCCGTCTAGCTGAGAGAACTAATTTGGCATTGCATCGGGCCAATTCCTTCGCCAGGGCCTCTCCAATCCCACTTGATGCTCCAGTGACCCAAACGACCTTCCCGTCATATTCGCCTTCTATAGAAAATTATATCCCGGTTCCATTAAAAATTCACATCTCAATTTAAAAAGCATGAACTCATCCAATACCAATCCTTCCAAAACTTACAAATATCTTTTATCATTCAAAATCCTTACCTGGCGCTTTCCCGAAATGAGCAGATATAAAAGTCAGTACATCTGAGTCGGCCAAGAATATAATGGCAAGACATACGGAAATAAAAGTAATGTACAAGACGCAAACTAAACTAAATAAATCCATTTCGACGCTGATTCACTTTCAGAATAACTTCTCTTCCAAAATAATCTCACTCGAGTTAGCTGAACACTTCCCCAGCGGTTTTAAATCGTTGAGGCTCAAACTTCTAAAATCAACTCTACAATTCAATTCTATTATTGAACCTTAGACTATCGTAAATCTCTAATCCGCTCACTTTATATTATTATCATGTGATAATCCGGCTGCCAATTAAATTCAGCTGTAACAGGGAATGTACACGTAATATATCATTAAAAATCTATCATGTACGATTCCATAGTAATTTGCACTTGCTCGATACTCTGACCAATCTGAGCGCTCTTCTAATGTGTCATAATATAAATACATGTATTCTGAAATCTCACGGAGTCAAAATATTTAAGCACTAAAAGCATGCAGTAGGCAGCACGGCATAGGAGCCAAATGTATGAACACAGAGACATACGAAGAGACCGCTGCATTAAAGCCAAGGGGAACTTCACATGTCCAAAGAAGAGCGTGTGCTAATACTGGGCGCATCTTCCCTAGCTTTAACATATACTTATACTTACTTAATACATAAATACATACCTATTGTCAGAGTGACATAATTATGTACAGTAAGCACATAGGGAAAAGAGTACTTGATGGAATTATGATCAGTATTTCCTGACAAAGGATAGATACACTAATAACATGTGATTATTTTTCTCACTTTTAAAAACTACCCCTTGTGTACTCATAGCCCCTTTCTTATAAATATTGGGTAAATGTCTGGTGGCTGGCAAGACGGTGGAAATGTGTCCTTTTTAATGAGAAATTCTCTGAACATATCCCTTATGATGAGATTTTACTGTATTGCAAATTGTACTGGTTCTTGACGTAAATAGCAATTTAAAAAAATATAAAAATAAATATCGAGGGAATAAATTAAGTTGACCGGACGGATTGCAGGATGTACATATAAGAAAGTTTCAGTTTGTAATGATTTGATGCTCTCACGTTAGTGGATTGATACTTGGGTATATAGAATCGTAGAATTCTGAGGTCTCTGATAGACAGATAAGCGTTGTATAAATGCAAAACATTGTGGTTATGAGAGACTCCCTTAGGAGTGTTTCTGGGTATTGAAGCTAATGCTTCGTGTAGGGATGCTGTTATAAATAGGGGTCCATTGTAGGTGCAAAATTTTAAAGGGATCAATTGGTAGTGGGAAATGAATGGAAATGTTTCATTTTTCAGGGAAATTAGAGCTCAGAATTACGAAGTCCGTGGGAATTAACGTGCCAACTTCCCACTACCTGCGTAGTCAATATGTAAGGGTTAGGGCTTCTGGTCGAGACGGGACATCCCGAGGGGAAACGGGCCAATTTTGGGACTATATATTATTCCCATGGTATTTCAAGACGGAATCGGGACATATATTTTTGTCCCGAGGATTTCGGGACGGGATGGAATCTTCTACGGGACAAAAAAAAATATTTTCAGGAGATGCCTTATTTATAGGAGAGAGGAGCTGGGGATTTGATTAAGTTAGCTACATGGGCAGATTTGTCTTTTAAGTAATTATCTGTCGTCGAGAATGCTGAATAATGCTTCTGGCATTGATGGTACATATATTGAAAAAGAGGCTAAAATTACGACTGGAGTTACTGAAGCGTTAGAGTTACAGAAAACTCCAGATGTTCCTAAGCAACTCAAAACCTTACACGAAGTTACCAGGGAAGGTAAGAAGAAACTAATGGAGGAGAAGTTGCAGCAGCCAATCGGGAAGGGAGATGAAAATGGCCGAGCGAGTGATCAGCCAATCAGCGTCGAGAGGATAGAAAATGGGGTGAGGAAAAAGGACTGGCATGGCAGATCTGAGATGGAAGTTTCCAAGTCATCCAAGGAGGAAAGAAGTGTCCGAGAAGGGCTCCGAAAGAAAAAGAAAGCGTGACAAGTTTTGTGTTTCTCCAGTTTATAAGAAATTCGAAGAGTTGAATTTGTACACTTTACAATTAATTTTATGACAATCAGTATTATTAAAAGTGCACATTTAATTACAATTAATTATAAATAGGCTCAAAGTAAAATAGCCATTTTGTGGAAGTTATGTACATTTATTAATTATTGTTTGAAACTATTTGACCAGTTACAGGAAATTCAGGAAATAAATCTCCATTTTAAAATCTATGGAAGTATGTAACTCTGTGGTCCGGAATAAATAAATATTCTCATGTTGTTGAAAATGCTCTGTATTTTTAAGTTTGATTTTACGAGAGCTATCGAAGGCAAGGTCGTGTCGTACCTTGAAAACTCAACGACATAAGTGGTCCTTCGAACCGGATCGAGTGAATTCCTGAAATTTCCTGAATTTAGTGACATTTCGGGCAAAATTTGTGAAATTTGGACTAAGTTAGAGTGACTTTAAAATTCTACGCAAAAGATTCCAAGAAAACTGTCATGGCGGACATTGGTGAAGAAGCTCAGGGCGTAAGTGCAGATACTGCTTCAATGGGAAGTAGGAGGAGTGGACGTGTAAATAAAGGAGTGCCCCCGGAACGAATAGGAATGGTTAGGTACTGGCACACAAGGGGAAAAGGAAATGTGAAGCAGCCATTAGAGCCCATCGCTTCCACACCTAACCCAGATGTCGACAATGATTCCATTACGAAATTGGGGATGTCATTATCAGGATTACATGTCTCAGGTCAGTCTGCAAACGCATCAGCTGCATCATCCAAAGTGTCATCGACATTCACTGTCAGACGCCAGAAGTTGGAAATAAGTATTGAAGAAAAGCGTAAGACGCACGAGTTAGAAATTGCTCGAAGAAGGTTAGAACAGCAAGAAGCAGATTTGGCTTCTGCAAAAGCCTACGTAGAGCAACAGAAGGAGTTGATTAGGATGGAAAGTGAGCTCAAACAGCTCGAAATCGATGAAGCGGTAAATCTAGAGCAGCATCTGATTGAAGAAGATTTTCTAGATCCAATTCCAACGAAGTTTACTGAACATAGGGACTTCCAAGACGATGGACAGGAAGATCAATTCGGGAATCGTCTCAAAAGTAATTTCCCAGGAGGTAAACCTGGTGGAATTGATGTCATGTCAATGGTGCGAACCATGGAGGAGAAGACGATGTCTGCTGCAAAGGACGAAAATCGAAGACATAGCGACAAAGTGAGCAGCTATGATTCGGAAGGTCGCGAGGATGATGGAAATGGTAACAAGACTGGAAGAGTGTCAATCGAAACATTACGGACTACCGAACAAGGAAATTCCTTCCAACAAGCTGGCCTAGGGGGTGGACTGTCCCAACTCCGAACTGCTGATTCCCGCCACGTGGATTCCAGGCAGGGGGAGTTCCCACAAGGGGTAAAACATGACAGTTCGAACCGAACCTGGTTTGATTGGAGAGGAAAGAAGTCCGAAGGAACCGGTGACACATTTCTCAACAAACAACCATTTCCGAATCAAAATGACCAAGACCAGCAGCAGATGTTTCCGTTTTTAACTTCTGGAAAGGTTTCATCACTGAAGACAGAAGACTGGGCTCTAAGGAAGAAAAATATTCCAGATAGTTCAGAGGAGAGGAAGTTCGCTTCATTGGAGGATTACTGGCGTCAGACTAAACTTGTAGGTGCCAAGGAGAACAGGCCTAAACTTTTGCAATCTCCTATGAACACCGCAGAGGCAAGAAAGTTACGAGGGGTAGAGTTAGGTGAGTCTTCTCAAAATCCCCAGACTGATCTTGCAATTAATTTTGGGATTAAGGGAAACAGCAAGGCTCCTCAGACCCGTCAACAGCAATTTTATGAAAAGCAACCAGAAGACCCACAAATGAATCCCAGGTATGAGTGGAAAACTGATCGACCGAATATTCCATTGAAATACCAATCGTCGGCAGATCCAGCCAATTGTGGAGCGGCTTCAATGGAACAGGTAGCCCAGAGCTTGAAGACCATAAAGGAAATGTTCGCTGAACAATATGATCAAAGAGTAAGGGATGACTATGAACGATCTCGTATTGCTCCTCCAGATGATACTAAAATCTTCATGACTAGGCAAACTATGATGAGAGACCTGCCAATATTTTCTGGAGAGCCGGAGGAATGGGCTGCCTTCATAGCGACTTATGAACGTACTACAAAATCATGTAGGTTCTCCAATGAGGAGAACTTGGCGAGGCTTCAAAAATGTTTGAAGGGTTCTGCCAAAGAAGCCACAAGTTCGCTGATGGTTACTCCATTGAATGTCTCGGCCATCATTGAAACCCTCCGCTCCAGATTTGGTAAGCCGAGAATTATTATTGCAAGATTAATTGATCGAGCTCGAAATGCATCATCCGTCAAAGAGGGGAAGTACGAATCCTGGACAAACTTCCACGATGTGGTGCGATCACTTGTGACTTCGATGACCAATCTCGATTGCCGCGGACATATGAACAATCCTATGCTGATAGATGAACTTGTGGCCAAGCTTCCAGATTCAGCAAAAATGAAATGGGCCGAGTCAATAGACAATCTTGAGTCTGATCCGTCCCTGGAAGATTTCCGGTGGTTCATTGAGCGACAGACGCAAATAATGAGTAACATCGTGACTTATGTCAAAGCTTCAGAATCTAAATTTCAAAAAGATTCAAAAGGCAATGATCAACAAAGAACAACGAAGAAGGTCACCGAGACGCTTCTAAATGTTGAAGAAAATTTGAATACTGCAGGAAAGTCGGAGTCAACGAAATCTCCGCGGAAGAGGATTTGTACATACTGTGAGTGCGAAGGTCACTGGGGTTTTAAGTGTCCAGTTTTCGAACAAGATCCCATCAACACCAAATGGTCTGTAATTAAGCAGAAAAAATTATGTTGTGGTTGCTTACGTCCGGGACATTCAGTCAAAGAATGTAAAACTAAGCGTAAGTGTACCAACGAGGGGTGCAAATTTAATCACCATCCATACCTTCACTGCGATACGAGGACAACCGAGAATTTTGAAAGTTCAAGTCCAGCAAAGTCATTGGAAAAGGAGCAAGTATCAAATATTCTGACTGGGAAAGAGAAGCCTAGGGTACTTCTTCGAATTGCACCAGTTCTGATTAAAGGGCCTAAAACTGAGTCTGTGGTCTACGCACTTTTTGACGAAGCTTCAACTTGTACCTTAGTTGACCAATCTCTTGCAGATAAGTTTGGACTTCGAGGAATGCTGGATCCTTTACACATGCGGTTTGCGCGTGGTCTAGAGGCTGATGATGACTCTTCAGAACGAATTAAATTCTCCATAGCTGACCCCAAGACCAAAGAATTCTTTCCCATTGAGGGTGCTCGCACTATTAAAAGATTGAATTTGCAATCCCAGTCACTAGATGTCCCGCTGATACGCAAGACTTGGAGATATCTTCTGGACAAAGGTGTTCATTCCTATGCTAATGTCAGTCCGCAGATAATTATTGGACATGACAATTATTCCCTGATAGTACCTAGGCAAATTATTGATGGTCCACCAAACGCTCCTGTAATGACCCAAACTAAACTGGGTTGGTTAGTACATGGTCCCATGTCACAATATAAACAAAAGGTGGTAAAAGAACAAACTAATCTTGTCAATGACTCAGACCCAGCCGGAGATTTGCGCAAATTGATGGAGCATTATTTTTCAATTGAGTCATTGGGAATTAAATTATCTCCTATCCGTCCATCTCAGGAAGATGAGAGAGCCCTTGGAATTTTAAATCGTACTACCAAGAGAATAGGGAAGCACTTCCAAACTGGGTTGTTGTGGAAAGAAGATAGTTTGGAATTACCGGAGAGCAAAATGGCGGCTGAGAGGAGACTTCGATCGATAGAGAAGCGAATGGACAGAGATCCTAAATTCGCTAAAGAATATTGTTTAAAAATGGAACATTTTTTACAACAGGGTTATGCACGAGCTACTACGTCTGAGGAATTAGCTACTGGAGGAAATAGGTTATGGTTTCTTCCACATTTCGCTGTTGTTTCACCTCGGAAGCCGGACAAAATGAGACTTGTTTTTGACTGTGCGGCAAAAAGTCATGGAGTTTCTTTGAACGATGCCCTTATTACAGGACCGGATTACCTCACGTCTCTCCCGAAGAATTTATTTAATTTTCGTAGTCGGCCTATTGCTCTCACTGGGGATATTAAGGAAATATATCCTCAAATTAAGATTATTCCAGAGGATCAATTTTCCCAATGATTCCTGTGGCGCGGTATGGATAGAGAAATTAGCCCAAAACATTTCTTGATGACGAGCATGATGTTCGGCACTAAATCTTCTCCAAGTTCGGCACTGTTTGTAAAAAATCAAAATGCCCAAGATTTTTCCGAACAATATCCAGAAGCTGCTGAAGCAATAATTAATAACCACTACATGGATAATTATCTCGATAGTTTCCAGACCGTAGAAGAAGCCATGAAACGTTATGAAGAGGTATTCAAAATTCATTCTTACGGAGGATTTCACATGTGTGGTTGGAGTACCAACTCCAAGGAGCTGTTAAGCCAAATTCCTCAGGAACTGACAACCGTGGATAAAAAACAGTGGACAATCGAGGCTGATATTCCTACAGAAAGAATTTTAGGAATGGTTTGGAATCCCAACACTGACCAATTCACGTATGATTTAAATTTCTACAAAGTACGACCCGGGATTTTGGATCAGAGTGAGGTCCCGACAAAACGTGATGTGTCAAAAGTTGTCATGGCTATTTATGATCCTTTGGGGCTTGTAAGTCACTTAACTGTAGCCGGTAAAATTCTCCTGCAAGACGTCTGGAAACAGAAGACTGATTGGGACGATGAGATTGATGAGAGTCTGAAGAATCAATGGACTGAATTTATCAAAAGTCTCGAACTGATTTCAAAAATTGAAATTCCCAGATGTTACCTGTCCGAAAATGGGTCTGTCCACAGCATCCAGCTTCACGTGTTTAGTGACGCAAGTTCAAAGTCATTTGCAACGGTAGCATATTTTCTGGTTGACTATGGAACCACTAAAGACACCGTACTAATTATGGCCAAGAGCAGGGTGGTACCTTTGAAGCCGACCACACTGACAATCCCGAGGTTGGAACTGGAAGCAGCGGTACTATCTACCCGAATTGCTCAGACAATCATAGATAGTCACAGTCAAGAAATTAAATGTACTGTGTTCTGGACTGACTCACAGGTGGTTTTAAAATGGATACGGTCAGATGCGTCAAAGCATCAAGTTTATATTTCCAATAGAATCGGACAGATTCAAGAAAGATCTTCAGCTGAGCAGTGGAGATACGTACCCTCTAAGAAGAATCCAGCCGATATTGCTACGAGAGTCAAATCCGACGTCGATTCTAATGCTTGGATGTCCGGTCCGGATTTTTTGAAATTTCCGGAGGAAGAGTGGCCACTGGAAACTTCCGTAAGCATTTCTCCTGAAATTTTGGAGTTGAAGAAATGCGAACTGGTTAATTTTCAAACTGAGGAAGCTCCCTTGGGCTATTTTGATAGATTTTCCTCTTACCGCCGAATGCTAAAGGTTACTGCTATCATTCTTCGGGTAAAGATTTGGAAGCGCGGAGTTTCCCTTGGATTGATAACTGCAAAGGAAATCAAGCAAGCCAAACTGAAGTTGGAGAAGTTGTCCCAAATTGAGTCTTTTCCAGAAAACTTCAAAAGGCCTCTGAAACCAGGTAGACTTACATGTTTATTTCCATTCGAAGATGAAAACGGACTTCTCCGAGTTCGAGGAAGGATCGGGAAGTCGAGGAGCGCAGGTGTCGCCACCAAGCACCCGGTCATACTCGACCCAACTCACCAGTACACTAAACTGCTGATTCAGGATTTGCACGAAAGAGCTTTCCACCAAGGTCAGGAGACGGTTCTGAATAATTTAAGGTTTCATTATTGGGTCATTCGGGGGCGCATGGCAGTTCGGCGGGTATTTAGTAACTGCCAATGGTGCAAGAATTTTAAAGTTCGACCAAATCCTCCAACAATGGCTGCCTTGCCAAACTTCAGGGTCACCAAGCAGAGTCGACCATTTGCCATTACTGGCATCGATTATTTTGGGCCAATGGAGGTCAAAATTGGTCGGAGGCATGAAAAGAGATGGGGAGTTCTTTTCACTTGCATGACAGTGCGAGCCGTTCACTTGGAGCTGGCGTCATCATTGACAACGGATTCGTGCATTCAAGCCTTAAGACGTTTCATTGCCCGGAGAGGAGCTCCAGATAAAATACTGAGTGACAACGGTACTAATTTGAGGGGAGCTTCAGTGGAATTGACACAAGCCATCAAAGATCTGGATCAGGAGAAGATTGCTGTCAAGTGTGCCAAATTGGAGATTGAGTGGACATTTATTCCACCATATTCACCTCATATGGGGGGAGCCTGGGAGAGGCTCATTGGGTCCATTAAAAGGTCACTAAAAGCTGTTCTTCAGGAAAGATGTCCTCCTGAAGAAACGCTGCGAACATTGTTTTGTGAAGCGGAGGCAATTATTAATAATCGCCCATTGACCCACGTACCCATAGATGTCGCGGATAGTGAAGCGTTGACCCCTATGCACTTCTTGATTGTTAATAGCCTCAGAAACGAAGAGAAGATTAAAGCCCAGGTACCACCAGGGAAATTTGACGACAGTGACTTGATCCTTACTAAGCAATGGAGATATGGGCAGAGGTTAACGGACTGTTTTTGGAAGAGGTGGGTTCGGGAATATCTGCCAGTACTCAACAGGCAGGACAAGTGGTTCCGATCGACAAAGCCAATTCAAGTTGGAGACGTTGTCATTATTGCTGATGATAATGCCATTAGGAATCAATGGGAAAGGGCTAGAGTAGCGGAAGTGCATCCTGGAACTGATGGTGTCATCCGAGTAGTCACTGTGAAGACAGCCAGAGGGAGTATTTATAGAAGACCGGTTCATAAGTTGTGCATTCTCGACTTAAATAATGATGGTAAGGGTTACCCCTTACCAGGGGGAGCATGTCGTCGAGAATGCTGAATAATGCTTCTGGCATTGATGGTACATATATTGAAAAAGAGGCTAAAATTACGACTGGAGTTACTGAAGCGTTAGAGTTACAGAAAACTCCAGATGTTCCTAAGCAACTCAAAACCTTACACGAAGTTACCAGGGAAGGTAAGAAGAAACTAATGGAGGAGAAGTTGCAGCAGCCAATCGGGAAGGGAGATGAAAATGGCCGAGCGAGTGATCAGCCAATCAGCGTCGAGAGGATAGAAAATGGGGTGAGGAAAAAGGACTGGCATGGCAGATCTGAGATGGAAGTTTCCAAGTCATCCAAGGAGGAAAGAAGTGTCCGAGAAGGGCTCCGAAAGAAAAAGAAAGCGTGACAAGTTTTGTGTTTCTCCAGTTTATAAGAAATTCGAAGAGTTGAATTTGTACACTTTACAATTAATTTTATGACAATCAGTATTATTAAAAGTGCACATTTAATTACAATTAATTATAAATAGGCTCAAAGTAAAATAGCCATTTTGTGGAAGTTATGTACATTTATTAATTATTGTTTGAAACTATTTGACCAGTTACAGGAAATTCAGGAAATAAATCTCCATTTTAAAATCTATGGAAGTATGTAACTCTGTGGTCCGGAATAAATAAATATTCTCATGTTGTTGAAAATGCTCTGTATTTTTAAGTTTGATTTTACGAGAGCTATCGAAGGCAAGGTCGTGTCGTACCTTGAAAACTCAACGACATTATCTTTAAAATATTTGTCTGTTTTAAGATTATTTTAGTAGAGTATTTTAAGGAGATAGAACTTTGAAACAGGTGATGCTTGTTTGATATTTTCAAACATACATTCTTGGTATACATTTCTCATCTGCTTACTGATAGTAATTATTATAAAAATGGTACAGAGACGAGTAACTTACAGTAATATTTTTGTGTAGGAATTTAAAGAACTTACATACATACAAGCATTGCGTTGGTGTACTGTCAACTCATTGTGAGTCTCACTGAATACCTTTAATACAGTAGGATGGTGGGGTTAAATACAATGTGTGTTTTTATGTGTCTTGACTGGCAAGATTCAAGCAATATACTATTGATGCGGGCGTTGATACAGTGGTTGTGGATTCCTATTAACTGAACTTGGTATTTTAGATCTTTTAGATTTAGATTCTCCGAAATTCTCTAGAATAGTATAGAATAATAATTCTTAATAATAA
The DNA here is from genome assembly GCA_947179485.1 of Allacma fusca. Classification (NCBI taxonomy): domain Eukaryota; kingdom Metazoa; phylum Arthropoda; class Collembola; order Symphypleona; family Sminthuridae; genus Allacma; species Allacma fusca. The sequence continues at coordinate 21,981,507 of OX359247.1, forward strand.
AATAGTCATTATTGCAGCTCACAATTGCAGGCTTCTCGAATTTATTTGAGCAACGACGGAAGCTCAGAACCACTGAGCGTTTATGATGCTAAATATGAAAAATACTTCGTTAAACACTCCAAAAAAACTCCTATAAATTGAGGGAAATGGTATTTTTATTCCACTTTATATCCAGGCTCTTTTGTTTACGTTTATGGATGTGTCGCAAATACTTAAGAGCCTTTTTGCTGCAGAATCATTTTTCCTTTTCATTTGAATAATTTAGCATATTATGTGCAAATCTATTAGCACTCAAGCCCATCCAGTTCATTTTAATAATCCACAAGTAAGAGTCTATGCATGTATAAGTGAAAATGTATAAGCCGCATATGAAAGTCAAGAAAATGCACGCATACCCATATTTATGTGAGAAATTGCAAGTATCCCATATTTTGCAACACCACACGGTTATATGCATTATTTGAATAAAGTTGTGAGCGTTTTTAAGGAATATCCGTGCTATTTTACACAAGTACATATACTTATATGTAATTAACTACCAAGTTCAAATATGTTCAACTTTACTGTTTCAGAATAACAAATGCCCAAGTACTTAAGCTTCATGAACGAGTCAAGGCAGGGAAATGTATAGAACATGATATTTCTTTACTGTTTTGTGCAATCATGTTGCATTGCAAATTATTCTAAAGACATGTAGCAAGGACTTGCACGTTGACATTTTCTCGGAGTACAAAATCTGATTTTGTATAAACCAGATAGGTTTATTAGTATTAGATACTGGAAATAAAACTTGTGGAAGTTATTTCTAGAACATTTTTGAAAGTGAATTTTGCATTGGCCGTCTTGTTTAGAATAAAGTAAGTTCTAGATTGATATCTGACATCAATTGTTTAGGTTCATTTCAGCCATTGTCTCAAAATCAAAGATGAGAAGAAAGGTCTTACCCCTGAAGTACGCAAGTTGCGGTAACCCGTCATGTCATTATGACCATCTTATAAATCCTAGTGATTGTCTGGTGAGAAAGCTAGCGGAAGCACATGAAGAACAAGCCTCCCTTCAGAAAAAACTTCAGTCCTTCCTTAGTAAGAATATGTCAACGGCGGACAATAAAGTACAGGAAATTCGTCATCAGTGGAAAACCGAGCTGTTAGAAGAAGATCTGGAAAAGGCAGCTTCGAAAATTAATTCAGCTAAGGCTCTAATCAGAACATACTTGAAGGATCCGCGTGCTAGTTTTGAGGCAAAAGAAAGGATCGCAAATATTTTATTTGTTTTGGATGGGCAGAAACTTGAGGAAGAAACTAATTTCCAGAGGTCACCAAAAGTTGCTTCAGGGTGTGTCTTTAAGGAAACCTATGACAGTATGTTTCCAATAAAGTTTCTATTCACTTTCGAAGTTACAACTACTAAGGATGGCTAAATATATGTTTGCTTAAGTTTTCTTTTTACTGCAGATTTGAAGTTGCCAATGTTTGATGGTCCGAACAAGTCTTCACCAGAACCTCAGGACGGTAAAAAAAATCATCCTATTCAATTACCGTCCCTGGTATTTGAAAAGATCCAGAGTAATGACAACTGCATTAAGAATGATCACCTAAAATTGAAAGAATCCGTTGCTGGTGGGGCCTTCAATCAACATAAGTCAGTGAGAAGCTCCATTCATTACCATGAAACATCAATTAAAACGGAACTAAATAGCGTCTATCATTTGGAAGTAAACAGTTGTGTTCCGCCAGTTGTTTGTAAGTATTTATTTTGAAGCCAAAATGCTACAAGGATAGAAATTACATTCTATCGGAATTTAAATTATTATAATTATATTTTTAATATAAAATTTGGGTTCTTCTTGTAATAAGATTCACAGAGTCAGAAGTCCAACGATGCTCAGAAGTTCAATTTTATAGCTCCCCATGTGTGGTACAAAATTAATGATGTTAGAGAGCCCGAAATGTGCAAGTATTGTCAGAAGATTACCGAACTTAACAAGACGGCGTTTAAATGTCAGGACTGCAAAGCTTCTTGTCATTTTGAGTGCATGGAGAAAGTTGAACATCCTTGTGTCATACCTGAACATCTGTACGCATAAATTCTTCCTTCAATGGCTTGAGTATGTATGTAATTTACACTAAGGTATTAATAGTCAATTTTGGTGTGTATCCCATGCGCTTGTAATGCTAATAATAATTATTGTGCATTCGCTGTAATAATTTAAAAGGAGACTTCCAGTTCAGCAAAGCTTATTTTGATAACTTGTACGCAAAAATTCTTCCTTCAGTTCCTTCAGTATACTTATATATATTTAATTTACACCACAGTATTGATATTGATATTGGCATGTATTACATATTGTGCAATAATCCTAATAATTTATCTTGATAATTTAATCTTAATTTAATGTCCGTCCAGGTTTTACAAGCATCAGAAAGTGCTAGTCTAAAAACGTAGATTGTAATACTTTTAGTACTATATTGGTTTATCAATGTTGCTTGTTAGGAAAGTATGTACCTGCAGCTATTTCAAAAAATCGTATTCCTGTTTTTGTCGGATTTTTATATTAGAGTGTAAGTTAATTAGTCCAGAATGTACACATTGAATTGTAAAGCACGTGTTAATGATATGAAACAACATGGAACGGTTCTAAAGAAGAGTATTTTGTCACCTCTAGTTCGCTATTTTTATTTTGAAATATTCATATATAGTGTATATTATCATCCTACTATACAAGTATTTAGCGAAGCTGACAATAATTGTTAGTAATTAATTACGCTGTGTTCCTTTTCGACCATACACATTTATAGAAAATCTCTAAGTCAGCGGTTACGAGAAATTATTAACACATAATTAGATACATACATACATACGTCTACAACCTCAGAACATCAATCTTTAGTATTTATGCAGTTCAGTCATATTGATTTAATTGGAATACAAGTGGTTTTGATTAGCATCAAGTTTATTATGCCCATAAGCTTTCGATCACAACCAGTGAACATCATCTGGGTTTAAAAGTGACTTTAATGTGTAAAATGAGAATCTTTATTAATCTTACATGTTTCGGCGTGACAGCATGATTAAAAACGTTTGTATAAATTAATTTGAGAACAGAACGTTAAGTTGAAGTACAGAAATGAAGTATACATATGTACTGGTTTACAGATATAAAACGAATTGCAGATACACACTCAGCTATGTCTAATTTTAGCGTCAAGAATGACATAAATATACTATCCTTAAATACAGTAAATCGGGGAATCACATATGTATGTACATGTGAGCATATTACTTTTGACTTTACACAGAGCAGACAAAGCTATTTGAAGGTGTGATATATATATATACTTATAAATAATCTACAAAACAGCTAGTATTTTCACAGATATCATCCACAGCTTTCTCAGTGGCTCGCCCTTATTGAATTAAGATAATTTAGCTTCATCTTGTTGACATTTCAATGTACAAGTATAGAGAAAAATTTGCATTAGCTATACATTTACTATTACTGACTATGCACGTTTCTTTAGATAAATTATTGGTTCCATGCTCCTAGGAAGTTGCTGCATTTCTACTTACATACAATTCAATTTAGACTTAAATAGTAGAATGTATATACACAATGCATGCATATTAATAATTCAAGATTGTTACACTAGTTTGATTTAAACCAGAACTCGTTTCCTTTATCTGTTTTCTTACGGCATCCAAGGTTTGTCTCATGTTTAGTATAAAATGAGAAAACGATAACTGTAATTATGCCAAAATCAAAATTAGAGTTTTGAGGGAAGGAGGTGGTCAGCAAGTGGAGTTAGTGACATAACAAGCGCTACAAAATTGCAGAATAAATATTACAATTTGTTCTCCGAAGCCCTTTAAAAACAATCCGGACTATCATTTCAATACGCCCCTAACAATGACTACCAATGGTATCAGCATTGAAACTCCTCTAATTTATAGTAATCCATTGTCCGTATTTACTTCTCGGGAAGTTTACTTGAAATTGGAATGTACACAACCCTCCGGATCTTTTAAGCTTAGAGGAATTTCAGCTAGTTGTATTGAGGTAAGGAATATATTAAAATACGTAATTAAATATATTACACACCTATGTTTAGTTACACTTTTCCAAGTTGGTTGGACTACTATACCATTGTCCCCATAATAGTTAGTAGATTAATTTTGTCAACGTTCTTCTGTTTTACCCATGTTTTTAGAAAGTAAACAACGGTTGCAAGAAACTGGTAGGATCATCTGGGGGTAATGCTGGTGTCGCCCTAGCATACTCCGCTAAAAAGCTCGGAGTACCCTGTCAACTTATTGTTCCTACAACATGTGTTCCACGAATGATTGACCGTATTCTTGCCTATGGAATTGAAGTCACTGTATGAAAAGTTTTGGTTACATACTAACTCTATTCATGTAGTGTTCCAATGTGAACTTATTACCAAAATCTGTTTTAATTTAGGTCTCTGGTGATAACTGGGCTGAGGCAAACAAAAAGGCTTTGGAAGTAGCTCAGGATCCAGAAGTGGGCTACATTCACCCATTTGACGACGACGTTATCAGGTAATACAGTATTTATTTTTTTAATTCCACTAAAAAAATTGAGAAAAATTCGATAAAAAATAGTGATTTTTCAGAGAGGCTGCATCTGGAATTGTAACAAGCACGAAAGAACAGCTGGAGGGTAAGAAGCCATCTTGTATAATATTATCAGTCGGAGGCGGTGGACTTTTGGGCGGAGTGCTCATCGGATTGGAGACTGTCGGTGAGAAAATATTTCTTATTTATGAACTACATGGAACGTTTCCGTAGGATTATAATTTTAATAAACTGCTCCAACTTGTTCCCTTTATCAGGTTGGGAAGATGTCCCCATCGTCACTGTGGAGACAGAGGGCGCTAATAATTTCCACTTATCTGTAAAAGCAGGTAAAGTTATAGCGAAACCTCCCAATACCATCGCAAAGACTTTGGGATCGACATGTATTGCCCCGATTTTGATGGAATGGGTCCCTAAATTCAAAATCATTACTCAAAGTATAAGCGACGCTGAGGCAGCGAATGGGTGCATTTGTTTTGCAGGTAAGTTATAAAATTTGTATGCATTTTATACAACGTGGAAATAAAATTTAGTCAGGCATTCGTGTTACAATTTCGGGACTATAATCATATGTTCTTTGAACGAGATTTCTTTGAATTTTGCAGAGGATCATAGTATACTGGTCGAGCCATCGTGTGGGGCTGCTCTTGCAGCAATATATTCCAAACTTGTCCCCAAGGTTCTGGACGACAATGGATATGATTCTAAGGCTGGTCCTATGGTTGTCATTGTATGTGGAGGAAGTGATGTTACTACTCAAATGCTGCTTGATTATCAACAAGAATACGGTTTGTAGTTAAATATTGGTACATCTTTCTCTGCACTTGAAACAATAGGTGTGTTACTAATGTACGTTATTGGTGCATCATTACTCCTCTAAAATAAAGGTCAGACATTGACACTGAATGAACAACAAACTGTGGATTTTTACTTGCACTCAACCAAACCCAACCTTACTAGTTGTTAATATTACGTAACAGTAAACGTTCGCACGTGGCAATCATACATTTATTTTCTGTGGTAGTAGTAGTGCTGGCAACCTTTAGTAGAAGTATCTGTAGGTATTTACCTTGTTTGAAATTGACACCAGGTCATTCTTTTCTGCTATCTAACAGTCAATCATGGTCAAACGTTAGATGTTAGATGATGGCAAGGGTGGCATTGGTGTTGATGTAAAGTGATTTATAAGTGAGAAAATTGTAACACGAAACGTTTAAGGGTTATAAGGGTCAGGGTTTTTATATTGCATCAACTAATAAATCATTTATAAGGTTGTCAACTGTTTTTGTGGGAACCAGTAAAAAGCATAAACTTCATATGTGCATATACATACATAAAACGTGACAAAATAACTCGACTAAGAGGAAATACTCACTGTTAGTTAATTAAATCTCTCAGCGTAACTTACATGTTATCGGTACCAATGGGAACGTCTCTCTGTAAAAATTACTTCACTGAATAAGTACGATTCCTAAAAGCACAAATAATTAAATAATTACACTGACTGTCTGCTATTTTTACTTCTGTTTAGTATTCAAGCTAGGACTATGTGTTATGGAGAAACCTTATTTCTAAGTTTCTGAAATAGATAGTAATTGTATCTAATGATTTACATAGATATCGGACATATTTCTCAGATGTGGCATATCTACTTGCATCAAAGTGTGACTCAGTTACAGTCCCTCTGTGTTACAGCTTCCCTTCCCCTATGTAAGTCTTTGTGTATTACAAATACATTTTATGCTAAACGGTTGCGACCTTTTGTAATTATTTCATACGCAGATAACTGGCTAGCTGTGGTTCTAAAATCTACGATAGCCCTTGTCACGTTGTCACTGTGGAAGTAGTTTACAAGCACTACACAAAGGAACATCCAGTAAGAGCTCAGGCACTCCGTAATATCCAAAAGTAGGGTTGATTGCAGAATGAATATTTCTGAAATTTTTCAGTCCATATATGTAATTACATGTAGATGCCTACTCAAACTAATTGTAAATAAGCAAAAGCAGCAAGCCGAAGTCTAACCAAAATCACATGAGCATTTTAAGGACGATTATTATCATCATTTACCTGGTTTCTTTAAATTTCCAGAGCTGTATGATGAAAAATTTTCCTTTATGTCCTACATGGAAGTATGTCCCCCCAGTTCTGGAGTGCCTGAAAGTATCAGCATATGTAATTATGCATGACTATGTATGGACGTATATTTTGGTGTAGGGCGAGAACTGAAAATGTCAACTGCCCTGATGACGAAAATCTAACAATTAGATTAATACAGTGGGAAGTGGGAACTAAAGAAAGCACAGGTAGAAACGGTTATGCATATGGTCATTTGCACTTATTGTTAAATAAGAAATATACTTTTAAAGTACATAATCGTATCTGTTTTTGCATTACGTGCATACGTGCATAGAACTTGTCTGTGTTTAATGGTAGTATGAGTAATGGGCTGACTGACATTACATTTCCGTGATTTGTAGCTTAAAGACTTAAGTCACTTTCTTACATCTATTACAGTTTAAAAACTCTAAGGAAAATAGCTCCCATATTTCCTCTTGATCTTTTGGAAAGTGTAGTCAACTGTTGTCATATTTAACCATTGCATACAAAAGGAATTGCGTTAAAAATTATCTCAAGACTGAAAAACAATGGAAATTCAGGAAAATGTACGACTGGAAAAGGAACTTCAAATCGCAAACTTGGAAATCCCAAGACTCGAGGCAAAAATTACTGCTATGGACCGTCAACTCGAATTGAAAATTGAACACGAGAAAAAACTAGTGGAAGAAGTTGTGAAAGCAAATTCCAAAATCCTTGCAGCGAAGACTGTGATAAGATCCTGCCTCAAAAGTTTTCGTGTGAGCACAGAAACAAAAAACTGGGTCAACAATATTCTTGCAATGCTGGAGGGTACTGAAGTCCAAAAACTTGAAAATAAATCAACTAAAATTGATGGGAAAGCAGGGCTGAGTACTATCTCTGAGGAAAATTCTAAAGGTAGAGTCATACAGTTCGTTCGTATATGAGCCCATATAATTTCATAATTAATACGACAAAATAATCCTCTGATACTATATATGATGGTTGATTAAGAAAAAATTCTTACAGTTCAGAGAGCACCACAATCTAAGATTGCTGTGAAAGTAGTCACCGTCCGTAAGAACGATTCTTCAGCCAATATCCGCCAGGAAAAATTATCATCTGATGATTCCATCTCCACCTCAGCTCCTTCAGTTGCTCCAAAAGGTCGGTTTTTTATAGATATGTACATTGAAACAATCAAGACCATTTATATTCAAAATTCATATACATGTGTAGGTACACTTACCAATTCTTAAAAATTAGGGAATAACGCCGCAGACAAACAATGTCAGAGGAGAAAGTCGATAAGGAAAAGTATCAAGCTATTGAATTCTAATGCATCAGCACTCCATGGTACTCAAAATTCTAACGGCGAAGTGTCTCACTGCCCTCATAGTTGGTATCTAAAAACAGTTATCCGGCCGGAAATATGCAAGCCTTGTGGAAAGCGCATACAGTTCAGTAAAGCCGCCTTTAAATGCATCGATTGCCAAGCTGCTGCCCATCCCGACTGTAAAGATAAAGTGTCTTTAATGATAGCCATCAATCCTAATGATGGTCTCAGTAACACGGTCCAGATGACTCCTAAAGGTAAGTCCAAGCAGAAAGAAACAACTGAAAGCAATCATCATGAAGCTCTCAGTCCATTGCCGGTCCCCCAAACCCCGAAAGTACGAGGAACATTGCATTATTTTTCTACCCCTCTGAAAGACGGTAAATCTGTCCTTCGGGTCAGGAAGAGTCGTGTATCAAAAGATGGTTTCACAGTTGATCGACCAATTGTGAGGTACATAGAAAAGATACCCTTAATTATATCTATATTTTTCTATATTATTTTTACAGAGCTAAATACTGTCATTTCTAAACGTTCAATCTCTCAAAAGAATACAAAACATTTGCCCCATTATTTTCATTTGGAATTTTGCAGGCCACTGAAGTACTTTGACTTTGACTGATTAAACTCCTCCCCACGGTTGAAGGTACATAATTAATTACATATACTATGAATTACGTAGCAGAGAATAAACTAAATTTGTATTACATACTGAATAATCGAAATGAATAAAAATTACTATTATTACAGTCATGCATTTGATATTATTCTAATAAAATTTCCGTCAGGATTCCCGTACACTTTCATTTACGAATAATTCCGTGTGCAAAAAAGCCGTTCCCCCTTAAACCTCCCCTTAAACAGATTCCAGATTGTCTGCTCGGAAGAGAAAGTTAAGAACATCCCTGGCAATGGCAGTTATGTATTCCCTCCAAAATCGGATACAATGAAGACTTTCCATCTGATTTATCGTAAATATAAATAATGGAAGCATTTTCCCTTTAAAAATTCAACAGAGGTTGTCCTACCGTTTAAAATCGTTGTTCAAAATATCTCAATAATTGATGATACATACATATATAATACATGTAACAATTATAAGGGGAACAACTTTGCAACAAACACATATGTTCGAAATCGTATTATTTAGCATTAACATATGAAGTATCTGCACGTGCAATGGGCGAACTGCATTTGTTTTTTTTATTAATCACATGTGCAACTCTGTGTGAAGAACTTTCTTGCATTGATTGGCATAATAGTAATTTACGGTTACACTATAACTGTAGTCGTAGTAGTACATTGCCTCATTATTGTCATTATAGTAATAAGTATATGTGTAGGCTGTGATAGGGGTACAGGTACTCAATACTCAAGTATTTAATTATCTGCAATTTAGCCAGTGCCTTTTCCCCGTCGTTCCTCACAGCAGCAGTCCGTCCAATTGAAATAAGCAATTTCCATTACAAACACGTACTCTATCACAAGCACAGTGCAGTGAGAAAGTAAGAATCAGAAGGCGCCAAGCTCATATTTTTTGTTACATTTAAATAGAGCTTAGAAACTTTATTTGGATATTTTTCAAGATCACTATTTACTTTAGTTTAAATTTAATTAAGGGATTTAACTTTTAATAGTCCCAGTGATTCACAGTTTAAAGCTGAATTTTTCCAGGATTTGTGTGAATACAGTAATGCTGTAATATTGTATATATATTATATTGTAGTTTATTAGTTGAAGCTCGAACAGTAAAACATTTCGTAAGTGACATCTAATGTTTAAATAATTTTTAAAATAGTTTACTGAGATTTGTACTCGTACTTAATGCCGGTTGTTATACTTTATAATTTATAATTTTTTTTACAGGCGTTGTTCCTCATTGCAATTGATGACAAGTGTCAGGATGACCTCACAGAAGATGAACATCAACGTGGGGGTCCTGGGTCATGTGGACAGTGGGAAAACAAGCTTGTGCAAAGTGCTGAGTACGAAAGGCTCCACAGCAGCATTTGACTCAAACCCCCAGTCCAAGGAAAGAGGAATTACCCTTGATTTAGGATTTTCGTCACTGTCCATTGAGTCGTCACAAGATTATAACTTCACTTTGGTGGACTGTCCTGGACATTCTTCTTTAATTCGGACTGTGATTGGTGGGGCTCAGATCATGGACATTATGTTGTTGATCATTGATATTAACAAGGGGATGCAGCCCCAGGCCGGGGAATGTCTCATCTTGGCTCAAATAGCCAGCTCGCACCTGATTGTAGTACTAAATAAGGTGGATTTAGTTCCGGTTAATGCTAGACCAGCTAAGGTAGACAGACGGATTGTTTGAAAAAATTGAAATTTTTAAAAGTATTTGTATAAGAGGGACTCAGGGCTGGGCTTTGTTGACAGTAGAACTTTTTGTAAGTATCAATGATTAATTATTTTGCTTACATTTTGTAGATTGAGAAAGTTAAGAAGCTGATGCGTTCCACTTTGTCCAAGACGAAATTTGGTAGTGAGCCCATTGTTTGTGTATCTGCGCTGGATCCTGAGATTGGCACGAATGAATTAAAAACTGCACTGTTGGAGAAAGTTAGTCAGAATACATTTGCTAGGGAAACATCCAAACCTTTCTTGATGGCTGTGGATCACTGTTTCAATATCAAAGGTCAGGGAACCATTGCTACTGGGACCGTTCTTCAGGGTGTTGTGAAAATTAACGATGTATGATGGATTTAAAATATTTTATAAAATACTTGGAATGATATTATTAGTATTATGATTGTGCACAGATTGTACTGCGATGTTCATTTTATGTAGCAAGTTTTTATATTTTGTAGGTTGTTGAATTCCCTTCACTGAGGGAAACAAAAAAGGTGAAATCAATGCAAAGCTTCCGAGTGTCAGTTTCGGAAGCTAAGGCAGGTGACCGTATTGGAATGTGTGTTCCAGGATTAGATTCTGCAGCGATAGAGAGGTCGGTCGTGTCTGCTCCTGGTGTCGTTTTACCATCCATTCGTGCCGGAATCTTAATTATTGATAAAATACCGTTCTTTAAGAGAGCAATTGAATCAAAGAAGAAGTAAATGTTTAACTAATGGATCAGTGTAAAATCAAGCCGACTTAAAAATCACAAAATTTATTGAAGTTAACATTAATTTTTTTGTATTGTTTTGAACCCAGATACCATGTGTCTATAGGATATGAGACTGTGACTGCACGAGTGACGCTGTTTCGATCGGCACAGGAGTCCGATAAATTTGACCCGAGTCTTGACTATGAATTTGTGGAAGAAATGGGAAAGGAAGTGAAAATTCAGACTGGTGAAGACAAGATTACCAAAGTATTTGCCTTAGTGGAATTTGATCGGCCTGTCCTAGCAACCATGAACTCACTCGTAATAGGGTCAGATCTGCAATCTGAGGATGAAAATGCCTGTCGTCTGGCCTTTTCAGGAACCCTAATTGACTGTACTCAAGACAAGCAATTTTCTACTACTTACCTTCCCTCTGTGAAAATATTTAAGGAAAAATCAAAGGAGGGCTCCGTGGACAGAATCGTTTCTGAAAACCAGCTGATAGCAAAAGGATTTTGTAAAAAGGAATCCAATATTGATCACTTGATGGGCCTTAAAGTAAAAGTTATGCTACCGGATTCGAATGAGTTAAATATTGGAGCTCGAATCGAGTCACGGTTTGGCCAAACTAATAAAGTAAGACTCTCTTTGTCGGAGGCTATGACTAGTGAGGATATGAAATTATTAAAGAATAATGTTAAACAAGCGAGGGTACTACTTAACTTCAAAAAATATTTCTATGGTGTGGGAAAAGCAAAACTGATTCAGTAATAAATTCCACTGGTGCATTAACTTAAAGACAAGATAGTGGCGCAATGTTCTGTTTCTAGTGGCATTTATTTTCAACATACATAAATAATCGTACAACATGACGAAAACGAACTAACCATAACAAACTTTTGTACCACCTAAATTCTAATGACTACATTATATTCCCATTTTAGGCAGAGGCTCTGAGCATCTTTGCCTCTCGCTTCTCTTGTAACTCTTTCTTCTGCTCCTCAACTATGACTTTCCTTTCTTCCAAAAATTCGCCGTATTCATCTGCGTCTAACTCTCGAACAACCTGTTTTACATTTTAAATACTTATGAACCAAGCAATTGTTATACAGAATAATCAATATTCTCAGAAGATTTCTCTGCCGACATAAATTCCACAACCGACAAAGAAAGCCCATTTAATTTATAAAATGACAAACTTACTTCAATACCAGCCGATCGGGCAGTTTTAATTACTAGCTTGCAAATGTGCTCCAGGGATTCAAATCGTAAAAATGGGTCAGTCTGCTTGATCTTCGCAATTTCATAAATATGTTTTAGTGTGACCTTCCCAGCTATTTCCGTTCCTGCCAAAGGGACAAAAATAGTAGTACAGAATTGGTGCACTCTGTCAGTTTATTATTCGAAACATCACCGTACCTCCCATACTCGCTCGTTGGATTCCGGCAGCTTGTTTTAAATAAAAAACAGTAGGAGGTTTGTGGATAACCAGCTCATAAGTTCGATCAGCGTTGATCCGGATTCTAGATGGAAGAGGAATCCCTTCTTTGATATCCTTAGTCCTTTCATTAAAATCTTTACAAAACGCAGCAATGTTGATTTGCCTCTGAAACAATTTTCAAGATTAAGTTGTCACTTTTCCTTTAATAAACTCTCTGCGAAACTACATGCGTATACACGGATAATTAATCCCAATGCTAATCAATTTGCCATCCGTTTACCTGACCCAAAGTAGGTCCCAGAGGTGGTCCCGTGATTGCCATTCCTGCAGGAATATTTGTTCGAATAACATCGCAATGGATCACTTTCTCCACCACCTTCTTCATCCCCTTCAGCTGTTGCTTTAATTTCGACATCTTCCAACAGTTCTATAACTTTTTCACAATTAAAGTCACCCAAATATTTCTTCAAAAGGTAAAGGATTTTGGAACACTATTGTATTTATCTTAGTGTATACTTCCTTCCGTTTTTTTACTATATGAGCTTCCTGCAAAACAAAAGATCACGATTGAAACTCCTACTTCAAAAATTCTTTGGATGTTCAATGTTAAATGCTGGTTACAAAATGTAATTAATTATTAATAATTGTATAATCGCTCTAAAACTTACGTTACTGTAAACTGTAAATATTTTAATTACATGGAGCTTGTCCTCCCAAACCGTCGGGATCCCATATGAAGTAAAAAGTGTCGATTTTTAAAATTTTGTAAGTTGTTAAAATATTTGTCCCACTAAACACAATATTTATCACGCGAGTGGAGCACAGACTCAAAATTCATTTTACCGGCATAGGCTGAGTGGCATAGAGTTAGAGTTGGAGTACACGCTGTATTGAGTATTGTATGCACGGAATAAATTTATTGGCAAAATGGGTGCCCACAAGGATTCAGGGCCCTAGCCCACATAAACGAGTAAAATGTGAAACAAGGTTAAATAGAACAAATTATTGATTCTAAGAAAAAAATTTAAAATAATAAATAAATCATGGTAATATTTCTGTGTCCTCCAGTCCCAATGTTTGACTTGGAATGTTCGTATTAGACTTAAATAAATCCTAATGAAATTTTGCTATATCTGTAAATCCAGTTATTGGAAATATTATTTTCAACGGCCAGATCTGACATGAAAAAATTCAGAATTCTGAAGGAAGGGATCCAAATTCTCCCTTCTTCTGATCTTCTTCAGTTTCGCTCTTGAGATTGAATTTCTCCCATCCTTGCTGCCTTTGCTTAAAACTCAAGACGACAATTCTCAACCCCTGAGACCTATCACAAAGCTCTCCGGAAAGCCCATGATAAAACCGACAAATGAGCATGAAAATATATTCGTAAAAAAATTGTGTAAATAAACAATTGTTGAATTTTAAAATCACAAAAGATTCCAACTTCGACTCACGTTCGTGACTCCTGTGTCCGCAAAAGCCGATCGAGATCACAGGTACTCCTCTATGTTGTTTTAAAACCGTGACGGGTAAACCTAAATTATTTCCCATGCAAGTACATTCTAGTTACTGCAAGCTGGTATTCGAAATAGAGAGGGTCGGATAGCAAGCAGATAAAATTAAATCAAAGGATGTTTGTGCTGCCACCTTGCGATTGCGACTGTGGCTATTTTTTTCAAGCCAGTCAAGACGGGTTTGCAGGATCGGAACAGAGGTAGATTAGTGGATCCGGATTGTTTTGAGGAATCAAATATTTGATTAATAACGGGCAAAATGGAAGGACAATAAAATGGTATGACTGTTACCAGATAAGGTCTACTGTGAACCCTTTGAAAAATACCTGCGGGAAGGATTATTGCATTGCATTATGAAAGCTTACCAGTTGGTGTGTAAAAATTGTTCCGTCTTGCAAAAAGGTGCGTGCAATTCTGGGAGATTGACCTTTCAATTTAGTAGGAAGTTTTGAAGTGTAGATTACTATGCGAAGAATACTATTCTTACTAATAAATAGGTATTAATAGTGTTCGTACATTGTTTGAAGAAGGCTCCTAAATTACATTTCCAAATAAAAAGAAGGAATTGTAGGGAAATAAATTTCAAACGTAGAGGCAAATTATTTTTTTGTAAGGTTCAATAAATTCAAGAATGAGGGATAAAAAAACGTCTTTGTATTGTAGGATACAAATAATGAGGTGGTAATTGCTACGTTTAGTGTTTTTACATATGGCCACCGAACAAAATATAAATATTATAAAAAATCTTACAAAAATTGAATGGTAAGGCATGTTATTATAATTATTGGGATGATATTGCGTTTCAACGTTTTTCTTCATCTTTGACATTCAGACGAGTTTCTGATACACTGGTGCTGGCAGGAACTACTTTTTGTTGTGTGGTTCGTTTATTCGTCATCGCCCTGCAAATCCTGTCAAGAATCGATGGGAAGACAAATGACCACGTTAGGATCGTCACTGCCAAGATGCATTCAGCAGAATTGATAGTGGCCCTTCGTCCAGCTACTAGCATTTGCACTTCACGAGTTGTGGCCTGAAATGACAAACTTTAGAATTTTCAAAGTTACAAAATAAAGCTTAAAACTGTAGTAGATTTCAATAACTATGTATATTTACAATTGTGATGATTGTGGAGCTGATGACGACTATGTGCAACCATAACTGCAGATCGGAGGAGACACTATTATTGCTGTTACCCCTTCCGTTGAGTATCTCCACTGCATAAAGAAGACTATAGACAAGTGTCAGTGTCAAGAGAAAGCATACACAAATTAATAGACTCATGAACACAATCTTCGTCTGTTTGAAATCGATCTATGGGAAACATTGGAAATTTGTATTTCAATCGTCTTCAAAAAATAATTTTAAATACAGGCTTCAAAGTGGTTACTTGCATCAGCAGTGATTCCAGCGAGAGCAAGTATGAAGCAGTTTGAAGACAGGATCAGTAAAATAAACATGGGAATGGACTTCCTCCCATCGAGGTCCGACTTCCTTTCCGGGTCGTCCAGGTACATCGTTAGCGAAGTAGTGAATAGCATGAGCAGGATTTCCTTTATGAGATTTTAATGTCAATTTAAACACTCTAAAGTTTGAGCTTTAATGAAATCATCATCATGTCAATAATTTTTTAAGATTCTTACGGAAATAATCAGAAATATCCAGAGATAGACTCGTGATATTGAGCGTGTTGAGGACCTTCTCGACACGAAAACAACTCTGTGTAGCATGTATATGACAATGTGGCTGGCTCTGTCAGTACATAGAAAAGTAACAGCTCAAAAGAATCTATGAAGGTGCTTTTGCTATTAGTGCAGAGTAAATGGCGTAATTGTCAATGTTCAATGCCCGCACCATTTTTTTTCAAAATTAATTTTGACGCTGGTTTTCTAGGAAATTTTATGTTTTCATAAGCATATTCCTAAAAAACAGTCAAAGTAACTTTCAAAAAGATTTTGTGGAGAAATAATGTCAATTTTTAATTTCTTAAAAAGACAGCCCTTTGCTTCATGCTTTTTGACCCCTGTGGCCACAAATTTTGGCTTAGGCCTATGAAACTTTTACAAAATCTGGAAAAGGATTTACTGCAAGCTGAAAGAAATGAATGAATATTATATGTACATGAGTCGTTCTCTCGTATGGGCTAAAGGGGTGGCAAAAGTTTGACATTGAACGAATTCGGCTGAATATTTAAACAGAAAATATCTAAATCAACTTACAATGACGCAAAAGCAACACAAATGAAAATATATTGAAGTCCTTTCCACCTGAGCAAAATTTAAGTAATGACAGGGATTAAATGGTAATTTTAATCCTAAACATTGATGTGTCTAATGTAGTGTATACATAATGGTAAATTTTTGTTGATACCTTGGTTTGAAAATAAATCCGATATAAATGATCAAAGGAATGGGAATAGCACAGTAAAAACCCAATAGTAACAACACCCTTATGCCAAACGCCTTCCTACTTTCAAAAGAGGAAGAAAGAAGAACATCCAGCAAATAAACTTCACTAGAGCATAAACAGCAGTTCCAGATTTTGCTCAAGCAACCATGCACATAAGATATGTAAAGGCTCTCTTTTCTTGGGGGGAAAAGTTGTCCTTCCGCCTCTAACCTGTCCAGGAGGCTTGCGAACTTGGACGGTCTGAAAACGCGTACGCGACTAGGAAGTGCATCTACGTTTGCTTGCTCAATCCCTGGTTTCGGAGGTTTATTCACAAAACTTTCGGACGGGGTTGACGACGGGGTCAATGTAAGTAAGGATGGGACAGATGATGCCCCGTCCAAGGGGGTAGTAGATGGTCTTCGTATAATCCCTTGTTTGGGACTATCCTTGATTTTTGTTGTCATTTAAATGGAAATAAACTTTGGACTCTCTGCAGTGTACAATTTTCCAGTATTTCCCACCCACTCTTTCAGCCTCCTCCTGTTCAGCATAAAATAAACTTTTCCGGGGTGATATCGGCCTGTATTTGAAAGTTTGCTGAACTCTTCGGCAACTTACTCCTCCAGCTCTTTTAAGTAAATTACTAAATCCGTCGACTTATTGCACGGACAAAATACAAAGCTTAATAATCATTAAAGTAATATGGCTCATTATTATGTCATGTCCATGCTTATTTTCAGGAACAAAATAGTTCCATACAATTTTATTCAACTGTTTGAACTTTTTAGTAGTAAAGCTTCAGTTTTAACTAGTATTATTGTTAATAGTTAGCGTGTTAGCCAAATTTAATTGAAACCATCCTAAATTTAAGGACGACATTTTTTTTTTCGTGAGAATTCGCTGTGACAACTTTAACAAAAAAGTCATTGTAGCCCGCAAAATCCCAATTTTTCTATAATTTATAATAATGTCCCTAGTTCAGATAATTTTCTCACTGTTTTCATGCATTTGTGATCTCTGCAATGGAAAACACATAACCCGTGGATTCCCGAGCGTAAAATTCCCATGAACATCCCTTTTAAATTTTCTTTACACTTTAGAATTCCTATAAATGTACAATTTTAATACAATTCCAATATAAAGAAGCTGGAGTCACCGCGGATTGAATATGCAGGCTCCAAAAATGAAGCTTTATCATCACCCACAGTAATAAAATCCGGTCCTCAAATGCTGTCCTCATATTTTGGGTAACTCCATCTGCATTTTATAAATTATACACCTAAGAATTACTACTACACCCAGTATTTTCTACAGATATATTTTAAAGATAATAAAGAATGAAGCCTATCAGACCCAGTTCTCTCTTTCATATATATATATTTCGAGCTAATATTTTTCCTTATTTTTCCAAAATTTGTTCCAACCTTGTACCTCAAAAACTCTAGAAACAGCTTTTCAGGAAATTGATAAAAACCAGACTCTTTTAGTAAACCCAATCGTTTTCAAATTCTTACTCAACTTTCAAAAATATTTTCAACATTTCAACCTTTTTACTCCCATTTCTAGAACTCGTAAGCCCTAGAATCATGGGTCTGACCCATAAAAAAAAGAGCAAATTTGATTAAATTCATCTTCAGGAGCAAAACTCAGATGCGAAGGTGGAATTTCCCCTCTTGCAATTTTTCCATAGACGGTATGCCTGCCATCCCCAAAAATATTTCAGAAGCCTGCGCTTGTAGCAAATTTCATGGGGATTCGTTTGAGTGTAATATCATCATCTTCATAATTCGGAAATTTTGGTAACTCATTAAATCTTCCACTGCTCAGCACTGGCTCTCCTTCTCCGGAACCATTGGACATATGGGTTAAACCAACGTATATAGCTATCAGCAAACAGTGACGCATGTATAGTATGTACATGCAGGATAAGGATATGTAGCTCCTCACACAGCCTCACACACTATTACTCACAACTCACACTGCTTTAGCATATATTTCGTGAGTGTTTACATACGAATGTGTCATCACAGGTTTGGTTGTTTTTTTTGGAAGGGACGACTACTACTGGGACAGCCGAGAGTGAGTGGTAAAACGCAAATACAGGAATTTTACAAGTTCGAGGAAGGGTATTGAAAATGTGAGATTACAGAAAAACTCTTTATTCATGTAAAGAAGATTACTTTTGTATAATTTACAGAGTCAGACAGTAATAAGGACAAATACTATATACAGTGCACTAATTTCTCAGACTTGAATTGCTCTGGAACTTCCGTTTCAGAGCACATTAAAAAGTCAGTAAGTTCGTAAAGTGTGTTAACTTTAGAAATTCACAAGTTTGGATTCAATAAAGGAAACGCCTAAAGGAGTAAAATAATACAGGTAAAAATAATAATTTTGTTGGAATTAAAATATATACTGAGTTTCCAAGTAATTAATTTCGCTCAGGAGACTCACCACATATAATATCCTTGAGCATAAGATTTAATAATGTAACATTGAAAAACTAGCCGTAGGATACGATTGATGTCAGGTTATATATTCTGATGAAGGATCTTTTAACTCTTGTATAACAATTTTATTACCACTGTATGTGTTTCTATTGTACTTATATATTTATATTCCAGAAAAAAAATCATGGGGGGTATATATACATACATATATAGGGAGATATGCCCAAATTAAATTTAAGGTTCTAAATCAAAACAATACATCATTAGGACATGCACAAGTACATTCCCCAAGGTTGGTTTGTCTTTGGCCCTCACGCTCTTGCGAATGGAAAGCATTAAAAATGCAATCCCCTTTGATTCCCTTCCCCTCCAACCAAATTATAGACAGGATAATGGTGCACTTTCCTCGAAGCTTTGCAAAACGTGAGGAGAGGTATATGTGTGTAAAGGGATTTACATGTTCGTTTAAATATATAATTTATGTTTATCAGTCTGCTTCCCCTTTAAAATAGGTTTGGTATGGCGTGTAGATTTATTATATTTGCAGCATGACTTTGAAATTAGTCGATCATTTCTTGAGTGCTTGAATCATAAGAGTTAGTTTTGTATAATGAGTAGACTTGATTTCTGCACGGTAGAAAGTTAGTTTGTGATAGGGGATACCTATATATGCAGACTAGATGATAAGTGGACTTTCGTGAGTAATTGCGCTCAATGTCCGTAAAATAACACGGGGAATATTCATGTGACGATCAGGAGCAGCAGGTTGAAGTTGTGCATTGAAATTCGTTTAAGATAGAAGTAACACGGGTTGTTGAGATAGCTGGACTCGCCTATCTCCTATCAAGCATACATAGGACATCAGTACATTCAACATTTAATTTCTTGTGAGAGTAAGTACTTACGTGGTGTCAACTTTGGAATTTGATATTTAATTAGACTCGGTCCATTAGGATGAAATAGGTATATTTTATTTTTGTAATATAATTAAGAGTGGATAGGATTTCAGGGGGATAGCTTCAGACGTCAGGCTACGTGTGGGTGCTTTTAATTACTTGTTAATTTTACTTGTGGTATTATTTCTGGATTTTATGTGTAATCATTAGATTGTATGTATTTGAAGCTTGAGTAGACTCAAGTCAGTTAAAATTGAGACCTTACTGTACTGTATTGGTGTATTGGGCAAGAGTAAAGGTGTTAATGAGATTTGTTGTGTTGCAGGATCCAAGATGGGCAGTCGACCTTCGTTATTGTTGAGAGATGAAGAGCTAGCTGAGATCCAGAAGGAGACGGGATGTAAGTTTTTGAAAGGCTAAAATTTTGAACTTGTAATTTAGTTTAGATTTTGGGAGGATTGTTTTAGAATGTGGTGTTTTTAATAAGTTGATTTATTGTTGTTTTTTTTTATTAATTGGTATCAGTTTCGGCCAACCAGATCGAACGCCTGTATAGCCGTTTTACAGCATTGGACAAATCGTCGACAGGGGCTTTGAGTCGAGAAGATTTCCTCAGGATACCGGAGTTAGCGATTAATCCTCTGGGAGAAAGAATTGTGAATGCTTTCTTCCGTCACAGTGACGAGGATCGTGTTAACTTCCGACAATTTGTTAGGGTTCTTGCACACTTTCGCCCTGTAAAGAAGCACAAGGAGAATCGTTATAATTCTCGCGAGGGGAAGTTACAGTTTGCTTTTAAATTGTACGACTTGGATGATGATGACCGAATCAGTCGGGACGAACTCATGGCTGTATTGCAGATGATGGTTGGAGAAAACATTAGGTATTTTTTAAGCTTTTCGGTTTGAAGGGATTTAAGCATTGTCAAATTGTTTGTTGTGAAAGGTAAAAATTAATACTTTTCTATATGCTAGTGAGGAGCAATTGATGAGTATTGCGGAGAGAACAATCCTTGAGGCTGATAATGATGGAGACGGAATGATAAGTTTCGACGAATTCTGCAAGGCTCTGGAGCGCTCTGAAGTCGAGCATAAGATGTCAATAAGGTTCCTGAATTAATGTGGTGGCGAAGTGATCGAAGATTGCATTCTCGAAATTACTTTTCCTGAACATATAATTTCAAAAATAGAGATTTATATATTTCATATCATTTGTATGAACGTTGTATTATATAGTCTAGTTGTAGTTCATCATGTTGAATGATAATTTGTATGTGATACATACGAAACATATGCACTCAAACATTACCCACCCTGTGCTTGAAATCTTCACTTTATCACATTTTATAAATCCAACTGTACCATGTCATGTGTCTTAATGAATATTACAAATTACTTACAGCTCAGCAAAAACTAACCTAACATAAATTATAAAATATCTATTTATGCACAGCAGTAATAATTCTTAACTGTGTATGAGCAGTATCCATTACCTATTTAACGCAAGCATTCATTACACCTTATGAATCTTATTATTACATAATTTGGTTCGGGCATTAAGTTTCAACGTAATATTTTTTGTGACTTGTCTATACAAGAATATTATTTAACTAAGGTTTGTGATTGAAGAGAAACAAATATTTTTTTTTCGAGAAATTAGATTATTATACGTTAAATAAATCTTTAAGTATTGTATCACCACGTTAGTGAAGCACAATGATCTAAAATAAAAAGACAAGTTAAATGCGTATAAACTTTACCATTCGTTTGATTTATTTCAATACGTCTTTTGCAATCATTATTCGAGGCAATACAAAAAATAAATAGGCCTACACTTCATAACTCACAATCAAATTTTGTGAATGAAAATCAAGATCGTTACATATTAGTTTCTAATTAGCCAAGACTTTCGCTGGGTCCGAGAAGTTTACGGTGAATATGTACAGAAGAGCTGGTAAAGGAACCAGTGACAGTAGCCATAAATCTCTATAGAAATTTTTTAGCTCCGTAATAGAAATAATTCCATAACCATGTAGGAACCAGTGGCACAAAATAATTCCCAAGTTTCTCCAGTCTTTGACGCTGTCCAAGAATAAACTTCGGATGTCCTTTTGGATGAAATAAATGTAAACATTGAATTTACTACCTCGTTTAAACTGCATACACACTTCGTTTCACACACCATATTAGCGTATTTATTTACCTGATTCTTCCTCTTTGAGAAATTATACGAGCAGGATATAACGGACGTAATGATAGTTACATACGGGAAGTAATTATCTGCACAGAACAAAGACGTTTCATTATTAAGGAATGTTGATACATGTTTATACTTATTGAGCTTTGTAAATTAGTTTTCATCTTGCACATATGTATATTTTACTTACAAATCAAACCTCCTAAAGTTAGATGTGCTAGAGCAAGTATAGGGAAGAAGTACAGCCCTGCGTAAATAGATTTACTGACTTTAACTCCCAAGATAACATGAGCAAGGAACCGCATGATGAGCATGAGTAAATCTGCCACAGCATAAAATACAAGAACGATGGTGTATCTGAAAAAATCAAATCATGTAAAACCGTTCATGATGTATGTACATATAACAAAAAACACACCGAAATTGTAAAAAAAAGCTCACAAAAGTTATAATTTGTTATGAGCATAAAATCAAAACTCACAAAGGATATACCGCCTCATACGAACAATGCAACGTCTCCATGAAGTTGGGCTGAGGATTGTAAAATATAGGGTACCAATCCGACATTCTGGATGCTCTACACGAATGTAATTCGAAACTCCCATACGGTTCCCAAGACAGCAAAGTGATCACACCAGCCAAAGCAACTTCCACCACAGAGCATACTACTAAACCCAAAGTGTGCTTGCCACTTCTGAAACACAAAATCGAAATATTTCATTAATGATAATATACCTCATAAGTTCCAAAATCTTTACAATGCTTTAAGTACTATCAAAAACTGTGTCAAACCTCAGCAATTTTGTTTCAATGGATGACAAATGTAACAACACAGGTAGAAGTGCCATAAATCCTAAGTATAGCCAGTCATATAGAAGCAAGTCCGATTGACATGGTGTGCACACATAATTCTGATCATTTCGACGAAACCCTCGTGGACAACTTCCACACGCTCCCCAGATACTGCAAACAGAATAACAATTAAATCAACCACTGTGATTCCAACAATATTTAAACGCTTCCAAGTCTTCCATGGTGATCAAAAACTCCTCGCTTTCAAATAACAATCAGAATAAAACTAAAAACCATCTTACTTTCCCTCCTGGAGTACTCTCCGACCACAATACAGTCCAGGGCAATATGCTGGCAGTTTAGAAACGTTCCCTCTTGCATGCTCATATTGCATTTTTTCCCATGTATTATAGCTCATTTTAATCCCAAACTCAACATTCACTCTCTCTCACAAATATGCTAAAGTTAATTGAACTACGGGCGTTTGGCAATTTACATTTATTATTATTACAGTTTCTGGTATTTGCTCTCCATTCATTTCACTATTTACCGTTACATAGTACGTCTGTTCATCTACTACTCCCCACTTCCTTTCTTTCACAAATAAAAAACGTAAAAATACACACTGGTGTAAATCACAATGAGTACCAGACAGTAGTGAAATAAAATAATGGCATAAAACTAGAGAATAATTAATATTTTTATCAACAGCAAAATTAGAAATAAGTATTGTAATATTATAATCAAACTTGCATTGTGAACTATAATAATTATTCCTTTGACGGAAATTACCAAATTGACTTAGTGTAGCATCAACTTCTGGGAACTTCACTTTCGTAATTGGATGTTATCGCTTTTTGGGGTACAAGTACAATTACAATATCCGTTCCCAACAATAGTTCAAATTTAGCGGTTTGTTAGACCTACATACTTTCAATGGTCAGTCACATTCATTTCTATGGTTGGGCACTGCTGCAGCACAAGAAGAAGCAAAGCAGGAGCAGAATTAGAAGGAACTAGCTGCCTATATCTATAAGCACCATATGCGTAACTATGTATATATAAAATGTGATCATTTTGCTCTTTTAATCCAAAATCCATTTAGATCTAGATATTTAATATCTCTCTTCGTCTCTTCATCGAGGATATAGTACAGTTAGAATTATTTGTAGTTACCAAGTTACCAATGCCAAATAATGCTGATACTGATAACCAGTACGTCAATAACGCCAACAGGCCAACACTTCATGCTCAGTCTGTTTGCATGTCATTACATGTGTGACAAAATAAAATTCCATATCAATATCAGGTGTAGTGTGTACATTGTGTATACGCAACGTGTCGTGTATACAAAACTTTGGTGTACCAGCAGTGTTTGACAAAGTATAACTTTGAAAGTCTCATCTGCTTTTTTGGGACACTTCATCCTTTTTTACAATACCGAAAGAGGGTACTGATAAGAACTGACGATGATAATATGCACGTGGGAGGGGAAGTGCGAATGAAATGACGCATTTAAAACTTCTAAATCCTAAATTCGAAGCTTCGATTTAAAGTTGATGCACTTAGTAGGCGGGGAGGAAAAGCTGCAGAATTATCATGAAAATTGTCTTGGCGGTGAGAGGGATGCTAAATTATCAAATTTTTGATTGTGTTTTAAAAGAATAAAACTTTATCTCAATTAAAGTCTTTGCTCCCTTCAGTATAGCATTTCAAGAGACTTGAAACGAATCCCTTTGGTGTAATTTTTGAAGATTCTAAATCCTCTTGACATATTTTTTCCACCTTCAAGTACAAATTCATTCACTAGTCTCTGAGTTACACGTAATGTGTAGAGGATCTTCAAATATTGTTATGTATGTAGTATTATTTATATGGAGCACTTAAAATTCTAAAAACAACTTATGAATTTTCTCTGAACTAATTTCGAAGATAGAATTTAGAAAAATAATATTTCATTGAATTTGACTATACGTGTAGATATTTGCATGGTATACGGTATCATGAGACTCTCAATATATAGGCGTGGACGGGATAAAATGATCTACATGCAATGTTTTTGTACATCATGTAAATCATTTTTTCATTTTGCATTGCCTCGACGATGTTTCATACTTATTTGTAATCAACCATTTTAATAATTGGAATACGTGCTTATTGCTTAGAATCACTTTTATTATAGCCAAGCTTTCAAACACGAACAGTGCTCTTCTTCAGGGCCTAAACATGACTAAATATTGGTAATATCGCCAAGTTTTAATAATTGATTGAGAAATTCTGACTCCCGATAAAAACTGCATACTTAACTATACAACCTTTTGTCAAAACTGAGATGATAATTTTGCTGTAATTTTTTCGTCTACTCCAATTCGGTCCTACCCTCGGAAAATTGTGTTCTGGTCAAAGGTGGGCACTAAAGGCTGCCTATTTTCTTTCAAAAAATATCGCCATCCTATATAGGTTAATAGGTTGTTTCAACGAAAAGAAGAGCCTTGATACCAAGGGTCTAGTACTCTCACTGCCTGCCTATTAGCCTATATCTGTCCTAGTGCGCATTGCTTGCCTGCCTATATAGGCGATATAAATGTGAGTTTTAGATAGTGCAAGCCATATGCAATGATCACATGCAATTGGAAACCAATGTATGGATTTGATTACTTCTGTAGTAAACTACATAATCCAGTTGGAATAAATACGTGACCATTATGCATGTACTGTGGTATACATGTTCATTCACTATGCTAATTACTGGTATCAAGTAATTCCCGCCTCATTCTAAGTCCGTCTCTGCAAACGTTTTCCCAAAGATCTTGTAATCCTGTCCTAACCAATTCGTGCTCTGAGAATGTTCCGCTCGCCACTAATGCATAGCCTTTACTTGAACGAACTTGTAGCCTGCCTGAATAGCCCAGTCCTTTGTTCGGAAATGTCTGAATAGCCTTGATTTTCCCTAAGCCTATATTGTAGTGGTGGTTGCCCAGCCTAGAACCTCGCCTAGATTTATATCCCAACTTGCAGCATCCTTGAGCCTTAGCCTATTATAGGGCCTAGAATCTAGGCAGGCGCCCATGTTTGGTTCTGTTCGAAATGAAAATCAGACTGAAATCAGACCACTAGCTGTTCTTAGATTTTATCGAAATGTGACGAAGTGAGGGGGTGAGCTCAAGCGCGGATTTTGTCTGAAAGGTTTTTGTCCGGAAGACTTATATTTTCCCAAAATATGAAAGGTCAAATGTTACAGTAACTAAAACGGCCCACGAATAAGCCCATTTAGTTTACACCACATGATGGATTTGCATCTACCAGCAAAAAATTCGGCACAAAGATTACGACTCGTAAAATATCTCACAAACTACCATTTCTCCCTTACAAAAAATCTTTCCATTTCGTAATCAGCTCAGCCAATCACCATAAAAACCCGCATCACACCAAGTTCCTTAAAAACCCAAAGAACAGCTTCCTGTCTGCATTTACCGTCTGAAAATACAGCTGTAACTCACTCCGCCAGATTTCCTCGCCAGACAGCACCCCATCGGGAATCCTAATCTCCCCAACACTGTACCAGAGAGCTCCTTGGATTTTACAGCAGGAAATGGGACTATATGGAGGAAAAAAAGAGAAGGGAAAAATACAATGGGACACAGGCCCGACTGTATAAAAAGGAGGGTCCGTCCGTATACGATATTCGCATTGGTTCTTTGCAAACACTCATGAATTATTTTTCTCTCAACTCAAGGATAATTGTGCTCCATATTTCAACTAAATGTTGTAAAATTGCCACTAAAATTCACTTGGCAAAGCCTCCTTCAATGTTTTCATTGGGTTCTGACAGCGACTGTACTTTTTTGTGGGAGCTCAGTCATTTGCGTTACGATGGGATTGCAATTATGACTCCCTTTTTGTAGCATGTGCCCAATTGCCCAATGCAATTTCCCTATACTTACATACCCAGTTCTGAAGCTATATAAACCCTAGAAGTTAATAGCACTGACTATAGCAGTACTTTAACACTATACCATGGAATTTTAAAAGTCCTTTATATCAAAGAACTTTCTATAAAATCATCTTTGCGTAGTTTGCGTATGCATCTATAAGTAACACGTTTAAAGAGACAGTGGAGTGTGTGTAGTGTGTGTTTTTGTACTCATTCGTTTCTTGTGTACTTATTCGTATTCTTCGTACGAGAGCTGGTGCGGGATTGTATTCTAACCTGCTCAGATTCCTCTTTTCGACGTCAAAACATCAGCTGTTCTGTGCTCAGAATCAGGGAAACCTATGATTTTTGCTTGAGAGTTCAAATTAAAAATTTCAGTTCCTGCATATATGTATATGTACAGTAATAATTACTACAGTAAGGGAAAAGTTTTTTTTTCAGTTGATGGTAAATAAGTAAATATTGTGTGTACACACGAGTTTAAAAGCCCAGCGTTGCGAAGGTGAGTTGAGTTACATGCAGAATATTGAAACTCGATAGGGCTGA
Organism: Allacma fusca; assembly: GCA_947179485.1. NCBI lineage: Eukaryota > Metazoa > Arthropoda > Collembola > Symphypleona > Sminthuridae > Allacma > Allacma fusca. Next base: position 22,008,742 of record OX359247.1, read on the forward strand.
CAATGCGCTTTGGGATTTTGTTTATTTTTTTTTTGTTTAATGTTTTTTTATAGAATTATTTTTTGTAAGGAGTATATAAGTGTTTTACAATGTCTTAATTATAAGGAGGATGGGTTTCTTCTTACAGGAGTTTGAGACTTGTTTCTGGGGAGGTTTTTTAAAATTATAATTGGTTTAATTATTGTTGTTATTTAAATTAATTATTTGGGTGTTGTATTATTTTTTGGGTGACGACAGCGATGAGGGAGGAAATGTGACTAATTGTTTTTATGGTTCGTATTATGACGTAATTTTTGTAAGAAGGCAATGAAGATGCAAGGTTTGGATTTAGTAAAGACTGTATAATAATGTATAATGTGTAATAGGCCATTGTTTACTTCCTTGGAAGAGGTTATTTATTCACTGGGTTCCGTGGTGGAGTTTAGCCTACATATGCACGTACGTTGTTGGAGTTGAATGGTGAAAGACCTGGATAATTATTGAGGATTGGTTATATATGTATTTATGAGTGCGATTTTTGATATTGGGGCCCTTAATTAGGGGGTGAAAGGGCTGAGGGGGGGAGGCTGGAAGGATTGTGTTGTTAGAGTTAGTTTGGATTTAGAAGTAGATAGTATTTAGTTATTTTGCTGAGCTGGAGGAACTCTTCTTTTGGAAGTTTGTTGAAATTAGAAAGAAAAGTACTATTTTAGGTGAGATTTTGAGAGATTTGTAATGAGATTGTATTTTGATTGTTTTAGATTGTTGACCCTGAGGTTCCAGATTGGAGTTGTGATACAAATTTTCTTTAATCTCAATGGCCCCCGAACGACGTTCCAGGCACGGGCGAGCGAGGCATGCAAGAGGAAACGGAAGAAGACCAAGTCCTCAGGACACGATTTCCGGGGATTCAGTCCGACGAGTCCTGGACTCATACTGTCCTCACTGTGCTACTGATATACGATCCGCAGGACCGAGACGCTTGAGTAAGATTGAATAATGATTACTTTATTGAATGTTAATAATTATGGGAACTTGGAACTTTACTGGATGTCAAACTGTGGGAAACTAAATTGCATGAATTTTTAAAGCTCGATGCCCTAATACTGCTTTGTGCGGGAAGCCTCTTCCTTTGGAAGAATGTTGTCCTCATTGTGCTCACTATATACGACGTGAGTTGCTATTTGCTTGTACTTTCCAGTTAAGACATAAGTGAATACTTATTAATTTTTGGATGTTTATTTACCTAATGTGTGGTTTTGGGAATGTTTGTAGCGGGAGATAATTTCTGTCGTGTTTGTCGAACAAATTTGCGTGGTGTGGTACGAGGTCGTGGAGGGCTATACCAACAAATAAATCGTGTTCCTTCTCCGAATCGGGTATCCTCTCCTCCCAGACAACAAGTTCAGCCTGATCAAGATCCAGGGGAGGATAGTGACCGCTGGGAGCCTGGCTTTGCTGAGTTCCCTAGTGATGATGATCAACACAACACGGATTCTGACAATGAGGAGCCAGGGAACCCTGACTTTTTAGCCCATGGGGGTGGAGGGGGATTTCTCCGTATAGCTGTTCTTGGTGATGAATGAAACAATCTTTAAATTCATCCAATAATCCAGGGTGTAAAACTTCGGAAAGTACGAAAATATCTTTTCGCAGATTGGTGTGACTACGTAATATCTAGCAATTGCAATGACTCAAGACCAGCATGATAATTCATGCAGATCAGTTATACCAACCTAAAATTCCACAAAATCTGTTGTAATAATCAATAATAATGTAAGTTCGTTCGAGAGTGCTATTATGTTTGTTCTCGCAGTGACAGTGTACATATGATTCGCAAGTTACGCAATTTTCGATATTTGGATGTACGTATTAGTTTTCCAAGGTTCACCAAGTTAGTAAAAGTCAGTCTTGCTTGTTGTCATGCCTCACCTCTTTGAATGTCAACTCCGTTAGTACGTGTGCATTAAGTTAGGAAAAATTCTCTTATCTAGATTTTGTGTGTCATCATATTTAAAACATCACTTTACGTTGTTGGTAGTTTCTAGTGGTGAAAGAAGATGAAGTCAGGATCGCGATTTGCAGTTCCTGTTAGTTGTAATATTAATGGCTCAGTATTTATTGGTAAACGTTTTATAATTTCTGGAAACACAGATAACGATTGCAATTTGAAGAAGGGTGTATTACTTGTGGTAGTAAATACACTAAATACACAAAAGTACATTTCTTTATAATTTAGTTTGGTTAGACATGAGAACGTTTTCGCAGTGACATAATAGAAAATGAATCAATACCTTGTGCTTCTAAGATCTGATCTGATCTGTCAATAGTTTTGGGCCTTTAGTTCTAGTATAATTGGCGTATTATATTTTAATCGATTTTAATTTGGTATTCGAATGAACTTACACTCTTTTCAAGCAGTCCAATGATACATTTCAAGGGATCAAAAGTGTTCTATGTTAAAAATGTCGCTTTCAGAAAATCCGGCTATAATTATTTTCTTGTGGAATGAGTTTTTCTAAGTTCATAAGTGCTCTTAAAGTTACGGTATACAAACTAATTCTCACTTGTATTAACAGCTCAATTTTATTTTCAGTGCGATTTCCATCCGAAAATAAATTGTTTCTGTAACTTATCTGTGCATGTATATATATATTATATATTTGTGTATACATATTGTCTGCAAATCTTCTGGACAGCTAAATACTTTGCAGGACAAGAACTACTTGTATTGTTACTGTCGACTTACACTTATGTACTTTATACCTCTTACAGGGTATTTACCATTTGTATATGTGAGCAACTTCATTTATTGTAGCCGGTTTATTTTCATGTATTCTACATATGAATATTGATAGTATTTTCATTAATAATTCTTGTCAGAGTTTATATTTGTTTCATTTTTTGATCGCAGTTCAAAATAAAAATAATTTTCACCAGGATAACCATTTGTTTTCAGATGTTCGACCGTCTAAGACTAACGCTATCGAACTTCCATGAATGTAGTAAAAGTTAATTGCTTTTACGTAACGTGAAATGCGTAGTAATTATTTTACAAGGAAACATACTGCATAAATTCTATTACGAATTTCGTAAAATAAAATGTACATGGCAATAAGCAAGTACTGCACAATAATTTGTAGGATATTGTTTTTATATGCGAACTATGTGTTCATCATTTGCCCGATTTGAGTACCCGTTTTTAGAACTTTTTAATAATGTATGAGGGAATTTAATTTGCTTGGAATCTAATTTTAGTCTATAAAAGTTGCCGTAGTAAAATTGACAGGCGAATATTAGAGGTTGCCGGGGGAATAAAATTCGTTTTATTACGCACTCCTTCCCTGCGGATTCGGGCTTCCTTGCAATAGTGCTAGTCATGTCTCATGGGACAAAGAATAGGAAAACATAATACGGCTGTATGAGTAAAAATTCAATTGTTGTTGTCTGTGCCCAGCAGACATTTTGCATAATTTGTACATTTCCTTTGTAACTGACGGAGTAGAACATTTCGGGCAATCGTAAAATAAAGTAGAGAAGATTTACAGTGAGTAATGCCAACTGAGCAGGAATTTAATGATTACCGTGCATACTGAACTTAAAAAGGAGAAACAAGACACACCGTACAAGTTCATATTTTAACAACATATGTATGTATTCAGCGAAATTTTCAACTGGACATGGTATCTGAGGAATCGATTTAGTAGGAACTAATTTGATTAAAGTTACATTTAAAAATCAGTTTGGTATGTAGTCCCATTAAAGTACCCAACTTCGGTTATTATCGTGTTCTTCCAGTTGTTTTCCAGTAATTACTGAAGTATAAAACGTAATTACTTACAAATTAGAGTTTGTTTTGTTAAACCGCTGAAATCCCATGACGATACGATGGTTTGAGTGAGAATATGTAGGGATAATATAGCCACTAATAATTCCCTAGACTGAAGAACTACATCCTCAGAAACATATGTTAATTGCCCCAAAATTGCGACGGTCTGCTAGATATAGCATTGGCTTGTTGAAAATTGAACATGAATGTGATGGGAACCAAAATTGAGTCCATGTCCCTAATAATGCCAGCAGCATTGGCTGTGGTAACTACACACATGTGAATCAACAAGAGTAGATGTTTCGGTTTAAAACATATCCAACTACCCGTCCTATTATGCATACATGTAATTATACATAGTTGTAGCAGATACCCAGTACAGTGCGTATATACTAAAACAAAATTACATCATTTGGCTTGTAATACGTGAAATCAGTCAAGTTATTTAGCAGCTTGTTAAACTTTCCAATGCACAAGCTATATATGTGTAGAAAAGCCACAAACATATAATGAATTCTTGTCATGAGCTCCCGAGTTGTTCCTTTCAGCAGTGATCCCTGCAAATTTATGCATTGCTATGTGATAGGTTACCACCACAAGCATAATAAAATCAGCCAGTTTTCATTAATGCACTCCCCTGACTCATATTTACGTAATAAGTACAAGACGCAGCAACTTCATATCGACATTATTTCTTTAGATCAGATTTATCGTTAGTACTGACGCTGGAGTAATCGCTGCTGATTTTTATTAAAACACTACTCTCCAGTGGTAATTGACCAGATGAGTCTCCAGCTACTATACTGAAAGTTTCATACAAGAAGACCCACAACAGAAAATTACATCACAGATAAGATGTATTACATCCACACGGTTTATACATGAATAGGCATTAAGTGGAGTGGTCGTATAAATACATAAAATAACATAAAAGGCATGATGACATAATATACGATAAGTAAGGATCATATCCTTCCCTAACTTTTAGCCCTGGGCTTCCTCCTTTGAGACAGAGCAGGCAGACTTGCTTTAATAATAAATAAAAGTTATAGGAAGTGTTCCATGAAGGCTTCATTTCTATAATGTCATTCACGGTCTTCACAGAGTCGAGAGCAAGGTTATATCTATATTTTTTTGGTATTTGTTATTTTTTGGGGTGGGCATATATATGCGTTAGAGTTGATGATGATAAATAGCCACGGTTACAAGGGCCAAGTCCAAGCAAATACTCACTACGTCAGTTCAGTGACTATACAGTGACCACATAGAGAGTAGAATCCTCTCTTGCTGTCACTGTACAGGAACGGTTCACAGCTAGTAACATTCCAGTCTGTGTTTTTACCCTGCGTGGAGGAAAACTCTTAGAAAGCAAGTATTTGTATGCAAAGGATTTTGTCATGTGAAAGATAGACACACTTGTGCTCATAAAATTGTGTCTACTCTCATGCATACTTGAGCTTTGTAGGAGACAAGTGAAACAGTTTGCAAGTTCCTTTGCCATTTTTTGTAGGTCGGTGGAACTCGGCTCAAGTATTGATCGAGAAGGGAGGAAAATCCATTGCATTGCAGTTTGCAGTAGTTGCTCGAGCTTAGTCGAGTCTTTCAAGTCGGGTAATTCGGTGTGTGGTAGAGAGACGCTCTGAGTATAAAAACCATCATTTCTTGTGTGTACTCTGTAACAGCAACCTCTACCATTCCTCTGGGTGAGGATGTTTAAGTGCAACGTTGGCACGTAAATTAGTAGAGCATACACACAGTACACATCTGTACATTGGAAGGGACGATTGAAGATTGAGCGGGCGCCAGAAGTTTTTTTCCCTATAAAATCACCTGCTACTCTTCAATATTTGATCTGTAGAAGAAGTTTCCCTTGAAAGGAAGATCTTCTTAATAAATAATCCCTGTCATGAATAGCAACATTGAAGAACGGAAATTTCCTCAAAGAATCGTGTAAAGTTGGGAGGACAGTGAAAGGACTTGAAGATTCTTTGCAGATTTCCCTCTAAACCTTGTTTTGTACATAGTTGTAGCTCCAGAAAGATTTCGACAATGGATTTCAACGTGAAGAAACTTGTGGGAGAAGCTGGAACTTTTCTCACTCGGGCTGTTCAGGTAATTAGATTGGGCTTAAGTCCATGGAAATGATTTCATTTGGGATGTGAGCAAAATTGAATAAAAGGTTTATCGTATGTGCTGGGTGCTAGTGTCAAAAGACAGCCCAAGTATATATCCACATAAATCTTTTTCTTGCAAGTATAAGTCCAAAGTTTCAACTCAGTATATACTTTTACCTTGACAAATTTATTTGATTCTATGTCATATGTATATACTTATATGGGACAAATATAATATTGAACAATAATTTAACTCCCGCTGAACCAATTATTGCAGATGACAGAGGAAGCGATATATTCCGGGGAAAAAACTACTTTAGATCCACAATTGGAATCTTCCATGAGACAAGCAGACTCAGCACGGAACTGGACCGCCAAGATGGTAAAAGATACCGAAAGTGTTCTCACACCGAATCCGGGTAAGAACTGACAAAGTCGAACAAAGTCCTTGATGTGGGATTTAAGCTTAAATGCTAATAATACCATCCGCCTTTCTTATGTCTAGGCTACAGAATAGAGGATATGCTCATGGAGAAAATTGATAAGAAGCGACCCCAAAGACAGACTAACATTGAAGTTCTTGGACAGGGATTAATTGAAGCCGGGAGTGAATTTGGGCCTAGTACTGCTTATGGTTAGTCTACAACTTTATCCAATTCCTTCCCTTGGCAGCATGTAGTTATTTTAGTTTATTTGTATTTCATCTGTTTTTGTTTATGAGGCTTTTAAGCATAAGCATTAGCTTCCTTTGACGTGATTACATACATACATATAAATTACGTACTACTAGATCCATGTTATCTCTTGAAAATAATACTGCTGGTACATAGTAGATTAGCTTCGCAGTCTATCTGTATCGCGTCGAGAGGAAACATTATTGGTCAGAAAAATCCATTAGGAAGGCAAATGTCAAAGCCAATATAAGTTGGAAGGTACATTACTGTAATATATAGACGGAGGCGTAGGCATCAAATACCCAAAGCTCTATTTTAGTAAATTAATCAATGGTCTTACGTATGTACATATGCCTGCAGGAAGCATGCTGATAAAGGTAGGACAAACGGATCTGAAGTTGGGGCAAACAGAGCGGGAGTTCGTTTCCAGTGCCGTCAACTCCTACGTTGAACCTCTCAATAGGTTTCTTGAGAATGAGGTCCGGGTGGCTGCAAAGGAGCGGAAGACCCTGGAAAATAAGAGGTTGTAAAATTATCGTTATATCTCCAGCATTCATAATTGTCCTAATAGTCATTCCCAGATATATTAATTAAAATAAAAAAAAAGTTTTTTTTTATTTCTCCATGATAATGTAGACTGGACTTGGACGCAGCCAAGAATCGCTTGCGAAAGGCGAGGAGTATGAGCAGTACTTCATCGGTAGGTTGCATTCAAACTGTTTGACTGTATAATTAATTCTAAGCAGCTTGTTTCCTGCGGCTTATGATTGCTTCGGTCAATTAACAAAGAGTATTTGTGGGAACGCTGTTACTGTCTTCTTTCGCCTGTGTCTAAACGTCTAAAGGTGTGGGACTCCTTAGGCTTATATGTACGTAAGCAGGTACGACACTACTAATGAAATTAAATTTGTCAGGGTATAAGCTCCGAACTGTAGGTCTGCGTATGTTGTATGCCACTGTGCCGTGTAGTCGGGAGATGTAAGGATTAAAATTACCGAAATAATTGGTCCCATGGGTGTAATGGAAGTGTCATAAAATTGTAATATATATACTCCAGGATAATTCGGGTTGAAGGGAAGTTGACAGTTGACATTGCATTTTGTAATTTTGTAGAAGTACTACGTGCTTACAATAATGCAACAATAATATCACGAATTGTAGGAACATGATTGATCGCATGAACTAACGATGTATTATTTAAGACTCTTTTCCCTACTAACAATTGCTCAACTCTTGAAAATATTACAGAAGGATGGAACTGATCCTAGAATTCTTATCCAGCAAGTAAGTTTTAGCGTGACAAAAATACATTAGAGTTACCATTTATCTATATGTGGGAGTGAGTATACGGTAGTTTTATGTTGTAATCGTTTCCGGTAACTTTCTTCCCTTAAAATGCAAATTCCAAATCACAAATTTGAGGGTTTAAAAAACCGTAATATATTTTCATGTGTACTTTAGGCGGAGCGAGAAGTTTTAGAGGCACAAAAGGAATTTAACCAGCAAGCGGAAATTGTCCGCGTTCAGCTGGACATTGTGATGGTGAGCCGAGATCGGCATATTGAGCACTTGAAATCCCTCATATCAGCCCAGACAACCTACTATGCCAGATGTCATCAACTTATGCTGGATCTTGGACGAGAACTGGAACAGTACGATGAAATTTTTATTTTTGCACATATACATACGTGTCTACATGTATACATATATACTTAGTCTGTACAGGCGCTTTTGGTATACACACAAGAATTCTCTTGGGCTCTCGTAATTAAATATCCACCGGAAATGATGCCTAAAGTTGTGTCATTCCTTGCTTGCGTAAAAGTTGATGCTTTCCTTTTGATACATATGCATATGGATCATATGCATGTGTACACTCTCAAGCAACAAAATATTTCAGTTTTTATCAAATGATTGTACAAGTACTTGACATTTTGATCCTCGTCTCCTTTTATTAAATTATTTGTATTCTTGCTTAAGTGAAAGCCATTTCCTTTTATGCATTGCTAATGTGTAACTACAAAGGTTTGCTTCTGGAGATTACTTTCAAGGAATACGTAAGCAGTTTTTCGTGGAGGGGATGGGGGGGGGGAATGCTATGGACAGATTTTGTTTGCTGTCTGTGAATTTAGACGCTTGTTCAAGGAAAGGTATTTTGGTACTAGCATCAAAGTCATGAGAACTGTGGTGGATCTGAACGTAGAATTAAAAGCCAAAAGCGTTTTCGTTGCGGATATTTGATGAGAGCACTAATTTCCTGGAAACCGTGTTCTTGCTTTGCTGTTGTAAGCACAGGACTGATTTAGTGGGAGCAAGTACACTTGTGTACTGACTTGCTTAGCGCAGCACTGTCAATGTTGTGTATAATTTGATTTTCAAAATTGTTTCCCTGGTCCTTTTCCTGCCTCATTCGAAACTAAATGAAGAATGCCAATACACAATGTGAGTTTGAACCAATCCTTCAGCATGGACTCGACTATTGATGGCACGTTAGAGGAAGGAGGTCAGATGAGAGCCAAAGTCATGTATGACTACGTTGCCCAAGGACCCGATGAAATCAGCTTGTTTGCAAATGAAGTAATAATTGTCATGTAATTTTACTTTCTCTTTCTAATAGCTCTTATAATTGTGTCATTAAACGAACCTATTGTTTTCTTTTCATGTGCAGCTATTACTCGTGGAAGAAAGTCCGGACTCGGAATTTTTTATCGCCATTAAAGGAAACACTCGCGGTCGTGCACCCAAGTCTTGCATTCTCTTGCTGTAATAAAATCACCGGAACACGACGTTCAGGACAATATGCTACCAACGACAGCGGGCTGAATCTATACATATACATACAAACCTCTCTTTATAAATACATATATACTCAAATATTATAGATTTAATTACGTATTCCAATTCCATTTTCCCACGAAGACACATATAGAAGTTTGGCATAACAATTACTTTGAGTCGTAGGTGTTATTTATATTTTATTGAGGATGTACAGAATAGTACAGACTATAAAAAAAGTGTGTAAATACATAGGTACAAAAATGTATACTTATATTTTTGTTGGAGAAAAACCGAAGCACGATATTTGTATTCTGAGCAGCACTTTTTGCTATATTGTCATTCATTTAATTTGATCAATACTGTTATGCTGAATCGCACCTTTTATTGTTATGTTGTGTGCAGCATAAGAAAAGAGCTCCTTTAGGGATGTCGGTACGTTCCTCTGTAATAGTAATAGCTACAAGTACCATTATCCTACATACAAAGTAAAAGGCTATAACTCTTGGGTTATTGTATTGACCTTCCTTTCCCAACACCAAAAATGATACTAGTCAGTCAGCAGAACGAAAAGAGCAGGAATCATCAGTTTAAATCGATTTAGCTTGTACTTCACTTGAATGCTAATCTTGTACAAGTGCTAAATATGTAAGCATCGAACAAAGTTATGGATGTACTGTTACTGTTATATGCTACATTTATTTTTAAGGGAAACATTAGGTTTGTAAAATAATTGGAGAGTAATATCTATACATACATATATGACATAAATATCTAATTACATAAATATGAACTTCCTAAAATCAAATTTTTTGAATGAAAATACAATTAACTAGTCTGTAGACATTTTAAAACCGCTTTAGAAAGCAAGCATTTGAAGCTAGAAATGCACTTATTGTTGATAGATACATCGATATGTGTATCACTGTGAAAGCTCAGGCGAGCAGCAAGCCTTCAATTTTGGGAAGAACTTAACTCCATTGTGAAAATCAAGTACGATATGTTAACGTGATTGCATAAAATCTCATAATTGTATATATATATATGAATAATCATTGTAGATTAGAAAAAAGCTGTTAAAATATTTAGCACTTATTAAATATCAATTTATCTCGCAGAAAGGAAGTTGTAAAACTGAAGTTCAAAAAACACGCAAATAATAAAAAATCATGTAAACATGCAGTTATTATGCCTTTAAGTTATTTGTGTACATGACGTTACGAAATTTATGTGTTTTCTTATGGAAAAGTATTTTTATTTTCGATGCACATATTTATGTGTGAATGCTGTTTTTGTTACATAATACACATATTAAGCTTCCACGTTTGACTTGACAAGTTGACGCATTGCAAAACACTGTCATTCAAATACTCATGTCATGATTATACGCTACACTGTATTTTTAATGAAAAGCCACCAACCAGTGGGCCCACGAAAATAGAACAACGTAAAAACCTGAACTGATCATATTATCGTTGAAAGTTTGGGCTCGACTTGAATCTTCCTTTTCCGCAACCATTGCTGCCCCCGCGTCACCTTCAAGTTCTTCAAGTATTTCCTCTGATACTTGGTCAATTACATCACCTATTTTCAGGAGCATTCGTCTCTTAGCCTCCTTGAAAATTATTTCCTCGCCTTTGGATGTACTCAATATATCCTGGAATTTATTGTTAGAGTAAATATTAATTAACAATTTGATTAATGAAGATTCGAAATTAGCTGTTTATTATATACAAAATATAATTTACATCCAAGGTCAGTTCGTCTGATTGGGAATTAACCGATTCCATTTCTAAAGGTTCATATTCATTAAAATTATCATAGTAGTCATTGGGCTTATGCTCTTCGGATTGAGCATTAAAATAAGAAGCAGGCATCGGTGGACGTTGTGGAATTGGATAGGTTTCCCCGAAAACATCTGCAAAAATTTCTGATCTTCTTTTCCTCTGATGGGTCATAAATTCGTTCCCCGGGGTTTCTCCAATGATGCAAGCACAAAGTAGAACGAACTTAAGCGAATGCATTTTTCCTTCGTGAGTGCTAATACATATGTAGATGGCATTAATCTATAAAAACATGTATATAGAGCGTTGTGGTACTTTGATAAAAGATCTAAATTTGTCTTGAATATTGTAGGTATATGTATTGCCCTGGTTATGTTTTATTTGTTCGTGTTACATTCACACTTACAAAACTAGTCAGGAAGGAACTTTTCATAACATTTCTGACAAATTTAAAAGTACACAGTCCACATATGGTTCCAAAACTTCCCAGCAGTTTGCAACAGTTATCTGAAACTCTGGCCATACCAGGAAAGATTTAACGAACTAGTGCAAATCCTTTTATAACTCCACTAAAGAAGATTTTGTGATCGTGAGAAAGCAAATTGTTAACAATAAATTTTCCCTGTTTACAAGTTATTTTCCAATGTATAGTATTATAATCTTATCAGTTTGTGTTCCTCGTAGTTTTCCTGACAACATCGTGTCATCAAATTATTATCTAAATTTTTTCCTTTTATTCTGACCAGGAACAAATCCTAATCCGGATTATATATTTGCCAGCTAATGCGAATTTTCCAACGAGAAAACTTATAGGAAAGATTGCATAATTAGGAGATAATATAAACATAATCAGTATTACATGCAGTATTTAAATTATGATTGGATAATTTGTTCCATTGTCAAAATTGAATTCAATAAAATCGGGGTTTTTTAAGGAAACCTTGTTGTTCAAAAATATTGGTTTGCCTTATCCACTAATGTATGAAAAAAACCATATGAGGAAACATGGCTTGGATTGGATCTGTGTATTTACATACTTACAGACAACAAAACAGATCGTTCATTCAACAACTCGCTTACAATTAGATACAAGAGTCCCATGAGCTGATAAATTGTACAACCCTTAATTCATATTGCCTGCGTCTGCAAGACCATATCCTTGCTCAAGTTTTTGCACTAATATGTGCAAAGACGCATGGGTTTCCCATCAGCACATAATATTGGAGCTGAGAGTTGTCCAGTCATCCAGGAATATTGTTCATGTTGACATTGTTGTCGAGGAGGCGAACGCAAAAGTGGATAATAGCCTGTAAAAACAGCGTGAGAATGTGAAAGAAACCTTTTTTGTCAGATGTTGGCGTGCTGGAAGAGCTTACGCGGATACAATGACTGTCAGGGGAAAAAAACTACTTATCATGCCAACCACAAGCTGCTTTCATCTATAAGTCTGAGTCCACTCTATTTTGAGTCCCTCGCTTACTGTATTATAAATTGCAGGTAGACAACAGTCACAGATTGCCGGGGAATGTACATGTAATATTTATTATACATGAAACTCTGTCCGACGTAGTGTAATGTCATTCCTACTGACTACTACTTCCAACTTTGTTTGCTTACTGCTCATTTTTGATGCAAACAGCAGTGGATTAACAACGTCGGCACGTATGTATCTTGCAATTCGTTAACAAAGGGTAATTTGTGCACACTATTTTATTGATTGTTGCTCTTACAAAATGCGCTTACACAAAAAGTAAGGACTTGCGAAAGTAGGAAAAATTTTCTGAAGCTCGGGGAAACATTTTTCCAACCAGTACTCTGTTAGTGACGGAGCAATCAGTTCAGTACATCCTGTTGCTACAATCCTTGAAAAAACTTATTCAATCAGAAATGAATTATTCTTTAAGATATTTGTTCCTAAGTTTACTATTCGTGCTGAAAGAAATAGCGTGTGAAGAACAGGTGAAAGAAGCAAAAATCCAGCAACCATTAGAATGGTGGCAACAGACTGTCGTGTATCAGATTTATCCGAGATCTTTTAAAGACTCTGATGGGGATGGTGTTGGAGATCTTAACGGTGAGGTTTCACAAGTACAAAAACAATTTTTGCGCTTATGTACGTGCGACCCAGTAATGTATTATGCTGTGTAAATAGGTATCACCTCCAAGTTGGACTACTTCAAAGACCTTGGCATTGGTGCCATCTGGATTAGCCCAATTTATGAGTCACCTATGAAGGACTTTGGCTATGATATATCGAACTTCACTAATATTGATCCTATTTTTGGGACACTGGATGATTTCAAGAAAATGGCGGATGAATTTCATAAAAGAGGTACGTTTTAACACAATAAACAATAAAGGCTGTGATAACTTCCGCGATGTTTTTTTTTCCAATATCATATTATTTTTACTGCGGTCTTAGGAAAATATGATTAAAAGAGACATCTGTAAGTGTAATTTGCATTATGTTTTTTGCTAGACCTGAAATTAATCATGGATATGGTACCGAACCATTCCAGTGATCTGCATGATTGGTTCAAAAAATCAGTGGACAGTATTGAACCGTACAAGGATTACTACGTTTGGAAAGATTCAAATGGTACTGATGCGGATGGAAAACCAATTCCGCCAAATAATTGGGTTAGTTGAGTTTATGCATTTATACAAATTGTTACGAAATCGAAAAGATACATGTATGACCATTGTTTTTCTGAGGATAATGTATTGTAGGTAAGCGTATTCGGTGGCTCCGCTTGGGAATGGAACGATAAACGTCAGCTATTCTACCTTCACCAGTTCGTTAAAGAACAGCCTGATTTAAATTTTGAAAATAATGAAGTAAGGAATGAGATTCTTGCTGTTGTAAAATTCTGGTTGGATATTGGAGTAGACGGCTTTCGGGTGGATGCTGTACCCTTTTTGTACGAAGACCAAGAATATTTAGACGAACCCGAAAACCCGGACAGAGATCCTGCTTCTCGTCCTGATGAATATCGTTACTGGAGTCATCCCTTCACGTACAATTTACCCAGAGTTTTGGATTTCCTCGCGGATTTCCGCAAACTTCTGGATGTTTATACGAAAACCGATAAGAAAGTTCGGTGTGTACAGTAACATTGATGTTCACAATAGCTCGAACATGACATCTCATGACTAATGACTCATTTTACCTTGTTATTGACAGATGCATGATGGTGGAGTCAACTGTTCCTATGGAGTTTGTTATGAGTTATTACGGGAACAAGGATAAACCCATTGCTCATTTCCCCTTCAATTTCCAATTACTCAATGTTAGACCTGAAATGAATGCTACGGGTGTGCTGGAACTGGTCAATATGTGGTACGACCTAATGCCTGAGGGTCAATGGGCCACTTTCCTAGTAATTTTTCCAAGAATTTCTTTCGCGAATCGATAATCGATAAAATCGGGGATGGTTAATTGCAAAAATTATCACAGATGTTTTAACTATGGATTTGTTTGGATTAAGGTAGGAAACCACGATCAGTTAAGAGTACCGAATAGGTGGACCAAGGGGGGTATAGATAGCGCCAACATGATTAATTTGCTTCTCCAAGGAACTGCTGTGACATACTACGGCGAGGAAATTGGAATGACAGACACTCCAATGACTTGGGAACAAACTGTGGATCCTGCAGGTTGTAATACAGACCCAGACCGCTATCAGATCTTCTCAAGAGATCCAGCACGCACTCCCATGCAATGGAGTGGAGATACTGGAGCAGGATTCTCCTCAAGAAACGACACTTGGCTGCCTTTGAACCCGGACTACGGAACAGTAAATGTGGAAGCGCAGCAGGGAGCTGACGAGAGTCATTTGAAAGTTTACAAAGAGCTCCTGAAATTGAGACAAACTGAAGCCTGGAGATATGGAGATTATGAGGGAAAAGTTTTGGCGGATGGTGATGCTCTAGGCTTCACACGGTAACAAAATACTGAAAAAACATGAAATTAGTACTAAAATGTAATACATATTTAAAGAAGTGTTGTATTATGTCCGCATTTTACAACTTGAAGGCTAGCTTTGATTTTGAAGGGTTTGAAATTATACATATTTTTAGCGTACCGTGCGGTCCTAAAAGTATAGGGTTCCTGGTTTTGGTCAATTTCTCGGACAAAAATGTCACCGTGGACTGCAGTTCCTTCAAAAGCGTGCCGGTTCTGGGAAAGCTTGCTGTTCGTAGTGTCGATTTCCATAATTCACAGGCAGCCGTTGGGTAAATTTTTGTTTGTTTGAGACAATAAATATTAAGTTATGAGGTTTGGGAATTCATAAACAATTTTGCATTTTACCAATAAAGGAACGCTTTGGAGCTCCGTTCAGTGCAGCTAGGCCCTCGCAACAGTGCAGTCATTGAATTCAGATCGGAAAGAGGTTAAAAAAGTAGCTAAAGACCGTGAATCTGAATATTTATAACATTACTCGTTTAACTATTACGTGTAAAGAAATAGAAAATAAAAGCCATTGAATGGCAAATATTGAAAATGATTATTGATAGATCATCATTTCATACTGAAGATACAATTTTTTCGCAAAGATGCAAGACACATGAGATTTTTTCAAATAGGCGGAGAGAAAATTACCGACCTGCTTATTTACAGGTATATTTTAGCTGTACTAATGTTAGTATTTGTCGCGGTAATATTTTGGTTATTCACATTATTTATTTGCTTTACTGTTTATTGTACAACAAATGATAATAATTTAAGGATAATGGGAAATGAGCTTTGAAATGCAAAATATTACAAGAATTTTACAAAGGAGGAAATGCAATGATAACCGAGTTTCTGGCTCCCAGCTCGACAGTTTGTGTATTGATCACGCTTCTGCAAATTATAAATAGATAATCAATCAATTGCATTACCGTGTATACGTTTAAAAGCTTACGATAAGAAATTTGATGACTTATGTATCTTACCCAACGACTGCACCACGATTGTGGAATCCAACGCTGCGGACTTGAACGAACCCAATGGCAGGAACCCGGTCGAAGGTACTAGCGTCAACGTTTACGACATCGTCAGACAAGTTTACGAGTACCAAGTATCCCAAGGCATTAGAATTCTCGAGGATCCTATAAAAACAGAATAAATCAAATTAGTTTGTGTGCACTTGTGTAATTGTGGATGTGCACGTATTTAACAACACAGTGAGGAGGTTATGCATTTTTGTCAACTCTTGAAGATGATTACCGTGTGAAGGCAAGAACTTTGTCGGAATTCAAAGCCTGACTTTCGTAGCTGCCGTATCTCCAAGTGTCACTCTGCCGGAGGGTCAAGAGTTCCTTATAAACTTTTACATGGCTTTCTTCTGCCACAAGTTGTGCCTCAAGGTTGACATTGGGGTAGTTTGGGTTAAGGGGAAGCCAAGTTTTGTCAGAGGTAGAGAAGCCAGCCGCAGTTTGATTACTCCATTGCATAGGGGTACGAGCTGGATCTCTTGTGAATAAAAGGTAGCGTTCTGGGTCGGTGTAACAAGCTTGAGGGTCCACGGTCTCTTCCCAAGTTAAGAATGTGTCGGTCATTCCAAGTTCCTCTCCGTAGTAAGTCACGGCAGTTCCTTGTAAGAGTAAGTTAATCATGTTGGCACCATCAATGCTACCTTCCGACCATCTCGTTGGAGCTCGCTTTTGGTCGTGGTTTCCAAGCTGAAATTTGAAACGAACGCTTGTGAAATTGCATTGATACATTTTTAACATGATCAAGTAGATTGAATTTAACGGGTGAGAATATTATCGTCAGCTTACGAGGAAAGTTGCCCATTGACCCTCAGGTAAAAGATCGTACCAGATGTTTATCGCTTCCAAGACTTGTCTGGCGTTGTGGTCTGGTCGAACACTCAACAAATGGAAATTAAATGGGAAATGAGCTACAGGCTTGTCGCGGGTTCCATAATACTGCATGATGTAGTCGTCTGAGACACTTGATTCGACCATCATACATCTGAAGGCAACAAAATTGGAAGTTTCAGTTAATTTCTCATTCAACAATGCTTACTGTAGACAATGTTTAATAAATGCTCCACCTCAATTTCCCATCGACTTTGCTATAAATATCCAGAAGTTGACGCACATCAGCTAAGAATTCCAAAACTCCGGGAAGATTGAATGTGTAAATGTGATCGTAGTATCTGTGTTCATCAGGGCGGGATTCAGGGTCACGGTTGGGATTTTCAGGCTCATCCAAGAAACGTTGATCTTCATACATGTGAGGAACGGCGTCCATTCTAAAACCTTCAACACCGGTGTCCAACCAAAATTTGATTGCTGCCAACATCTCGTTTCTCACTTCAATGTTTTCGAAATTAAGGTCGGGTTGTTCCACTGCGAATTGGTGAAGATAGAATTGTTGACGTTGTTCATTCCATGTCCATGCAGTACCGCCAAATACACTCACCTGAAATTGAATTTTTTATTCTTAGTATTTTTCATAACATATGCATATGTACATGCTCTCATTTTTCAATTTTTTATAAACGAATTTTGAGGATCTGAAAAAATATGTTACCCAGTTGTTCGGTGGAAGAGGTTTTCCTTCCTCATCAAAACCTGTAGCGTTTTTCCAGACATAATAGTTCGTGTATGGTTCAATTCTCTGAACGGACTTCACAAACCATTCGTGAAGGTCACTGGAGTGATTAGGGACAATGTCCATGATCAATTTTATATCTGTGTCAGTCAAATAAATATTCTTAGTCGTGACCCTTAGCATGCAGTATACTAATTTTGGGAAAACTAGAATAAATGTGAACCTCTTTTCTTGAACTCTGTGGCCATCTCATAGAAGTCTTCCAGAGTCCCAAAAATAGGATCAATATTAGTGAAGTTTGAGATATCGTAACCAAAATCTTTCATGGGGGAACTGTACATTGGGGAGATCCAAATAGCATCGATTCCGAGGTCCACGAAGTAATCCAACTTCGAAGTAATTCCTAGAGTGATAAGATTTATTGCAAATAAATACTGTTTTTTATACTGTAGTTGCTAAAAATGTTAATGGTATGAAATTAAAGCTCTGGCGAACCTTTAATATCCCCGACGCCATCCCCATCAGAGTCTTTGAAAGACCTGGGATAAATTTGATATACAACAGATTGTTGCCACCATTCTAGGGGTGTATTTTCAGCGAGAATACTTTTTCGTACTGAGGTAGCCAGCCCAATTTGAACCAGGGCAAAGGCGAGAGAGATTTTTGCAAGTAGCTGCATTTTGTTAGGTTGAAAAAGTAGCAATAATTTAATAAAGTTGGATTGAGTGGGAATAGTGAGACTAGTCTTTATATACCATATGAGGCTAGATTAACAAGAGTTAAAACGTTTAAACGGAATTGATAATGTAGCAACTATTAGTATGTCATCAAATAAAAGTTTTAATTAACTAGGTGCTCCAGCACACGTGCTTATGTCTAACAATAAGTCAATAGACTTATCTACTGATACCTCTATCCTGAATTGGGCAAATTGAAGCCACTACTTGAGTGAACTTTGTAGCGTCAGTATGTAACTCCATGTGCCGAAATATTAATTATTAGAACCCCTAGAGCGTTATAGAACACAATCATTTTTTACCGATTAATTTATGTATTTAATATTTAGCACTAAATATTATCAGCAATATTGATGTGACGACAATCGAAAGCACCTGTACTTTTAAGCAGTGGGTTATAGTGTTAACGTTGGAGTGAAGATACCTCAACATACAAGTAGACAATTAGAAACATTAATGACTCTTCTAATGCCTTGTTTATAGTCGCTTTGATTTTTCATTGACTTTTCACTGACCAATCTTTTTCACGCAACTTTCATGAAGTTATAATTCCTATGATTTATAGTTCGAACGATTCACGCGCGAAAGCTGAGCTAATATTTTCGTTCGTCTTCACTGCATTTTTACTCACGGAAAACTAGAAACCTACAATTGTAAAGTTTTAAGTCAGTGATCTTTGACCTGCCATAAAAATGGCAGCCGTGAATAAACGTAAACTACTAAAATTTCTTCTTGCATGGAAGATAAATAATCGGGACAAGAAACGGTTTCGGTCAATGCATATTAGACCGATTTTGAAGAGACGCAATGTCCAAGGGGAAATAAGTTTAGTTCGTGAACTTGCCGATGATCCCATGTACCACCACAGGTACTTCCGGTAAGTTGTAAATGATATTTGGTTTTACAAACTAGTATAATAAATAAACATGTGGATAATAAACTATGATCATAAGAAATAGGGCTCTCTACTATAATAATTGAATGTAACTACAGGATGGACAAGGAGACGTTTGACCTAATTTATACGAGGATTTTGGCCAAAATATCCCATGCCCCAAATCATTGCAGACCAATCACACCTTTAGAGAGACTGTCCATTACATTAAGGTAGCTACCACTTGCACCGCTTATATTTTAATTTTATTATTGTCATATATTTACAAGCTTATTTAAATGTACATTAAAATTTATATACTGGAACTAAATGCACTATAAATTAATTTCCCCAACTATGCTCTGACGATTTACAAGGTACCTAGCCTCAGGAAACTCGCACATTTCACTGGCTTTAAACTACCGTGTAAGTTCAGCCAGCATAAGCAAGATTGTAAGAGAAGTCATGGTAGCAATTTGTGAAGAATTTGAAAAGGAGTGTCTTCCAGTTCCAGGTCATCAGGACTTTGAGAAAATAATGCAAGAATTCGAAACAAAATGGGACTTTCCTATGTGTGTGGGCAGCATTGATAGAAAACATGTTCGTATTCGTTCTCCTGGACATTCTGGATCACAGTTTATTAACTACAAAGGATTCTTCTCCGTAGTTTTGATGGCGGTTGTGGATGCTAATTATCAGTTCATACTAGTTGACATTGGCTCATCCGGTTCTAACTCAGACGGAGGGGTACTAAAAAACTCCAATTTAGGAAAGAAACTAATCAACAACAGCTTTAGCTTCCCAGCTCCAAGAATTTTACCTTCCGGTAAATCATTACCTCCTGTTATTGTAGCCGATGATGCTTTCCCTCTCAAATGCTACATGTTGAAGCCATATCCCACCAAGACAACAACAGCCGAGGAAAGCATTTTTAACTACCGACTCTCCCGAGCCCGAATGGTGGTGGAAAACGCGTTTGGAATACTTTCATCAAGATGGAGGATTTATCACAGTCCCATCAATGGGTCATTGGATTTGGTGAGGCTAATAGTCAAAACCACTGTCATTTTACACAATTTTCTGATGCAGAGAAAAGACATGGATGGTCTTACTACAGACCGAGTTGCGAATGGGGTTGTAGTAGAAGGAAACTGGCGTGAAGATGACGTACATTTGTCCAGAATTGTACGTCAAGGGAGTAATAATGCTACAACAGAAGCTTTTGAAGTGAGGGAAAAATTCAAGGACTACTTTAATTCTGAAGAAGGCAGTGTGCATTGGCAGAGAAGTTACGTACTTCGTGGATATGAGTGAATTAAAATATAGTTTTTGTTTATTTTAGATAAAATATTATATAAATTAATTTTAATCCAGACGCTTCAACATTTTGGTTATATGCAATTAAAATGCTTCAAAATAAATATCTACACGAATAACATTTGACTAATAGTGTTGTAATATATACTCCAGTACTTATTGTTGCACATCGCTTTAACGTAGTAAATCCTTTTCAGTAGTGTAGATAAGATCAAAAATTCCAAACTGGAGGTGGGAGGCACTACTTTCATCCCGGGCACTAATCTTCCTTAGTTTGGCTGCAATGGTATTACCAAAAAGCTCAAATTCATCCTTCTCCGGTTCTGTGGTCTTCAACATGTTGACCATTTCTTGCTCGAAATCAGTCATCATCCTCTTCTGCTGTAAATAATAATTTTACCGGGTTTGAATATTATGAGACCACAGAACTAACTCATTGGAACAAAACATACTGCTAAAGTCTTTAAATGCAACACTAGTCTCCTTTGAAATATTAAATGTCACCTTTGATTTTTCATGAGTACGACCTTTAAAAAAACTCTGGTTCGAAGAAGACTCATCTCCGGAAGTTGGTGAGGGCGTTGTGCTGACTTGAATTTCCCCGTTGTTGTTGAACACCACCTCTACCTCAGAAGTTTCCGGCTCCTCATCATCGTTCAAATCAGACACGTTGCTCATTGTGCTAAATGTAATTATAAATATTTTAGAAATCGAGGTATAATCAGGTGATATTGAGACAATAATATAGCGGGTATTTTTTATTTACTTTTCTTCATACTCCTTGTCATCGAACTCTCTCATTGCAAACTCATGCCTAAACGTCGGTCTTTTTCCTCCGGCTTTTCCTGTACTTCCGGCAACTCTCCTTTTGAACCCCAGGAATTGAGACCACAATGATGACCACATGTCCGCGCATTCTGGTCCTTCATAATAAAAATATAAAATGTAAAAAAATTATGCCTGTTTAATTTTAGTTGTGGTAAATTCCTACATTTGTTTAATTTTTGTTTAAAATTACCTGAAGCAGTGAACGAATTTTCTCCAAGTTCCTCAAAGATCCTTTTCCAAGCATTTGCAACAATTAATGCATTTTTGTGATCAGGATGTTGTTTTTTATAAAGAAAAGGTCGTTTCTTTACCTCTTCTATTATTTTTTGCTCAAACTCAGCTTTACTGGCCCTAGCAGTTCTTTTTCGTGACATTTTGATTGCAAATTATAGAGCATTCACTAGTTTTGGACTTTTCATTCTTCTTTCACGCTGTCAAAAGTTGAAACAGTTTCAACTTTGATAAAACTGAAAAGCGAATGAAAATTTTCACGACTGTGGGAACTATAAATGCACGGAAATCATGAAACTGCCGTGAAATGATTGCCGCGTGAAACTTGAATGAAAAAAGTTTCACGAAAGCGACTATAAATGTGAACCATACGTGAAAACGTGCGAATCATTGAGTGAAATGAAAAAAAATGTCGACTATAAACCCAGCATAAGTGGTCAAAATTGAAATAACGTTTTCCATGAGATTTACTATACAATTATGCTCATATTAAGCAGATCGAGAAATCCAACGTTGCAAAAATTTTAAAGAGCTACTTGGGGATTTGTACTCTGTGACTTATTGTTAGCTCAGCAAATCTCATCCTGGCCTTCATCATGCTTTTCATTACGTCTTTAATACCACTTTTTTAGTGTTTATGCAATGTTTATGTCCATTAGGTGTGTTTTCATCCCATTTGAACTGAACCAACTTAGCCTGCAAGTTTAAAGATTTAATTTATAATTATTATTATAATACATATTTAATAGTAATTACATGTAGCAAATATACGGGACGCTTAAACAATGCCTTAGATCGTAGACATTTACATCATAATATTAGCAGCTATAGCTAAATAGCGCATAGTAATTAGTAACTATTAATCAGATACATATCGTATTCCCCATATGCTCAGAAATCATGTAAGTACATACATATTGTATCACCTTCAAATTGTTCCAAACAGTTGGTTTTCAGTACTTCTTAAACGTTCTGATATGACATTCGAGATTATAGATAACCTACAATGAATGAACATATACATACAGATAGCTCATGCTGATCATTAGCACATTCTTCATGCTTACACGTATGTATGTACGCAATGCTTGTTAATTTAATCTGAGGGAATTAAGAGAAATATTTCCCATTGATGTTCGGATTGGAGGAAGTGATGCTGTAGGAATTATTATAATTAGTTATGAAATGCTTCGGAAATGATTAATCAAAACCGTGTTTGATTGTAAAGTAAAATAAGTGTTTGTCACCAGCTTGACAACAGTCATATGTATCTATACCTTTACAACGTTGTTGTTTGCTCCATAACTAACAATAAATAACCTCGAACGCCTATGACAGAATGCATACCACAATTTATGTAATAAATATAACTGTCATGTACAAGAGTGATCAGGGATTAGTGATTAATTAATCTGGAACTACTAGTGAGCCAATGCTTGTAAGTTCATATCTTATCGATTTACAGTGAATAACAAAATAGATCCTGTGCTTTATGCAATTATCTGAAATCTCAACTACCAACAACTGACCCATAACCGCTCGTGTTTTACGCTATTATAGAAACAACAAAGTAAATACTTTTGAATTACACGTTGGCCACGATGAAAGCAATTAATTTGGGCATCCTGCTCTGTTTCGCAAGTGCACAATATGGGGTGTCAGTTCCATTGCAAGAAAATATCCTGGCTCCGGAGAAACCTTTAGACTGGTGGCAGCAATCTGTTATTTACCAGGTCTATCCAAGATCCTTCCAAGATTCCGATGGCGACGGAGTTGGTGATATTAATGGTAAAAGCATTGCTGGGTGATGACATGTTCTCATAACACAAGTAAAATTTATAAAATGCCATTGTTAATGATGTTGTTTAAATTGTATGCTTTATTATAATTATTTTATTGAAGTTTTATTAATCCATGAATATGTGTAATGCACTCAGGAATCACCTCCAGGCTGGATTATTTTGTTGACCTTGGAATTGATGCAATCTGGATCTCCCCCATTTATGAGTCACCCATGAAAGATTTTGGTTATGATATTTCCAACTTTACGAACATCGATCCAATTTTCGGAACTTTGGAAGATTTCAAGAAAATGGCACAGGAGTTCCAAAAGCGAGGTAATTGAAAAAAAAGTAATTCAAAAACGTTGTTTGTATTTTATTGATTGAATTCATTGGGCATGTCGACAGGATTGAAGTTAATCATGGACCAGGTACCGAACCATTCCAGTGATCAGCACGAGTGGTTTAAGAAATCAGTTCAGCGCATTGACCCTTACACGGATTACTTTGTCTGGAGAGATGCTAAAGGGTATGATCAGGACGGAAAGCCTATTCCTCCTTCAAATTGGGTAACAGGAAATGAAATAAAGATTTTTTAAGTTACCAGTTTATATTCTAGTGAGTACAGAATTTATTAAACACAGATTGCTGTATTCGGAGGCTCTTCTTGGGAGTGGAATGAGCAGCGCGGGCAATTCTACCTTCATCAATTTGTCATTGAACAGCCCGACTTGAATTTTGAAAATATCGAAGTCCGCAACGAAGTCCTTGCAATTTTTAAATTCTGGTTGGATGCGGGTGTTGATGGTTTCCGCGTGGACGCAGTCCCTTACCTTTATGAGGACCAAAGATTCTTGGACGAACCTGAGGATCCAAACCGGGGTTCGGAATCTCGTCCTGATGAATATTCTTACTGGGACCACATTTACTCCTACAATTTGCCCCGAACAGTAGAGTATTTAGCTGACGTACGCCGTTTAATTGATATTTATAGCAAGGCAGATGGCAAAATAAGGTAAACGGTGCAAAATTTTACATTCGTTGGCAATACTTTCAATAGTACCGTGTGCACGTACCCTAAAGTTGAAAATGTACTACTTTGTGGCCGTCCTGAGATTAAGGAAGCCAAAACATGCCACTTGCATACTCATTGATGCGATTTGCTTGATCCCCCTGATAACTCTGCCATTATAACTGATGCTTGCAAGTGATCATTTTAAAATTGAGCTGCAGTGTTTGTTAGTATTATTTCGAAGTAAGGATTCTCTCAAATGGTACTTCTTAAAGTTTTGCCGACAGTGGTTAACAACCATTTAAAAAATTATTCAACAATCTCTACTATAACCAAATCTGGTTAACAGGTGTATGATGGTTGAAGCTGGTGTCCCCCCGGAGGCGGTAAAAGACTACTACGGAACTAAGGATAAGCCTGTGTCACATTTCCCTTTTAATTTCAATCTGCTTAGAGTAACACCTGAGCAAAATGCCAGCGAGGTGCTGGGTATGGTAAATGCTTGGTACGATGCTGTACCGGAGGGTCAGTGGGCAACATTCTTAGTAAGTTTGAAAGTAAATAAATGAATTATTATATTTTGTTTTAGTGCAAATAAGTAATACTGTCAATGTTTTCTATTTATATAGCTGGGCAACCACGATCAAAAAAGAGTTCCTACCAGATGGACTGAAGGTAGTATCGATGGTGCCAACATGATTAACTTGCTTCTCCAAGGAACTGCCGTCACTTATAACGGGGAGGAAATTGGAATGACAGATCTTTTCCTCACTTGGGAAGAAACCGTAGACCCAAAAGCTTGTAACACTGATCCTGAAAGGTATCACGAAGTCTCACGAGATCCTGCACGTACACCCATGCAATGGAACAATGAAACCGGGGCTGGCTTTTCGTCAAGCGACAAAACATGGTTACCCATCAATCCCAACTATGTGGATATAAATGTGGCTATTCAACAAGCAGCAGATGAAAGTCATCTTAAGGTTTACAAAGAACTTTTGAAGCTAAGACAGTCAGAGGCTTGGGGATACGGCAGTTATCAAAGTCTGTCTTTGAACTTGGACAGGGTCCTTGGATTTTCACGGTATATTCTTAATTTCCAGAAGGTTCTTTCTTGATCATTTGTCTCGTCACTTAACCATTGCTACCATTTCAATTCTAGGGTCCCATCTGAGAGTTCCGGAAGTTTTGGCTTTTTGGTTCTTGTTAATTTATCTGAAGATTCTTTGACTGTAAATGCCACTGTATTTGATGGTGTCCCATTAACTGGCACTGTCAGAACTCGCAGTGTAGGATTTCATGTTCCTGGAACAGTCATTGGGTAAAAACTCGTCTTTGAATTATACAACAGAATTCCCCAGCCATATATCTTCAATAATTTATCGCTTAAAGTTATGTGTCCTTGTATATGTATGCTTATATATTAATAATTATCAATAATTAATTCCTGTTTTATTATTTTTAGCGGTTCTATAAACACAAGAGCTGTTGAGCTTGGACCAAGGGATTCAATTGTGGTTGAATTTAATCCTCTGTATTGACCTCAGGACTTTTATAAATAAATTGAGCCCTGTACTGGAGGCGTAATATTAGCGGAATGACCATTCGAATATTATTGGAAAATGTATGAAAAATTGTAATAAAGAAAAACCAATCCCAACTTTAAAATTTTTAGCATTAGTTTCTTTTGTAATTATAGATGAAAGCCTAACAACTCATATAAGTAAATAACAGTAAATCTTAAATGGAATATTATTATGTCTATAGAATCAGTGCATTTACAGCTTCTCAATACCTTTAACTGTACAATAATTTCGTTAGTATTAATAATTTATTCCAGGTCAGTTCACAGCTCCTCCACAAGAACAGAAGCACATTGGCTTCTAACTTTTGTAGAGGATAATGAACAAAGCAGCAGGGCCTGATAAAAGTTTCAATTGCTTGAGGCAAGGTAACGAAAACTCAATAAGACAGCAGTTCAAGTTGTTTCTTAAGTTAAAATCAGCTTGAGAAATCAGACTCGAAACCTCTGATAAGGTTTCATGGCAGGTATTTTTACTTTACAACACTTCAATTGACATATAACAGACGAATGGGCAGGGTGAATAACATCTAATTAAAACTCTCCATGCAGCTACGTTACAGTAAGATTTAAGTTGTTCTTAATTATTAGCAACTCTAAAAACGTTTATAAGTATAATGTGTGTAGGTATTTTAAACGCATTCATTGGTAATAGTACTTTCAGATTGATAGCTATTGTGTAATTTATAATATTATTTTCAGCACACGCTAATGACACGGCAATAATTATGGAATATTTAGCAATGAAAGTTGGAGAAGAGGAGAAATTGGAACGCACAGAATACCTCTTGAAAAGTCTAGCCGAACATGGTTCGTTTAAGGATGTAAGTTGTTCTGGTTAAAACAATTTTTTTAAAGGTAATAAATGTGCATCCAAGTATCTATATTTAATACACAAGCAGTATCTTTTCATTCATTTCATTTTTGATATTGCCGAAGGTATTGAAACAGGTTTTTAAACACCTGGATTTCAAACGCTTGAAGATGAGCAGATTGGTCTCAAAGAGATGGAACGAGGAAGCTTGCAGAATCTTACGAAAACGCTGCATTTTTTCTGTAAAAAGTCGTTCAAGAGATGATGGAGGTCCAGCTGAACTAGTAAAATTCAGAAATAACGATCTTCCCCTCCCTTTCAAAGTTCTCGAAGTCCATTTTATTGAAGAGATTTTGGGGGAAGGTTACAAAATATTAAGTGACAATTTGCAAAGAAATTGTGAAATAACAAAAGTTCGAGTTGGGCCAATTTACTCTTCCGACACGACGACTGCTTTGCTTCCTATTTTGCAAACACATGCAAGAACTTTGACTCATTTAAGAATCGACCATTATCATCATCCGGAACGGGAGGAGCTGTCTATAATAAAACAATTGAATTTGATGTGTTTAGAATCTTTGACTTTCAGTGTTTCCTCATGGTGCAAATCGGGACTGAAAGACCTACTGGTAATGGTGATTAATGGCTCCCCGAAACTTAGAAATGTTAATATTGACCACAGCAGGATTGACGAAGGAAATGACTTACTTATGGAACTTACGACACTGCCACATTTTCAAAACATCCATAGTTTCAATGTAGATGTATTCACCAATACCGAAGCTACTGAAAGCGTGATTAACTGTTTGGAATGTTTTCATAGCTTGAAATCCCTTGCAATTAGATCTCGTGGCTTGGGTTGTGTTTTGGTTGACGAAGGTATGGAACGCAGCCTGATGAGGTTATTGAGCAAATTTTCTGATAAAATTGAACATTTAGATCTCAGTAGCCTTCGTTTAGATCCGGATGTAATTGAAGAGGAATTCCGCTACTGTCGTAATCTTCAGTCTCTGAATTTATTTGAGGTGGACCTAGGTTTTGAATACCTTGACAGACTTCCTTCTTTAAAAAAGATATCTTTTCATCGATGTTACTTCAAAGAAGAACTAACGCTTGAGAGCGACATCGTTTATGAGACAGTTGACACAATTGAGTTTCTTAATATGCACGATTTTTTATCACACTTTGAATGGGCTCTGCTTCAAAGGATATTCCCAAACTGTAAAAATTTATTAATGCCTCCTTCATTCGGGATCTGCTATTGCAACGCAATTCTCAAGAACGAGGTGTTTTCCTGGGCTTATTGCAAATGGAATCTCAGCCACATCACGTTAGATAATAGCATTAACTCGGCGGGGGGTGCCCGTGATGAAATTTTTACATTACTAACTGGAATTAAGAAAGATCGGTGGGAGTTTGCTGTCAATAATGGCTTAGATCCCGATTTAATTCGAGTCAATGCAAGTCTTGTAGAAATAAAAGGTATGAATGATGTAGTGCATATAAATTTCCTACAATGCTCGATCATTTCCAAATATTTCAGACGTAATAACCACTGCATTAATGAATCTATTGATCCCTTTGCTAAAATCAGGTTTATTTTCTCTGACTCTGAAAGACTACAAAATTACGGACCCTGTTATAGCGTTTGGATTGGGTCGAATGCAAGATTTAAGATTCCTGCAAACTAACTTGGTAACTAATAATACGTTTTAATACTGTCAACTGTTACTTCGTCGGATTTTTTCTTTAAATAATTTTATTTAGCCTTTGCATCCCATCTTAAAATTGTATGTATATGTTTACAGAGTGAAGAATTCAGTGTGGTTATAATGGAGAAGCATCTTCTGCATCTTGACAAAATTACTATAACAAATTGCTGCGGCCATCCTTTCAAAAATGCCAAGCAATTACAGATGGAGCAACTCTTTGCTAGGGTACTCTCAGCCCGCTGTGGTTGCAAAATCAAAACCACAGAGTCTTGGAGGAAATGGTTTTAGTACATTACTTTTTGTATTTCGTTTAATTAAATATGTTATGTGCCAGTAACAGATGAATGTATTTTGTGTTCAAGTAAACAAGGGACAAATACTCGAAAGAAACTATCGCTACGAGTTGAAATTTCTAATTTTTAAGTGAATGATTGATGTAATGTACTCAGTATTACGTGATTAGCAAATAATCTCTTCGCAATCTATTAAATGACAATATGATGCCTATGTTATGCTTGCTATGTAAGTATATGAGCACATTTAACTACTTAACATACGCGTCAAAATATCTCCGACTAAACACTGCTCCGATTCAAGGGTTGTCAAGAACTCAAGCCAGCATGTAGCTGCTTGGAATGTCATTAACGGGGGGAATATTTATCAGTGCAAGGTTTTTTTAGTAGCTTTAGTATACGTTTAGAATAGAAGCTAGGAGTCATGTCCATATTTTTTAGTGTTTAATTTTCAACTAGCCCATTAGCCCATACTGTACGTATTTGTAGGGATTGTAAAAATATTGAATTCCCCCATGATTTATAAATATCATTAATCATAAAAATTAACCACGTAAACCAAAGAAATGGATTATTACCTATAAATCCCGTCAGCTCAATAACTGTGGATACAACAGTCCTGGAAGTGAAGCAAAATCAGGAATGTTTTGAAACAACAGAAATTGTCAAAGTTTAAAATTGCATATTCCCAGTAGAGCATCACGGGCGGTTAAAATTTGCGGGTAAGGCTTTAAAAAGCCCGGGCTTTGGGCGGGTACGGGTTAAAATTATAACGATGACGGGTTACGGGCGGGTACGGTCTTTTCAACGCGGTTAAAAAAGACCATGAAAAATTTCATGAGTGATGCTTGCAGGATCAGCGGCTGTGAATGTACATAGGCATAGACTTACCTAATTGTAATTGTAATTTTAAATTTAAAACAAAGCATGATTTACAATTAGTGTGCGGAACCAGCAGAAATTATTGTTTTACTACTAAATAGCCCTGCTTCGCAGGGAAAATTGTTGACATTTTCGGTTTTCTGTAACACATTTTAACTCGTACGATTCAAGTCATTTAAAATGTTAAAATGTTAATATTTATTTTTGACTTACGTCTCGACGAAAACATACAGTGTACCATGTAAAACAATTGGGTTCGATAAATAAATATCAACGGTATCAAACTTTGTCCTTGAGAATTGTTAATCGTTACAGCAAACCTTACGTGAAATAAATATAAATAGCTTCTAATTTGAAAGAGTGTGCCGTCTTTACGATGAATGGCTACCCGTGATATTGTCACCGCCGTTGCTATCGTATCATGCTTTAATAATTTATTTTTTAATTTAAAAAATAATTCTCTCTTCTAATTTGAAAATTTGATCTTTAATAATTTATTTCTTTTATACGAGAAATTTGTAATAATTTTAATAATTTATTTAAGGCGCGTAAATTTGAATGTCAAATCAAAATTATACAAAGACGAAGACTGTCTACTCTTTGAAATGATTAGAGGATGCTTTTTTTATTTTTGTGCTTGTTTACAATGTAACAATACGAGCACTCGCTGAGCCAGCACTTTCTGGCTCAGCGAGGCAAATAATGTAAAAAGGGTAGACAGTAAATAATAATAGCTAGCTGCACAACCCTAGTAAAAATGTAGACTAAAGTACGGTAACACGAATTTTTTATTTAATTTTGATTTAATAATTTTTAAAAATAATTATCTCTCCTAATTTGAAAGAGTGTGCCGTCTTGGTAGTAAATGGCTGTCCGTGACAATGTCGCCGCCATTGCTACTGTATAATTCTTTAATAATTTATTCAAATTTTTTAAAAATAATTTTAATAATTCATTTAGCGCGCGTGAAATTTCAAATCCGCATTACACCAAGACAAAGACGAAGACTGACCACTCTTTGAATTTAGTAGAGAGGATGCTTTTTTATTTTTTGTGCTTTTTTACAATATGCCAAATAATTCAAATAAAATAAGAAAGGAGCTATTGGTTCCCATTTTTTATTTGCAAATAAGATAGAAGCATCACTACAACGTGATGGACAGTCTGATTCAGGGGTCACTTTTGTAGAAAAACGGGAAGATTCTTCTCAGGGAAAAAATATTTCTGGCAGAGAAAATCTCAAAGGGAAGGGATTATATTTTGCGAACAGGGATTTTAAAATCTTTGATCTTTTTTATGGCAGGGAATTTCAAACTTGTTGGTGTGTTTGAAGAAAATTTGTTAGGCAAACAGGGATTTGTAGATTGGTTAACCTTATTTGACAGGGATTTGACGTCTTTTAGGGAAATTATTTTTGCCAACGGGGATTTTGAAAATTGTTGACCTTATTTGCAGTAGGAATTTTTGAAATCGTTGAGGGTTCCCCTGCACAGACATTTGATTCAGCTGATCCGATTGGCTCTCATTCGTTGTTTATTTTTATTTGCCAGTAATAAAGGAGTATCAGTACAATGCAATGTGACGGTTATTTTTTCAAACACATGCTCTTTTACCGTTTGTACTGATTTACGACGACACTTTTTTATTGTTTACGTTTTTTCTACATTTTACTTTTTGTACTTATTTACGAAGATGATTTTTTATTTTTTGTTTTTTTACAATATACTCTTTTAATTTTTGTACTTATTTTGTTGTAAAATAAAATTTAGTTGTGTAATTATAATCTATAATTTACACAACTTCTTTAAATACACAATTACTTGTGTAGGTTCCTTCACCTTGCTGCAGTGTCATTTACAATGATCTTGATTTTTTTTTGATTTCTCGAAAATCCAACATGTATGCATGTATTTATTAAGTGTTATTCGTGACAACCGTCTACAACACAAATAATCGCATGATATTGAAAACAAAACAGGAAAATAAAAATATTTGTTATGGAGGTTCGGATAGAATTCAGATTTAAGGAAAATCCAACATACAGTTGACCATGTAAAAACGTTGGCTTCGAAAGATAAAAATCAACGTATCCAAACTTTTTCCTTGAGAATTTTTAATCGTTTCAACAAAGCTTACGTTAAATTATAGTAATTATTAAGAAAGTCCAAAGGTCTTACGTCGTGAGACCCCAGGACGGCTGACTGTGACAATGCCGCTGCCCTTGCTACTGTGTCTTGCTTTAATAGTTATTTTGTAATTTAAAAAAAATTCTGTTCTAAAGAGTGGGCCGTCTTGGTGAATGGCTGCCCCCGCCGCTATTGCTACTGCATAATGCTTTAATAATTTATTTTTAAAAAGAAATTTTTAATTGTAATAATTTATTTAGCGCGCGTAAATTTGGACCTCAAGTCCGTATTAAACCAAGACCACTCTTTGAAATTAGTAGAGAGGAGGATGCTTGTTTATTTTTCGTGCTTTTTTATAATATGTCCTTTTACCTTTTATACTTATTTACACAAATAAGTAATCAGCCCTGCTCCACAGGGAAATTTGTTTGAAATCTATTCCCAATAAAAAGGTCGGCATAACTAATAAGATTATTTACATGAAAATGTACAACTTCTGAAGTTTCGACAACGTGTACCTCTCTCTTTATCTATAGTTGCTGGCTAATTTTCCTCCATAGCATTTCAGAAGGATTTCGCTAGCATGACCTTTATATTTGACGTTCAATAAAGCTTATTGCCAGTCCTATGATTTCTGATTGATTGTGCCGATTCGAATACAATTCAAAAAAATAAAAAAGTAGCAATTGGCTCTCATTTTTTATTTGAAAATAAGATAGGAGCATCAGTACATACAACCTTGATGGATAGTCTCTAGGGTCATTTTTGTGGGAAGATTCTTCTCAGGGAAAAAATATTTCTGGCAGGGAAAATCTCAAAGGGAAGGGATTCTATTTTGCGAACAGGGATTTTAAAATTCATTGATCTTTTTTATGGCAGGGATTTTCAAACTTGTTGGCATGTTTGAGGGAAAAGGGGGGTTGTTAGGCAAACAGGGATTTGTAGAATGGTTGACCTTATTTGACAGTTATTTGACGTCTTATAGGGGAATTATTTTTGCCAACAGGGATTTTGAAAATCGGTGACCTTATTTTCAGCAGGAATTTTTGAAATCGTTGAGGGCCTCCCTGCAGTGACATTTGATTCAGCACGGTAATTCAGAAATGATCTTCCAGGGAGATTTACAAAAATCCGACCCCTATCCTAGTCCAATTGGCTCTCATTCAGCGTTTATTTTTATTTGCCAATAATAAAGTCGCGTCAGTACAATGTTAATCTTTCACTTTTTGTACTTATTTACAACGATTCTTTTTTATTGCGTGTGCTTTTTCTACATTTTACCTTTTGTACTTAACTTACGAAGATACTTTATTCTTTTTTATAATTTCTTAAAAATATACTCTTTTACTTTCTGTACTAAACTTATTTACGAAGATGCATTTTTCTTTTTTGCTTTTTTTACAATATATTATTGCTCTTTTAGTTTTTGTACTTACGAAGATTTTTTTAAATATTTTTTTTGCTTTTTTATCAATATGCTCTTTTACTTTTTGTACTAATTTTAAATTAGATGCAGCTTTTTTATTAGCTCGTAGATTTGGCGCGGAAATTCGAAATAAATTTCAAATGAACATACATTTCAGCTCCATATATTATAAGATAAGATGGTAGTTGTATTTTAATTTTTTTATCGAATTATTAGAAAACAAAATATGAAACTTCATGCATTTTTAATACAATCGTAATGACAACACAATAATAATAAGAACAAACCACAAACACAATATTTCAATAGAATTGATTTTGCTAATTCAGCATAGTAATCACAGTTGTTAATTTGACTTCAGAAACTGCGTGTATGAGTTGGTCTGAGAAAGAATTTTTCTGCCAACATCCGTCGTATTCAGGCATCTAGCAATTACAGTTTTTCGGTAATTTTGATAAACCGAAGGCTCAGAACAGCAAATACGCTCCCCACGAATTATCTTCTCCAGAATAAATAATGTAGCAGGGCCGCAAGAGTGTGAATCGCTCTATAACATTTAAATACAACAATATCGATTTATGTATTTTATACAACATTTTTTATTACAATTTCCTCAATTTCGAACAGGTAGGGAAGGTAGCTTTACTTTTACGGGCACAAACATTTATTTGCACCAACCATAACATTTTTAGAAACTATGGTTGTTTAAATGTTTTTGAACAAAATTGACGTTAACAGTAAAACGCAGTGAATTAGTGAACAGTGAATTAAAATCATTAGCTAAAACTATAAATTATTATGCAACAAGTTTGTACGACATTTTGCAGCCTTACTAATGGAATATATATATATAGTGGGGTTACAAAAGATAGTTCGATTGGTTTGTTTTAAAAAACTGCTTTTTTTCGGACGTACAAACTCCAGAAATAATTTAGTATTACTTAAATATATGTTAAATCCGTCTATTGGAACAAATTTTTAAAAACGAAACATTGTTCGATGAATTGGATTTTTATGTTTAGTATCGAGTAGCTCCTTCTTTAGCTTTAATAATTTTAAAAAACGGTTTGGAACGGAGTACATGAGATTTTTAGGATTTGCTGGAGGGTATAGCTGCCCATTATTCCTGTAGAACTTCCATTAGCACACATTTATTCTTCAGAGGTTGGCCCCTGTTTTGGGTACATCTGTCCAATACAACCCACAAAAACTAAATTGAATTCGAGTCGTGTGACTGGACTGGGCTTGCCAAGAAAGGACATTGATTCGGTTGTTTTTTAACCATTCCTTCGCCAATATCTTTTTGTGCTTTGGATCACTATCTTTTTTTAAATATGAGGTCGTCATTAATTTTCAGTTTCGTCGTCTATGAACCCAAATTCTCGGTCAGGTTGTTTTTGTACAATCCTGTAGTCACTCAGATTAAAGCTAAAGGAGGAGCTACTTGCTACTAAACATAAAAATCTGTTGTCCCTCTCTTATTTTTTTTTCGTACCAGCTGAGGTAAGTGTTGAAATAATTCTGATTATTGGTGCGAAAATTCGTTCCAATAGGCTGATTTAACTTATGTCAGTAATAATACACTATTTCTGGAGTTTGTACGTCCGAAAAACACCCAAATCAATCCATCTTTTGTCACTCCAGTGTACAAAATGTGCGAACAAAATTTTGGACCTGTGGTAAAACTTCAAAATTATGTCCACCTTTGAATCAGTACATGCATTTTAATAAATAATAAATACCTGGTTCACGACATCATCAACGTAGCGCACTAACCAGTTAGTGCAAGTGAACGTGCTAATTTGAAATGCTTTGGTCATCAATTCCATGTATGATTGCAGGCCTTTGGTCATTCTGTCTTTACTAATACATTTGCCTCTCAAGGTGTCAATAATTTTAAGCTGCAATGATTTCTTTTCAGCAAGTATAACAATCCAATGTGAACCGAAATTTGAAATTGTAACTATAATACCAGTAGATGAGCAAACGTTCTTTAAAGCGCGTGTCAAAACGAGTTCTGATATGTGAAACGATTCATCACGGAAGTAAAAAACATCAGAAGGCAGGTATACTATGCCATATGGCTTAAACTTGTGAATTAAAAGACCGGCGTAAAAATCTATAAGATAATTACTTAGCCAAGCTTCGTTTAATGCTGTGGATAAATCTCGCGTATCCAGATTCTCATGTTTGACAACAGCTACAATGCAATCGTCATCCCACGATTCGTTATTACTCTGTTCACTGAAAAAGTAAATGATTAAATATTATACATCTCGCAAATCAGTAGATATTTTCGTAGCATAAATTCAAAACATGGTAGGCAGAGGTTTTAATGCTGGGAACTATAAACTGGGCCGCAAAATATAATATTTTAATCCATTGTAGCTACAAATAGTATTCCAAAACCGAAATCTTACCCCAAGTTATCTACCACGTTAATCCCTGCCACAGAAGACTGACGGGAACTAAACCTGTTGTGCTTACGCTTTGCGCTTCTCGCTAACCTTCCTTCAGAAGTCTTTCG
Organism: Allacma fusca; assembly: GCA_947179485.1. Lineage (NCBI taxonomy): Eukaryota > Metazoa > Arthropoda > Collembola > Symphypleona > Sminthuridae > Allacma > Allacma fusca. The sequence continues at coordinate 22,044,586 of OX359247.1, forward strand.
GAATTCTTTTGTGGGAATCCAAATTTTTTGAGTCAACCCTTGGTGCTGTAAATTAATTAAAATGTTTATTTTCTAACGTAACATTTTATTGTTATGAATAGGCAGTTTCTTACGCAAAGGTCAACCGGCTCCGTTATATCGTCGTAAATGATGTCAATGCACAAAGGCTCCCTGATGAGATTTGTTACAATCATTAATGTCTTAGGCTGAAAAAATTATGGCATTATTTACATTTTGCTGGTTTATATTACTGATTCATTCAGACCGCTGTCATTTATTACAATACCACTATCTACTACTCACAATTTTAAAATTCCAATTCAGGGGCTTATAACCCAAGAAGGATTGAAGCAATACAAGTAGCTTCTCCGCGGAGTCAATGACAACAGGAAGGACAACTGGAAAAGTAACGTCCATCTGAAATTTTCAAACAAATTCAGTTTTCATTACTTTGACGTTTTACATGTAGTTGCACAAACATTGCATCATAGTTTACTGAAATTATGAGTCAATTTGAACACAATTATAATGATAAACTACCTGAGCATTATAAAGAGCAATGATATTACAACTTAAGTATATGAATTGACATAAAATTACCAAGCCAACCAAAGAAAATAAGTAAGAGATACTTCGAAATAGAAAACATATTTAACATTATTTATACAGTACATCAACGGATATTTAGTTACTACAGCATTATGTGCATTTCCAGCATTTAAGCAATAAGTATGGCCGCCAACAACGTCGAAAAACAATATAAGCATTCTATACAAACTATGTTTTACAATATCCTGTATTTAATAACTACTAACGTACGCATACAATATTATTACTGTCAAACGAACTTAAGCTCCTAAATGATATACATACAATAACAAATTACATTTCATACTATATGTTTCTATCAAGCAAAATAGTTGCAAATAACAATGAAGATGATTACTGCAAACAGTGGGGTGCATTTACATACAATATATTTAAGTACTGCGCAATCTGTACCAGCAATTGGAAACACGTGTATATTCAGGAACCCCACGCTTGTACGTTTTACTCAAAGCCATTCCATCAAACCAAAACCACTGGTTGTTACTTCTAACTACTGAAACAAAATGCCCACGATGACGCTGATACAAAGAACATGCTAACAATTCGTAATCATGACCTAAAATGTGAACATGAATAGGAATTTCGTCAACTGTCATGGGAATGATGATTTGCGCGCCGATGTTCCAATCAGCAGGGCTTAAGTTAAATACGATGAACGGGGCTGGTCCTTCTGGAGGGTTAGCGTAGCGAAGATCCAACGGCTGATTACACTGTCGGCACTTGTACTCCCGGAAACAGTTTCGACTATTCATACGCTCCAAATAGATGCCAACGTTTGCGAAAGATGTCATAATCGGACAAAAGCTGAAAAATCGAGAGGTATTTTGGTGAAGTGATTTTCCATTATAAATTACTTCGTAAAAAATATTACTACCTGAATATTTCTTCAACATCACAAATGGTACAATAGCGATAGTCTTCATAGTTTTGAAAAAGAAAAGCCAATGGTTCTACAGCTAGTGTAAATTCGTCACATTCCATATTGTTAACCTCCGGTTTCGGAATAAGTTTGTAGTTGGCTAATTGCTGCAACCAAACTTCCTTGGCACGGTTCGTTCTTCTGGCCAGAAGTTGTTCCATGCAATTCCGCAAACTAATGTGCTTAGAAGAACTTCCGCATATAAAATCTTTTGCCCGTGGAAACGACTCGTACAAAAACATCATTACAAACAAACTGTTATCAAAAGAGCAAGTGTTTGTAAACAGAAAATCTGCAGTATCTTCTGCATATGTTCCCCATCTGTAATATATTACATATTTTGTTATCAAACAATGAAGTCCAATTATCGACAATCATATGCTTTCGTGTAATTACAAATTGACAGATTAGTTACGCACTCTATAAACGGAAGTGTAGTAAACCATGAGGATGCAAAGCTTCTACGAGCTACTTGTTTTCCGGATTTACTCCATTCCTCCTTGTACTGAAACGATTGTAACATTCCTGGTGTTTGAATCTTGGTGTCGCAATCAGAAACTATTTGGCTTATGTTCGGTACCTTCCGTTTTTTCCTTAATTTGTTTACGTTACGTTCCAACCCAACCTGACTTATGAGCTCGGCCTCGAAACGATTGCAACGACCTAAACAAAATTATATTATTATACTTAAATTTGCAAATGGTTTTCTGGACCAGAATGTTGGAACATTAGCTAACACATTACCTTTAATTACATTTATTGAATCTTCGACGTATCTGCTGACTTTCAGTTTCCCTCCTTTACACTGTTCATGATTTTTAATTATGTTGTTCCATATTTCTACCGGTGATTGGTCGTCTTTTTCCGTCTCGTCTTTGCGAACATGAAACATTACATGAGTCAGCAAGGGTGTGTAAGGAAGAATATGCTGCAGCATGTATTCGACAAATGCTTCGTTGTAGAATGGATTATTTGGTACGGATGCATTCTTAGGTAGCTTTTCAATACCGTTTCTAACCACAGATAAAATGTCCTCGAAAAACTTTCCAAAAGATGTCCCTGAAGCGATTGTTGAAGAGACCAGTTTTCGAGTCAAATAATCCTCGTAAGCAATAGGATGTTCTAACAAACAAAAAGACACGGTTGAAGATTCAAGACAGTTGTATTTGGTATATTGTAACACAGTTTTACGAACCTACCAACTGCGTAATTACTGGGAGCTGATGTTGCAACAGATTCAATGCAGTCTTGAATGTCCAATGTAAACTTTGGTGTACAACATATTTGAAATAATTTTGATACGTAGTACGTAATTTTGTAAATATTGTTCCCATGTAAATACTTCCTAGTTAGTTGTTCTAATATAGGTATTTGTGTTGAATCCTTTCCGTAGCACTTAACTAACCGGCCGTACAATGTCCTGCTGTTGTGTGTGCGACAAACATGTAAATTTATTTCCGATGGTTGTTGAATGTTAAAAATTTCCTCCCAGCACATGTTTAAATATAATTTGATAGTTAAGCGGGGCCAAAAGTTTTGGATGACGGCAGCTATAGTCGCTAGGCTGAAGTCCGTTTCCACCCTCGTCAGCCATCTCGCAGGTGGCATGTTAAGATGCTTGTTTACACTGCAATGATTGTCAAGCGGATTGTTGCAATGAAAACTAAATAATGGCATAACAAATAATGTACAACCACTTATTTACCTCTGACGAAACTGTGAGATCCCCAAACTGATGGCGTCTGTGTTTTGAGAATTGGACAGAAATTCGCAGACAGCCATTGGGCAAGCCCTGGATTTGGGATTGTCCACTACTACAGCATACAGCAGTACTTGAGAGTCACCTAATGTTTGAGCTAGATTTCTGACAATTCCACCAGTCGCGTCAATGTGCAGAACAATGGGGTGCTTGGTATCATGTAAAGCTTTTAAAACACGCAATTGATCTTCAGTAAATAAAACAACAGACAGAGGGATGACACTGTAACTCTGAACATACGCAGCAAGACGTGAATCTTTTTCCAGACGTTTCATGAGGTCAACAACCGGACTGGGGTCTACATCATTTTTCTTTAACATCTGAAACAACAAAAGTACATCAAGCGAAATCGTCCTAATTACCCTTGTTCATCATGTGAAAATATCGTGTAATACCTCATGTCGAATTTGTCGTAGAATTTGAGCGGATGGTGTGCTTGTTATATTTCCACATCTGCGTGAAAATACATTGGACTTTTGAGCCAATTCAGTAGCCAAGCTATCACCCCGTCTATGCTTCAAAATTTTTTTAAGAGCCTCGCGGTCCTCCGCCTGAATTCTATTTTTTTTTGTACAAAACGGGGTATGCTGAATTGTGCCCTGGCAACTAATAAAGTATGTAAATACTTTTGTGTTTCATTGATAAACATTAAACGAATGTGTGTATTTATCGTGGTAGTACTAGAACTCACCAAACAGTGAACACAATGGCGTGAGAATTTGTTAGGACAGAACCATCTAGTTTAATTGCATTCCAGCAATTACCAAGAAACGAGCAATAGGCCAAGGCACGATACGTTTTTCCAAATCTTCCAACCAAAACTTCCTGCTTTTTGAAGTTAAAAACGCAGCAACCTTTGTTGTAGCGACTGAATTCCTTCCTTATTACGTCGAGCCAACCTTTTCTCATTCCCATATTCTTGTTACCGGATTTACTTATTCTTGAGCAGATGTACGAATTAAAAAGTTCCACAGGTAAACTAAACTGAAATTGTTTTGGAATTTCAACTGTCATTTCTGATGTGGAAATCTTCACAAATTCTTTTGAATCTGCAAACAAAATCATGTATTACGACAAGTCCAAACACGAAATTATCGCTACAGTGAATTTAAACTACCGCAGTATGTTGCATGCAACCATCGTGCTGGATCCTGGATTGTCAATATGTCGTGATCAGATTTATCACGAACTGAAGTTTGTCGATTCCGCTGATCCATTGTTTGTACTTCAAAAGGACATGTTGTCGATACAAGGGTCATCTGTGTCTCATCGGGATCTACGAATCATACAACGGAAGGTGTAGAATAGGGCAAGGTAAATGCACTTCAAAGTAATGCGTAATAAAGTTTTACCCAAAGTATTATAGACTTCATTCCGTGCTTCAACTAATCTGGGATGTGCGACAATGTTTTCAATTTCTGGTGAAATGTTAATTGAGTCTGCAAAAACCCGGACATTAAAAGAGTTTGAAGCAAATGTTAATACGCAAAATTTAAATACAATTATCACACACCAAAAACATCCACATTTGGAGCCCTGATTGACGAGCAGCTTTGGCAAGACGGACATCTGATGATCTTGTTGGCCGAGCATACAGAAATCCAGGTTTTGCATTTTAAGCACTCTGCCATTGAACAACACTCCGTAGTGCAAATGCACGACGAACGGTTAAATGAAAGTACAGCTTGGTTTCTTCGATCACACGGCACAGAATGACAAGCGGCAGAGCCCTCTCGAGAAATTTCAGGCGTTCGAATTTCCCTGATTTGGGGGGAGTTGCCGACAACAGGAAGGATATTGGAAACGTCAAATGTGTGCCTTTCAACTATGAAAAACAATACCGTTAAAAAATGGAACATTTTCAAATGATATATTAAACATCTATCACAACTTACGAGAAACACTGAGATTCCAATCAATTGGAAACAGATTAGATGTACGGCCGTCACACCTACCGCAAACCCATGCATCATCTGCTTTAGCAGCTTCAAAATCAACGTTTATGCAGATAGCATGATACCACTGTTTACATTGGGTACACTCTATCATGGAAGCATCGTGTTCATCAAAGCGCTTTCTGCAAATGCAATACTTCTCAGCTTGTTTCTTGGGCGTGGAAGCTAACAATGGATCAACATCAGCAAACAATTGCTGTCCGATAATTCGACGATAGATATTCTGCAAACCAAATATTATATATAAACTATCAAACCAGAATTATTATATATAATTGGTCAAGCCAAAAATACGCTGGTGAGTCATACCTGAACATTCCGTCGGTTTCCACGAAAAACAGTTCCCAACCAGAAACGATCTACACTTCTTATATTTCTTCGTTGCCAAAGATGAACCGCCAACTGTTGCCACAAGGACGAACTATCCTGGTGATCTTCCCGTTGCCACCGATTAATATCGTGAGATATTCCCGACATACCGAATGCTATCATTTCAGCAGTTATATTCTCCCAACGAGTAACTCGACGGCTGCCAAACTGCTTTGATCTCATTATACAAGTACAATGAATAATTCCGACGCAAGGTTCCTTAAAACGACAGATAAAAAACGTCAGTTCATCTGTAAAACCAGCAATTTCAATGAACCTTCCGATTCATATACAGTAATTATAACAGCATCAGTTCCCATCTATTCGACAACTGTTAATATCCCCCTAAAAAATTTCACAAAAGCCGCAGATGTATATCCTGTCAATTGCTTGCTCTTTCTATTGGTGCCACTCTCAACACAATCGGATAAATACCGGCTGAGAAAAGTGTACCCAAAGATGCCAAGCCAGCCAGAGTCGAAATAATTCAAAGTTTTACAAAAATTGGAAAACTAGGAATTTCTCCAAAGCCGCAGATGTATATCCTGTCAATTGCTTGCTCTTTCTATTGGTGCCACTCTCAACACAATCGGATAAATACCGGCTGAGAAAAGTGTACCCAAAGATTCCAAGCCAGCCAGAGTCGAAATAATTCAAAGTTTTACAAAAATTGGAAAACTAGGAATTTCTCCAAAGCCGCAGATGTATATCCTGTCAATTGCTTGCTCTTTTTATTGGTGCCACTCTCAACACAATTGGATAAATACCGGCTGAGAAAAGTGTTACCAAAGATTCCAAGCCAGCCAGAGTCGAAATAATTCAAAGTTTTACAAAAATTGGAAAACTAGGAATTTCTCCAAAGCCGCAGATGTATATCCTGTCAATTGCTTGCTCTTTCTATTGCTGCCACCCTCAACACAATCGGATAAATACCGGCTGAGAAAAGTGTACCCAAAGATTCCAAGCCAGCCAGAGTCGAAATAATTCAAAGTTTTACAAAAATTGGAAAACTAGGAATTTCTCCAAAGCCGCAGATGTATATCCTGTCAATTGCTTGCTCTTTCTATTGGTGCCACCCTCAACACAATCGGATAAATACCGGCTGAGAAAAGTGTACCCAAAGATGCCAAGCCAGCCAGAGTCAAAATAATTCAATGTTTTTCAAAAATTGGAAAACTGAGAATTTCTCTAAAGCCGCAGATGTATATCCTGTCAATTGCTTGCTCTTTCTATTGGTGCCACTCTCAACACAATCGGATAAATACCGACTGAGAAAAGTGTACCCAAAGATTCCAAGCCAGCCAGAGTCGAAATAATTCAAAGTTTTACAAAAATTGGAAAACTAGGAATTTCTCCAAAGCCGCAGATGTATATCCTGTCAATTGCTTGCTCTTTCTATTGGTGCCACCCTCAACACAATCCGATAAATACCGGCTGAGAAAAGTGTACCCAAAGATGCCAAGCCAGCCAGAGTCCAAATAATTCAATGTTTTTCAAAAATTGGAAAACTGAGAATTTCTCCAAAGCCGCAGATGTATATCCTGTCAATTGCTTGCTCTTTCTATTGGTGCCACTCTCAACACAATCCGATAAATACCGGCTGAGAAAAGTGTACCCAAAGATGCCAAGCCAGCCAGAGTCGAAATAATTAAAAGTTTTTCAAAAATTTGAAAACTGAGAATTTCCCCAAAGCCGCAGATGTATATCCTGTCAATTGCTTGCTCTTTCTATTGGTGCCACTCTCAACACAATCGGATAAATACCGGCTGAGAAAAGTGTACCCAAAGGTTCCAAGCCAGCCAGAGTCGAAATAATTCAAAGTTTTTCAAAAATTTGAAAACTGAGAATTTCTCCAAAGCCGCAGATGTATATCCTGTCAATTGCTTGCTCTTTCTATTGGTGCCACTCTCAACACAATCCGATAAATACCGGCTGAGAAAAGTGTACCCAAAGATGCCAAGCCAGCCAGAGTCGAAATAATTCAATGTTTTTCAAAAATTGGAAAACTGAGAATTTCTCCAAAGCCGCAGATGTATATCCTGTCAATTGCTTGCTCTTTCAATTGGTGCCACTCTCAACACAATCGGATAAATACCGGCTGAGAAAAGTGTACCCAAAGATTCCAAGCCAGCCAGAGTCGAAATAATTCAAAGTTTTACAAAAATTGGAAAACTAGGAATTTCTCCAAAGCCGCAGATGTATATCCTGTCAATTGCTTGCTCTTTCTATTGGTGCCACTCTCAACACAATCGGATAAATACCGGCTGAGAAAAGTGTACCCAAAGATTCCAAGCCAGCCAGAGTCGAAATAATTCAAAGTTTTACAAAAATTGGAAAACTAGGATTTTCTCCAAAGCCGCAGATGTATATCCTGTCAATTGCTTGCTCTTTTTATTGGTGCCACTCTCAACACAATTGGATAAATACCGGCTGAGAAAAGTCTTACCAAAGATTCCAAGCCAGCCAGAGTCGAAATAATTCAATGTTTTTCAAAAATTGGAAAACTGAGAATTTCTCCAAAGCCGCAGATGTATATCCTGTCAATTGCTTGCTCTTTCTATTGGTGCCACTCTCAACACAATCGGATAAATACCGGCTGAGAAAAGTGTACCCAAAGATTCCATGCCAGCCAGAGTCGAAATAATTCAAAGTTTTACAAAAATTGGAAAACTAGGAATTTTTCCAAAGCCGCAGATGTATATCCTGTCAATTGCTTGCTCTTTCTATTGGTGCCACCCTCAACACAATCCGATAAATACCGGCTGAGAAAAGTGTACCCAGAGATCCCAAGCCAGCCAGAGTCCAAATAATTCAATGTTTTTCAAAAATTGGAAAACTGAGAATTTCTCCAAAGCCGCAGATGTATATCCTGTCAATTGCTTGCTCTTTCTATTGGTGCCACTCTCAACACAATCCGATAAATACCGGCTGAGAAAAGTGTACCCAAAGATGCCAAGCCAGCCAGAGTCGAAATAATTCAAAGTTTTTCAAAAATTTGAAAACTGAGAATTTCTCCAAAGCCGCAGATGTATATCCTGTCAATTGTTAGCTCTTTCTATTGGTGCCACTCTCAACACAATCGGATAAATACCGGCTGAGAAAAGTGTACCCAAAGGTTCCAAGCCAGCCAGAGTCGAAATAATTCAAAGTTTTTCAAAAATTGGAAAACTGAGAATTTCTCCAAAGCCGCAGATGTATATCCTGTCAATTGCTTGCTCTTTTTATTGGTGCCACTTTCAACACAATTGGATAAATACCGGCTGAGAAAAGTGTTCCCAAAGATTCCAAGCCAGCCAGAGTCGAAATAATTCAAAGTTTTACAAAAATTGGAAAACTAGGAATTTCTCCAAAGCCGCAGATGTATATCCTGTCAATTGCTTGCTCTTTCTATTGGTGCCACCCTCAACACAATCGGATAAATACCGGCTGAGAAAAGTGTACCCAGAGATCCCAAGCCAGCCAGAGTCGAAATAATTCAAAGTTTTACAAAAATTGGAAAACTGAGAATTTCTCCAAAGCCGCAGATGTATATCCTGTCAATTGCTTGCTCTTTCTATTGGTGCCACTCTCAAGACAATCGGATAAATACCGGCTGAGAAAAGTGTACCCAAAGATTCCAAGCCAGCCAGAGTCGAAATAATTCAAAGTTTTACAAAAATTGGAAAACTAGGAAATTCTCCAAAGCCGCAGATGTATATCCTGTCAATTGCTTGCTCTTTCTATTGGTGCCACTCTCAACACAATCGGATAAATACCGGCTGGGAAAAGTGTACCCAAAGATACCAAGCCAGCCAGAGTCGAAATAATTCAAAGTTTTACAAAAATTGGAAAACTAGGAATTTCTCCAAAGCCGCAGATGTATATCCTGTCAATTGCTTGCTCTTTCTATTGCTGCCACCCTCAACACAATCGGATAAATACCGGCTGAGAAAAGTGTACCCAAAGATTCCAAGCCAGCCAGAGTCGAAATAATTCAAAGTTTTACAAAAATTGGAAAACTAGGAATTTCTCCAAAGCCGCAGATGTATATCCTGTCAATTGCTTGCTCTTTCTATTGGTGCCACCCTCAACACAATCGGATAAATACCGGCTGAGAAAAGTGTACCCAAAGATGCCAAGCCAGCCAGAGTCAAAATAATTCAATGTTTTTCAAAAATTGGAAAACTGAGAATTTCTCTAAAGCCGCAGATGTATATCCTGTCAATTGCTTGCTCTTTCTATTGGTGCCACTCTCAACACAATCGGATAAATACCGACTGAGAAAAGTGTACCCAAAGATTCCAAGCCAGCCAGAGTCGAAATAATTCAAAGTTTTACAAAAATTGGAAAACTAGGAATTTCTCCAAAGCCGCAGATGTATATCCTGTCAATTGCTTGCTCTTTCTATTGGTGCCACCCTCAACACAATCCGATAAATACCGGCTGAGAAAAGTGTACCCAAAGATGCCAAGCCAGCCAGAGTCCAAATAATTCAATGTTTTTCAAAAATTGGAAAACTGAGAATTTCTCCAAAGCCGCAGATGTATATCCTGTCAATTGCTTGCTCTTTCTATTGGTGCCACTCTCAACACAATCCGATAAATACCGGCTGAGAAAAGTGTACCCAAAGATGCCAAGCCAGCCAGAGTCGAAATAATTCAAAGTTTTACAAAAATTGGAAAACTAGGAATTTCTCCAAAGCCGCAGATGTATATCCTGTCAATTGCTTGCTCTTTCTATTGGTGCCACCCTCAACACAATCGGATAAATACCGGCTGAGAAAAGTGTACCCAAAGATGCCAAGCCAGCCAGAGTCGAAATAATTCAAAGTTTTTCAAAAATTTGAAAACTGAGAATTTCTCCAAAGCCGCAGATGTATATCCTGTCAATTGCTTGCTCTTTCTATTGGTGCCACTCTCAACACAATCGGATAAATACCGGCTGAGAAAAGTGTACCCAAAGATGCCAAGCCAGCCAGAGTCGAAATAATTCAAAGTTTTTCAAAAATTTGAAAACTGAGAATTTCTCCAAAGCCGCAGATGTATATCCTGTCAATCTTGGTTTGTACCATATGTCCTTTGTTGTTTGTCATGATTTCTTACCCCATGGTAGGGATCGATTAAATATTTTCCGAAAAGGTCCTTTTCGGATGTAACATTTACATACGGAAGTTACATTCCTACCTGTGTATCTTTCCGGCGTTTGTATTTTAGTATTATTAAATAACAGCGTTAGAACAGTATTAGAACCACATTACCAATGGTAGCGTTTGGTCACAATATTTCGATCCCCTGCAAAATTAGTTACTTTGATGTTGATTCAGTTTGTCAAGAGCAATCGGTGCATGGCCATTGAGCCATGCTTTGGGACAACGGTTTAAATCCATAATGAAAGTAATATAATAGATTACTACAGTTTCAATAAGGTAATCACACATACTGGCCTTGCAAATTCATGCCATTATTGTCTCCCAACTCCTGACTAGTTGTAAGTAAGTGAAAACATGGATCTGGTTTTATAATGGTGTTATTATCGTATGCTTGAAGATTGGACTTCGAATAGTGTGCAAACAACTATAAACAATTTGATGGATCTTCATACTATGTATTTACTGCTTAAATGAAATTACGGTATACAATAAAAATTGGTTACATTAAATAGCAACTCTGTCTTCTAATTTGTCTTACTCCGGATCCCAAGTTGTATTCGTTGAGAATGTTATTTTGTATTCAAATGTTATTTACGGTTCTATATATACTTATACATTTAACATAGCCCCATGAATTCATACATGAATTTCACTCCATGTACGTGTCCCCATAAATCCCCTGGGACATTGAAAAATGAACAAAACAAACTCAACAGAGATACACAGCGGCACAGTTGCCGGAGCTCAATGTTTTTGTTTTGAACAATTTAGTTTTGACTAATTTATTATTGAAATTATATGCAAACAATGGTTGATTAATAAATCCGGCGAAAAATGTCTTATAGCTAATTTTCTGATAGAACCAATGTTTCAGAAATTTAAGCTTGTTTAATTAACACATGTAGAATATCCAACTTCTGAATGACAATTATCCAGCTAGAAACTAATAACTAATTAATTACAGGGCAACCCACGCCCAAAGATATCAGTTATTATTAAGGAAGTTCCGGATTAGGTTGGAATTAATTTTGTGAGAGAGATATATTATTATTATCTCACACAAGTTGAATTGCAGACGCAATTAAAATCTATAATAGATGTCACTTCCAGTTTTTACGGTTATAAATTCCTTATGCGCTTAGACTGTAAAGATATGGCTGAAGACAGAACGTAGCTCATAAATTACAATGCGAAAAAGCTGGATGAAATCATTGCGCAGACTACGATATGTAATAAACTGACGCTAGTTGATTATAAAATGTTACAGCAGGGAGCGCTCCTTGAAACATCCTTTGCCTCCTGAGCTTACTGAAGTACCTTCAAGTTGTTGCCATGAGCCCCATTCGGATATAAACGCAATACCGATATGCCGATATTATAGATGATGTTTGCGATAATTATCGCCATCAGTATCGCAAGTAAATTTGGCGATATTTGCAATATTATCGTCTCGCCAATATCGTATTTGCCATCCCTAGTCTGTAGTAATTACTGAAACTATACATCTACAGTATAAGTACTGGGTTCTTGCGGGAAGTTTCATGCTTATGGCTCTGTGCCTAAATACATGCTTGTGCATATGCTTGCAGAAAGTAATGATATCCTACTTGACGCATTGTATGGATGACCCCCTGGAAAAAAATTCGCGGGCTTTGGTCTGGCTTACTATGTGTATGTATGTACGTCCATGTAAGCTGGTCGTCCAAAGACAACGCCACTTTTATTTGCATTTTCTCTTTTTTCGTTTTCATTTATTTAAACATAAAACAATAGAAGTCTATTAAAAGAAAGAAGAAAGAAACTCACTGTAATTTATTGCAGTTAGGAAGAGAGGTGATAAGCGGAGCAAAATTATCCAATACCAAGTTCCTAAAATTTTTGTAAACAAAAAATCGAATATACAAATAGTAAAATAATAGTTTTACTTTTTTTATTTTATAAAGTAATATTTTTGGTACATGTAATTTAATTAAATGCTTACAAAATAATGGAACAAGAGGAAGAGTTGTAATCAACGGTTAGAGTAGAAGAGAAGGAGAGGTGATAAGCGGAGCAAAATTATCCAATACCAAGTTCCTAAAATTTTTGTAAACAAAAAAATCGAATATACAAATAGTAAAATAATAGTTTTACTTTTTTTATTTTATAAAGTAATATTTTTGGTACATGTGATTTAATTAAATGCTTACAAAATAATGGAACAAGAGGAAGAGTTGTAATCAACGGTTAGAGTAGAAGAGAAGGAAGTCGAAGGCAATGCAAAATGATCAAAAGAAGTGACTATTTGGGCTGACGTTTAGGATTGTAATGACAGGTGCGAACAGTGACCTGTCAAAACGAAATCCTCCCCGCCGCTCGCAAATCCATAGCATCGAGTTAATCCATAGCATCGAGTTAATCCATAGCATCGAGTTAATCCATAGCATATAGCATCGAGTTAATCCATAGCGCTGATTAATAGGATGGTTGTTGGGTTGGTTACTGTACTCTTTCAGCCATGTACACTTCGAATCAGAGTTGCATTTGAGTCGGAGATATTTTGACTGCTACCTACTTAACCACTTCTCATTTTGCAACTACAGTACAAAATAAACACACGTTTAAAAAAGTTCTACGAATGAGTCAATTCAGTAATAGTTTCAGCACACCCAGTCCACTGTATCTAAAGTTAATGGAGTAGGTATAATAGTTATTCGTATAATTAAAATTTACAACCAACATTAATATGAATTGGACGTAGAAAACCGCAGTGCAACCAGGAAAATGCATTCGCCCTTCAAACTTGACTTCCTTACCATAACTATGGCCCTATAAAGATAGTAATAAAAAACTACAACCGAATAAAATAGGTGAACATGAACACAGTAGTAAAAGCCTTGTACTGAAAGCAACAACTCAATCAAATTCCTTAGAGTGCTGTTAGTAGTACTAGTACGTACAAACGTGACACTTGAGATAAAATAATTTCATCATTTTCATTTTTCTACTACAAATATTATCTCTGAATTTATTTTAACACAGCTATTTCAAAAATTTTAATATGAAGTTACCACTGATTTTTCTGGGTATTTGTTTCACAACGTTAGTTTCGAGTCACTACTTGGCTGGAAAGCTGAAGGGTGGAAAAGGCCCCTGTCAGTCATGTTACAAGGCAACACAATTACCACCTTTGCCAGTATGTGGGTCAGATGGGCAATCATACTACAACCCTGTTAGTTTTGCTTGCGCTCAAAACTGCATTGAAAGTGAGTCGAATTATTTGTACTTACTATTATTCCCGTTACCTAAAGGTAATTATTCTTTGGGCTAAGCACGCACTGGAATTTTTTTCTTTCAGATCTTGTCCTAGTTCATCACGGAAGATGCAAAACTTGATAGGGACGGGAACATTAGCATGAATTTTGGTGAGAAATAATAGCTGATCAAGCGCTCTCACTATTCACTATTATTTTACCAAAGAGAATATTTGCGTAAACAGTATTGAAATAATGGCTTCCAATAAATGATACATTTGCAGATATGTAGTATAATTTTTTAAAACTCTTTTTATCTAATAATAGGGCTTGACGTACAAACTCACGCCAGTACTTGAATCATTTTAAATCGGTTTGACCGCACCATTTCTTAGAATACAAGTTCTCATTTATAGTAAACTGGGGTGAACTCAATTACAATAGAATCTCTGGAACCAAGCATAACAGATCCAGTATTGATCGTGCCCCTAGAATCAAAATGAGGTTTTATTATGTATGCAAAATTTGAAGCGTGAAGTAAATAAAAATACAGCAATATAATTAACTGTTCTAAACACGGAGCAAATGAAAGACTGGACCTTACCCAACAATAACATCCCGATTATGAAATTCCACGCTTCGGATTCGTACAGTTCCGAAGGGTGGAACTCCAGTGAAAACGCCGGAATTCACCGTAACTTCATCATCAGATAAATTTACCAGAACTAGGTACCCCAAAGCATTGGATTCCTTTGAAGGAATTCTGAGGAAAAGATTCAAAGAGCAATAGGTATACGTTCTTTCCGTAATACTTCTGGATAATGTTTATTTTCTTACAGAATCATTAAACATATAAATGCAATAGGTACACTTACCGAGAAAAGGCAAGAACTTTGTCCGTGTTAAGTGACTGACTTTCATAACTCCCGTACCTCCAAGCTTCAGATTGTCGGAGCTTCAGAAGTTCCTTATACACTTTAATATGGCTCTCTTCAGCTTCCTTTTGAATGGCTACATTGATAGTTTGATGGTTCGGATTAATAGGCAACCAAGTTTTGTTGCTGGTCGAAAAGCCGGCTCCAGTTTCGTTATTCCATTGCATGGGAGTCCGCGCAGGATCTCGGGAGAACTTGTGATATCGCTCACGGTCAGTGTTGCAACCAGCAGGGTCAACTGTTTCCTCCCAAGTGAGGAAAAGATCCGTCATTCCGATTTCTTCGCCGTAATAAGTCACGGCAGTTCCTTGTAAAAGTAAGTTTATCATGTTAGCTCCGTCTATGCTACCTTCGGTCCATCTAGTAGGGGCTCGTTTTTGATCGTGGTTGCCAATCTTTATCAAATTAGATGTAATAATTGTTATTCTTCAGAGAATTTATAAGTATGCCAGCATCAACGGAAGCAGAATCTACTTCCCGTTCCAAACTCCCAACATGACATCTCATAACTTATGTATATGAATGTACTTACACACCATTATTCTTTATAGGAAAGCCTTGAAGGAAATAATTTCTGTTCCGAAACTTACCAAGAAAGTTGCCCAGTTTCCTTCGGGAACGACATCGTACCACGAATTTATCCTTTCTAAGACCTCGCTAGCGTTTTGTTCTGGTGAGACTTTAAGCAAATTAAAATTAAAAGGAAAGTGTGCTACAGGTTTATTTCGCGTCCCGTAATAATTTTTTACATCCTCTGGAGGTACGCCAGCTTCAACCATCATGCACCTAGAAGTGTAATCATGTTTTAAATGACCTTATAGGTACTTTAAAATTATGCTGAAATATTAGTGAAGCTCTTAATTCCCAAATGAACAAGGTTCTTAAAGAATGAAGTGATGTACCTCACTCGTCCATCAGATTTAGAATAAATGTCCAGAAGCTGGCGAACATCAGCCAAGAACTCAGTCACTTTGGGTAAATTGTAAGTGTAGATATGATCCCAGTAAAGATACTCATCAGGTTTTGAAGCCGGGTCACGGTTTGGGTTTTCAGGTTCATCCAGGAAGCGCTGATCCTCAAAAAGGAATGAAACAGCGTCCACACGAAAACCATCCACACCAGCGTCAAGCCAGAACTTGAATATGGCCAACAACTCATTGCGGACTTCATTATTTTCCAAGTTCAAGTCGGGTTGTTCAATTACAAACTGGTGAAGGTAGAATTGCTGACGCTGCTCGTTCCATTCCCACGAGGAGCCTGAAAATGCGGCAACCTGTTGAAAAAAAAACGTTAAAACTTAATAATGCAGTCACAAAGGGTATTCAAAATAGTTTTGAAGTCTCAATGGCTATACCCAGTTGGATGGTGGAATAGGTTTTCCGTTCTGGTCAAACCCTTTCGCATCCCTCCAAACATAGTAATCAGTGTATGGTTCGATGCGTTGAATCGATTTTTTGAACCATTCATGCTGATCACTGGAATGGTTCGGTACCTGGTCCATGATTAGCTTCAACCCTGCCGACATAACCAATCGATTCGATGAATAAAATACAAACAACGTTTTTGTATTACTTTTTTTACATTACCACGCTTGTGGAATTCATCTGCCATTTTCTTAAAATCTTCCAAAGTTCCGAAAATTGGGTCGATGTTTGTGAAGTTGGAAATGTCATAACCAAAATCTTTCATGGGTGACTCATAAATGGGGGAGATCCAGATTGCAACAATGCCAAGGTCAACGAAATAGTCCAATTTGGATGTGATTCCTGCTGAATCGTAACAAATCATTTAAGGAAATGATTGTAAAGAAATCAGCTATAATGTTTTTTTACCATTGACATCTCCTACTCCATCACCATCAGAATCTTGGAATGATCTAGGATAAATCTGATAAATTACAGACTGTTGCCACCATTCCAACGGTTTATTGTTACTTTCTTGAAAAACATTCTTCTGTGCTGGAACTGAGAATCCATAGTGAGCAATGGCTACGCTGAGCAATACAGTTAGAGTTAATTTTACCATTATGCAACCTACGGAGTTTTGCTTAAAGAAATGAAAGAAATGAGTTGACACGAAATTTATTATTGGCATTACACCCGAAGGTTACTTCCACTACTTCTATTTGTCTTGATAACAAAAGTTAGATAAACTAATTGTCAACAAATGATTGATCATGATTACAGACAGGTGTTACAGTGTTGCGGGGAAAAAACTGTTTGTAGCATGACTAAATTTTTTAACTATTTGTGAAACCCTGTTCACTAATGAATGCTGTTAAATTCAAGCGAGTTTTTTTTTCAAAATTAGGATGCAGCTATTGAAATTGGAAACATATCGTCGCTGAAGAGGCAAAATGGAATACATGCATTTTGGATTAAAATCAAAATGGTCTACATGCAGTTTTACTAAATGCAAAATGGAATAGATGCATCAAGTTTTAAAAGCAAAATGGAATAAGTGCAATTTCGTCTAAAAGCAAAATGGTGTACATACATTATGAAAGTATACACGCATGTAGACCATTTTGCTTTTAGTGAAAACTGCATGTAGTTCATTTTGCTTTCAGGAAAGGTTGCAACTATTCCGTTTTGCCTTTAAGGAAAAAGGCATGTAGACCATTTTGCTTCTATTCTAAATTGCACTTAGTCCATTTTGCCTCTTCAGCGACGATATATCAAAACGACAAGCAGAAGGTACATATGCATGCACCAGCCAGTTTACTGATTGTATTCGTATGTGTGTTTCCTAATATATTTGATTTTAAAAGCTAGGGAAGAATTGTATTGGATATTTGGAATGTTAGAACAATTGTCAGCATAATAAGTAAATATCCTTGAAAATTAACTCATTTGCAAATAAATTTTAACAGCATGTTATTTTATTTTCATCATATTTTGCCCAGCACTCTTACTTTGCCCTGTTAGCAGTTGTCGCTAAATATCAAACATGGTTTGGGCAGTTACAATTCTAGCACAATCATTTGTACGTAAAATTACATATGTGCATACCCTATTTACAGCATAAGATTGAAATACTTGCTCCGTTCATATAATTTATGTGTACCCGCACAACAATCTAAAACGTATGAATGGAGAAATGTCTAACGATAATTGAGGGTTACAAAAGAAAATTCTTTCTAATGCTAATAATTGCAGACATCTGCTAGAGTGCTTTTGATGCCTTTTTCTTGAGCAAACAATTTTAAGAGACTCGATAATCATATGAAA
The DNA here is from genome assembly GCA_947179485.1 of Allacma fusca. Taxonomy (NCBI): domain Eukaryota; kingdom Metazoa; phylum Arthropoda; class Collembola; order Symphypleona; family Sminthuridae; genus Allacma; species Allacma fusca. Next base: position 22,062,723 of record OX359247.1, read on the forward strand.
CGGTACACGAAACTGAAAATACAGTTGCTGCCGTTGAATAAACAACTATATGCATGTTTACCCAAGAACAGCATATCTTTCAGTATCTTTTTATTGGATAGGGTTGTACCTGTGTTTACCAGTAACTGTAAGTCCTCCCCTTGGAACCAATTTATCGACGCTTGTAGGGTATACACAATTATTTTATTTTAGTCACCTACAATAATTTTCACATAATTCTCTATCCATTTTTATTGACATAAAACCAACAATTTGTTATTTCGTTTCCCCTATTGACAGACCGGGGATAGGAAACATTTGTATCATTTTCTCTATCGCCAACACGTCACCGCAGCAGGAAATTAATTAATGAATTCATCTCGTAAGAAGCAATGATTTTGAGCAAACCCAAATCCAAATTTGTCCGATTAAGAAAGAAATAGTAGGTTTAAAGTATCATACTTATATTATTTGAATTAGACTGTTATTATGAAGTAACAATATCATTATACTGGGCTGATTACAAATTCTCTGTCTGACAGTCATATTTGGTAAAATGTTTGTTGACGTTGACGTTTTGTTATCATGCTTGCATATTAAATTAAAATAGAAAGCTAACATATTTCTGATTTTCATAGCATTACGTCTTCTCTGAATACTAGCTGATACATACTTGACTGGCCAAATTGGCGAATGTTGTATTCATAAGTATTGCTGATAGAAGGCTAAACAAGAGGATTAGGGCTGGACAGAACAGACACAGATGGAAATTGCAGTTGACAGATTTGTGTAAGTAAGTACACCATAAATTATGCATACTAGAGCATCTTTACATGAGAGGAGCACATGCGACTATTCTGTAGTGTCGTAATAAACATTATTTATATTACCCCAACCTAACATTTGTAAGTTCAAGGAAGTCGAAAGTCGACTCTAATGGGGCACAAATACAACTTGCAATCGTCCTGGTTCATCAAATGCAGTTGATCCTCATCAGTATAAGCAGTTATTCACGAAAAGTCTAATTTATTTTCTTCCATCATCGCAACCAGTAAGCATGTATCAGCCCACACTAACTTATAGTTAAGATATAATAATATAGGACTTCAAATTGACATCTTTTCAAACAATAATAGACGAATATAAAGTATTACTCCATTCACGGTCAGTTCCAATACAAATTTTTAAACTAATAGGCACTTCATGATAAATATTGAACCTGAAAAGTAATTACAATAAATATAGTTTCTCAAGATTGTTCAAGATATTGATCCATTTGAAATCCAGCTTCGGCACCGTATACAGTGGAAAGTTTTCTTAAATCTGGTGAATATGCATTCCATCGTCAAATGCCAATAAAAAAATGAATATTAAGTTTCTATACCTTCAAAAATTAAATAATACAATAAGTATAGGTACTCAAAAAATATGTAGAAATAATAAAAATTAAAATTTGGAGGGAGGAATTATCTCAATGAATAGGTTTACATAGCAAAAGTAGGGACAGTTAATTTACTGCCTCGAAGCACAGTATAGCTTGTGAAACTAAAAGACAAAATAGCTAGTCTTCGAAATGAATAATTATACTAAACATTAGTAACCATATTAGGACCGGTGGAAGTAGCTTAAAATAGGACATACAGTACGTTACCACATAAGGGAACGTTGACAACATGAATAAACTTTTGGGACTAGTTGTTATTGCTGGTAAAGTATGCCTCTGCTTACCATGCCGAAAGCTGGGAGAGATTCAGCTTACGGGAAGGATAAGTCATCTTTATTCAGCTTTTCAAATATTCCTGATCCTACATTTCATATCATTTAACTTTGAATCAATATTTATACGTACTCCTCCGTATTACGTTAATATCAGCTTCTCAGAGCGTATTCGTTACTACATAGTCAATGTGACGAAAGCCTTAGTAGATTTACTAATAAGAATTACAAGCTATTTCCGACGTGATGATATCATTCATGTAATGAAGTTTGTGGTTTCAGAGTCAAACAACGGATCACTAAAGCACATTAGCAGGAGAAGTTATATGTATATCATACTGGATATTGTAATTTGCGCTACCATAGTCTTGTCTGGGATTATTTATAATTCACACGTAGATTTATTCCTACCATCAGCAGAACATGTCACTCTTCCTCAGAATTCTATTTGTCAAAGGTTGTTCATGTTTTTCAACCACATGCAGCAAAGGTTATCCGTGAGCTACGCCGTTCTCTGGGTAACGTTGCCTGGATTGATTCTTGTGGAATTACATGGGAAGATGCTGGCAGATTTTGAAAATATTCTTGTTAAAGGCAGGCAGTTTGACCCAGTCTTAATATCAAATTTAGTACTACATGGAAAATTTCATATTAAAACTTTGACATGTGATGAACTTGTGGATGGTTTCTTAAAACTAAAAGCCCACTTCATCTGTTACACCAACGTTGCTGGATTTTATTCTTTGGCGATATTATTTACTTCCGTGAGCATGATGATTCAAGCCTTGAGTTCAATTAGTAACAATCTTTCCTTGGAGGGGTATGGTTACAACGTGTGGAGTAAATCAGCAGTGCAAATAGGACGCATTGTATATTTAGTAATTATTTTTGCAATGTCATCTATGGGGACGTATATGAAGGAAAGGGTAAAGTATAATTATTTCCAACGAATGTCTAATTATGTTTGTGTTTTGTAATGAGACTCTGATAATCAATGGATTGTACCTGTCCAACTTATAATCAAATTAGATTACTGAACACCGCGACCGTCTCCTCAATTTTTATGCGAAACATGGGTCAGACAATTTGGCTCCAGAGCATGTAATCACTTACAGAAAATCAGATGAACATCATTCAATAATTTGTAAAATAAGAATCAAGACTTGAAGGATTTGTTACAGGCTGACAGAGTAGTTAAAATGCTGTTGACATGGAAGTGGCATCTTCGGGCAGCTGATTCGATTGACGTCAACAACGGGTTTATACCCCTTGTGAGCTCTTTAATATGAAAATCGAACCATTGTCGTAATGTAATATCTCATGTACCTGAGTGTGAACATATCGTATATCCCTTAATTTGCTAGACACCGTTAGCAGAAATTTTGATTGATACCCTTTTTAAAAGATTTGTTATGCTTTCAGGTTATCGGAACTGTTCTCTCTTATTTTATTTTCATATTTCAATTACAAGCGGGGGAAAATTCATCCCACTCAAGGTGAATGAAGAAGTTCTTGGAAAAGGTTATCAAGAAGCATAAAACGGTTGTTGGAAATATCTACACTAACAATTGAGATTTAATCTCTACAATACTGTACTCACTATTATTGTTGTAAAAAAACGCATAAGGAATTTCAGTTGATATATGTAATTATTTAATTATGAACAAGGTGGCCAGAAACGTTACGGCTCATCAATCTCAGAAGCCCTCATAGTGAGTGGCGCCCGAAATATTTAATTCTCCTACTAATGTGGTTTTGTAATGTATTATGTATGTACATGAATAAATGTTGAAGTGGTAGCATTTTAAAATGAAACTGTATATACACTGTATATACATTAGGCATTGGCATACCAATATAGCCATACGATATTATCGTCCATATCGTATATTTTTCGAAATGATAACTGAACGATAATTCTCGTAAACTTTGAACGATATATCGGTCATTTTCCATATCGTAAATACGTGGTTCAATTCCCCAAATAATGATTCACCCCCAACATTTTAATGTAAGTATATTAACTTATTCAAAACATCATGTCAGTCAGCTCATAATAATACCATGTAAATTCCTGGTTTCCTCAAAACATACGTATGTAAAAACATTCGTTAAAACATAGGTGTAACTTTTAGGATTTTCACATTGTCAGAACCAGTTTTCCTGTAATTAATACCAAGTTTGTTTCTGCTGGAATCAAAACATACTTGGTGGAACCTGCGTTGTTCCTTATTGTTCTCCCCAGTTTCAGAAAAATTAATAACAATTAAGCTGTTAGTTTGGTTAAAATATACTTGGTTTGCCTTACGTAAATCCTCATTGTCAGTACCAGTTCTCATTCAATTAATACCAACTATAGTCTCGGTGTTCCGAATGGGTTCAGTAAAAAGAAAATTTCTTTGATAATTTTGCAAACAATGCATTTTTGTGGCACTTTTTGTTATAAACAGGAGTAATAAGGTGAGTATTTAATTCATCGTCAATACTTCGGCAGTGTCGGTCGATTATTTTTATATTATTAACCGATGCGTTTCAAATTGGAAAAAATATCGTTATATCGTCGTTTTTAGGATGAACGATGACGATATTAACGATATTTAAAAAATGACCGATATGCCAATGCCTAATATACATACATACATGTTGTGTTATGCGAGTAATATGTATGTATGTGTGCGTTCGACATTCATGTATTTTCCCCGTCTCAAATTACAGATTTATACAGATTATTACAGATAGTTTACTGATCAAGGCAAGGTACTAAATGGCATGGAATGATTTCATATTTAAGTTCTGTATTTTTAAGGGCGAAGCGAAGCTGAAAGTTCTTATTGCGAATATCGCGGTGTCTGCGTGTCTGTCACCACGATAACTGCCGAACCAATGGCACCAGGTAATTCAATTCTTTTTCTAGGAGTAGATTAGGTTAAAATTTTAGAAACCTATTGTTTTTGAAGGAGTTCGGTTCATCCGTTTGACCTCCGAAAATTATATGAGGTAACGTATAAACACACGTAAATACACAAGTATCGAAACTGAGGTGTTACTGTAAGCTTGTCCCATTTATTCCATTTGTTATTTACATGAAATTGTCTTTCATATCGACCAGTAGATGTCGCACGAACTCACACATGAGTAATTAGAATGTTAAAGTTTTTCCAAATTTGCATAATTACGCAAACCGATGACGATTATACGCGGGAATTTAAATCGGGGATTTAAATATTATTTAATTGCGCACAGGTGTACATAAACGTTTTTCTGAAACGTTCACTGGTATATTTATAAACATTTTAGAGAATTTATAACTATTGCACTGCTTTTGGTGATATTTTGAATGATTTTCTCAACATGGGATGTCTGAACCTTAACACAGTGTAATATCATTGCAGCGAAGCTTCATTAAAGAGGATGCTTTCTTTAGGTGTAAAAGTAGTCGGTCACTATTAAGTTTTACCTATAAAAATTTTGCTTATATTATTTTGAATTTTTGATACTATGAAAATTATATAGGACTTCAATTTGACTTCATTGCAAACAATATTAATCAAATTTTGGAGTACTCCGTTGACCTCGCGTTCAAATAGGACGTCTTAAAGTAATAAATGAAAAAATTAAATGTTTACCAAGCAATGTAATTACATTAAGATAAATGGTCTAATGGTTTTGAGATATTTGAAATTCAATTTTTGGAAACTAAAGTGAAATTGTTTTATTAAGTAAATATATGCAACCTACACACCTTTGTTAAACACCATTTCCAAAATGTATGCTAAGACCTAGTTTTCTAAAATAAAAAATGTAGTACAGCAGCACTATGTAGAATTAGAAAGAATTGGTTTGCAGAGCAAAGCCATACACAGTTACCTTGCTACCTCAGCACACTGCAGTTTGTGAGTGTAAGAAGACACCTAGTCATTCAAATACTTCGAATAACGTTATGCTGTTTGGACACATAAAATACTTGACATAAAATAGAATCTGAAAAGCATCCACATATGAGCATTTGAAAACATGAATACACTTCTTGGATTGCTTGTTATTACTGGTAAAGTATGCCTCTGCTTACCATGGCGAAAGCTAGGGGAGATTCAGCTTACGGGAAGGATAAGTCATCTTTATTCAGCTTTTCAAATATTCCTGATCCTACATTTCATATCATTCAGTTTTGAATCAACATTTATTCACATACCTCCATATTACGTCGAAGTCACCCTCTCAGAGCGTATTCGTTACTACCTAATCCATGTGACGAAAACCTCAGTAGATTTACTTATAAGAATTACAAGCTATTTCCGCCTAGATGATAATCTTCAAGTAATCAAGTTTGCATTTTCCGAGACAAAAAATGGATCACTACATGTTATAGGCAGGAGAAGCTATATTCATATCACATTGGCGATTGTAATTTGTGCATCAACTGTCTGGAGTGCACTTGCTTATAACTTACACGTGGATTTGTTTCTACGATCTCCACAATATGTCACCCTTCCTCAGAACGTTATTTGTCGAAGGGTGCTCACCTTTTTTATTCACACGCAGCAAAGGTTCTCCAATATCTACGCCATTGTTTTTGTGACATTGATGGGAATGATTCTTGTGGAATTACATGGCAAGATGCTGGCAGATTTTGAAAACATTCTTGTTAAGGGGAGGCAGCTTGACCCGCTGCCCATATCAACCATTTTACAACATAGGAAATTACATGTTAAAGAATTGACATGTGAAGAATTTATAGATGCTTTCCTAAAATTAAAAGCCCACTTTATCTGTTACACCAACGTTGCTGGATTCTATTCTTTGGCAATAGTATTTTCTTCAGTGAGCAAGACGATTCAAGCCTTGAGTTCAATTAGCTTCAATCTTTCCTTGGACGGGTATGGTTACAACGTGTGGAGTAAATCATCAGTGCAGATAACACGCGTTGTACATTTAGTAATAATTTTTGCTATGTCATCTATGGGGACATATATGAAGGAAAGGGTTAGTTATAAATTGTTTACAATGAATGTATAATTTTGTGTTTTCAAACGAGATCATAATAATTATAATCAAGGAATCATAACTGTCCATTTTATAATTAAATTAGATAACTCAGCATCGTGACCGGCTTCTCAATTTTTATGCGAAACATGGGTCCAATAACTTGGCCTCAGATCATGTAATAACTGCTAGAAAATCAGATGCACATCATTCAGTACTATGTAAAAAGGACTTGAATAATTTGTTACAGGCTGACAGAATAGTTAATATGCTATTGACATGGAAGTGGCATCTTCGAGCAGCTGATTCGATTGACATAAACAACGGCTTTATACCCGTGGTGAGCTCTTTATTGAAACAAAACCGTTGTTGTAATTATACCTCAAAAACCTGGAGGCTTACACATCTTTACGAAGCTCATTTAGTTGTTGCCGAAATGTTTGAAAACATTTAAATGGATTTACTATTATTTTTCAGGTTATCGGAACGGTTCTGTCTTATTTTCTTTTTATATTTCAATTGCAAGCAGCTGAAAATTTTCTTAATTCATCCCAATCAAATATACATTAGCAGTTATGATATGGCTACATAATATACATGGTAGCCAAAAGGATTGACCCTTCGAGCCTATATAAGGAAGTAACTCATAAAATATTTCATTCCCCCAGTTTGTAGCAAACTATTTTCCAGATATTCTAATTTATTTCGTTTATTTTGGTCAATTTTTGAGGTTACGAACATAAAGAACATAGAAACTTTAGCTGCAATTTGAAATTTCGTATTGATGTTGTACAATAATGAAAATGGGGATATCTCGGAGAAAAAGTTTGAGAAAGAGTTTTGTTTTACAAAATTTCAGTCAAGATTTCATTTCAGCTGTTTATTCAAAATTTCTTTTGAAGGAGCCAATAAAGACTAAGAGAAGACATTCTAGTCAAAAGGTTTTCGGATTTCAAGAAAGCCCCTGATATCAGTTGTTTCACATTTTGAACATCAACATACGAGTTTAAAATTTTAAAATGTATTTAAAAACTTCAGCACAGGATAATTTGTCCTGAGGGTTGGAGCCAAGTCTTAGGTGATTCCTTCTTGGCAAAAAAATGTTGAAAGTAAATATATTGTTGAATTTGATTACCCCGCTAGAATTGGACTAAGATTGTAAAACTTCGGTTGGCATGATTTCAATTTGTCTATATCCCTTTTTAACAAGCTATTGATGACGGAGATATGACATGTGAGTCCAGGGTTATTGCTGTTTTTTGAAAGTACTTCAAAGCTGCAAAATTGATTTTTTCAAGATTCTGACCTCCAGTCGATATGGATTTAATGTTTCTAAATTATTTAAAAACTTCATTTTAAGACAATTAGTCCTGAGGAGGGCTGGGTCGCAGGTGATTCCTTCTAGGAAAAGAAAATGTCATATTAAAAAATTGGACAAGTCTTAAACTTTAAATTATTAAACTGCTCATATTAAACACAAATGAATCCCCATCAAATTTGCTACAGGATCAGCTTTCTAAAATAATTGTACACTGGCAGCATCTGCTAAGAAAAAATGACAAAATCGAAAAAATATTCTCATGAGAATTAGTTTTCCCCAACTTTTCTGTCTTTGTTTAAGGCTCATGGTGACAATTCTCAACGTAGAGTATTATGAAATAGCCCCCGGACGTCCAGCATGTTTACTAAAAAAGTATGTATTAATAAATATTAAGAATATGTTAAAACATAATCTTGAAAAAGCATGGTGTTGAAATAAACAACTACATTTTTGAACGCGAATTCCATAAAAAATACTAACTTTGCTTCAATAATACTATACGTACTTCAAAAATTGAGCCAGGTCAATAAAACACTGGAAATATCTATCCCTGTGAGGATTCAAAATTGCACGTACAAATGATATTTTGTATATTTTACAGAAAATTTGCGTGCACTCTGCATTGTTGTGCTTAAGTATACAGATGCTACATACAAGATTTGTTTAAATACTAGATTAAATTGCAAAAATGTGTAATATATATTATGCGCTTACAACGTATGTAAGTCTTTAATCCCTTATGCATTTAGATACGGTATGTCTTTACACTTTAGTCCCTTTTGCCTTTGGAAATTGTATGTCTAGCTGCTTATGTCTTTACATCTATGTCTTATGAGGTTATGCGTTTAGCTACCAATATATTCTGCCAGGATATCGGTCTATACACGGCTTCAGTCCCGAAAACCCAGATTATTAACACATATAATTACTTACCAGATATACATATACTGCATTTATTGATAATTACTTATATTTACAAGTAGCGTAAATTAAATTGTGTTCCAGTTATTGTAATTATTTCCCGTATAATTGTGTTGTATATTCATAAATCTTGGCCACTAACTTGAAATGCAACGTTGACTATCTATTGAATTGATCTAAAAATTTCTCAAAAACTACACCAGAATAAATAACTTGCACGCTGTCATAATTCAGGGGTTAGAAGACACGCAAAATGACATGGTTTGATTTGAGACGCTGTTTCTGTCATATCTGAGAAGGCTGAACGAAGTTTGAAATGTTAAAGAATGCCTAAAGTCTTGCTATACTGATTTTTGGAAGTTTGTTTGTTTCCATGTCGTAACTTCTGAAATAATCTCTTGTTTACTGATTATCTCGCTTTATTTTTGTTCATATTCGCACTAATATTTTGTACACAAATATACATCTATAATAGCATATATCTTAATTAGAATGTGGAAAACGCAGGGGAGAATGGTTATACAACAGTTATTAGTAATTCATTCCCCCAACCCGTACGCGCGAAAATCGTATCGTAATGGAAAAAACATTTTGCAAAATTTAAAATGTAGCCGGGGGTAATAAATCGTTCACTAACAAGACAGGAAACATTTTTGTGTGATTCTAGAGTACATTCTTTTGCATTAATCTAATTAAAATTCCCTCGCATAATCGTAAAAAGTATGCATATAAAAATGTTTAAAAAGTTAATAATATCAACCATGTTGAAATAATTGGAATACGTGGATATTGCTTAGAATCAATTTATTTGCCAAGCTTTCGAACTCAAACAGTGTTCATCTTCAGGGCTTAATTATGACTTAATTAAGCCCTGATATTTAATTATACTCGTATTCAGTTTAAGCATTTGCAAGTTTGTGCGACATCTACCGCATGTGTGTGTGACTTCATTTGATTTTGAAACACTTCAAAAACCTAACTTTAAAACCAATAGGCTGCTGGCTGCTTACGTTTTACGTAATTTATCCGTGCACAAAATTTGAAATGCGTGGTGTCATTTGGTGTGAGACACCACGACATCCGCAATAGGATTTTAACGGTTCTACAAATTGGACACGATGCTATGCCTTACATCGAGTGTTGTGTCAAAACATCAAGGAAACCATACGTTTGAGACTAGGTCTTGGAACTACGCTGAGGATTAAAGTTCTCTGGACATATATTACATTTAATCACTTTTTCAAATAACTCCGGTACTAAATTTGATATCTTTTAGCGCTGAATCAACGCTAATTTTTATCATATTACTGCAAACTGCGTTGCAAGAGGCAATGCAAAGTTCATTCCTACCACTTAAATGCACGTGACAAACAAGTCTTTACTTTTCTTTGATAATAAACGAACACTGAATTACAGTAATGGCAACGGAGTTTTCATTACCTACGGTATCTTAAAATAATAGATGACCGAAATGCATATTTACCCCAAGCAAAGATTTGCTTGGGGTAAAATTGCTTTGATAGATTTGAAATCATATTTCACATACTTAACACTGAACATATTCTAAGCAATAATTGCTTATTCTAAAAGCTGTTAACAAAATTCTAAAAATTGAATAATACAATGATGAAAGCACACATATGCAGAATCACACTTAAAATTACACATATTGAAGGAGCAAAACCTCAAATCAATAAAACTTTATATACATACACATATGCAGAATAATAGTAATAAAAATACAATAATTAAAATGTGGACCAGAAAACATTCCATGTTTTGTGTCACAGAACCCTGTCAGCTCGCTGTCCCAAAGCACAGTAGCTTAAAATTTCTAAAAGCAAAATCAGGATTCTTTTGCCAAATAAGGTTACTAATATTTCGGATTCATTTTCAATCTAATCGAAAGTATGAATAAACTTTTGGGACTGGTTCCTATTGCTGGTATAGCATGCCTTAGCTTACCATGCCAAAAGCTAGGGACGACAGCATTCCCTGGGCGGATCCGTTGTTACGTTTACACTGCTTTTCAAATAATTCTGATCCTACATTTGATATCCTTTAACATTGAATCGACATTTATTCATATTCCTGCAAGCTATAATGATATTGCCCCTTCAGAAAGCATTCGTTACTACCTAGTCCAATTCTCAAGGGCCTTGGTAGATTTATTAATAAGAATTACAAGCTATTTTCGCCGAGATGATGTCCTCCAAGTAATCAAATTTGTAGTTTCTGAGTCAAGCAATAGATCACTAAGCCCCATTAACAGGAATAGTTACATTCATTTCATACTGGCAATTATAACCAGCAGTACCTTAGTATTGTCTGGGATTATTTATTATTCGCACGTAGATTTATTTCTACCATCAGCAGAATATGTCACTCTTCCTCAAAACGTTATTTTTCGAAGGTTCCTCGTGTTTTTGATTCACATGCAGCAAAAATTGTCCCTGAGCTACGCCATTCTTTTTGTAACGTTGCCTGGTATTGTCCTTGTGGAACTACATGGCAAGATGCTGGCAGGGTTTGAGAACATACTTGTTACAGGAAGGCAGCTTATTCCGCTGCCCACACCAAATGTTGCGGAGCTTGGAAAGTTAAATGTTAAAAATTTGACATGTGACGAATTCGTGGATGCTTTCCTCAAACTAAAAGCCCATTTCATATATTATACCAACATTGCTGGATTTTATTCTTTGGCAATATTATTTTGTTCTGTGAGCAGGGCGATTCAAGCTTTGAGTTCAATAAGTATCAATCTTTCCTTGGACGGATATGGTTACAACGCATGGAGTAAATCAACAGTGCAAATAGCACGCATTGCACATTTGCTTAATATATTTGCCGTATCAGCTATGGGGTCGTATATGAAGGAAAGGGTAAAGTATAAATAATCTAGCATGCAAAGCTAATTAATATGATCGTGTTTTCTAGTGAAATTCGTATACTGAATGAACCTTAATTAGATAATCAGACTTATACTAATTACGTTAGGTAACTCAACATCGCGATCGCCTCCGAAATTTTTATGCGAAACATGGGTCAAACAACTTGGCTCCAGATCATGTAATAACTGACAGAGAATCAGATTAACATCATTCAATATTAAATATAATATATTCATAATTACATCAGACTTGGACAATTCGTTACAGGCTGACAGAGTAGTTCATATGCTTGTGTCATGGAAGTGGCATCTTCGTGCAGCTGATTCGATTGACATAAACAACGGTTTAATACCCCTGGTGAGCTTATTTTTGAAAACAAACAAATGCTAGAATGTAATTAAGTATGTATGATATATTTGAGAGTGGACATGTAACCCTTTAATGACCTTTACTAAGCCCTTTATTTTGTTTTCAGGTTATCGGCACTGTTTTGTCGTATTTTCTTTTCATATTTCAATTAGAGGCAGCTGAAAATGTTAAGTACGCATCCGAACCATAGGTGAATAACCAATATATAATTTCTTGGAAAAAGATTGCTAACGTTTTGGCTTTAGCAGACACAAATAATTGTAATAAATGCACATTAAGATTTGGCTATGCAAGCGCTCTTTTATTTATTGTTCTTCAAAATTCTTTGAAGAAAATTATTATAATACACTGTCTACACAACAAAACGTTCCACATAATAAATAACTTGTTCGTATTGCTTTTACATAGTAAGCACTAAACGTATAAAAGATTAAATCTAACGCAATTAGTGCACTACGACGATCAAAATTGATACTGGGAGTTCTAACTGTCCCTTTGAAGATACTTTTGCAAAAGTTCTAGTGCTTACAAGTAACTTGGTCCAAGGATAGGTTCACAAGCACACCCAACCCAGTTGAGTTGTTTGAGAATATCGTAACAACGTCCCAAGTAGCACTCTGCTCAACATACACGTGTAAATTCAGGAATAATTTAACACACGAATTTTCAGCACGATCTTTAAACCTTTGCAAAGAACGAAACGCATACCATTGTTTACGTGTAAGCAGTACGAGCAGCATAGCCACCGCCTGCGTCGGTGGAAGCATGCTATGTAATGAAATGGGAGAGAACGCGGAGCGGCAATTGTAGCTAAAGCCAAAGCGTGCTGCGTTGCGTGCCGTGTGCTTGTACATTGCATTACTTATAGCAAAAGCGCTTTATGGCATTGTGTATTAGCAAGCCTAAAAAGCGCGTTGAGGAGGGAGCGAAGATTTAAAAATGCCCCTCTTTCCTCATCTTCAAATTATAGTATTTAGATTACAGTGATTACATAGTGAGGGCGCATTCACAGTTGTGCAGCCTGGGCAAGGAGAGACAACACAGGCGGCAAGATTCTTTGCCATACAAATTAACAGTCAGCCATGCTTGGTAATAGCAGAACGCATTCTGCATACTTTAACTTCACTAGGTTTAACTTTATTTAAAATAAATCATTTTGAAAAAATATTCGGTTGATAGTTTTTTAAGTCCATTTTATTATAACTAAAAATGAATTATTCCAGTCGACGTAAAAACCGCCTGGCAACAATACAGCTTTGCGCAGTGGCAATATCGTAATCAATGAGGTTTTACCGAGATACGATTATTGCCTGGCAATAATAGAAGTAAATCAAACATATAATAGATATTGCTCGTGCTAGACTAAATTTCGTGTGAAAAACACTAAAAACAGTAGCTATGTCACCATCGTACACCACCCAAGCTATTACCGCCCTGTTAAAAAACAGCTAAAATATTTATTTTTCAATCAGAATTAACGTGTAAATTTTGACAGGCGTCGATTTTTTATATTTGTTCACGGTAGAGTTCCCACTTTGTTGAAACGTCATTCCGGGACAAAATAATTTTAAATTTTGTTTAAGTATACACGATTCCTAATTGTATTTTTCAGCCTTTTTGGCACCTAATAACATTTTATTGTTTTCCGGTTTGTTCAAAAAAGAAACTAATTCACAACATGAAAAGGACACGTTAAGCCTGACTTGAAGCTCTGCCTTCACAAGCGCACCTTATTGCACGCATTTTTCACAGCGTTGTGTATAATGTGATATTTGCAATTAGCAGCAACAATTGATGGATTTTCTTCCTGGAATTTCTAAAACACATAATTTTGGCGACCGTAATTTACGGTCGCATTGCTCGCACTGTAACAGAAAAAATGTTGAATTTTTAATCGTCTTCAGATTTTGCGGTTTTAAAAAAATCTGAACCTTTTTAGTTTCAGCACCTGCTTTCTCTAGGTTTTTAGGAACTTTACATGTGAGATTTAACAAACCGAAATTCTTCATACTTCACGAAGAAAGTCGCTTTACACACTAAAATCCTAGCAGGGGTCTGGTTATCTTTGCCATTTCGACGTAACCAATTTTTTGAATTGACAACCTCTTACCATATAGAATTGTAATACCTAGACCTTAATTATTACCTGATGCTTAAGCGATTTTGTTACGCTTGTTATCACATTTTTATGATTTTATTAGTTTTATGTAGATGGCACATGAGGCTCTAGTTTGAATCGAGCTCCTCTAGAACGAAATATTTTATTTTTGCCTTAAAAACTCAACAATTTTCATAACTTTATGAGCTCGACGTTTCCGGGACAATTACGTGTCCCGGAATACACCCTTCCGGGACACTGGACAGCGACTGTCATTCCGGGACTATCCCGGGCATTCCGGGACGTCTGGGAGTTCCCGGATATTTTACAGACCAGATTACCAAATATAAGCTCTGAGTTATACATATTTTTTGTTGAGCAAAGATTTTCCGGGCAATGTTTCCGTTATGATAGGCTTCCGTGAGTCTTCGCCTTACAGTATGTTTTATGCCTGCCATCATTATTCGAAGGTCTTATCTGCACGTAACATTGTTGAATGTCTATAGTTGCATCACGTAAATTACCAACATTCAGGTTTTATCATCCTTCTTACTAAAAGCTTCATCGTAGTAGTGATGGTTGTCGTCCTTATGTACATGCCATGTTGAATCATAGCCGCTAATTTTTTTTCTTTCATTTATGGAAAAAAATGCTTTAAAATAAAAATAAAAGCAATTTTTTTATTTTTAACATTTTTTGTTGACTTGGGCAGGCTTTAGGTAAAGTAACCAAGTTTTCAGCTTAATTCTGTCCAAGTCAACAAAAAATAATGCCATTTCAGAATACAAAATAGTAAAAATAATGTAAAAAAGAGAGAAAAGAAATACCGCAATGCTAACAAGTTACCAGCATGCTTATATATTATATCTTGGAATTTGTATACTTACTTATTATGTACGGCTTTGAATATTTAGTACAGTGTGGCATATATGATCAGTCATCATCTTTTAACCAACACTATTAAATTCGCCACTCGATTTTAATAATTATTCGTCACCGGTGCTCAACTTTAGCGAGAGTGTCGCTGTCATGAATATATTGAAGTTACACTGCAATACTGAAAATAGTTAACCTTTTTTGCAACAATATTAGAGAAATAATGTTGAAACGCGTTTTTTCCTGGAATCAAAACGGTCATTCAAAAATTCTGTGACCAGGTCTAACAATTTTAGTAAAGCTGTCTAGCATGATGCATATTAGCTAATATAGTTTCAAAACAAGGTTGACTGAGAAACATTTGGTTTGCTTAAATTGTTTCAGTGTCCGTTTTAAAAGCTCCATATCGTTGGCTAAATTCTAAAAAGTACCATTTTTATTGGAGACAGTGCTCGGACTGGGTACGGGTAATACTCGGGTAAGTGGGTACGGATACGGGTATGGGTACTACCCGGGTACAGAAGTTTGCGTACTCGCAAGTACGCGGGTACTACCCGCGTACTCTGGATTTTAGACAATAAAGTGTGTACAGGTATGGGTATGGGTACTCACTCATTGACAATCGGGTAGTACCCAATAGGTATGGGTATCACTATGTAAAATATCTACCCATGGGTGCTGTACCCGAGTATTTTAGGGTACTTCAAGGATTCCTACTCGGATGGATTACTATGGCTATGGCTAACAATAAGACCTGCCAACCGTGGAGTTGCTTATTTCTTTGTATACTGATACTTGCGTTAGTGACAGAGTCAAGTGGCTTCGCCTAATTTAGGACTACGTGGTAGTTGCAATCTAACGCTTTTAATAATTCTTCCCAGGAATCTAATAAAGAAATAGAGCGTAGAGTCAGTAAAATCGCCTTTTTATCGACTTAAACAGTGAAGCCCATCAAAGAAGAATTTCAAGGGGCAGGTTCTTGAGATTCTATTTAATTAGCTTCAATGGGAGCGTCACATTACAATTATTTAAAGACGTATTACGAGATAAGTTCGGAATAAATATACATTTATTAGTAGATCCGTTTCTTAATGCTACAAGTACCCAGGGTTGCCCATTTAAAAACGCCATGGTATTTTGTGCAGGCAATTTGAACATTTTCAATCCTGGGCATTTATGACACATTGAGTATTTATTGCAGTGAATATTTATAAAAGTTTAGATTGGAAAATATCATTCCTTGCAGGCAATATTTATATTTCAGTCCCTTTGATTACTGTTGATAATTTTGATGTTAAAAGAGATCTGAGCTTGGCTTTCAAAACTTTCATAGGGCGGCATTTGTCGAAAATTTGCATCTCGGGGTCCATAAATGTGAGACAGTTTACGAATGTTTGTTTTATAAAGCTGCAATATAAAATGAATATTCAATCTTGCCTCCCACATTTATTTCCTGAAACTGCAATATTTGACTTGAAAAAATTATGATCAACTCAAATTTTTCCGTATAAAATTTTCTATACAGTGTTCAAATACATTGTTTAGTAATACGTTATATCGTTGATGGAAAACTGGCATGATCAGGAAATTCTACTTTTCTCCTATACTTTACTAACCTTGCGTCCTATTTGTAAGGTAATGCCAACAGTTCTTAACGTCGGACCAAGTATGAAAGAAGTCGTCCCAATTGTTTATTCTTACACCATAGACGCATTGTTCAATAGCAAATTCGCGAGAACACATTTCATTTCATTCAGCAAGTTATTATTCTGACGTAGTAGCATTTGAATTTCGTCAGTTATTATTCAAAATAAATCACAAAAGGCCTTAAATGATTTTTAAAAAATTGAAATATACCCTTAACACGTAGGGAAAATTCCCAAAATTTTAATGGAGGTCAAAAAATTGACAAATTAAAAATGTTCAGCTGGGCAGGCAAATGCCGTCGGGGATTTTAAATCGGCCAAACTTCCAGTACCCGAGTAATAACCGGGTACAAACAATAAATACTCGGGTATGGGTACAGATTTTTGGTACATTACGGGTACGGGTAAATTGTGGGTATAGGTACTTCATTGTAGTTTCAGGTACGGGTACGGGTACTGAAATAATTTACCCGGGTAATCGGGTATGGGTACGGGTATAGGTACAACATTTTGTCGTACCCTATATATGGGAACGGGTACGGGTACACGGTTTCGGTACCCAGTCCGAGCACTGATTGGAGATCCCATTTAAAAAGCATTAATTAAAGCATATAATTAGTTTAAAATACGTTTATATCCCACAACGTCAGATAAAAACAATTTTGAAATTTATATTTTGTCAACCTAGCTGCAGGCATCCCGACCTAATTTAAAAACAGCTGATCCGATATTGACCCCCAATTGTGCTAACAATGCTAACATAAATTGGATGCGCCTATTTTTGTTGATGGGTTATAGAACTCCATGTCAGTTTCCATACGATTTTTTTTTATTGTCACAACAGATAAAGCCACTCTAGCAATGAAGTTACTACAAATAGATATTTACGAAGTGTTGTAACAGTTATTATTTCATATTAAAAAATTTCTGAAATAGGCTACAGACGCGGGGCAAATTGGATAGTTAAACCATTCATGTTTAGCTTATCTAGCTGTTTTGATGTTTTATATAATAATTCTGTGCAATTACTACAACAATATAACTTCCAGGGTATTTGTATAAAATATTATCGCTACATTCAAATTATTATTACAATTAAAATTTATTGCTGCCAGACATCCCATCCGCCTCGGCGGATGGCTTGATTCCTAGTTTAGAATGTTTCCAGACCATAAATTTGACTACTTTTACTTGAATAGCAAGCATTGAACTCCTGAAAGAATTGACTTGACTAGAATACGCTGCATTGGAAATTATAATGATTGACTTGACTTGGCTATATAAACAATGTACATAAACCAATCTAGTCAATTTGTAAATGTCCGCTCTTCAAATGATGCCTAAATCAGGCTGTTAGGCCTCGATTAGCTCCTCTAATGTTCACGTTAATATGAAGGACCAGCTGAATTAATATTCAGCAACAATTATACAAAATAATGCAAGAAGTAATTCAGCATGTATACAAACAATTATTTACTTCTTTAATTAGCAATTATCACTTGTTTCTCAATAGATACAATAGCCCGGTGAACAGACTTATCAGTATCGAATATGTGTAATCGATCATAGCTTGTCTCGCACTGCTACCAATACAGTTGTTACATGTCCACACTGTTTTTCATTCCAAAATCATAATCATTACTTACATTATAAAGCATTGATAGTAATAATCATATGGCTTGATGTAACATAATTTCAACTTTTTAAATAAAAGTTAATAACTTTTTCATTTAAAATTAAACAATATTACATTTTTAAATTATTTGCAATAATTTAAATCAGCTGTTATAATCATTCAATCTACTCGACAACACAGGCAATGAAGCAGTTTGGAGGGAACGGGAGAACTTCAAAGAATAAAAAAGGTTCCAAGTCACTAGCCATTTCCATATCAGCACTTCTAACTTCATCCTTTAACGAGTGATAAATTAAGTTTGGAAAAATGCAGTACACAATTTAATTATTCAAGCCGTGAACTCATTACACAATATACGCAGCAATAATATTCTATAAGACAGGTGTGACTGAAGCAGTTTAATAATAAACACTCTTTTGATAAAATATCAAATCATAAATCGCCCATTCAAAAATCTGTGAAATCTCACCAAACAGACAATTTAAATAAACTTCTCGAAATGATTGAGGCTGTAGCAAATCCAGTAACAATTTCATACAGAAAATCTAGGGTAGTGGAGAACTGTGTTAAAAAAGGAACCATAAAAACCCTGCAAAGTAAAGCATTGCTAGCAGAGCTGCGTTCAAGTTCAAGTATAACTTGAAAAGTTCAAGTGCGTATCAAGTTCAAGTCAAGTGCAGGCAGTTTGGTAACTTGAAACTTGAACATCAAGTTCAAGTGAAATTGTAATTTTAACTTGTTTGTCAAGTTCAAGTACACTGAATGGGAGTACTTGAATAAAACTTTAGTATAACTTGGATTTTTGTCACTGAAAAGCAATGAAAGCATTGCGTAATTAGTGGCACCTTTGCATCCCACTAAACATAATATTGAATGCGAATCATCACAATAATAATATCTTTCTGTTTGTTTTTATTCCATCGGCATTAAAGTCACCTCCACGAAGCCCAGTGGTGGAGATCGAGAATAATTCTTGTGTCCCGTTTCCATACTTTGAATAATTTAAAGTCCCGAATTAATTTTTTTATAAGAATGTTCTTGATACTCGAGGTTCTTTGTTCCATTATAAAAATGAAGTGATTGTTTAGTTCACCTGTTCTGAAGCTAAGAATTTTAAGAGCAATTTATTATTCCCTGTAAGAAGGATTTTTGCTGATATTAAACATGATGGTGCAGATGAACAACAAACAATCTTATAAATAAATATTGGTTAAGCAAAATTAACGACGACAAATATTTATGATTATAACTGCTGTTCTCAATTCATAACTTAAGTTCTACTAAAATGAACTTGAAAATCGGGTGCTTGAATACTCAAGTTGTTTGAGAAACTTGATTCATCAAGTACAAGTGCGAATGTCTCGTTTAGACTATTTTGCAAGTTCAAGTCAAGTCAAGTTCAAGTCAAGTTCAAGTTCAAGTCAAGTTCAAGTCAAGTTCAAGTCAAGTCAAGTCAAGTTTAAGTCAAGTTCAAGTCAAGTTCAAGTCAAGTTCAAGTCAAGTTCAAGTCAATTTCAAGTTCAAGTTCAAGTTCAAGTCAAGTTCAAGTCAAGTTCAAGTCAAGTTCAAGTCAAGTTCAAGTCAAGTTCAAGTCAAGTTCAAGTCAAGTTCAAGCCAAGTTCAAGCCAAGTTCAAGTCAAGTCAAGTTCAAGTTCAAGTCAAGTTCAAGTCAAGTTATCCAAAATAACTACTTGAACACAGCTCTGATTGCTAGAAACTCTGTCCCCAAAAACATGTGCAGAAAACGAACACCTTAATCAAATCACATCTCTAGAAGTTCACGAAGTGGCAACTGATTTCCTTATTATTAATTTGTATTATTCGTTAGTTTCCTGGGTTTGTGTAACTAATCTAGTGCATTGAATTATTTAAATATTTTACAATTTGTTTCGATTCCTTATTTATGCTAGATAATTATTTAGGCTGTCCAATAAAATGCAATATATCCCTCATAAATACTGCAGTTAAAATATTTAAATTAAGCACCACTTTGATATTCTGCTTGTAGGGTTTAATTTTGTATTGATTTAACTAAAGCTAATAAATAAATAAATAACAGTTGCTCTATAATAAAAAGGAATAGACTCGGAGACTAAAATGACTTCCGACGTAAATACATGACTTTGACTTGACTTGACTAGGAGTCTGTAGAGACCATTGTGAATTGACTAGACTGGACTAGTCAACATCATGACCAACAATGAGCAGACTTGACTAGACTATTGTGTATGTATGTACGTGCAGCTATGATGAGGAATAATGTTAAGAAACCACATGGAACGCGTTCGAGTTGATTTGCTTGACAACTCAGTTCGTTAGTTTAAGCATTAGCAAGTATTCATAAAAATTCTAATTTATTTTATTCCTCCACTGTAACATTTAGCACGCCACATCAAAGTTCACGTGCTTCGCAGTGTGTAAAATAATATAAGACTTCTTCGGTATTCTTTTAAATATTGATCAAATACTAATTTACTTCTTCAAAAATGAGTTCCGATTTAATATTGGAAGTTTTTAAACAGCAGATGGTAAACATGAATATTTACAAAGCACGTTGTAATTTGCCAAGTGCTTTTCATTCATTTGAAATTCGATTGTGGTCCCGTCGAGTGAAAAGTTTTATAAAATAAATATGTACCTTCGTAAAACACAATTATTACAAAAAGCTGTCTATAAAATTAAATAATTCAAATTTAGCAGAATTGCATAGAATATTAATACGAAACTTTTCCGGGAGGAGGTATCTTCATATAACAAAACCAGTATACAGCATGTTTCCTCTAACCACACTAGACTCGTGAACGTACCGAAAAGTCAAAGCTACCAGCACAATACACAAGCATACAACTTGGGTAGTACTACAGTATTTGAACCGGTGCACTTAACATCAAATATTTAGACGTGAAGTGGTTCACTTCAAGGAAACGCTGAAAACATGAATAAACTTCTGGGACTGGTTGTTATTACTGGCAAAGCATGTCTTTGCTTACCATGCCGAAAACTAGGAGAGATTCAGATTGGTTGCAAGATGAATCAACTTTATTCAGCTTTTCAAATACTTCTGATCCTGCACTTCATATCATTTAACTTTGAATCAATATTTATACATATTCCGACATATTACGTTGATATCGTCCTCTCAGAGCGTATTCGTTACTACCTAATTCATGTTACGAAAACCTCAGCAGATTTATTTATAAGAATTACAAGCTATTTTTACCGATATAATATCTTCCAAGTAATCACATTTGTAGTATCGGAGTCAAGGAATGGATCACTAAAATCCATTAGCAGGAACAGTTATATTCATCTCATACTGGCAATTTCAATCAGCACTACCTTTACTCTTTGTTCGCTTACTTATAATTCGCACGTAGATTTATTTCTACCGACCCCAGAGTATGTCACTCTTCCTCCGAACGTTATTTGTAGAAGGTTACTCATGTTCATGAGTCACACGCAGCAATGGTTATCCGTGAGCTATGCCATTCTTTTTGTAACGTTGCCTGGTATTATTCTTGTGGAATTGCATGGCAAAATGCTGGCAGATTTTGAAAACATTCTTGTTAAGGGGAGAAAGCTTGACCCGCTGCCCGTATTAAAGGTTGTGCGGCATGGAACGTTACCTGTTAAAAATTTGTCGTGTGACGAATATGTGGATGCGTTCCTTCAACTAAAAGCCCATTTCATATGTTATGGCAACGTTGCTGGATTTTATTCTTTGGCAATTTTATGTTCTTCTGTGAGCAGGGCGATTCAAGCTTTGAGTTCAATAAGTATCAATCTTTCCTTGGACGGATATGGTTACAACGTGTGGAGTAAATCATCAGTGCAAATAGGTCGCATTGCACATATACTAAATATATTTGCTTTGTCAACAATGGGAACTTATATGAAGGAAAGGGTAAATTATAAGTTGTTTATACTAAATATGTCAAATGTTATACATATAATTAAATATGTCAAATGTTATACATATAATTAAATATGTCAAATGTTATACATATAATTAAATATGTCAAATGTTATACATATAATTAAATATGTATGTTTTCAAGTGAGACCGGTACAATCAAACGAATGTAATGTAATGTAATGCTTTATTGTCAAGTTATCTCAGCGCAGGCACGGTTTTCTAGATACAGACAGTGATATATATTTAACTATGAAAATACTAAGTTTAAGAATTGTAAATGATTAAAATGTATTCCAATCAGATAATTCAACACCAGGACCGTCTTCTCAGTTTTTATGGAAAACATGGGTCAAACAACTTGGCTCCAGAGCATGTAATAACAGAGAAAATTAGAATAATTCTTACGAACTTGAATAATTATTCATAAATAAAAAAACAGCAATTTATTATAGTGTTGGAAATTTTGCTACAGGCTGACAGAGTAGTTAACATGATTGTGGCATGGAAGTGGCATCTTCGAGCAGCTGATTCGATTGAAATAGACAACGGTGTTATACCTTTGGTAAGCTTGATTGAAATCAAATCATTGTTGTAATATAATGTTGACCTCATGTAATTTGGTGTGCGCACATCGTTATGCAGATTGTTTACCGATATTTTATTAAAACTTTTCAGATTATCGGAACTGTTCTGTCATATTTTCTTTTCATATTTCAATTACAAGCAGCTGAGAATTAGCAGCTAAAATCTTTAGTAATCCAGCTCAGACTGAACGAAGATGTACTTGGGAAAGGTTATAAAATTTAGCGTTACAAAGTTTTTACAATTACGTTATAATAATAATGACCAAGATACTGTACACACTAGTAACTTAATCCCGAAAAGTTTTTTATAGTCCAATTTTACATATGTATTACTTTATTATATTATTTGATTTTCGAACCCTTTTCAGGATTCACTGATTTGTTTCCAGGCTGATTCTGGCCTCATATAACGTGTAAAAATATTGAATTCAAATTTGCGATTTGTGTTTCCATTTTCATAAACGTTAGATCACTGGGGTGTTCCCGTTCGTAAATGACAAATCTGAAAGAAATTGGTCACGGAAACGTTGAAGTGCTTCTTCATAGAGGAGTTCGTGCAACTCCTTTATATTTTATCTTTTTTTCAACGTGTGAGAGAAGTTTTTGTCTTCTCGAGTATAAAAAGGCTATGGAAAGCCTATTATTTTCCTTTCAACAACCTCCTTAATGGACACATGTGTGGCACACATTTCTCCTTTGCATTGCCCCTACAATAATAATCAAATAGTGAATTATTGTAATGACAGCAGAGTTTTCATAGGGTATATTAAAATATTAGAAGACAAGAATGTGCACATACACCGCAAGTAAAATAAATACGTTTTAGTATTTAACGACTCAGCATGACAATTTTCATACAGAATTGCTTGCATTAAAAGCTGCCAACAAAAATGCCTAAAGTATAATAATATTATTATAAAAACCAATTAAGCTTTCATGTAACAATACCATGTCAGGTGGCTCGTAATTACTAAAAGCAAAAGATTTAATTTTTTCCAAACAAAGTTACTACTACTTTAAACCGGGTTCTGTGTACTTAACGTTAGACATCAAATTCTAGTCTGGGAGAACAGGAAAAGCATGAATAAACTTTTGAGACTAGTTCATTTTACTGGTAAAGCGTGCCTCTGCTTACCATGTCGAAAGCTAGAAAAAACAACATTCCGGGAAAGATCGTTTATTACGTTCACACAGCTTTTCAAATAATTCTGATCCTTCATTTGATATCCTTTAACGTTGAGTCCATATTTATTCACATTCCTCCAAACTATATTGATATCACCCAGAGATGGCCACACTACTCTACTTTTTAGTAGTGGTAGTGGAATAGTGGCAAAAAGTAGAGTAGTTGTTGAAAATGAAATAAAATAATATTTATTGGTAGTGTAGGACGAAGGAGACATGAGCAGGCAAGTAAATAGTAGTAACTACTAGTGCCCGTTCACATATTGCTCCTAAAATGTAGTGTAGAATAGTGGAACCGACGATAGTTTGGATGTAGTTTAGAAGTAGTTTACATGCATACTCAAAGTCCCATAAAAGTAGTGCTACCCGAGTAAGCACTATACTTAAACATGGAACGTGTGATTATGTCTTTTCATAACTTTCTATACACTACACCGTTACACCGAGTTTCAATACTCGAAGTATTATTGCGCGATTGCCTGGATGGATATATGTAGTAACATCTTGTATTTGTATTGGAGCATTGCACATTTTACTTTGTGATCATTTTTAGCAGCAGTTGAACTTGCAAAAGCAAAATCTTAGTATTGATCTCTATTTATTAGTGCTTTAATCCTCCGTTAATTAACAGTTCTGAAATTCAAGCCAAATCCAGATTATGGCAGATTCCGTACATATAATGGCAACGGACACTCCATTGACAATTGTAATTATTTCTTGTGTCAACTTGTAACATTTTTATAAGGTATAGTCAGTGGTTCTCGTTCTCATGTATGTACTTGAGTTATACACACATGTGAATGTTTTCTAAAACAATAAACTAGTTTTTCAAAATGCCGAACCTACAATTGATACTTGTAAAGATCGGTCCTGCACGCCTCTAATTTAGCATAAACGTCTAGCTTCATCGACAGAGGATAAACTGTGTTTGCATACGATGAAACGGGATTTTTTCGCTAGGAATCATATTTATAGCATATATTTAGAAATTAGGAGCCTTTTTAGGCTTATATTAAAATTATATGATTTTAGGCTGAGATTAAATTGCACGGCTATTCAGTGAACAGGTAGTACATTGTATAGTGTGGCTTTTTTACTGCGTAGAGTAGTGTGATAGTTGTAGTGTAGAGTAACGCTAGTTTTTAGCTTTCGGGGAGTAGTGGTAGAGTAGTGTAAAGGTGCTCTCTCAAAGTAAAACTCTACTGGAAAGTAGTGTAGTGGTAGTCTTGATTATCGATAAAATACAGTATTAATAGAGTATTTGTCAAAGATCATTCTTGTGTGGTAGTGTAGTGGTAACTAGTGGCATTTACCCTCAATAAGTTTTTAGAGTAGTGAGTGTAGTGGAAAATTGAATGGTCACCTCTGATATCACCCGCTCAGAACGCATTCGTTACTACGTAGTCGAATTGACAAGGGCCTGGGTAGATTTATTAATAAGAATTATAAGCTGTTTTCGCCGAGATGATATCCTCCAAGTAATCAAATTTGTAGTTTCTGAGTCAAGCAATGGATCACCAAAATCCATTGGCAGGAACAGTCTTATATATCTTATGCTGGCAATCGTAATGAGCACTACCTTAGCTTTGTGTTCGCTCACTTATAATTCGCACGTATACTTATTTTTACCATTTCCAAAATATGGTACCATTCCTCAGAACGATATTTGCCAAAGATTCCTCGTGTATTTTATTCACTTACAACAAAAGTTCTCAGTGAGCTACGCCATTCTTTTTGTAACGTTGCCTGGCATTATTCTTGTGGAATTACATGGCAAGATGCTAGCAGATTTTGAAAACATTCTTGTCAAGGGGAGGCAGCTTGACCCTCTGCCCATATCAAATGCTTTGAAGCATGGAAAGTTACATGTTAAACATTTAACATGTGACGAAGCCGTGGATGCTTTTCTAAAACTAAAAGGCCATTTCATCTGTTATAGTAAAGTTGCTGGATTTTTTTCTTTGGCAATATTATTTTCTTCTGTGAGCAAGACTATTCAAGCCTTGAGTTCAATTACCTTCAATCTTTCCTTGGACGGGTATGGTTACAACGTATGGAGTAAATCCGCAGTGTACACAGACCGACTGAACGATTTACTCAATATTTTTGCTATGTCATCTATGCGGACGTATATGAAGGAAAGGGTAAATTGTTTACATTGCATGTATAACTATTATTACATTTTTTCGACTGAGAGTCTGACAATCAATAAATCATGAACTGTCTTATTTTTATTAAAATTAGATTACACAACACCGCGACCATCTCCTCAATTTCTATGCGAAACATGGGTCAAACAACTTGGCTTCGGAGCATGTAATAACTTACAGAAAATCAGACGTGCAACATTCAATTTTACGTGGAATATAATCATAATTACTCAAGACTTGGGCAATTTGTTGCAGGCTGACAGAGTAGTTAATATGCTTGTGTCATGGAAGTGGCATGTTCGTGCAGCTGATTCAATTGACACAAACAACGGTTTCATACCCCTGGTGTGCTTATTTGTAAAAACAATTCAATGCTAGAATGTAATTATAATATAATTATTTGATTGTGGGCATGTAACCCTTTGAGAACCTTTACTAAGTCATTTTTTTTCGTTTTCAGGTTATCGGCACTGTTTTGTCGTATTTTCTTTTCATATTTCAATTACAGGCAGCTGAAAATGTTGCGTACGCATCCCACCCCTAAGGGAATAACCAATATATAATTTCCTGGAAAAAGTTTGTCAACGTTTTGGGGTTAAGGGACAGTAATAATCGTAGTAAATGCACATTAAATGTCTATGTAAACACTATTTTATTTATTTTTCTTTAAAACGCTATAAGAAATATATTATATACACTATTCACATAATAAATAACTTGTTCGTAATGCTTTTATATGGTAAGCACTAAAAGAGTAAGTAAGCGTTAACGTTCCGTATTTAGGCAGTAGGTGTAAATTCGATAACAATTGCGTCTCGAGCACCCAACAGTACACCTCGAGTGTCGATGGTTTGTCTATATGTAAGAAAAACAAACAAACATTTTAAAAATAAATTTACACGAGTTGATGACAAAATAATAATTTACCCGCGTAATTAAACGTTTAAAAGATTAAAACTTACCCAATTAATGCACCACGACTGTCGAAATTGATACTGCGGGTTCTAACAGTTCCCTCCGAAGGTACTCTCGCAAAAGTTGCAGTACTTACAGTAATTTGATCCCAGGATAAGTTTACA
Source organism: Allacma fusca (assembly GCA_947179485.1). Lineage (NCBI taxonomy): Eukaryota > Metazoa > Arthropoda > Collembola > Symphypleona > Sminthuridae > Allacma > Allacma fusca. The sequence continues at coordinate 22,090,073 of OX359247.1, forward strand.
AGTACAACGAACCCGATTGAGTTAGAACCCGATAGTGGGATCCTGTGAAAAAATAATGTCATAATAAGCTTATAGTTCAATTTACACAATGTCCTACAACGTCGTCGAAAAATTGAAATCATGGAAATTGAAAAATAGAGCTAAAATCTAACCGAGTAAATCCCAGCACTCTATCGTTACTCAGAGCTTTATACTCATAACTGCCGGAAATCCAAGCTTCAGTTTTCCTCAGTTTTGTAAGTTCTTTGTAGACCTTCAAGTGACTTTCCTCGGCTGCTTCTTGTGCTGCAAGGTTCTTACTTACATAATTGGGATTCACAGGCAACCACGTTTTGTTTCCGGTGGAGAAGCCAGCATTTGTTTGGTTATTCCATTGCATAGGAGTACGAGCTGGATCTCTTGAGAATTCATGGTATCTTTCAGGATCAGTGTTACAAGCTTGGGGATCCACGGTCTCTTCCCAAGTAAGGAAAGTATCTGTCATACCGATTTCCTCTCCGTAGTAAGTGACAGCTGTTCCTCGAAGAAGTAAGTTGATCATGTTGGCACCATCAATGCTAGCTTCGGTCCATCTTGTAGCTGCCCGTTTTTGATCATGGCTTCCGATCTATTTCAAAATGCCATGATTAATAACATAACCGGGACAAAATTAAAATGCTAAGTAAGCACTTTCCGAACGTACAAGGAACGTTGCCCATTCTCCTTCTGGCATTAGATCATACCAGATGTTAATCTGGTCCAGGATTTGAGTTGCAGTCTGGTCTGGTCTTACTCCCATCAAGTGGAAGTTGAAGGGAAAGTGTGCAATTGGCTTGTCTGGTGTTCCATAATAGTCCATAATATACTCATCTGGGACAGTTGATTCTACGATCATGACGCTAGAATAAAAAGACCGTTGGATATAGGCATGAATGAATTCTTTTTCTACATTTGATTAATTCAAAATTAAACACGAGTACTTACCGGACTTTGCCGTCGGACTTTGTGTAAATATCCAAAAGTTGACGAATTTTTACTAAATAGTCCAAATTGGTTGGTAAATTGTAAGTGTAAGGATGGAGCCAGTAGCGATATTCATCAGGACGAGCAGCGGGGTCTCGGTCAGGGTTTGGGGGCTCATCTCTCCAGTCTGGGTCTTCGTATAAGAACGGAACTGCGTCAACACGGATACCATCAACTCCAGTGTCTAACCAAAACTTGACAACAGCTAAAATCTCATTTCGAACTTCAATGTTTTCAAAGTTCAAGTCAGGTTGCTCTTTGGCGAACTGATGAAGATAGAACTGCTGACGTTGATCGTTCCATTCCCAGGAAGAACCTCCGAATACACTCACCTGCAAGTATCGACAGGTTTGAAATAAAGAGTAATAATTCTAGAATTTTGGATTCATCTACATAATTTCATATGTCAAACAATACCCAGTTATTTGGAGGCAGGGGCTTTCCGTCTGGATCAGTTCCGCTTGCGTTTTTCCATACGTAATAATCTCTATAGGGCTCTTCACCTTGTATAGACTTTTTGAACCATTCATGCTGATCACTGGAGTGGTTTGGCACTTGATCCATAATTAACTTCAGATCTAGGTTATAAATAGATAACGGTTCATCCTTTCAAATGCTCGTGGCAATAAAGACCTGGCATGGGAAAGGGGATTTACGGAAGTTTTGAACACATAAACATGAATAGACGTAAATACAGACCTCTTTTATGAAATTCGTCAGCCATTCTTCTAAAGTCTTCTAGCGTGCCGAAGTCTGGCTCAATGTTTGTGAAGTTCGAGATGTCGTATCCGAAGTCTACCATTGGGGATTGGTAAATCGGGCAGATCCAGATAGCCTCGACTCCGATGTCAACGAAGTGGTCAAGCTTTGACGTAATACCTGCATTTACATTTTAATATCATTTATCAATTTCCTATATTGTAATACTACTACGAAGAGCTGTCATATAGTAATGCTTACTCGCTTACTAGCTTAATATTTATTAGAATGTATTAAAATACTTGGTATCGTTATTATAATGTAGCACTAACCATTTAGATCACCAATGCCATCTCCATCCGAATCTTGGAATGAGCGTGGATAAAGTTGGTACAAAACCGTTCTTTGCCACCATTCCAACGGTTTAGTGTCGTTCGTGTAAGGCCCGGCATTTTTATCTACCGTATTCGAGTACCCGTAATGGATTAGGGTGACACTGAAGAGCACTACTAGAACCACCTTCATTTTGCAGAATATGCAACAAGTGAATATTGTTAGAGTCAGGCACCTCCATAATTTATACTTTCCTTGAGGTAGATTTAAATGCGTTCTTTGAGACCTGATTGGCAAATAGAGCTCAAGTGTTTCGATCTAATATTTTAGCAAACAATTAAGTACAAGTGGCGTATTTTTCCCAGTATTATCTGGTCCCTCACAATCACCTATGTGTTAATTACCTTCATATAAAAATATCACATCCAGGGTTTTGAAATTCGGCAAACTTTCCTTCACACAAGGGAATTTGATTGGAAGCAAATATTAACATATTGTAGTAAAAATGTCTCTAATCTCAACACGGATAACAACTTCTCTATCAAACGAGGTTATCAGCTGAAAAACAGATATTTGAATTCATCTGCCTGTTCCAGGTTGTATTGCTAATTTAATTGTTAGATAGCTCGTAATTTCTATTATTAGAAGTGCACAAAATGAATGCCACCGAAAGAAATAATAAAAAACATTAAATTGGCAAGCATTCCCAACACTTATTTAAAATTTGATCTTAAATGTAGTCCGGTCCCAGATATTTTCAGTAAGTATTTCACTCATAAAAATAAGTAAGTGCAGTTTAAATAATTATACGTATTACTTATTATTAGTTACTGCAACACAAATTGATTGCATAATGTTCTGCTTCAATGTAATTTACGTAGAAAAAATAAATTATTAAAATTGCTCATGACCATTATCAGTAGATATGATAGTAGCAGTGTGACATTAACTAGAATGGTCTCTGTGTACATATTTATAACTAATTGTGTGCCTACAGAATTACAATAACTCCATTTACACTAATGACCTTTCTGGAAAATGAAAATATATCCTAACAACAAACATTTATGGGTTTGCATGAAGATATGTAATATCATCACTGGAACTTTTTACCTTGAGAATATTTTATTCGATCAAATAAAGTGGGTAGTAAAGGGTTGGGCAAAATCACACAAATACATGAAATGCAAATACAAGCCACTACCTCTCATATAAAAAAATATCTGGAAAACTCTAGCTGTATTGAGCTACAGTACATGTAATACGCTGCCACGTTTTTTGATGTCACATGTAGTAGCGGTTAACAAAGTATATCGCTGGCTAAATTCTAAAAAGTACCATTTTCATTTGCACACCCATTTAGAAAGCATAGGTTATGAAATTAAATTGGTACTTTTTAGAATTTAGCTAACGATATCTTCTCTGTCAATGAGCAGATGCACTTCTGGTGAAATGTGGAGTGGCTTTGTATTATTACTAGACCAATGTATCTATTTATTGATTTGTAAGACGCAGCTGATAATAATAAAAGTTTCATTTCAGAAGAATATATCGTCGCTGAAGAGGCAAAATGGACTAAGTGCAATTTCGACTAGAAGCAAAATGGTCTACATGCCTTTTTCCTTAAAGGCAAAACGGAATAGTTGCAAGCTTTCCTGAAAGCAAAATGAACTACATGCAGTTTTCACTAAAAGCAAAATGGTCTACATGCGTGTATACTTTCATAATGGCAATTCTGCTTTAAAACGAAATTGCATGTAGACCATATTGCTTTTAAAACTTGATGCATCTATTCCGTTTTGCATTTAGTAAAACTGTGTGTAGACCATTTTGATTTTAATCGAAAATGCATGTATTCCATTTTGCCTCTTCAGCGAAGATATATTTAATATTTCGTATCAAAATATTTTTACAACCTAGTGGTCTCGTACAAAAATATCCCCAAATTAAAGAAAATGTTATTCATTTGTGCGTTCAAGGTGCTGCTATCCAACTGACAGTGCAAAATAATAGTTATTTATCTACATAACAAGAATGTATGTAACTACTTCATGAATTGTGTAAATACTTTCAATAAAAAATAAATGATACTTTTATCTTTGAAGCACTTGAATTATAAGATTTTTGCAATGGATGATTGTAAGCATGTACATGTACGTTTTATAATAGTAAGTATTTTAAAACGACGGCTCTCAATTAGGACTGACAACTGACGCATGATAAGCATATGATGACACTGATTACCACAAATTATACCGTCACTATGAAAGCGCTTGCCTTTTTTCTAAACACTTGAGAGTTTGCCCATAACCTTTGCTAAGGACAAATCACTTAATTGTAGGTGTAGGTCAGAATAACTATACGGTAAGTCATTTATCAATAAAAAATATGCATATAATAATTACGTAATGTGTTTACATGGCCCAGTTTCGTCACTCCCACTTCAATTTTGCTCATGAAAAATATAAAAATTGTTGACAACTCCACCACCGAGTCTCCGTGTGATTGCAACTTTTATTGTATTTTGAATGATTGTTATTACATTCATTAGCATTGGGAGTTCACATATGAAAAAATCATAATAACAAAGAAATAACGATCGGCGTTCACTACAACGAATTTGCAGGGCTGAAAACAAAAATGGCAACATTAAATAAATTAAAACGTCGGAGTGAATACAATTACGATAGAGTCCCTGGGTCCAAGCAGCACACTTGTTAAATTGATGCTACCTCTGAAAAAAAAAATATATATAATACATAAATATAGAACATATGTTGTATGTCAGACCTTTTGCCAAAACTTATGTTCGTACATATGCAAATAACCAGGGGTCGGATTTTTGTAGGAAGACGGGAAGAATCTTCCCAGGGAAAAAATATTTCTGGCAGGGAAAATCTCAAAGGGAAGGGATTTATTTTTACGAACAGGGATTTTGAAAATCGTTGACGTTTTTTTCAGCAGGGATTTTTGAAATCGTTGAGGACCTACCAGCAGGGAGATAATAGTCAGCAGGGAAATTCAGAAATAATCTTCCAGGGAGATTTACAAAAATTTCGAACCCTGCAAATAACCATTAAACTGAAAATATTTCTAAAGAGCTTATTACCCAATTACGGCATCGCCGTTATGGAAATCGACACTACGAATGTGAACCGTGCCAATCGAGGGAATTCCTGTGAAAACACCTGAATTCACAGATACCTGATCATCAGATAAATTAACAAGGACTACGTATCCCGTAGCATTCGACTCTTGAGATGGAATTCTATCAACAAATAAAAAGCCCTCTGATTGTGACCGTACTAATTTTTGATACTTTAATGCCTTACTGTGTTCAGTAAAATGCTCACCTTGCAAATGCAAGAACTTTGTCGGAGTTCAAGGCCTGGCTCTGATAACTTCCATATCTCCAAGCTTCAGTATGACGGAGCTTCAAAATTTCTTTGTAAATTTTTACGTGACTTTCTTCCGCTGCTTTTTGAGCAGCCAGATTAATCGTCTTGTAGTTCGGATTCAAAGGAAGCCAAGTTTTGTTTGCAGTAGAGAATCCAGCGTTAGTTTGGTTATTCCAGTGGAATGGGGTACGAGCTGGATCCCTGGAAAAGTTTTCATACCGTCCAGGGTCTGTGTTGCAACCTGCAGGGTCTACAGTCTCTTCCCAAGTTAAGAAAGTATCTATCATTCCAAGCTCCTCGCCGTAGTAAGTTATGGCTGTTCCTTTCACTAATAAATTGATCATATTAGCCCCGTCGACACTCCCTTCTGTCCACCTTGTGGGAACACGTCTGTTATCGTGGTTACCAAGCTAAGGGGTCCAAATAAGGCAATAAATTAGTTTTCAAATTGCTCCGATTCATTATCAAGATGTTCGGATATTTGGAGCATAAACTCACAAGATAAGTTGGCCAAGCATCCTTAGGCATCAAATCAAGCCAGAGATTCATTAAGCCCAAAACTTGGCTGGCGTTTTGCTCTGGCCGCACTCCCAAAAGGCGGAAGTTAAATGGGAAGTGAGAAATGGGTCTATCCGGTGTTCCGTAATAAGAGCCAATGTATTTATTTGACACTGTTGCTTCTACCATCATGCACCTTTTGTTGTATAAACAAGATATTCCATTATACTTATGTACATACCTACTTACCCAAAGCTCTGGAGGTTCATTGGGGCACACTGAAAAGACACATTTAATTAATCCGTACCTAACTCTGCCATCTGCTTTGCTGTAAACATCCAAAAGTTGGCGAATATGAGCCAAGAAATCTAGATTTTGGGGAAGATTGTGTGTGTAAATATGATCCCAATATCTGTGCTCATCCGGTTTTGCAGAAGAATCCCTCCATGGATTTTCTGGTTCATCCAAGAATCGCTGGTCTTCGTACATATGTGGAACAGCATCCATACGGAATCCCTCAACTCCAATGTCCAGCCAGAATTTAATTACTGCCAGGATCTCAATTTGAACATTTATATTCTCAAAGTTAAGATCTGGTTGTTCTTTCACAAACTGGTGAAGGTAGAATTGTCCACGTTTCTCATTCCATTCCCACGCAGATCCACTGAAGACACTCACCTGAATTTACAAAGCACAATAAGGGGACGTTTCTGATTTTCAATTATTATTCTTTTTCTACTATTTGTTCTGTTTTTTAATACAGATTCCTATCTGTCTACATAAATCAGGCTACCCAGTTATTTGGTGGCCTAGGCTTCCCATTCGCGTCAGTGCCATTAGCATCCTTCCAAACATAGTAGTCAGTGTAGGGGTCAGTGCGTTCAACAGATTTATTAAACCATTCATGAAGGTCACTGGAGTGGTTAGGCACCATGTCCATGATTATTTTCATATCTGAACAGGGAAACATTGATTTTGAAAATTATAAAATATATCCACTTAGTATTTTTACGAAAATCCCATTCTCAAGTTTGTACTACATGTATGTGTACCTCTTTTTTTTAACTCTTCTGCCATAAATTTGAAATCATCCAACGTTCCAAAAGTAGGATCAATGTTTGTAAAGTTGGAAATGTCATACCCGAAATCTTTCATAGGCGACTCGTAAATAGGTGAAATCCAAATAGCGTCTATTCCAAGGTCTACGAAGTAGTCCAATTCTGATGTTATTCCTGTAAAATTAAGTAGACCAAGAAATGCATTAGTTCTGCTCTGTGAAAATATTAAATAATTACATGCATTTCTTCAAAGCACCGTTCAGGTCACCGACACCATCTCCGTCTGAATCTTTGAAGGATCTCGGATAAATCTGATACACAACGGACTGTTGCCACCACTCCAAGGGTTTACTCTTCGATTTCTGTTTTTGACTTGTATTCACAGAGACAGAAAGCCTATAAGTAGCGAAGGTAAGGCTGAGAAAAAGCCCAATAGGAATATGTCTCATGTTGGGAAATTACAGACGAAGTGGTTCTCGTAAATTACAACGAGAAAGTACAGTGAAATTGAAGAAACTTTTTGATCAGACTTTTATATACTGAGGAGTTGCCTTTATTTGTTCTTGGCGTAGGGCTTTCAAGGTTATTTTAATAATTGAGCTTCTATTTTCACTTCGCAAATAACTAATAGTAGACTATCTTCGGAAGTCCATTTTCCCGATTGTACGTATAAACTCAATTTAACTGAATTTATTTACTAAAGTTTTCCTCCCCTATTATATGCAATCATAATGTCATGTCAGAATGCATGAGAGGACATGCAGAAAATAAAGCTGATTTAAGAAACAAATTGCAGTCCAATACCCTTGATGAGTAGTACAATAAAATAATGCGAATTTACCCGAGAACTTCACAAACAGCATTATTTACACAATCCCTATAAGTTTATTCTTAAACTGGATTTGCAGTAAGGATTTTATTGGTCAAACCAGTATAAAAAAGATAAAAATGATAATTCGGTGTAACAAGAATTTGTATTATTACCACCACCCTATAGTTTTAATAGCGGGTGACCCATCACAGGCTTAAATAAGTTTCTGTATTATTTGGGGCCGACAACACTAGTTTTCGCGTCTTTTTTGGTGGAATACTGTACTACTCTTGAGTGGAATCTGAAGTAGCTCACGATTATTCTTGAATCTATGAATGGGGCAATGGGGCCCACCATGGATCCTGCGATCAAGTTCATACCCAAAACTTTTGAATGGGATTCATGTCAAGCGATTACGGATTCCAATCGGACAATAACGTACCATTTATAATGGTCTTTCTAATGGCCATGATTATGACTGGGAACCTTTTTTACCTATATCAAAATATATTGACTATGATTATGACACATTTGTAGAACTCAACTTACTGATTTTTTCTATCATATTATCACGTAATCCAGTTTTAAATTATTAAAATTACTGATTTTTATTTATTTGTTCTCACATTACTTATACTTATGTTTACTGAAACATTTGTAATTAAATGGTGCAGGTTGTAAGGGCTATAAGGCCGAATCGGCCAATAAATTATCTATCTGTCTACACGGTCGTCTGTAAGGACTTGCATTTATGTACATATATGGTATGTATCTAATAGCCCACAATAACACTAATAATTATTATTGCGAACGCTAGTTTTGTGTTACAAGAAAAGCACTGTGAAGTTAGCACTTGAAGTACTGGTCAATTTCCTGGGTAATCAGAAGAATTCAATGACAACAGAATCTCGCGGACCCATAGGAACCTCAGGTGTGTAGATAACTCCTCTGTGAATGTAACATACAGAGTACAAATTAAAATTCATTCCATCACAATTATGTTTGTGAATGCTTGCAAGTTTCAGCTATAGTAAAAATGATCTCTACAGTTTTGAAAATTTACCCAACGATAACACGAGAGTCATGGTATCCGACACTGCGGATTATAGGGTATCCGATTGCTGGAACTCCATTGAGAACAGAGGCATCAACAGTGACGGTGTCTTCAGACAAATTTACCAGAACCAAATATCCGGAATCGAATGAACCTTCCACTGGGGTTCTGAAATGTATTATGATAAACGGATCAATTAATAGAACATGCAAAGTTACAATTTTACGGAAATAAAATGTTGACCATTAATTTTTATGTGCATCGTTTCAGTTGAAACTTGAACGGGAACTTACCTGGTAAATGCTAGTACTTTATCTGAGTTCAATGACATTCCCTCGTATCCGCCGAATCTCCAAGTGCGAGTCTGACGAAGTTTCAAGAGCTCTTTGTAAACTTTAAAATGACTTTCTTCAGCGACTTCTTGTGCAGCAAGGTTCTTTGTTACATAGTTAGGGTTGAGTGGGAGCCAAGTTTTATTACTGGAGGAAAAACCAGCTCCGGTTTCATTATTCCATTGCATAGGAGTACGAGCTGGGTCACGGGAGAATAGTTGGTAGCGTTCAGGGTCAGTATAGCAAGCTTGAGGGTCTACTGTTTCTTCCCAGGTAAGGAAAGTATCGGTCATACCGAGTTCTTCACCATAGTAAGTCACTGCAGTTCCTTTGAGGATTAAATTGATCATGTTGGCCCCATCAACACCATTTTCAGTCCAACGTGTTGCAGCACGCTTGTTATCGTGGTTACCAATCTGGTATTAGAAGAAAAACTGATTAAAAATCGGATAATTACTAAAACATGGCATTAGCATAGTCATTGGTGAGTAGAAATATTTTACCAGGAATGTCGGCCATTCACCTTCAGGCATAAGATCGTACCAAATATTAATCAAGTTCAAAACATCCTTGGCATTGTTTTCTGGTCGAACACCGAGCAAGTGGAAATTGAAGGGAAAGTGAGCAATGGGCCTGTCCTTTGTTCCGTAGTAGCTCATAATCTTGTCGTCAGGTACAGCAGCTTCTACCATCATGCATCTTTAACAGAGATACAACATTTCAGGAATAATTCCTTCATATAATAAAATTATTCTTTCCTGTTAGTTACGGTTTGATCGTTGCCAAACTATAATCCGAAGGTTAGCTTTTGAATTCCCATTACCTGACTTGACCATCAGATTTTGTGTAAACATCCAAAAGTCGTCGTACATCAGCCAAGAAGTCCAGAACTCCGGGAAGACTGATAGTGTAAATGTGATCATAATATCTGTGCTCATCCGGCTTGGCCTCAGGATCACGCCATGGATTTTCTGGCTCATCCAGGAATCTCTGATCCTCAAACATGTGCGGAACGGCGTCCATGCGGAATCCATAGACTCCGGTATCCAACCAGAACTTTATCACAGCAAGCATTTCGTTTCTTACTTCAATGTTTTCAAAATTGAGGTCGGGCTGTTCAATTGCGAACTGGTGGAGGTAAAATTGCTGTCTTTCCTCGTTCCACTGCCAAGCAGAGCCAGAGAACACGCTGACCTGTTGGGATCGATTTTTTTAATGTGTTGCATACAAAAGTGTTTACTGCAATGACCTTCCAAATTTCAAACATAATTCATCCAAAGGAAAAATTGCTTACCCAGTTGTTGGGTGGAATTGGCTTTCCTTCTGAATCGTTTCCTTTGGGATCCTTCCAAACGTAGTAGTCAGTGTAGGGCTCGATGCGCTGTACGGATTTTTTAAACCATTCATGCTGATCACTAGAGTGATTGGGTACCATATCCATGATCACTTTAATTCCATAATTCTTAAATTCCTGGGCCATTTTTGCAAAATCCTCCAAGGTTCCAAATGTGGGATCAATGTTGGTGAAATTGGAGATATCATAACCAAAATCTTTCATGGGAGATTCATAAACGGGCGAAATCCAGATGGCGTCGATTCCAAGTCTCACAAAGTATAGGATCTTGGAGGTGATACCTTTTTAAAAAAACAGCGAGCATATGATTAAAATCAGTGTATTATTAGCAAGAAATTTCTACTCGTTATCAGAAAATAAATAATTTTTCTCAGAAGACAGCGAGTATGCCTGTTTACCATTAATGTCCCCAACACCATCTCCGTCAGAATCCTGGAACGACCTTGGGTAAATTTGGTAAACAACGGATTGTTGCCACCATTCCAATGGTTTTTCTTCGGCTGGGAGACCCTTTTGTACCGGGCCAGAAAGCCCGGACTTAGCCAGGGCAATCACAAGAAGAATACATAAAGTTATTTGTCTCATTATAGAACCGTTCAATGGAACTTTAAGAACTGTGAGTTCAAAGTAAAATACCTTTTTATATATTTTTAACAGCACTCTCCTACCTAATTGTTTACGAAGTGAAATCATTATATACAATCGATCAATTAAAACACTATCTCATTCATTTATTTTATCTATTTCTATATGTCAAGTAATGACAAATGCAAATTGTCTCAACGCTAATATAATTCAGCTACATATATGTACATATTTTTTACAATAGAACTAACACAAGAATGGGCACTATGTAATTGCTCACTTTCAATCAAACATAGATTACTTTGCCAACGTGTAATTTATTCTCAACTGCCATTTATCACTAAAATACGTAAATACAACATTGATAATATTGGTACAAATTTACATACGTTCCTTGGATTCAGATTAAAGTAAAAATAATTTAGGGCTCTTTATGATGATCAATGACATCCGACATTACAAGGAAATTACACTATGTATAAGTAAGTATACTTATATCTTTTAACAATTAAAAAATAATATCAATCAAATACTTCAAATCTGAGTGTTTCAAGTGGATGATTTGTACACGTAGAATCTAATTTAATGCAGGTCACGCAAAAAAGTGCCACCCTTCGAAATAAATTTATAGGATTTCACGAAAAATTTTGAAAATCTCTAGCCTTCAGAAGGAGGGACGGTAAAAAAAATTATTTCATTCACCCATGTTTTAGTAATCTTTTATTAGATTTGATAATTTTGAGATTTTAAATGTGAGGTGAGGTTGATAGTGTTACAAACTTGACATAAAAGTGAAATACTTATTTCACTTTCTGTATTTCAATCTTGCCTCACATTTGTAATTCTTGTAAACGATGAAGTTTGCTACAAGCTTAGTTTTCTGGAAAACTTTTATGAACTCCAGCAGACCACGGCCATAAAAAAATTGTAATATCAGAAGTGCTTCCTATTCCCCATCTTCCTCACTTCTGCTTTTCAAACTAAATTTCCCCAACCTTTACCGGGCATTACCACAGTTCTCAATGTAGGAATCTACTTGATACTTCATTGAAAAACCCATGAAATTTCCTACAAAAGATTGTCAAATGATAGTTTGAAAAATGTGAGGCTGCTAGAATCAAAAATGGGACTTAACCAATATCTACAATGGAACTATTAAAAAAGGGGAACCAAAGAGGGAACTAATACGTTATAGGGTACCTCACTCGTGTCACCCTGTATGTATTTATGTGCATCTATTTTATGTATTAGAGAGAGTACAAATGGTCTATAATTTGTATTTATTGGTAATAATAATATATAATCTTGAAAATTATACTATCTATCCGAAAACTGAAGGAGCAAAAACGTTTGGCATTAATATAAGAGCTTTATCAGTAGTGTTGAAGTGGGGCAAATTAATTATTATCTTCGTACGTTTGCCAAGTTTGTTAATAATATAACAGCAGACTTATGGTAAAAAATATAGGTTGAGCCTGAATACGCCTTCATCACCCAGCGAAATTCCCAATAATTGATTAGGCATGCATTTTTTTCCTATTGATTTTCATCTTTTATATCGTTAGAAAAAAGGTTGCAAGTATTGAGAACTATAACCCTTAATTATCTCAAGCGTATACTGGATACTGGTTGACATAAATTCCAGTACTATTCCAGAAAATTAGAAAAACTTAAAGATTAATCAGGAGCGTCATTGTGTTGACAGAGATAAGCCCTAGTACTTCAAAGTAGGAGGTCCTATTAATAGTGAAGTAGTTCCCCACTTTTACTCTCAAATCCGGCAAAGAGCTCATAACTGCTTTCACCAATTTTAAGTCACGACTGCCTCTCGACGATTCAAGCATGTTTCTTTTGAATTGAGTAGAATTTTGACGAATCATAGCAGACGGTAATAGAACTTTAATGAGGTATATGTTCATGCAGGTCACAGGAGACAAGAACATGACGTATAACTTGGGCGCAATTTTTCCGAAGAAACGAATCATCCCATACGCACTCACTGTGCAAATACTGATGATAGAAATTAAGTTCGCTACAAAGCTCAATTTCCCCGAAGCATTTTCAAATAGTCTGGTCAGAAGTACGAATTTCCTGTACATTTTTAGGTCTTCGAAAATGTTGCCGGATTTACTCTCAGCGCTAATGCAAAACTCATTGTTACTATACTTACATCCATTTCAACTAATTAGTTAAAAGGCACTTTCTTAATACAGAGATAATTCTTACCAATGTTTTATGCCAGTCCCAACCGTTGCAACATGCATCGTGATCGTTGTCACATTGAATTGAAGTGTAACCCAAAAGGTGGCACAAAATGGGATGAACATCCCAACGAATATCCCATGTCCAATTGGTGTCTTCCATGATGACGGGAAAGCTGAATATACGAAAATAGGGCTGTCAGGGTTTGAAATGCAGGCCGAAACTAAGGAAGCAAACCGAAGTGGCACCACAAGTAGGAGCGGGTACATTATGGGTAAATTATTTCTTAAGTATACCGACGTGTCTGAAACGAAATTGCAATTTTAAAATTTATTTCTTTAAAACTACCAATAAGTCTTACTGTATTCATTACTAGTGCTTTATGTCAAAATAAGTAATGTTAAAATAACACCAGACAATATTGAAATACAACAAGCTCGTAATTACTTCTCAATTCCTTTCGATATCGTATATGCTCGTTATAGAATTTCACCAAATCACTGTAGTGGAGAACAGTATTCAAATTGTAAAGCGAAAAGGTAATGTACGTCAACCAAATATTGGTGACTACGGTAAAGTCTCCCATAGATTTCACATTACCCCATAAATTATTTGCGTTCATAGCTTGGATGAAGCTGATAAACTGAAAGTTCACATAAAGAGTCTGGATTCCAACAAGAAATACAGCAGAAAATACCCAGTAAGCGTACTTGATTTTCCCACACTCGGAATACTCTCCTTTCTCTTGATTCCAGTTATAAGGAATTAAACCGAGAACAGACCAAATTTTATTGAAAAATCCCAAAATGGGAAGCGTTGGAGTTAAGTTCTGTTTGAAAAACATCGTGGGACTCCAATGACTGCTTGTCTTGGATTGTTTGATGTTTGATGGGTCCAAGGACAGTTCTATGACTTGTCCCGATAGTTAGGATAAATGAAAATAACAACTTCCTATGTATATGTAATAATTATTATTCACACTATATCATTACGTAATTAGGCATTCACAAACTTCGTTAAAATCATAGTAATTTCAATTGATATGGGTTGGTAAAACAGTAGTCAAGAAAAAATTATCAGTTAGATAGGGAAATTCCTATTCCTTCACTAACCATTGTAACACACGGGGATATATAATAATTGATTTTGTATGTATTAACAATTACAATGCTCAACAATAAGAGAGGAAATAACCAAGTAACGGTTTTATAAAATTAAAATAATTATTGTATTTTATTTTCCGGAAAAAATATTGCAACAAACATGCACTGGAACTCACTAACTCACACGAGTAGCAGTGCACCAAAAAGAGGTTAGGAGTGCTGACAGAAACAAGTTACATCAGAAGGATTTAAAAAGGTATTTCTATTAAGGACTCAGAGAGGTTAGTTGGGTCATTTCCAGGTTTTGTTGGTGTTTATATACTCAGATTCAAAGGTTCTCCATTATTACAACTATTGGCTGCTGGACCTTCATTTTCAATTACAGGGAATACATATATAGATACATACATATGTATAATTATGTATGTAGATATTTGTAAATATCAACTGAAATTAAGAAATCTTATTCATGAACAAAGACACAGCTCTTACAATCCGTGTAACAGGCTGATGAATATCTAAATAACGTAAACAATTTAATTCAAGATATTCATAGTGAGTGGGTAGCCCGCTTGCTGAATACACAGAAATACAAATACGAAATCAGCTCCAAAATAATTATCAATATTTTAATTGGGTAAACAAACAAGTGAGCGAGAAAGCGGATACGGGAAATTGACTACCCCGACCTTGCTACTTTACGGGAACGCAATCCATCCTAATCGAAGATTCCTCATTTTACTGCCGCTATTCAAAGTCAATACTGCCATAAAAACCTGAAAGAAGCTTCCAATGCAAACAAAGCGGTAACAGATTTCCGTATAAATATTTCTGTTCCTAGCTACAATCAAATGCCAGAATCGACCTATTTTTTTCTTGGTCAATTGAAGAAGGATTTTTCATTGAATGCGCAGATAGTATATGCTGATGGTCAAAATTTCACTTCTGAATTGAGAATGCTCAATGGAATGGAAATAATATCTGGCAACTTAGTGTCGATTGAGGATTCCCAAATGGATGAAGATATTGAGAAAGAGCGTAGACTCACGGCGATTAAGTTTTATACTGGTGAATTTTTCCTAATGGCAAAAACTATCGTTCTAAAAGAAACAAGGCAAAAATGCATGGATTGGAATACGTATAATTGTCGAACGACGGTACCACTGCCAGCGTACATTAAGACAAATTCTGAAATCCCTAAAGTGTTTACAAGATACAAGAATGCGATTTCCAGAAATCTTAGCATGGATACATTTCCAAATTTCTCCAGAATTATTGACGACTTCAATAAAGCCAAAGGAAAAAACAGAGAATTAGTCCAAGAAAAGGCAACTTTTCATAAAAGAAGACAGATGACAGAGATTACTTCACTCAAAGATTCACAATCCCAATCAGACCGTAATGGAGCTTCTGATAATTTCCAACGCCCAAAATCGCATTATAATCCGGGTAGAAATTCGAGAGGAAATACGTCCGGAAATCGCCGTTATTTTACAAGGGGAAAGAAAAGTGATAATTCAATGCCACGATTTAGCAGACAAGATCACCGACAAGCCTCCAGGGTTTTTGAAGACCATGAACAATTCAAATCCAATTTCTCTAAAATCCCAACCTCCAGACCAACCTTTCAAAAACTACAAAATTTTAGAGTTGACGAATTTCAACTTAATAAAAAGTGACGTTCAATTTATAGGCCTACAACTCCAGACATTGCCAGTGCCAGTTTATCTAAGCATAATAAAACTAGGAAGTTCGTTAATTTAAGTAACCAAATTCCAAAAGAACTACTGCCATTTTCTAATAGTATAAGAAAGATGTTTAATCTAACGAGGAAAAGCAACTCTATAATTCATAACCTGACTGGCTTCAATATCCCTTTTGTTATAGAAACTTTATGCAAACTAGGTCCAAAGTTCAGTTCACATATTAAACCGAATACTGGTAAAATTTTGTCAGAAGTTCATGAAGGTATTAGAAAAATTGCTTGGAAGATTTATTTTAGCGAGAGTAATTCCAATTATGATTGTTTAAAAAAACTAACTCACTCTTGTAAAGTTTTAAATAATGGTAAGCAACACTGCGAATACGAAAGCAAGTTTTTTAATGTTTCTAGAATTGACGATTCTATAGTACAATACCTAAAAACAAATGCCGGTAATTACACTTTTCCACATTTTAAAATAATTTCTTGGTGTAAGGCATTTCTTGATCAAAGAGAATTAAAATTATGCAGCGCTGATAAAAATGCAGGTTTAGTAATCTGCAATGTCAAAGATTATGAGCAAGAGATTCTTTCGCAACTAAAGAATAGGGCTAATTACAAGCTTGTTTCTACACAAGAATACCGTGATATGACTTTTCTAGTAAGAACAGAGATCTGCGAATACGACTCGTTATTTAGGAACATTTGCAAAATATCAGAATTGCTACCAGATAAACACAAGCCAGCGTTTTTCTACATACTACCTAAAGTACATAAACTTCCTCCTTGCGTTAAAACATTTCCTCCAGGTAGGCCTATTAGTGCCAATTGTAATACGATGAATATGTACATAAGTAAACTCCTCGATCTCATTTTACAGCCAGTCATGCTTAAAACACCACACCTAGTTCTTGACACTAACCACTTTCTCCTACTAATAAGTAAAATAGAGTTGAATCGTCAAAGGAAATACATGTTAGTTACAACAGATGTTGACTCCCTGTATCCAAGTTTACAACCAAAAAACTGTATTGAAAATGTGAAGTTAGCATTTAAAAATTGTAATATTAATCCATACAATATTTCTCCTTTAATGTTACACCTATTACTCAAATGGACGTTATATAAGAACTTTGTTATTTTTAAGGAATTAATATTCGAACAAATTTCAGGGATTGCTATGGGAAGTTCAGCTAGCGTGGCCATCGCTAATATAACTGTACATAAGGAGTTAGAAAAAATATTATTCGATGATATGATTCTCTTTCATTGTAGATTTATTGATGATATTTTTTACATTGTTGACATCACAGAAATTATTGATTTCAAGGCATGGATTGAGGATAGATTTAAGCATAATTATTTAACATTTACTCATAAGTACAGTGAAACGGTAATCGAATTTCTTGATGTAAAAGTTCAAATGTGTAATAGTAAGCTTACTACAACTTTATACACTAAACCAATGAGCAAACAATTATATCTTCACTTCAACAGCAATCATCCCAAGCATATACTTACGTCATTACCGTACTCTCAAGGTCTACGAATAATCAGAATTTGTTCAGAAGTGGAAAACAGAAAATTGTTACTACAACAATTAATGGCTAATTTTATAACCAGGGGGTATCCTGTGCACATTCTAAGGGAGGCTTTCCATAAATTATGTAATTTGAGCAGAGATCCCTTACTTCTGCCTAAAAAGAAGAAAATTCAACAATACATCTCCAACTTCAACCCTAGCTTGACAGATTGTATAATTGATTTACCCGTAACCAGGCATGTTAATGATAACGCAATATTTTTTGGTCTTACATATTTTAATTGTGTAAAAGGATTAAAGAACTATATATTGCTAGCCATAGATAACGAGCTAACAAAATTATGTCCCGAGGTTAAAGGTCAAGTTTCTGAGTTACAAATTAAGATAGCCTCAAAAAGGACTAAAAATATAATAGAATTATTTAAGTAAAATAGTTGTTGTACATATATGTAAGGACTTAGGATTATTCTCACTTGATACATTTTACTCATCTATCGCTCAAGTCTCTAAAGTTTTGTTCTTCTGTACACTTGTACATATAAGATACTTACAATCAGTCTAACTTGGCATTTTTATTCTATGGTCCCGCTCTAATTTTGAATAGCAGGTTATTAGCTTCAAAACTTCACTCCAAGTCAGTCATTTACTGCAGTGCTTCACATTTTAAATGCAAGCTTATCTTTTTTCATAAAAACCACGCCTAGAATTTTTAATTATATTTTTTTAAATTAAAATAGGACCTAGGACTATTTAACTCAAGGTATGTACATTAACCAAGATCAGTCTTTTAATTTTAGTCTTGTAATTTTAATAACATTATTTCTGTATTGTTCACAAGTATTCATACTCATTCGTAACTTATAATAATAATTATATAAATAATTATTATTTTATTAACACAGCCTGATGATGAAAATAAATATGCGAAACTAGTCGCTTGAGTCAAATTCATCAAAGTTGTTCGTTTTGAGTCAGTGGTTGCCTTTGAAGTTATTTTTACTGAAAGTATGGTATTAAAATTGTACACAATAAGTAAAATATTCTGCGACTATCTCTCACTCTAAGTTCACGCCCACATAGACCAAGCAACAACTGACAATGAGCAAAAGTATTTTTATAATAATATTATAATCTAGATTCTACACGGTCGGAAATCATCTATAGTAAGATAAAAGAGATGAATCAATAAGAGAGATAAATCCACTCCAAGGTTTAATGCGAGCTCTTTACTCATGCCAGGGGGTGATGTTCGAATAATTTTTTTGTTTAATGTACATATAATTACAGGTACAATTGTAGCCCACGTCAAATGCCTACTTGTAGGCATAGCAAAAGATAGATGCCCAAGCAATTGCACAAATTGGCGTGTAGGAAGGCCCCTCCGTCTCCGCTAAACTGAACGTATAGGTTGGATGCAGAAAATATGTATGTATGTATGTATGCTAAATCGTTCTCTGTTGAAATACTTTTGTACTATGGAGTGTCTGGAGAACTATAAACATTATACATAATTTAGATACAAATGATATACACGATTAAATTACTTTCCAATTATTGAGTAGCATCCTGCTAACTTGAGAAAATTGATCTTTTCATATAAAGAGTTTATTTCCTGTTATTAAATTAATCAAGAGAATTGAGAATACTGTATAGGACTGGCTGATATAGTTATTATACATTATGGAAAAACTCCGTGAAGGAATCGTTAATAATAACCCGAGCAAACAATAATGATCATCTGGAAACAGTCTAGAGTCGGACCACCAAAAGGAATATTACAAAAACGCTATTAAAAGCAGTTTAGATTGTTAGCATGGCGCTCTCCTGCTCACCGTGTCCTTAAATTTATCTCTCGGTGACTACTAATTGTAAGAGCAAGTGAGCTGAGCATTATAATAATTAGTATATTTTTGAGACATCTATTGTCATATTTAATTTTTGTGTATACTTTTGTTTATTCCCTCTCCATCTATCTGGGGGTATAAGTTATATATTATATGCACCTTGTCAGAATTATTAACTTGTAAGTGTAAAATTACTGTAGTGAAAAGGGAGAAAATAATTGACAATGTAAACATTTGTGACAAAGTTTACTTGTGAAAAACGGTTATCGAGAAAGACTTTATTTATTGTTATTGTGAAATTGACCATACACCAGGCACCGACTCTAAATTGGCAATCCTGAAAATCCTCTGTTAGTTTTGGTCGAAGATATTATCCATGCATTAATACGAAATACTTTTAACAATTTGTGATTACGTAATGCTGTTTCACATATGTATGTCCAGTTTGTAGTCGCATGGATGCACTCTCTAACTTTCTTAGATGTAAGGCACATATAATTATGCATATGCATACTGTATTACGCGTGTTTTCTCTTGAATGTGGTAACGTAATGAAAATACACACATCTTCTGATTAACAAGTCGGAAATATTTTGCAGGAATTACAATAATTATATGGCACGGTATGTGATAGTAAATAATACAGTTTAGATTTTATTCAGATATGAAATTATATATGGAACAGCATTTTACTACGTTGCACGCAGTGATTAATTTAAATGTATCATTTGATTTTAGGTGATTATAGATTTTTTGTTTGTTTAGAGTATTTCCCATGACCTTGTGTATTCCCAAAAGTTTATAATCGTCAAGTTAGCAAAGCAATACCGAGCCTGCCGTAACAGCCCCTAATAACCACTAATAACTGTGTTTGAGTGAATGATTTTAACGAGCTGCGTAGCCTCCATCAATAAGAAATGTCTCTCCAGTTGTCATGCTAGCTTTGTCACTCATAATAAAAAGTATCGCGTTAATGACTTCATCAATGTTTGCAAATCGTCCTAAAGGAATCCGGGATAGAATAGGCTCTGACTTTGCTGGATCGGTCCAGAGTTGTTTTCCCATGTCAGTCCACACAATTGTTGGATTCACAGAATTCACTCTGATTTTGTGCTGACCCCACTCATTAGCCATTGATTTTGTGAGCATATCCACGGCAGCCTTGGAGGCACAATAGACTGATAGTCCTGGTGCTGTTTTCTGGGCAGACTGTTAAACAAAATTAATTTAAATTCCAAAAATATAATTATTTATACATATGTGTGTATGTGCGTGTACAGTTCAGTCCAGCATTTTTAAGGCAAGAAGTGATGAATAGGACATCATTGAAAGTTTCATACCACAGAAGAAACATTGATAACGGAGCCCTGAATTCCAGCTGCTATCATTTTCTTTACCATTACTTGAGTCACATTAAGCAAAGCCTTCACGTTTACTCCAAAAATCCTACAAATTAGAAAATAATTAAGTTGCATATTACAGATATCTATAGTAAATATTAATTTGATACAGCTATTCGAAAAATATTACAAAAAGTACTCACCAGTCAAAATCGTCCCCAGTTGTTTCCAGTAAAGGTTTGGAAACAGCAACACCAGCGTTATTGACAACATGATCCACAGCTTCGATATTTTCCAGAGCAGCTTTTGTTTCTTCCCAGTTTGTAAGGTCAACCAGGACAGGTCGGATGGACGGAAGCTCCTTCTGAAGTTGTTGTAAAAGTTCCGCAGTCTTCGTTAAAGCATACACAGTGGCTCCTTGCTTTGCTAGTGTCACTACCAAGTCCCTGCCGATTCCTACATTACAATATTATTATCAGATCAGCACTATCAAAACAAACTTCAAACTTCAGTGACCTAGGGTATAGTCTATTCACAATTTTATTCTAACTCTATTGTCGCTCAAATATTACTCCACTGCCAGTTTCATAATTTCGAAAAAATAGAAAAATATATAAATTATAAAGAAAATACGTACCTCTTCCAGCACCAGTGACAAGTACTTTTTTCCCTTTGTAGGAAATTTCCATTTTGGTGACTCCTTTTTTCTTAGAGAAGCAAAACCACGGTGATTCAAGACAGGAAGGAAAAACACAACTGTTGAACAGCTCCGTCGGTCTGCTTCTTTAACCGAATATTAAATACGTACGCTGAATAAAAAATAATTACATTTCAAATACTCGGTCGTGCATTTAATCATAGCTATGTAGCACACATGCTATGGAATGTTAAAGCTCTAATTGAAGATACCGTCAAGGCACGGCCTTCCCATCCAGCGAAATGTCTCAGATTTAACCTTGAAACCTCAGCATGCAACATGATACTTCTATTGAACCCATATTTTTGAGTAATTACTCTGTTTATAAAGCGTGCTGTACATCCTCATACATGCAAATCGTTTAACTATATGGTATTTTAAACATTGGAAACTACCCTGTACAATTTCTGTAGTAATAATTTACAGATAGTACTTCATTTGCTCATACAGCCGCTGTATCTGATCTGTACTACCCACATCAACTGCACCCACGTACTCTCTGTAGTTAGTGCCTTCTGGCTCTTTATCGTTCCTGGAAATCTGAGTGGGATAATCACTGCTTGAACATCTATGACCGTTGTTTTTATGTATTAATCGGCAATGCTTCAAGACTTTAGAGACCATCTAAACTGACACTGTTCTTGTATGCCTGGAATACTAAATTGTAAGGGTTATTTTCACTACAAATTGTAGTGCACATTTATTTTACCATAAATAAATATATCGTTGTTGGTGCTATAATAAGACTCAAGATATTTCCATCCTTAAACTCTAACTGTAGAATAAGCGATTTCCAAGGGTACTGCTAAAATTTTATTTGTGATGGCAATACTTTTATTTTCGTCACGAAGATGTGCATACATTTGTTATGTCTTGTGAATACACGGTGTATTCATAAAATTACAAGAAGGGCAAAACTTTTCAAATACATAAAAAAGAGCTCTAACAGAATTTCCATAAACTGAGTAGGGAAAATTTCTATTTCACCCCAAAACTTCAAATGGGAGTAAATTCAATTACAATCGAGTTTCTGGCCCCCAAAAGTACACTTCTCGTATCAATGGTTGATCTGAAATTAAAAAGTTATAAAAACGGTTGAATTTGGTAGGTTTAAATTTGTAATGCATTTTTGCACTCTCTTTATAAGAGCACCACGAAAAGAAGTTTTCACTATTGCTTTCATAAGGAGAAGAATTTTTAGCAATATGTGTCTACATATTTTTACGTTCACAGAGGAAAAGCTTTTGCTACAGGGATCTCTTATATCAAGAGGACCATGGAAATAGATACATGAAATTTTTGTTACCCAGGGTAAGCATTGCGGTTTTTGAAATCTGTACTTCGTAGTCTGACCGTTCCAGCTGAAGGCACGCCGGGAAAAACTATAGAGTCCACTGTTACCTCCTCATTCGACAAATTAGCAAGAAGTAAAAGTCCATTTTCAGTCGAATTTGCTGGAGGAATACTAAAACAAATAATAAAAAGGTGCTTCTACAAATAGTACATCTCATCTGGAAAATTGAATTGCAGTTATGTATATCTATGTAGATATGTATGTATAAAAATATTTGCTTGTATATACACACTTATGCCAGGCATGAACAAAATTTTCCAGTCGTACAATCTCGCAAACAATAATACAAAAAATCTTACCGACTAATTCCGAGAACTTTATCTGAATTCAAAGCTTTCCCTTCATAACTTCCATAACGCCAAGTATCAGTTTGACGAAGTTTTATAAGTTCCTTGTAGATCTTCAAATGGCTCTCTTCAGCAGCTTCTTGAGCAACCACATTCACAGTGGTGTAATTTTTATTCAGAGGTAACCAAGTGGTGCTGTTCGTGGAAAATCCCGCTGATGTACCATTGTTCCATTGCATTGGAGTTCTTGCAGGATCTCGTGTGAAGAGTAAGTACCGATCGGGGTCAGTGTTACATGCTGCAGGGTCCACAGTTTCTTCCCATGTTAAGAATGTGTCAGTCATTCCAATTTCCTCACCGTAATAAGTAACCGCAGTTCCTTTGAGAAGGAGATTTATCATGTTACCGCCGTCGATGCCTTCCTCCGTAAACTTAGTCGGTAAACGAGGTTGGTCATGATTTGCAATCTAAACAGTTAATTTAATATGCAATATATATAATTATAAAAAGTACAATAATCAATAATAGCATCAGCGTTTTTTAAATAAATGTGGAAATTGTTTCAGAAAAACCGTGACAAAACTTACCAGGAAAGTTGCCCATTCACCTTCAGGCATAATATCAAACCATACGTTGATTCGTCCTAGCACCTCGCTTGCATTCTGATGTGGTCGAATATCTTGTAAATGGAAATTAAATGGAAAATGAGCTATTGGTTTCTCAGGAGTGCCATAATATGCACCAAGATCTTTGTCAGGAACACCAGCTTCTACCATCATGCATCTACAAGGGAGTTTAGTGTGTCTACTTTGATATTTTACTTTTTTAAACAATAAAATAGATTGTGTATTCATTATTTAATCATCTGAATTTAGTAGGAAGTTGCATCTGATGCAAATCCATTATTTTTTGTTTGTACCTGACTCTCCCATCAGCTTTCGAATACACATCCATAAGTCGACGCATATCCGCCAAAAAGTCCAGAACCTGGGGAAGATTATATGTGTAAACGTGTTGGTAATATCTCCATTCATCAGGACGAGCTTCAGGATCGCGATCGGGATTGATAGGTTCATCTCGCATCAATTTGTCTTCAAAAAGATGCGGCACTGCATCCACACGGAAGCCTTCAACACCAGTATCAAGCCAGAATTTGATTACGCCCAAGATTTCATTCCGAACTTCAATATTGTCAAAGTTCAAATCTGGCTGCTGCTTTGCAAATTGGTGAAGGTAAAATTGCTGGCGCTTGTCATTCCATTCCCAAGCAGAACCTCCGAATAGGCTCACCTGCAAGAGCCAGTTAATACATAATTATTACTACTACCCTTCAAGTTTGTTTATAGCAACTTCGGAGCACTACAGGTTTTAATCTGTGGTTTCCTCTAAAATGGGTACCCAGTTATTTGGTGGAACTGGTTTCCCATCCGCATCAGTGCTATTGGCATCTCTCCAAACATAGTAATCAGTGTAAGGTTCGATTCGGTCGATGGACTTCTGGAACCAATCGTGGAGATCGCTGGAATGATTTGGTACCATATCCATAATGAGTTTCATGTCTGAAATTTAATTCAATCCATTTTCATGTCATACATGCTGAAGATTACTTTCGACCATAGTTCTAGCTTATGCTTAAAAAGGTTATACCTCTCTTCTTAAATTCGGCTGCCATTCTTTTGAAATCCTCATCGGTGCCAAATATCGGGTCAATTCTGGTGAAGTTGGAAATATCGTAGCCAAAGTCTACCATAGGTGATTCATAAATTGGAGAAATCCAAACGGCACCAATGCCCAATTCCAACAGGTAATCCAGTTTTGATATAATCCCTGCAAAAATACGTAAGACATCCAAAAATGCGCTCTACACAGGAGATCACAGATTTCCACAAGTTAGTCAAATATTATAGAACGTTTTCATTCCTCACCATTGATATCACCCACGCCATCTCCATCAGAGTCCTGAAAAGACCTTGGGTAAATCTGGTAAACAACCGTTTGTTGCCACCATTCTAAAGGTTTACGTTCTTCTTGAATAATTGTCCTCCTGGTAGAAACAGTAGTGTGCAATATGGCAATAAAGACGATATAACTTAGATACTTCATTGTCACAGTGTCACAAATATGTCGTTGTCTGCGGTCCGTGTTCTTATTATCCCAATGGAGAGACTACTACACTTAAAAATGTACTCAGCTGCTTTTTATAATGCACTTGAAATTGCATCTGATGGGAAACCGCCATATCACTAATCACTATCTCACTGAAAAACACGGATGATTATGGACAAACTAAGTCCTGCGTGTAAACGTCTCCAGCTACATATATTCAGCAGTTCTGTTTAAATCATCTTCAATCGCAAATGCTACATGTTAGGCATGTTCACAAAGTTTACAAATCATTTATACAACCGCTTTTATCGCTATTAATTTGTACCCTGAGGGAACTTAAAAGCTTTGTATCAATCGAAAGTTCGATTTGCAGATGCATAGTACCTATTTGTACACGTACACGTAATTACTTATGTGACATAGCATTTCGGTCAAATTGATATTTACTGTATTTGTCCTTGCATTCAAGTATTTTTTAGTGGATTGCAAAAAGTTTCATAGAGGCAAAATACACACCAAATTCATTACATGAGAAAAGCGGTACTTTTTTTTAATATTATAGTGTTTACATACATACGTATATTCTTATGCATGGATATTTTCAAAAAAACAGGTTGCTGTCTAACATTAGCATGTTCCGTGTAAATTTTTGTGCTCCTGATCTATCTTCAAAATTTTAGCATTTGGGTTCTTATGTTTCAAACCCCTCTGCAAAAGATCTTGAAGAATGAATAGCACAAAGAACTTTGTTCTACTCCTCTTACTCGGATATCAATACTATTTGGAATTATGCGTCTACAGTGCAATGAGGGTAATTTATTTCAGACAGTGGAAACAGCATGTATTGACGGAGACGTGAACATAACTTGGATTATCAATACCCATATTTCCTTGCCATCCATTCTCTGGATAACAATTCGGTGTAATCAGTCATACCTAATTATTCCAAGGTTACAAGACCCTGGAATGCTCATATTGAAAAAAATCCTTTATGGAAATATTAGAGTCAAGAGTAAAATTTTTCAATATTTCAGATACTGCTCAGAAGCTGGTCAATAAAGAAACCATTCACACTGTGAAAAAGAAATACAAAACAATGCGCAGTTCAATCGTGAATTCCTGGCTATTATTTTGTGTGTCTACTTATCATATCAACAAAATTATCTTGATAAAATAGATACAGGGAATATGGTAAACATATTTTGACAAATTGATTTCCAGTAATCAAAGCATGATGTAAGCACTAAATTCTTGTAGTGAAGAGGGATTTCCTACGAATGATGAATGTTTTTATTTATAAAAGCAATTTTGTTTCAGTCATTGTACATTATAACAATAAGAGAAGTGAAATGACAAAAAATGAAATCATTCTAGTCATTTGTTTCCACCTTGGCATAGTTACAGAAACACGAAATATAGCATGTAATAATTAGGAACAGGGTAACTTTTCCTTTACAAAGTATTCACCAATGGGCACAGAAGTACTACGTGGTAAAATTTTCAAATAATCATTGTTGCTAATTTGCAGAGCAAGTGAAGTAGAGCAATTATTCACTTCTACTTACGTACCGTTAAATGCCACAAGTACCAATCAAACTGACAAGTAATTGACAAGCTTAGTAAAATGACTCAATTGTCAAATTGTAGTAGAACAGTTGCGAAGCAGATAATTTTAGTGTGATAATTTACCCATAATCAACTCTGCAACAGTTGAAGAAATGGTTCGTTGATCAACACGTGTTTAGTAAATTAATTTATCGCCTGAAAAGTACAACCTACTCCTTGACTGTGATTGAGAAATAATAATATCACTCATGATAAAAGCAAGTTGTACAAATAGTTACTGTAACCCCTTCACAAGGTGAAAAATATTGAGGTAGGGGTATTTAGTCATGTTGCATACTCATACTTTTCTAATTTCGGAAGCGGAATTTTTTCAACCTTCCTAGCTCTAATTATTTTTGCTTCTAACCCACACTTCTTGACATAAAAACCTATCAAATATCTCGCTGGAAATTCCTTCAAATTTCCTACAAAATTCGGCAACATAATCTCTAAAATCGTTTCCGTGGGAATAAAGAGATGGAGGTTAACAGCATACATAACTTTACTATACGTTTTTTACCCCTTGTGACCCTAAATATTGACTCAGGTCAATTTAAGAAGGTTTAGGAAAGAATTGGGGAGATCAAATGATGGATGAAACATTTCCATGTGTTGGAAAGAGGGGAGCAAATGTTTAACCATCCCGTATGTTATGTACATAATGTCACCAAGTCTTTAAGGGAACCGAGTTTCTTTGTGAGACTTGGATGAGGAACGTCAGCAATTTTGTCATCAGTTTGTTTTGGTCCAGCCCCATTAAATGTACGAAAAAACCCTTAATAACGTCAAATTCTTGGTTTCGACAGGATTAACGCTTACGTATGTATGTTCTGTTTCTTGAAGGCCCAAATCTATACATGTTGGCCCAAATATGGAGAAACTGTGGTCTCACAAGCGGAATTACAGTTGAAATGAAACCAGTAAATACATTGTATACAGCAGTACATTTTCAGCAGGGTATTTCCTAATTGAAAGTGACACAACTTAAAATGATTTTTAATTGTTAATTTGTATCCCAATATTCTTTGGAAAGCGTGATT
The DNA here is from genome assembly GCA_947179485.1 of Allacma fusca. Classification (NCBI taxonomy): domain Eukaryota; kingdom Metazoa; phylum Arthropoda; class Collembola; order Symphypleona; family Sminthuridae; genus Allacma; species Allacma fusca. Next base: position 22,118,020 of record OX359247.1, read on the forward strand.
ATGTCAATCAAAGCTAAGTGGGCTTCAGGTGAACTACTACTTCAGATATTGTGGAGAATATCAGCAGTTCACAATGTGAAGTACCTTCGGGAACTTTGTTTTTAAAATGATGATTAGGGAGCAGTACCTGCCATAACCGAACAATAGCGACCATTGTCACACACAACATTTTCCTCAGTACATACTCATCTTTTTCTCAGAAACTCAGACATGATGTAATCTAGATAAGCATCATTTCTTTGTAGGAAAGATTGTATTAGAAATATTTCATTTACTAAATCACGAAATTCTCTAACGTCTTGATGTAATTTTTTCCAGTCCTCCAAAACATAAATACAATAATTAGATGTATGTATGTATGTAGGATACATAATGACATTATGATAATGTTAGATAACGCTTACTTGATTTGTACATGTAGAATGTAGATACATATGTACGTATGATTTTACAAGTAGTATATAAAAGTTATTCTATTAAAACTCCTCCTGTCAGTTTAGACAGACAATGAGTTAGGGGGGAATTTAGAGTGTCACTGTGTATAAGTGCCTAAGAAGTTAGTAAACAAATTCCTAGTGACAAGTCACTCTCATGAAGGTGCATGTGAGCTCGCGGGAATTTTTTGACAAAACTCTACAATTACGCGCAAATTTTCGGCCCCATTTCTTTGATGACAGATGTAAATGGCACGTGAACCAAGGTTTGTGTCACGTTAAAAACGTAGAGTAAATCAAGTGTTGATAAATGCAAAATCATGTTTTTCATTGACGGGACTTGAGCAATGTTGACACAAATCAAGATAAAATACTGAAGAGCACCGACGTAATTTTTTAGCTATACGAGAGAACTTTGAGGTAGGGTATTTAACCGAGTTGTGACGCTTTTGCCCCAGTAGTTTAATTCTTAATTTCTAATTGCCACAATGGCTATAAAAATCCTAGTTATTTCTCTTTGCATACTGTTAGTGCAGTTTGCTTGCAGCGTGCCCTTGTCCAAAGAGCTGAAGGCTACAAAACCATTAGAATGGTGGCAAGAAACAGTAATTTACCAAATATACCCAAGATCTTTTCAGGATTCTGACGGAAATGGTGTTGGTGATTTAAATGGTAACTACCTCCATCCCCTTTTTTTATGTTGAGTCTAAATTATTTTTATGAGCAAAGTAAAAATGTGATTAACGTCTGTTTAAAAACGTCAGGGATCACTTCAAGGCTGGACTATTTCGTTGACCTTGGAATCGAAGCTATTTGGATCTCACCAATTTATACTTCTCCAATGAAAGATTTTGGTTATGACATCTCTGACTTCAGGGATATTGAACCTCAATTCGGCACAATGGAAGATTTCAAAAGAATGTCAGAAGAATTTAAAAAACGAGGTGAGAGTTTATACCTTCAATCTCCTGTTCCCAATTCATGGATGATTACTATCAAATATTACTTTCTCCTTAGGTATCAAGTTGATCATGGATATTGTACCCAACCATTCTAGTGACGAACATGAATGGTTTAACAAATCTATAAATCGCATTGAGCCTTACACCGACTACTACGTTTGGAGGGATGCCAAAGGCAGGGATTCAGAAGGAAAACCGATTCCACCTAACAACTGGGTAATTTTTATTCTCATCCAAACTAGAGATGTGTGTTACTTCTGAAATATAGTAGTACTCATCAAGCTTTTAATTTATTATAAATAGTGTTAAGTATTAATTGATTATGGGGGGAAATATAGCTCAGAAATGAGGAAATGGATTTTAAAGGAATAAATAGGAAATAGTGGAGAGAGATTGAAATGAGGAAGGAATGGAGAGTTAAAAAATAGTGAATGGGGGAATGTGCAGCAGGCAGAGTGTACACACTCTGCTGTGAGAGAGAGATGGGTCGATGGCTGAGGGAATAAGTGCGTTATGTACGATAGTAGATTTACTCACAGGATATAATTTATTCTTGTATTGTGCGTGTGTAAAGGCTACATGGTTTCTTATCTGAGGTCTTTCTTGGTCTCTGGCTCGGGATTCTCTCGTCTCTCTGAGACTGGAGAGGCTGGGGTTTATATAAGGAGGTGAGCACTTATGAGCCAACCTCTTGGAATATTTCCTACATTATTCTGACCAATAGAAATGTACTAAACAAAGGTACCTAATGCATTTTACAGAGGTTGCATGACATATATGTACATCAATGTTGCAGTATGAAATATTTTAGCTTATAATCATTCCTAAAGCCAATAAGGGCTTAACATTCATTGGATTGAATGAAACGATGACCCCATCGTTGGAAAAAAATATTTTTGTGATGGTTTCCGAACTGTGCCGAATGAGCTGGATGTGGAGCGGTTTTTTCTTTCTTGTGTAGTCTTGAACTGGTAGCCATATTTGCTAAAGTTGTTATCATACGGAATACTTGTAAACTTGTAAAAATTCAATAGAAAATACATTTTTAAACCGATTTTGGTGCCGTAAACTGCACTAGGGAGGGGAAAATTATGACCCCATAATTTGTGGAGAGGAAAATACAAGAAAGTGATTATACAGGGTGAGTAAAAAACATTTTTGTGTGTGTATAAGAAGTTTAGCATAAAATATGAGTGTGAGTGAGGGCGGAAAGGGTATTATAAAGAAATTTTGTGTGTATTTCAGAGCTTCGAATGGGAAGGGTTCGATACAATATTGGAGTGATCAATTCTATAAGTATCGGGGAAAATAGCAGGCCTTGAAGGAAAAATAGAGTAAGTGTTAACAGAGTAAATAAAGTTGTGTATTACAAGAGTGGCATAAATGAGTATATTATGTGTAAAAATTAAAAGCAATAAGGAATAATTATATTAAACATAGATTCATGAAATTTGAAGGCGCCGTTGTGGATCCAAGAGTTTTATAGCTGCTGATTCAGGGAGAAGGAGACGGGGAGATTTCTTCAGCTGGAGTTTTCAGAGGATAATTCTGCAGAATGTAAATTGTTTCTAGAACTCAAAAATATTCATGAATTAGTGTAAGCTTGTGACAATCAAATGTTAATCCTGTATTTTTATTTTCTACAGGGTGACACATTTTTGTGATTCTGAATTCATCGCTCATGGATAAAGTGCAAAAGTGAAATTGATAGTAGTTGTTAGGATAGGGCAAAGGGTCTGGGGGCCGGTACCCTTACGGTCCTTAGATCCAGGTTATTTTTTGAGGATGTCAGTTATTGTATAACGTAATTTGCTAACATCGTGAACATAAGGGCACTTGGTGGTCGGAGCAATCCAGTGGGCGTTCAAGGCACCTGAGAGGGTCGGGAACCCCTGCCATAGAATGGTGACCTTTGTTCAATGGTGTTTTTTGTGAGTTGCATTATACATGGGGCAGAAAGAAATGACCAAGGCTGAAATTTTCTTGAGTTTCAGAATTTTTCTTTTGAATTCTTGTTATCATTTTCTTGAGTATAGTAATGTTGAACAAAATTATGAACAGCGAACAAGCATGGAATGGAATAAATTTTCCACTGCTTGTATATTATGTCTTGTGGACCTTCGGAATTCGTTATCTTGACGAGTGTAAAAATCCGAGGGGATTATTTTTTGTGAATCCTCTTCTAAAATTTGTTGTTGAGTCCTACGGACTCGTTTTGGATGGAGGGTAATTGATTCTGATTGTTGTAAATTAGCACTCAATGGTTCATTATGATTTGATAGTGCCGTAGATTGATCAATTATTGTAGGTAGGTCAGGTGTCGACTCTTTAGAAGGGTTGGATTCCAATGGGGGAAGGTTACCTCTTGGGGGAGGGGGGCCTTCCATAGGGGGAGGGGTTTGGGTGGGGCCCTCGGGATCGTGAGGTCCTAGAGGGGTCACGCCCGATTTTTCTTTCTCTAAACACTTAGAAATATTTTCAGGGTCAGGTGAGGTCACAGTGCCTGTAGAGTCAATATTGTCTTGTGATAAATTTTGTAAATGTGTGGACGGCTCTGGATTCGGAGCTTGATGAGCTGTATCCAATAAAGTTGGCTGTTGTAGCCAGTTCGGTCTTGCAAAATATTTCTTGAGTCTGGATACGTGGACAGTCAATGTTTTCATGGTTGTTCCAGTGGAACCTCGGATTGTATAATTTACTTCGGACGGAATGTCAACTACGCTGAATGGGCCTCTCCAACGAGGGAGAAGTTTGGAGCTAATGCCGGGTTTGATGGCAGTGTGCTCCAAGAGCACGTTGTCTCCTATTTCATATGTAACCGTGCGTTTACTTTTGTTAACTCGGGCAGCATATTTTTCTCGAATACATGTGAGAATATCATGTGTTGTTTTCCATAGTGTGTCCATATTTTGAATATTTTGGTGTTCAGGGGAAAACGTGGGGAAGGCATTTCGAAGAGGAGTCCGAGCATTGAATCCGTGGAGAAGGAAGAACGGGGTGTATCCATGAGAGGCGTGGTGGGTATTATTTAAATGAAAGGTCAAAGCGGGGAGTGCTAAGGGCCAGTCAGTTTTAGCTTCAGCAGTGTACATTGCTATGGCATCACCGAGCGTCTGGTGGATCCTTTCCACGAGCCCCTGGCTCTGAGGGTGGAATGCTGTAGAGTATTGCATGTTAAAGTTGAATATTTTGGATAATTCCGAGAGAACTGAGTTATTAAATTCTGTGCCTTGATCTGTTTGGATAATTTCAGGCAGGGAGTATAAACAGGCTAGTTTATTTAAGATAAAATTCGCAATTGTTTTAGCATCAGCTATGGGGACGACGTCAGTGACTAAAAATTTAGTCAAGTAGCAGATAGCTGTAATGATGTACCTCGGGCGGCCGGCTTGATTTGTGATGGGACCCTGAATGTCCATTTGAACACGTTCAAATGGGCGGAGGGGGATGGGTATATACTGGAATTCTCCAGGTTGTTTTTGTCCTCGGGGAGTTTTGCGCTCCTGGCAGATGGGGCAGGATTGAATAAATGCATGGACATCTTTGGACATGGTCCTCCAGTACAAACTAGTTTGTAGCTTCCGTAAAGTTTTTGTGTGGCCCATATGGCACACAGAATTGTGATGTTTTTGAATTACGTCAGGGACCATTTGCTTGGGAATTACAATGAGGGAGGCTTCACCTTGTTTGGAATTATATTTATATAAAATACCATTAATTAGTGTATACTTTGATTTCAATTTCCAGGTTGTAGGTAGTTTAGTAATGATTTTTGCTATGGTTGGATCATTCATCTGTTCTTCTTTGAGGGTAGAAATGCTAATGGCATTAATGGACAAGCAGGCATCATTGTCAGTCTCGGAATGGTCAGGGTCCCCAAATGGGTTACGACTGAGGCAATCAGCTACGCGATGTGTAGTGCCTTTGACATACTGGATAGTGATGTCATAGGGCATCAGTAACAACTGGAGACGTTGGAGTTTCGGGTCCAAGTCGTCCTTGGTTTTCATAATATAACAGAGGCTGTGGTGATCCGTTTTTACTGTGAATGGAATTCCTAAGAGGTATTCTTTTAACTTCATTGTGGCCCATGTAATGGCCAGTAATTCCAACAAACGGATGTTATATTTTGACTCATATTTGTTGAGTCGACGACTCAGGAAATAAACTGGATGTTCGTGGCCGTCAGGTTGAAGCTGGGTGAGGTAAGCTCCGATACCAAGTTGAGAGGCATCTGTATATAAATAGGTGGGCTTGTTTGGGTCGTAATGGGCGAGGACGGGGTGACAGAGTAATAGATTTTTTAAGGCTTCGAATGCCTGTTGACATTCTTGTGTCCATTCAAAGGACGTATTTTGTCTGGTTAGCTCCCGTAGTGGAGAGGCTATTTGGGCAAAATGTGGAATGAAGCGTCTAAAAAAGTTGGCCATGCCTAAAAATGACTGGACTGATTTGACGTCATGCGGAGGGGGCATGTGTCTGATTCCATTGAGATTTTCGTTATAGGGTTGGATGCCGTAAGAGGTGATAGTAAATCCAAGGAGGTTAATTTTTTCAAATCCGAACCTACACTTGGTGGGTTCGAATTTCAAGTTGTGCTCATTGAAGCGGTCAAAGATTTGTCTGAGTTTGCTGATATGGTCATCAATCGTCTTGCTGGCCACGACAATGTCGTCTACGTACGCCATTGCAGTGGAGTATTTTAAATCTGATAAAATGACATCTATAAGGCGGCAAAAATGGGATGGGGAGTTTTTCGTGCCGAAGGGCATCATGAGGTATTGAAATTGGCCATCCTTTGTGATAAAACTGAGCTTTTCACGGGAATTTTTGTCAACAGTGATTTGGTGGAAACCCTGGGCAAGGTCTAAAGTGCTAAAGTACTTCTGGTTTTGAAGTCTCCGCAAGATGTCATCGATGTTTGGTAGGGGCCAGTGCATGGCCTTTGTTAATTTATTCAAAGATCTAAAGTCAATGACCATTCTGGGTTTTCGTAGTCCTTCGTCGTTAGGTTTTTTGAGGATAATAATTACAGGGCTGGTAAAGGGAGACGTTGAGGGCTCTATAATTTGGTTTGCGAGTAATTTTTGTACTTCCGCAGTAATAATCTGGTCCTGGTAAGCTGACGTCTTATATGCTTTGTGAGTTACTATTTTGTGTTGTTCTAGTTCCACTGTAAATGGTATTGTGTCGCATTTGCCTAACTCGTTAGGGTTAAAAGCGAAGGAGGTACGGTATTCTTTGAGTAAATTCTTGATTTTGGTCGTATCATCTGCGTTGAGCTCGGGGTTAATTTTAAATGAGGCAACTTCGTTGTCAAGTTGGGAGTTATCAATGGCGTTGATTGGGATGGGAGTCATAGAGTTGTCATAATAGTCTAAAGGAGTTATGTGACCTAAGCCGAGGCCGTCTGGTAGAGTAACGGGAATATTGGTGGGATTAGTGACAAGAAAAAATTTAGAAGTGGGAGACAGGATGGAGTGTGGAGCGAGAACATGATAATCATTGTAAAGAGAAGGATGAGGTTTAAAATACATTGGAATATTTTCCTCGCAGGGATGAAAAGTCGGAATTGCAACATGAGACCTAGGGCCAATAACTTGAGTGCCTAGGATTCTTAGCACATGATTAGGTTTGGTGTGTGATACACACAAAATGGGAAGAGTATTAAATGTGGTTGATTTGGGAGGTATAGTAGGGTGGCAAGATGTAGAAGTGGGCATAGTTTTGATAGTAGCTCTGCGAGAAGTGGAAATTCTACGACGATTTGGGTTCGATGACCTATGGTAGTATCCACGTTCAGACTCATCGGAGGTAGTATCTATTGTAGTTGAATAGTGCTGCATTGGTTGGAAATATTTTTGTCCATGGGAAGTTTTATTTTTCTTTGTGGAAAGGGTTTGAGATGAGTTGTCTGTAAAAGTGGGAAGAGTTTGCGTTGAGGAAGATCGTCGAGCAGATGTGGAGTGTTTGTTGGAAGAAGTCAGAGAAGGGTCAACGAACGGTGTTTCCTGTCCATTGTTTGAGTGTCGGTGAAGCGTAGCGTTCGTGGGTCCCGAGGTTGGGTGCAATGACTTGTTGGAAATTGGTTCTTTGGTTATAGCAGCCTGTGGAAGTAAAATTGGAAGTTCACTTTGGTCATGGAAGGCCTTCTCATGTTGGAGAACCGTGTGTATAAGGGGAACGTGTCCCGTGAATTTATTCCAGAGTGTATTTGACGTAGTGTTTATGATGAACCCTGTCTTTGAATAAAGAAAGTCTGTACCGAGAATACAGTGGAGAGCAGTTGATGGAGCTACAATGAAGGGATGGTTGAAAGTGCATTGACCTATCTTGAACTTGATGAGGGCTATGCCGTTGTTCTGCATGGAACTTCCACTAGCGTCTACAAGCCTGATTGTACTCGGCATTATTCGGGATCCATGTGGTACATATGAAGGATGAATAAGTGATGCTGCAGCTCCTGTGTCGATGAGACACGGGAGTTTGTGGCCATGGATGTGAATGATGATTTTTAAGGAGCATGAGAGTGAATAAATGGATGTTGGAGTTGCAGACAGTGTAGAGATGGTGGGAATTATTAATGTCGGTTGGAGGCTTGAGTGTCTGGAGCTGGCAATGCTCGTAAGTTGCTTGTGGGCAGGCCTAGGGCAGCCTGCCCTGGCGAGTTTAAATTCTGGGATTGTTGTTCTCGTTGTTGTCGTCTTGCAGCAAGGAAATTGCCATAATCTGTATAATGCATGGGGAGATGCTGACGACAAAATTTTGTCTGATGACCGGGTCTGGAGCATCGTTCACAAATAACTGTAGAGGCAGTTGTCTGTCCTTGTGGTTGGGCATTAATGGTAGGGCATTGTCTACCTATATGGCCAGGCTTGTTGCATCTGTAGCACACTATAGGATTTGAAGGATTGGAATTTTGTCCTTGTGCAAAGTTGGATGAGTACTGTCGTCTGGGTTGGGGCATCTGGTTGGAGACAGCCATTATAGCTGTATTTGTATTTTCCAATTTGTCGAGCCTTTCTAGAACGGCGTCGAGCTTGTCAACCAAACTTGATGGAAGCTGTGGAGTAGCAGTAGCTTGCTCTTGTGGGCTCTGAGGTGCACAGGTTTCGTATGCTTTGAGACCATCCAGTAAATGGGCAAAATTACGGATTTTTGTATTGTGCCGCTGAAGAAAGATTTTGACGGTAGGGTCTAACTTTTCGCGTATCGATTCCACGGCTGTAGTTTCTGGGAAATTGTTCCAGTCGGAACCTGCTGCAGCCTTAACTCTTAGCGCAAACATGGTGGCAGTTTCTGTGGCGTACTTTGTCATTGACAGAGCATTGAGTATTTTCGTCTTACTGTCTGGTACGTCTTTGGGAATGTTGTTTAAGATGTCATCGCAAAACTGGGCATATGTTTTGCGCTGTGTAGAGCGTAAGTTACAATAATGGTCGAGGTAGTTTTTTCCAGTTGGTGAGGCATCTGATATTTGATGTTGAATGTATGCTTTCTTGGTAGCGTCATCAGCATTAAATGTTGCAAAGAAAGAATTGCAGCGTGAGAAGAATTTTCGGATATTGTCAGATGAGAGCTCCGAAGGGGAAAATTTTGGTTTATCAAGTAGGAATCTATTATTGTCCATGATGGGTTGAGGTGCAACGGGAGGAGGAATAGGAGAAATGGATGGAGTTGGAGATGAAGCCCGCGAGGAGGAAACACTATTTGAAGCTGTGGTAAAATGAAGGGATTCGGAGTCGGAATCGGAATTAATGTCAGTGTTTGACGCAGGAGGAGGTGTGATTTGAATATTATAAAGTGGATTGTCGTCGTTAGGAATGATAGTTGGGGGGTCGTCAGGATCAATATCAGGAGCGGTAGCGTTTTGGGTAGGATTTGATTGAGGATTCTCAGGAAAGGAAGATGGTGGGATGGATAGAAGAGTTGGGTGTTGACGGGTCGCTTCAGAGATAAATTCTTGTGGCAATAGAAAAATTGCCTCACGATAGGCGTCCGGAGATGCGAAAGGGAAGTTGGAAAGAGTGACCTTATTGATCAGGTTTTTCTCATCTACAAGACTTAGGTAATAGGCTAAGGTTAGTTGGTGGGTAATATCTTGGTTTTGTCGTGTCAAGGTTTTGAGCCTTTCTGACCAAGAATTAGTGAGAGGGATCAGACTATAAAATTGTGGAGCGGAAGACGCAGGAGTAGGATTAGAGAGAAAAGAATGAGATGCAGTTGCAGTAGAAGTTGTGGGAATTGCTGTGGATGTAGTTACGGTGGTGAGGAGATCCGTAGCTAACAAGGACTCGTGAATGTCCTGTAGTTCGTCTATTAATGACGTGTGTTCGGTACTGTGGGTTTGCCAATTACGAAAGATGGTAATAATTCTTGCAACAATACGGTTGAAACTTGCTCGGGTGTTTAGGAAGCTAAGGTCGGGTGTTAGAGCAGTGGATAAATTGAGATCTCCCAAAAGTTGTTGATAATAGGGGTAATTTACAAGGCTGGTTCCGGAGTGATCCCGCTGTTGTTTGGATTGAATCCGATCGACGAACTGTTGAGCGACCTCTTCAAAGTAGTTGTGATTGTTGAACAGACGAGTGGATGCAGGTTGAGAGGTTGTAGCGATTGGTGTGGCAAGGATGGTATGCTCAGTAGAGAAATTAAAATTGGGACTTACTCTTTCTGTTGTAACGGTCAAATTGTTATCAGGATCATATGGTCCAGTAGAGATGGCTGGTGTGGAAGTTCGAGACGGGTTGAATGACCTGAAGTCGTCGGGCGTTGTTGGTGGTTCGGGAGTCGGGCCCTCGGTATTTTCTCCGTCCGTGCTCGGTGGAGTTTGAGCTCGTGTGTCGTCCGGTACGGGAATTACAGTTGTCTCGTCCAAGGTTGTGGAGGTGTCCACTGACCGTGGAATACGGCTTCGTTGTTTGTATAACACGTCAAAATCTGCGGCGGTGACCGTTTCTGGTACGATGTCCGTGTTGAGATATTGTGGTAGTTTTTGACGAAAGAGTTTATAGAATCGGAACTGACGGATAGCTTTTTCTACAGTTAGGTGGGGATACTTGTTTAACGCTTCTGTTTGCTCTGTAGAACTAAGATCGACGTTGTTGGCGTCACTTTGGAGAATGGCTATATAATTAACGTTATTATAACGAATAAATTCACTTCGGGAATTGAGTTTGACTACTCGTATGAGTCTGATTTCTCGTCGAGACATGGGTTTTGTGGAGGAAAAGTGAGGAAGGGGTAGGAAAATTTTGAATAGGGCCTCCGGCCGAGGCCTAAGCCAGGAAAATATTTAGGAATGGACTTTTGACGGGAGCAAACTCGCTGAGAGGTCAGGAATCGTCTTTACCTGGATTAACAAATGCAGAGTAAAGAGAACCGCGCACCGTTCACCATGTTAAGTATTAATTGATTATGGGGGGAAATATAGCTCAGAAATGAGGAAATGGATTTTAAAGGAATAAATAGGAAATAGTGGAGAGAGATTGAAATGAGGAAGGAATGGAGAGTTAAAAAATAGTGAATGGGGGAATGTGCAGCAGGCAGAGTGTACACACTCTGCTGTGAGAGAGAGATGGGTCGATGGCTGAGGGAATAAGTGCGTTATGTACGATAGTAGATTTACTCACAGGATATAATTTATTCTTGTATTGTGCGTGTGTAAAGGCTACATGGTTTCTTATCTGAGGTCTTTCTTGGTCTCTGGCTCGGGATTCTCTCGTCTCTCTGAGACTGGAGAGGCTGGGGTTTATATAAGGAGGTGAGCACTTATGAGCCAACCTCTTGGAATATTTCCTACATTATTCTGACCAATAGAAATGTACTAAACAAAGGTACCTAATGCATTTTACAGAGGTTGCATGACATATATGTACATCAATGTTGCAGTATGAAATATTTTAGCTTATAATCATTCCTAAAGCCAATAAGGGCTTAACAATAGATATATATAAACCCGTATACTTATAATAAATACGTAATTATTACAGGTCAGTAATTTCGGAGGATCAGGATGGGAATGGAATGAACAGAGACAGCAATTTTACTACCACCAGTTCGTCATCGGCCAACCTGATCTAAATTACGAAAACATAGCAGTTCGTAATGAGATGCTAGCAATTGTTAAGTTCTGGCTGGATCTAGGAGTTGATGGAATCAGAGTTGATGCAGTTCCATTTTTGTACGAAGACCAGGCCTTCCCTGATGACGTTCCTAACCCTGACCGAGATCCATCCAGCCGCCCGGATGAATGGAGATACTGGGCTCACAAGTGGAATTTCAATTTGAATGGCACTTTTGAATTTTTAGCAGACATGCGTCAACTCCTTGATGTATACTCCTACACGGATGGCTATACAAGGTATGTAAACTTGTTTCGATTTGGAATTGTAGTTACTATCCACGCACTGTTAGCATTCCCTTAAATACAAATTTACATGCATATCTACATATGTCTCACTTTGTAAATTTTGCAGGTGCATGATGGTAGAGGCAGTAGTGGAAGATGAAATTATGAAGAAGTATTACGGAGAAGCAAATCATCCTGTCTCTCACTTTCCCTTTAACTTTCTCCTGCTTGACGTCAAATCAAATAACACCGCAAGCGACATACTGAGCTTGATTGACCGATGGCATGATATTGTGCCTGAAGGAAGGTGGCCAACGTTTCTTGTACGTTAACCCCACTGTAGTAGATATATAATGGATACTTAAATTTCAATAATGCCAAGTATTGGCAGGGAGTTCAGAGCTAATCCCGCCGCGATAATCCCGCTGGTATTATTCCCGCGAACAGTATCCCGCTGTCAGTTTGACCGATGTATATAATCCCGCTCATGATAATCCCGACACTAATGAGATAATCCCGCCATACAATGAAACGCAGAATTTAATGAATATAAAATGAAGTTGCTATAACAACAGTGAAGATTCAACAGTTGAGCACTCAAGATCCGAAGTAATAAACAAATAATAAGCAAAGATAAAAAAAAGAGTTCCTGTCGTTGCTAATTAAATGTCATTTTAACGTTAATTTCAGAAAAATTTTGTTTTGATATATAATTCTGAATAATGAACAGAGTGTAGCTACATATATGTACATGTCACAATTCACAATATAGGTACAAATCAAAACAACCAGTCAACAGCACACAGCTTGTTGTCAAGTACATGGATAATATTAAATATTAGCAAACAATTATTGTTTACTGAAGTCAATGCAATAAAACCTGGGTCGGGAATATCGTCAGCGGGGTTATGGTTGGCGGGATTACATACTTTTGAGATCGGGATTAAATCCTCGGGGTTGCTTCGGCGGAGTTAACACTGGCGGGATTGTCGAGGCGGGATTAGCTCTGGACACGATTGGCAGAATATTTATTTTTGAAATTTTACTTCAATGCAGCTCGGCAACCACGATCGCTTAAGAGTTCCTACCCGGTGGACAGAGGAAAGCATAGATGCAGCAAATATGATCAACTTGCTTCTTCAAGGAACTGCCGTTACTTATAACGGCGAGGAAATCGGAATGTCGGACACTTTCCTAACTTGGGAAGAAACTGTGGATCCGGCTGGATGCAATACTGATCCAGAACGTTACCACTTATTCTCAAGAGATCCTGCACGGACGCCAATGCAATGGAGCAATACCACCTCTGCAGGTTTCTCCACCTCCAACTCCACATGGTTACCCCTGAATAAAAACTACCCAACAGTTAATGTGGCCGCTCAACTGGCTGCAGAAGAAAGTCACATCAAAGTGTACAAAGACCTCCTAAAACTTAGACACACTGATGCCTGGAGATACGGGGATTTGCAAACAGCAGCTCTCAATTCCGACAGAGTTCTCGGATTTTCAAGGTTATTCTTCACAGAAATTATATTTTAGGCATGCGATATTTTATAGAGATTCGTAAACATTTTAGATTCTGACACGAAATTCTTTTGTTTTAGGATCCCTGAGGAGGGACTTGGATTCTTGGTTCTCATCAACCTCTCTAATGATGACGTCACAGCGAGCTCCACTGTATTTAGAGGAGTTCCAAATACTGGAATCGTGAAGATCCGTAGTGTCAATTTCAAAAATCGAGGAGCAATCGTTGGGTAAAGAAATTTGCTTATTTTATGGTTGTTATTACTCGTAAATCTATAAATTTGGATGTTTTCTTGTAGATGCATTTACTTTAAATGTTTTTGAATATTTGCAGGGGAAGCATTGACACCAGATCTGTGATTCTTGGTCCAAGGGACAGTCTTGTCGTAGAATTTACACCAGTGCGCTAGAGATTTTATGACACACAAAAATTATTTTATTATTTTACTATAACAGCAAAAATAAACATTTATAAATCCATAAAACTGTAATATGTAGTAGTTACTTTACTTTCACTCAAGCTTTTAAGTTCAACTGTAGATTCAAATAAGCTTTCAAAAATTTCAAATTCAACAATCTGTTTAACATTATACTACATAGCTACACATTTGTATTTAAGGCGTAGCCAAATATGGTTATCACAAATTCTTATATATTCATTGCTTGCAATTTGTAACTTTTTGCATATCAACATTTAAAAAACTAAAAATTTCCTCCTACAACATTTTTCACTTTGGCTTGAAATGATCTCCGAACATTACCTCTACCAGATTTTATTCTCCTGTTGGGTAGCTTTATGATAATCCCCTAAATGTCATCAACAGCATCTTTACTTTGAGAAACAATGAGCTTTTATTAAAAATGGCCTATTTCACAAGATGCCGAAAAAATTCCAACTTTACATCACGTTTTTAGTCCCTGTAACCGCAAGCATTGACCTAGGAATCTGAAAAGATTGTAGGAATAAGAAATTGCCAGGCAATAGGGGAGTTGCGTATTTTGGGCTATAATCCCTTATTTTTGTTAGGGAAAATGTATAACTATTAATGGTAGATAAAAACGGGTGATGCCAGCAGCAAATTTTGTATCCACCGATATGCTGACAGTGTGACAATATACATAATGTAAATTACTATTGCCTATTTCTCGTGTCCTCAGTTTTGCACTCCCCAGGAATCAAAACACAATAAATCTTCATGTATTTCGTATTTGAATTTCAATTAATGTGAACTGCAACGACGACAACTATTGCATTCTGGACATTTGCTAAATTATTTTATTTATAAGAAGATTATATTTGGTTAATACTTTAAATGATTTGCCTTTACTGCATTTCAATTTGATCATATAAGCTGAAAAACCAATATCAATTAAATTCAAAATTTATTTACAAGTTCACATATGAGCCGACAACGTTTACCTAAAAATAGATATGAATAAGTAATTTTGTAATGAACTGAAAGCAGCCAAGGTTTCTGTGGTATCATATCCTACACATGCATTTGGATCCATGACAGGCCGCAGCTCCTCCTGTGTATTTATGAGCCTTGCAGCATTCCAGGCAGTAGAAGTTGTTGCCAGGACAGTGATTGTCACAGGGATTGACATGGGTGTCAACAGCTGCGGTTTCTTCCACCGCTACTCAAATAAAAATATATTTAGTTTAATACAGGTAAAATTTGTGTAATGTTTTAGCTTATTGCAGATCCAAACGTATGTAGCTTTACTTACCCATGAGAGTGGTGAAAGCGACGAGAAGTAAAACAAAAGTCAACTTTCCCTGCATGATGATTTTGGTAAAGTCGGATGACAGAGCTACTTTCAAATTGATGGTAACGTTAGAATTGCACTGGCTGAATGATCTTCTCGAAGAACAGAAGCCCTTTTATACGAAACCCGTATGGTCTTTAGGGAACGATATATGTAGGTTTCCGGATTCGGCATTTGTTTTCATGAGTGCATGTATGTACATATATACCATGAATCTATACCCATTACTTGAAGGGAGCCTTAAAAATTGGGCATCACTTCAAATGTTACTGATTTTCCTTTTCTCAGAAAAATTGTGACGTCGGAATATAGGCAGAGACCATTTCATGAGAAGTGTGACGTCAAAGATTTATATAACCTTCAATTGCTGCGGTAGGTATTGTCTGTTGATCTGTAGGTTAACGCTGTTTATTTACAGCAACAATTTGTATAGTCAACATCTGCATGAGATACATAGACATGTTACAACCTCTCAACGACATGCACATATGTACATATGTAGATTCGTATTAACAATTGACAATTGAGAGATGAGTTTATTACCTCGCGATTTCATATGCGTGCAATTGTTACCGCAATCAAAACAAGTAGCAGAGATTGCATGGCTTTAAAAAGTGCATTCACAGAACAAAACAGGTTCTCGGTATGGGTGCTCACTATTACTTACAATTAGTATTCGCAGCAGACATAGTTTAGTTGGTGCTCTTCTCTTCGACTACTATTCACATACCGCGGTGCTTGTAGCTTGCGTGAACTTTCTGCCACTACGACTATTAAATTACCGTTCATTTATTCCTGGAATGCCCTGTAATATCCGAATTAATAAATAATAAATTTATCCAGGTCGATTCATGGGCCATGCCCTTACAACCGTTCAGCAAGTTACATTAATTTGAGAATTTAGCATGAGTAATATCCGAATTATTTGATCAGACAAAATGAACTTGACTTCCTAGAAAGCTCACTGAGATCTCTAGAATATAAGCAGAAGTAACAACTTATGCCGCTCTAAATATTTTTTTTTAACTTTCCAATTAGTAAAAACGACACGTAGGTTGGTTTCAATTAAAGCAATGCTAGATAGATACGTGTGGAGACTGAACTGGAACTGCAGAAGAGATTGATGAAAGAGGGTATTGGAATGTTTTAAAGCTCTATCTACAATGTGTTTTGTAAGCGCAAGGTTTCCCCCGTATAATTCACTCGTATAAAGGATAATTATTCGATTCATTTGCAATTTACTAACCAGTTTTTCTCCGGCAGTTTTAAAATAAATCACGGACATTTGGTCACATTGATCAACGGCCAGTTTGTGCCTGTCGGGTTGTATTGTTTATGAAATATGTGTATAAATACAACCCGACAATGACAATTTTACAAGTGCAATTGTATTATTGACAATTTACAAATACAGGCGTTTCATAAATAATTCTCAAATCAGCCGTAATTACAGGCGCATATTTACAGGCTTTCATTGAGTAGTAATATCCAAAAAGCTGGAAATATCGTACAGTAAGTCATTCAAGTAAGTACTCAGTTTGATAAACCGTGCTGACGGGAATCCCGTGGTACTAGGGCTCCTCACAACTTCAAGTAGTAGTTGCAACTTACAATTTCAATTACAAGTTCAAGTCAACTTCAATTTATTTAAAAAATTAAATTGTAAATTGAAGTCAACTTCAATTTGAAACAAAATATTAGTTGAACATTCAAGTTCAACTTCAATTCAACTTACAAATAAAGCTTTTCATTTGAGAAGCATATTCAATTCAACTTCAAGTTGCTGAAATACAAATAATTGTCAGTTGAAGTTGATCAATTGACAATTTCTGAACAAATTAAACATGCACGTTAGGAAAAGCTTTGAGTGAATTGCGGGAGTCCACTGGTTGTTTTTATGAACAAAAGATACAGGGCCACGCTGCTGGCAACGCAAATTTCCTGAAATCTAATTCAAGCACAATGTATATTGCGTTAAAATTATTCTTCCACGTAATCAACGTTATTCGTTATGAGTGAGGAAAGGGAGAAAATGTTTGATTTAATTGTTAGTGCAGACTCAGAAGATGGTCCAAACCAAAACCAAATCCTTGGAAAAACAAGAATATGTATTCAGCGACGGAGTCTATTTGTTATTGAATTTTTGAAGTAAAAATCATTTGCGATGTCTAAAACGCTTCTCGGGGAAACTTAGTTTTACCCATTATACTTTTTTATTTTGATATTATGAAGGTTTATGTAATAGCACGTTAAATTGCTCAACTCAATTTAAATCAACTACAAGTCAATTTTAATTCAACTTCAATTTGTACAATTATTACAACTTGAAATTGCCAACTTCAAATAGTGAAGCTATAAGTTGGTTTCAGGTAATTGACTTCCAATTAAAAAATTGATTTGCAATTCTTCAAATACAACTATGAGGCCAAAACTGAGTTGAAAATTCAATTTCAAGTACAACTTCAAGTTCAAATAACGTGATAACTTGAGTTGTGAGGAGCCCTACGTGGTACCGTGACCCGTTTCTAAACCATGCCATTGCAGTCAAGAGATTTTGCTCGGGTGTTAATGCAAAATTTCGAGAAGTTTTATGCAAACACTTTCCACCAATTTTACCCTGAATTCTATTCAAATGTGCAATTGAAAATTCTGAATTGTTCGTTAAAGTAGAATGAATTGTGATTCCCAAATTGATTCGGGTTTAGATTTTCTGCTTGCTCTTTCACGAGAAATTTGATCATTTTCGTCACTTTTACTACTTGTATCAACTAAAAATTTCATAGCTTATTTTTTAAAATCTGTTTAAATCAATAATATTTATACAGATATACAATATATTTTTATATCTATACCAAAACAATTTTATAAACTCTAATAAATTACAATTTGACAGCGGTTTAAGGCACTGTCACATTTGAGCGACAATTGTAAGTCACTTGTAATTACGCTGGTATATGAAACGTAATAATTTAATAATGTAACAAATGTAATAATGAATAAATGTAAATCATTTACAATTTCCTGTCATGGTCAGTCGATTTTTCCTGTCACTGGTCATTGTCATACGGCTGTTTATGAAATCATATTTCAATTTACTGTACAATTGGCAATTTGTCACTTTTCACTTGTAATTGTCGGATTGTAATGTTTATGAAATAGGGCCCAGAAGGAGAGAGGATTTTACTGGGCAGAGTCAAAAATTCAAAATGTAATTGTTTTGTTGCTGCAAATATATTTTGCATCGAAGCATGTTTTATCGTTCGTGTGATATAAATTGTGTGGGATTCTCAATGAGTTAGCAATTAGTTCATTAGGAGTGAAAGCAAGGACGATGCAACGAAGGAGGTGAAATGACGGAAATACATATATTTTATATACATTATAGGAAATTTTATAATAACTATTGCATTCATCCAAAACTGTGTGATAAGAGTTGCAGAATTTACAGTTAAAATACCCCGTCTTTCCTTATTGTTCTTTCCAACCGTCATAACGAATATAGTGTCGGTTCGACTTTTTAAATCCAAAAGTACCGGAGTGAAATGTTTTTGCCCAATGAAAGTTTTAACAGCTGGCTGTAAATAAAAAGTTGGTGGGACGTCTCATGTATCAATTCTTATTCTCAATTAGCAAATTGTAATTTGATTTTGATGATTGTATTAATAATTTAATAAGTAATAGCTCTTAAATTTGATTGTTTGAAATTTTTCAAAGTAAATGAGACTCATCTGGATTCTCATGTGATTCTTTATGAATTGTGAACCGATCACTTGAATAACGATTTATGTTATTTTGTGGAACTACATTATTTCTTCCCTTATTGATAGCAGAATGTTACTAATTTAGCCAACGGATTGCAATCTGTTGAATCAATAGGTGCAAGTTTCAAATAAATAATAGAACAATTATTTGATACTTTAATAATTTGTAAATAATTGTAATCGTATTTATTCAAAACTTTAAATTCAATAATAACAGCCATTAATTTGGGATTATATTTTTGTAAATACAAATTACGTACATTTACATTGTGTTCATGATCAGATTCTACACATGCATTTGGGCCCATGGCAGGCCGCAGCTCCTCCTGTGTATTTATGAGCCTTGCAACATTCCAGACAGTAGAAGTTGTTGCCAGGACAGTGGTTGTCACATGGATTGACATGGGCGTCACGAGCTGCCGTCTCTTCTACTACTACTCAAGTCAAACAATGAAAGAAATTATAGTAAATACAGTTTATGAACGGAATTATCTTGATCAGCTAATTATCGAATTATACACGCCTCCTTACCCATGAGAGTAGTGAAAGCGACGAGAAGTAAAACAAAAGCGAGCTTTCTCTGCATGATGGTTTTTGAAAATGTGGGATGGCGGAGTGGTTTTCAATTAGATGATAGATTTAGAAATGTTGATGACTGAATGATACTGTCGATGAATGGAGTTCCTTTTATATGAAATTAATCCGGTCAAAGACAAAAATGTATTCCTGAATAAATAAACACCCATTGAAATGGACCCCAGATTACATTGCAAGTATAAAATTAGGAATCAGCTCTTTCCAGCATTACTGCTTTCTTCAAGTTTCTTGGAAAAATTGTGACGTCAAAATACTATAAGTAGTTATACTTTCACTGGTAAATCAGAACATGTACATGCATGCATTCGAACATTGAGAATTTCTGTATTGTTCCCTTCGGAACCGGTTTGAATAATCTTGAAGTAAACGAATATACACTATGTACATACAAAACTCAATCCTACTCTATGGCGCTTGGCTTCTTCATTCTTGAGAAGTCTGACGTCAGAAGAGTAATATATGCAGCATATTGTTGGGATGGGTTCCAATGTGCATACATGTAGGCGCAGGTCACTGGTGATAGTTAAAGTTTTCACAATAAAAAAGAGTATTTAACATCTTGATGTGGTAATAACTTTAAGCAAAGTTGGTTCGGGCTGAAATGCCGATATTTTTTAACTCTGAGACACGCAGGAAAAATTTGACGGACAGCTTGATATCCTTGAAAAAAAAAATTTGAATATGTGTTTAACTTTTCTTAAACACTTATTTTCATTCGTTTTGTAAACCACATTCTCATGTATTCCAATGTATTCGGAATAAGTACAAATATCTGTATTCAAAAACGTTTTTGCATTCCGATTCTACAATGATTGATTTATATCTCTAACCCTACAACCAGGCACTCCGGGACGTCAATGTCGGGGGGGGGGGAAATATTTTTTAATTAGATTTAGTTACTTTGCTAGTGGCCACATAAATACGTTATGTACATATGCACTTATGTACATATAAGGTTACACATTATTTTTCGTTAGATAAGCTTGCAAATTATAGATCTTCCAATTTTTAAAGAATGTTTGCTTTATAAAAACAAGCTTCTACAAAAGACACCCATATACCACCTAATATATTAGAAACTTTTTCTTACAAACACTAGATACTACCAAAAGTTTATGGATTTTAAATAGAGATATCAAAGAATCATAGCAATTCCGGGAATGATTCGACCTGTTCTTTGATTTTTGATCTGGTCCAAGCGTAGGACCATTCTTCAAGGTCTGGTTCACACTTTTGGTCTAAGGGACATTCTCCGGTAGATAAACCATGGCCTGTTCTATCCGTTGAACCAGACCAATTGGACCAAATTTTGTGGCGGTGAATTCTTTGAAGTAAATGTTTCACTAAACAATGTATATACAGATATATTTAAAGGTAAGTATTAATATCCAGATATAAACTCTTTTGGTTAACATTTTAATACGCTGTTGTATTTTTTTTTTGAATAATATCAGCGCACAGAAACCTCTCTACTGCTCCGACCGAATTGTCGGAGTGATTGACCGAATTGTTGTTAACAAGGTCAACAATATTATAAAGAATGGTGGATAGAAAAATATCCTCTAATTCCCTGATGAGCTGCGTTGCGTTGGGTTCCTAAAGCACAATTTAAATTATCACCCTATCACGCAATTTCCACCCCTAACGTTTATTGCAATACTAACAAAATCACTTCAATATATTCAAAATCATTATCACGGATGTAAAGGGTCGCTTTAAAAATTCTATTTCGGACTGCAGTAATTGACCCACAACCCAATTTTGGTAGTTACCTGGATGAACCTATCTCATCAAGTATCGATTTTTGTTTAAAACAAATAGATTGTTTCAGTTTTTTAAATATAACTAATAGTAATTTGTGCTGGATTTTTTTAAATGAAGTTTTGATGCAGTTTTACCAGCAAGAAGTCAGGAAAAGGCTAATTTGATTATTGAAAAGTGGGGGACAGTAGTATTGCGTGTCCCTCCTTAACGTTTTTTGGACGAGACAATGTCCCCCTGGTCACCCCTTGTTCCGGAGTGCCTGCTTAAAATTAACCATTGAAACTCGCCATTTTTAGATATAATATGCAAACCGAATTCTGATTACCATTAACTTTGTAATAAAAATTGTCACGACACATGTTTATATAAGCGTTGGAGATTCGTGAATTTCATAAACTATGATTGACAGACGTGTTGTATGGATTCATGTTCTAATTCCTGTGGTGACTTTAGTCATACGAACAAATATTATTGTTAAACAAATCTACAGAGTGACCATAATCATTTGCCTTAAACATTCTTGTCCATTTAAACATTCTTGTCCATATGCTATGAACTATGCAAATATGAGAATCACATGATTGAAACCAGTACTTAAAAACACATAAAATCTTCGTTGGTCATGGGTGTAAACCTTCCGGACCAAATAAATAAATACACAATACAGTACACACATAATCATTTGCCATCCCCTACCCTAGCCCACATAAGACAAAGAATAAATGCGTAAAATAACTGATTCTCCGTCTCTCCTTCTCTGTCCTGATTGATCGTCCATGAAAAAATGGC
Organism: Allacma fusca; assembly: GCA_947179485.1. Lineage (NCBI taxonomy): Eukaryota > Metazoa > Arthropoda > Collembola > Symphypleona > Sminthuridae > Allacma > Allacma fusca. The sequence goes on from OX359247.1 coordinate 22,139,972, forward strand.
AAGATCCAAAATTTATATTTTTCAACATACTTCTTACTTTCACTCTTGAAGCTAAAATTCTTCAACCTTGCTCCGCGTCTGTCCCAATGATGTTTACAATTCTCTACCTAGAGACCTATGTAATAACTTCCCGGAAAAGCTCCAATTTCATAACGCATGCATTCACATTTGCAGAGAATAAGGCATAAATGAACAGAATTTACGGTGTTTCATGCAGTCTTGAGACTCTAAATGATTTTCCTTCCCCAAATCAATTGTCCCACAGACAAATGTTATACATTTAAAATAGCAAACTGAAATGAATATAATGCAGTCGAAATATGTTTAAAACTTGAATGAAACGATGATAATAGTGTGGATTATCAGTTATAATTTTATTTTCCCGCTCTTTTTGTTTTGATAATAGATTCTCATAATTTGAACAACAAAATACTTGAAGCAATGTATTCACTGTGCATGAAATTAAAGTAACTATAAGTAGACAATTACACAAAGTTGTGCATTCATTATATCATTATATTTTTACATACATATATCAATACAAATCAGACGAATTCTCCCTATCATGAAGGTCTCAAATCCTACACATGCATTTGGAACCATGGCAGGCGGCAGCACCTCCTGTGTATTTGTGAGCCTTGCAACATTCCAGGCAGTAGAAGTTGTTGCCAGGACAGTGGTTGTCACAGGGATTGACATGGGCGTCACGAGCTGCTGCCTCTTCCACTACTATTCAAGTCAAACAATGAAAAAATTATATCAAGTACATTTTATGAAAAGAATTATCTTGATCAGCTAATTATCGAATTATACACGCCTCCTTACCCATGAGAGTAGTGAAAGCGACGAGAAGTAAAGCAAAAGCGAGCTTTCTCTGCATGATGGTTTTTGAAAATATGGGATGGCGGGGTGGTTTCCAATTAGATGCTAGCGTTAGAAATGTTGATGACTGAATGATATTGTCGATGATTAGAGTCCCTTTTATATGAAATTAATCTGGGCATAAGGAAACAATGTAGTCCTGAATAAATAAACACACTTTGACATGGTCCCCAAGATTTCATTGCGAAAGTAAAGTTAGGAATCAGCTCTGCCCTGCATTACTGCTTTCTTCAAGTTTCTTGGAAATATTGTGACGTCAAATTTACTATAGCAGGTACTTTCACGATAAATTAGTCCCTTTTGCGCTCTGAACAAATTCGATATATTATTGCTGCTGACAACATATTGTCATTGTTGCTTTCGATAATGTAATATCTACATAATATAATAACTATAGTTATTGGCTTTGAAATGCTTTATCAATTACCATTTTTTACAGTTTCTCATGTCTAACCGGTTTGTATATGTATGAAGTAAATACACATAAATACATACCTTTACCCTTTACATACTACAGTATGAAATTACAAAATCATTCCTTCTCTACGATGCTTGCCTTCTTCATTCTTGAGAATTCTGACGTCAAAAATGTAATATCGTGTAGGTTTATACATTTGTAAATAAATGCCCAAAGATTTTATCTTACAAGTTATGGATATACACATATACAGGAGATTAATGCGTACAACAAGCTATAATCGACAGATATGTTGTATGCTAAAATGGTACATTCAATTTGTTTACACTTGCCAGTAAGACAAAAATTGGTGGCATGTATGCACCTATAAGTTTATGTATCGCAAAACTGGTTCTATATCTTTTTATGTTTGCTTATTGTTAGTCCCGTGCGTATACTATTCTCACCACGGTTCAAACAGCAATTGGATTAGTCCGGTTCTCATGAATAGACTGGCTATTAAGGTTTGGAATTCCGCCACGCCGATTCAGCTGCTTGCAATGAGTAACATGTAAATAAATTTTAAAATCTGAATTTTACGCTCTGCTCAATTAATTTATATAATTTCTAACGAAATCCGAACCGCAAAAACAAAGATGAGAAATTAAAATGTAATTATCATGTAATTGAAATGTAATTGTCCAAAGTGTCTTCGTAATAACAGAACAGGAGCTACAAAGTTATGAAACATTTGCAAACATCTGGGAGAAAATGTGCTCAAAGTTGGGCAATTGATTATGTTTTAACATTGGCTCGTGTATGGGTTAATATGGGGGAATTAGTTTTATGGCAACCTGAACTTAACCAACCACGTTCAATAAGTATGCATTTTTGATTCCTGTGTTTTGTGGTCCTTCATATGTAATTATATAAATGAGCTTATTCATTCGTACGCTTATTTATTACGGGTTCTTTTCGGGCGGGGCCCATATCATCCACACAATGCAATTAAGTTTAGAAATAGAATCAAAAAATTAAAATTATACATAAAAACCCCTGGCGAAATAAAATAGAAGATAAATAAATAAAGGTAAATAGAAGGTAAATAATAATAAATAAAAATGCATTAAAAAATATCAGACATGAGATCCTTGGATGGGTTTCTCAAGAGTGATAGAAGAGATACCTCTGACTTAATAACCACTAATGTATGAATGAATTTATTAACTAATTAAGATATTTCTCTAAAATATTGATGTCAATTAAAACCATATAATCCTTTTCGGCAGTACTTATTTCATCTGACTCCCAATGGTGTGCATTTTGAAAAACCCTGATATCAAAATCATTTTGAGATCTTAAAATTGAGTTGTTATGTGTATCTACTTATGCAAGAGCATTGAGCAGTTGCTTTTTTGATTCGTGGCAAAATGTGTGCATATGCACATACAAACAAACAAACATACATACATACATATATGTGGAGAACTTTTGCATTTGTAACTTTGGCAAATATAATCTCATCAATTATTTTTGTTTCAGATTTACAATCATTGCTAACTTTTAAAGGTAATACTTGACAAATCATTAATTTGTGCAACAATTTCAAATCTAAATTGCAGACAATGTTGTTGTTACATCGATGATCATATCCTACACATGCATTTGGAACCATGACAGGCAGCAGCACCTCCTTTGAATTTATGATACTCGCAGCATGACAGGCACTTGAAGTTATGACCAGGACAGTGTTTGTCACAGGGAATAACATGGTTGTCATGAGCAGTTATATCTTCCACAACTGTAATGCATTGAAAATATACATATTAGTGACTACAAACTATATCTAACACAATTTTTCGTACGTTATACAAGATAAAAATACACCAGTAAGGGTAAATTACACATAAGCGTGGTGAAAACGGCACACAACAAAACGAAGGCAATTTTTCCGGACATGATGGTTACTGTACTGGCGTAACGTGGGATAACTTTTTCTTATTATTGGACTGTGACTGTGAATGAATAAGTTTCAGGTGGTTACGCCGCCCGTGTATGTACAGATATGTATATCTGAACTATGTTCCTCAATTTATCTGCAAACAAGAAAAGGCAACTGTGCTTGGGATTTACTAGCAGCCTACTCGCAGGAACTAAGCCTTGTTTATATTCAATAATATTTAACTAATCCATATTTTAGAATGTCGGTAGATCCCTGGGAAATGAATGACGTTGTTTAGCATGTTTGGTTTTCAGTATCCTTTTTTGAGTGAACCGAAACGAAGCAAAAAGACCCTATTGTTTTTTTTACTGTTAGCCAGAATTTTTAAGTTCGTGACGCAGATTATTTTGATGAGTGGATATGCATATTTGAGGAACGACATGACATTATATTTTCCATGCTTCGCAGAAGTTCATATTGCTTTTTTCGAGCACATCGCTCCACGTGCTATATAATCGGAATAATGTTAATTGTCTCAATTTATTTGTTTTATTCTGTTTCTGTAGTACATGCAGAACCAAACGTGCACTAACGATAAACATGAATTAGAGGGGTAAGAAGCACAGCTCAACTGTGTTAGATTTCAGAATGTGTATCTACGAATGAAGGGAAAAGGGAAGAAGACATATAATTACCGTGTCGTAACAAAATAAATAAGTGCATATCGGTTAATATTAAATAAATACGGACAAGGTTTAAATAACGAAGTTCATTGTATCGGATGAAAACTTTTGAAACGATAAATGCCCATCCCTCACATTTCTGGGCTCTGCAGATGGAATTGTTTACTTGGACTGTTCATACTAGACTTAAAATGAATCCCCGTCAAATTTCCGGCTAGTTCAGTGTGTTGAAATATTTTTATATACATACATAGGTCTGATCAACCATGACAAAATGACAGAGAAAGGACTTCTTCCTTCTGATTGTGAGTGTTTTCGTGTCGTCTCCTGAGACTTAATTTCTTCCCACCTTGTACCTTATGCTTCATGCTCATCCCGTCAATCCTCACTGTAGATGCCTATCAGGTAGCTTACTGGAAAACCCTTAAAATTTAATTGTATAAAAAGAATTTAAAAATATTTATATTTATTAACATTAAAATATATTCTTTAAAAAATGTTTATTGAATTAAATAATATTTTTTAAATCCTTTAAAAAATTACGTCTTTGCTTCCCAAGGGCGAATGAACGGTTAGCCTTGAGTGTAGCGGAAGCTTCAGTTAATTTTCTCCGCCAGAATTGTTTTTAAAATCTGACCAAAACATCTACGTCTTTGATAATATTGCTAAATTTCTGGCTGCGATTCAAAAATATGCATACAGATGATCCGCAAGAAATTGTAATTTATTATAACTACCCTTTGAGGTCAAGACAACGGCTTAAATGAGTTATTCATTATGGTTGGGTTCACTACTTCGGGGGCTATACATTCAGTTTTTATCCAAATATGTACACA